>JAVYIG010000029.1:0-636942 GCA_035222895.1 Strongylocentrotus droebachiensis
TAAGGAATAAGCTAGCTCTTCCGAATTTTTTTGTCGTATTTTATTCCAATTGGTCTAATAAAGATATGTAGTGAAAAAGAATGCTCAAATATGAATAATATATGATTTATGGGCAAAAATGGGATTTTATGACTTTATTTGCATAAATTACCATAAATATGCAAATAAGTGAATTTTTCAAAAAATTGAAATCATCATATTATTCTATACACTTCACTTGACAAGCGTGCAAATTTTCGCGGAGATCGGCCGCTTCACGGCCGAGATCTTAAAGGGGGGGCCATAATGGACCCCCCCCCCCCGGCCGTACTAAGACCTCAAATAGCCCGACCTTTTTAGGGTTAACATTCACAACCTCCTGGGTATGCCAGCTATTTCTATTTCTATCTACATTCAATAGCCAACCTATTCAAAACTAGTCTCAAGACACATTTATTCAAAATTGCGTTCGATGATTAATTAACTCTGTTCACTTTGATGTGTATTCCATATGTATTGTTATTTGTAGGTTTATTTGCATTTTTAGTTTTGTATAAGATGTAATTATATATCAGTCTATTTTGTGTGTATAGCGCTTAGAGACTTCGGTGGTAAGCGCTTTATAAGTAACGTTTTTATTATTATTTATTAATCATGCATATCAAAACCCTCATATCGTGTGTGTATTAAATGCAAATGTATGCATGCATCCTACGCTTGGCTACCTCTATCCATGGAGATATCTTTTCTCTCCATGCTCTATCTGACCTACATTTCCCTTCTCGCCTGGAAAAATTCCTTTCATGACCGGTCGGTGTTCATTGGGTGCACTGAGGCGCTGCCTCGGCCAGGTCAAGTCGGCTTATTCATTATCTGGTTTTTGTTATACAATTTTACCTGTTTATTGGACAGGGAACCCCACTTACAAGCTTAAAGGGCCCATGACATCGAAATACAAGTGTATTCCTGTTGGTGTGTAGTCCTGCATACATTTCATATTTTGATATGTAAACTTCTGAATTTGTTTCATAGATTTTTAAATATTTGTTGAAATATTTGTTTTTCGAACTTGCTAAGCTCCACCCCAAAAACCTCCAGATCTCATTCCCCTTGCCTGTCAGTCATCAATGAGCTAACTTGAGAAAGTGGCATGTAACTTTGCCAAAGTTGACCACCTGTTACAATACCACAAACAATAGCAACATATAAATTGCTATGTCAGACATGTCAGACTAAACTATAATATTCTAGAATAGACAATGGTATAAATTTCCCCCAAATTAGCACACGTTCATAATAGAATTGCATGCTCCCATACATAATGTACAATACATCATCATTGCCTTTGTCTTCCTAGTGATGCTACAGCTTGTCTGACATAGCAACGTGTATGTTGCTATTGTATTACGTATTGTAACAGGTGGTCGACTTCGGCAAAGATACATACCACTTTCTCAAGTTAGCTCATTGATGACTGACAGATGATGTCACAAGGGGAATGGGATCTGGAGGTTTTTGGGGTGGAGCTTAGCAAGTTTGAAAAACAAATATTTCAAAAAATATTTAAAAATCTATGAAACAAATTCAGAATTTTACATATCAAAATATGAGATGTATGCAGGACTACACACCAACATGAATACACTTGTATTTCGATGCCATGGGCCCTCTAAGCTTCTCTCGGGTTCCCTAACCATTTTTACTTTGTATGTCTAACATGTTTTGTATATGTCCTTCGAACATTGTTTGTATTTCTGAATGTTGTTTTAAAATGGTTGAACCAATAAATGAAATGAAATGAAATGAAATATTAAATACAAAGACATAATTATACAAACTCATATAAATTCAACACTAAGTATAAGAAATCAACGAATATAATTTTAAGCGGAGCATTAGTGTCTAACCTTCATTATTTTCCTCTCATTTCATCTTGACAAATTGTATTTTTGTTACTATTTCTCATCATGGTTCAATTCATTTTTGTACAGCTGGAACAGGATATAGAACAAAATAATGTTTTCTCACAAAAAACTTAAAGTTCAGTTCAGTTTCAGTTTATTTTCATATTTCACATGACATGCTGTATAATACATCATTACATTTGGCATGTTACATTTTTATACTCATTTTTGGATGCATTTATACAAACAAACAAAATAATACATAAGACTAAGTTGTATAAAGAAAGAAATATGATGGAGCCTATAGAGAGAAAGCAATGTTTGTAGGTCATAGGCTCCGGAAGTTATAACAATGATATAGTCTTGTGTATATTAAATAACATAATTGAATTAAATTGAAACTTATTATGAAGAAAAAATAAACAATGTTCATATACTTAGCAATATTTGTATTACATTTTCACTACCCGTACGCAAAGTCTAGAGCTACTCTGACTCTCCAACACTCTCCTTCTGATCATAGGCCTTCTAAATTAATGAAATTCAACCCATTGGGAAAATATGACTTACCTGGGAGTTAAAACAAATTGGTATCGGGCATAATATTATAAGAACCAAAGCGATGAAAACATATTTCCTCATGAGGCGCCACCATAATTGAACTTTCTCCTTTTTCGTCAAGATTCGGGCCATCTCGAAGTAGTTGTACACCAAGAAAATCTCAAACTCTGAAGAGATATTGCACAGCGGTGACACAATACAAGTTACAACCCTAGCTAGCGCGGCTTAAACACCTGAATGGAGTTCAACTGTTCAGGACATTGCCCATTTCATTATTATATTATTATACCAGCCCTACGCTATCAATGATTTTATAGACTGAGTAAAACATTTGATTGTTTACTCGGGGTTGATAGGCCCATTTTCAGCAGCAGTGGCGTACGCAGGATTTTTTCAAGGGGAGGGGGGGTTAATATTATGAAATCGGGCCAAAAATTTCGCAACGACTCAGCCAGCCGCTGAATAAGCGGGGGGGGGGGGGGGGGGGGGGGGGGGGGGGTAAGAGGACATATATATATTTTTTTTGGTCCCAAAAATTTCGCAACGACTCAGCCAGCCGCTGAATAAGCGGGGGAGGGGGGGGGGGGGGCTTGAGAAAATATTTAGCGGCGAATCAGCTAGCCTCTTGTCGATGGCCCTCGCGTTGTTGGAGTCCGTAAATTCTGGCGAGCGAGAGTTTCTCTGACTCGCTTCGCTCGCCAGAATTTACGGACTCAAACACCGCGAGGTCATCGACAAGAGGCTACGAATCAGCCAACCGGCAAACGGCGAATCATCGGGGTTTTTTTTTTTTTTTTTGGTGGGGGGGGGGAGCAAAATGTTATTTTTTTTTTTTTTGGAGGGGGGGTCGCTTTTTAAAATTATTTTGTTAAAGGTAACATTTACGTTACCATCCTACTTTTTTACCGGTTTGGGAGGCTGGGGGGGGGCGTCGATCCTCACCTGATAGTTGTCCGGGCGGTTTTTGTCCGGGGGTAGTTGTCTGGGGGGTAGTTGTCCTAAGGGGTAGTTGTCCTAGGGGTAGTTTACTGGGGGGTATTTGTCCGGGGCTAGTCGTCCTAGAGGATGGTTGCCCTAGTGGGCAGGCACGTAGCCAAGGGGGGGGGGGGTGGGGCATGGGGGGCACGTGCCCCCCCCCCAACAAACAAAATTCCAAGATCGGTTGAACTTTTTTAGACCCCCTTTTTTTTTTTACCTCGATTGATTACATGTATGTGCCCCCCCCCCAACGTCAAACTCTGGCTACGTGCCTGCTAGTGGGTGGTTGTCCTAGGGGTAGTTGACTGGAGATGGTTATCTGGGGGTAGATGTCCAAGGGGTAGGTGTCCTAGAACCCTCTGAGAAAGCTCCCTCACTCGGCACATAATCTACAGCATTACTGAATAAAGGTATCGCAGTTTTGTAAATTATATTGAAACTTATTATTTTTTAACACAATTTATGACGAGTTATAGAGAGGGAGATGGGAGGATAAAGTGGGATGTATTATCGGCAAAACTACTACTTTTTATTTGTGGTCTTTTATCATGAAATTGCTTAACAGTGATTCTTGACAAACCAGAAATACAGTCCTCCATAAAAAAAAACTTAATGTATATACTGTATAAATACATGTATTTTCATGTATAAACAGTGTATGAAGATCTGTGTATTCATAATGGTTGCATAATACATGTATACATTTCTCATTTCTTTATTTTTTTCGCATCCTTTACACTTGAAGACTAAATGTCATCAAACTCTTTTCTGACTGTGCTCTTATTATATTTTACTAGAATTTAAGGTATAGATTTTTTCATCTCTCTCAAACCTACTTCACTACAGGTGAATCAACCATTCAAAGAAAGTTGGCTCATGAGAAGAAAAAAAACCTCCCGAAACAGCAACAGCATCACCAACGACAACCGAAAAAGGAAAAATGATATATGAAATTTTGAGAAAATCGGACAAATGATAAGTAGTAAATTTTGAAACTGGAGATGATTTATGACTGTGTCTGTTCCGAACTGAAACGATTTGACTACTAAATGTTTTTTGGGTTGTCGTAATTCCTGCTTTCAAGGCTTCTTGACTTCTGTCTGATTTTTCAAACATTGCACAGATATGTTTCTCTGAAAGTTCTCCTCCTACTCATGCCAATTTTCTGAAAAGACTTAATTTGCCTTTATACTACACAGAGTCTTTATATTTCGGCTTATAATTAAGACATACAAATGCACTACATGTATTTAATCATCAAGCACTGGCGTACTGATGGGGGAGGGGGGGGGGCGGCTTGGGGGCAGTTGCCCACCCCCCCCCCCCCAATAAATTCAAACATGTTTTTTTTTCAATTCGATACAATTGATTTACAAATGTTGCTGAAATGACATGATTTTTTTCTCACTTTTTTGTAAATTATACTTTTATTTTTCTAACCCAAAAAAAGTTTTTGCTCATTACGCCACTCCTTAATCCATCAGAATCCAGAATATTAATGAAATTTACAAATACCTTTGTTTGTACACTGTATATAGAAGGCATATCAACAAAAAATAATGTTTACAAAATATAACATGCATTTTAAATATTCTTTCCAAGTGTATTGCCCTTCCCTCGATTCACAAAATGTTGGTAAAGGCTAACTTGACTCTCACAGCACCTACATTTCTTGGAAATGTGTCTGGTTTCATCTTTACATCGCTCTCAGAATAAAATGAAAAACCATATGTCACAGACACAACTGCATATAAAGTATCATTTATTAAATCTCTTAAATCAGGAAATGGTTCCAACATCTATAGTCTGGATGTGATGCAACTAGACTGAATACAACTGCAGATAACAGAGGAGAGATGCTGACCAATAAGTAAAGCCGTCCATGTTACTCATGATTATCTCATCATCATCTTCATCATTGCATTGACATACGTGTACTGTAATAATAATGATAATAATATGTCTTGTTAATTACCCAGGGTAGCCTCATCAGTATTCATACTGTTCTCCCTGAGGGCCCTGTACTGTAATACTATGTCCCAAATTACGGTGAAAACTTGTGATAAAGAGCTCTAACATAACAAGATAGTGAAGATATAACAAGGGAATTTTCATGGACCTGATGTTGGTCTTTTTATTAAACAAGTTTCCGACTGCACTGCCACAGGCTAAATCCATATACATAACTACATATAAGCCAAGGATTTTGATTACACATCTTCATGTATCCTTAATAATCAGTAGCTCACCTAGCAAGTCATATAGCTATTTTTTCATGAAGAGCATCTATGTATAATGATCATTAGATAATGCCCTTATCTGTATGTCTAGATGTCCCTGTATAACATACCAGTAAGATAAAGATGACATACATGTATAAGATAAATCGGCGCCTGCCTGCAAGAAGGCTGTTACTACCATTGACAATACTTGGCTCTTACAGCCGTCTTGTGAACAGCCAACAATATCCATTCCATGATAGTTCAAATGAATTCAAGTGAATTCTTATGATTCTTCAAGAAAACACATAATTGTCTCTGATGTCTCTGAAATCCATTCATCCATGCTTTTTATCATCTCTCTACATTGTCCTTTGTGTTTCCATTGTCTGATGGTTGTGTGAGGTTTTTAAGAGCCCGGTCAACTATGTCTATCCCTAACTCACTTCCACTGCTGCTGAAGGGGTTGATGCCAAGAAAGCGTGCAGTTCCAAGACCAATCATTACTGGGAGGGAAGCAAAAGGAGAATGTCATTGTGATTTCCTTTTTTTAGCTACTGGGAGTCAAGTCTGCTTTTAAAGTTTCTGGGTGTGTCAAAGTCATGTTATTACAAGCATTTCAATTAGGAGGTAACTTATGGTCTTACAACCCGAGAGCACACAATAAAAGGTTAAAGGTCCAGATTTGCAACAAATCAAGCTACTCTTCAACTTTCAAAATACATGCTTAAAAAATAATGGTCTTTGAAAGTGCCATTCTGATTACGATATCTCATGATTTTAGAGTTATTTGTACTGCTATGCTAATACTATTCTTATCATTCTTGTATCATGTATCATGTATTTATCTGTTATATTTATTTGACTTTTCACGATTGTTTTTCATCCTATGTCTGCAAAGTATGATATCAAAAGAATGTCTAATTTCTAAACATTCAAAGAATTATCTTGTTATTCAGTCACGGTGACATGCTTATTCTTAAATACTTACAACCAGATACAGTAAGAGCTGGTACAGCGCCCCATATTGACTTTGCCCCTCTGAGTTTCTGCCTTTTGAGACTTGTATATCCCACATACAATGCTGTTACATACAAGCCTATGCCTCCCACATATCGACACTCTGGACAGTCTTCCATAGAAAAAGAAGCAGCTTCTCTCTGCTGTTTTTCCAACCAACTTGCAGGCTGATCGGTATCTCCTTGGGCTAGGTTCTCAGTTCCACCTCTACTACCCTCCTCCATTGCACTTCTCGTTAATTGATCTAGAAAAGAAAAAAAATACAATGGTGTCCCAATATCTCAAGGAATAATACTGAACTTTAAATAAAAACTTTAAAAACAAAATGGAAATATCCCTCCTATGAGATTCTTGGAAGTGAAATCTTTAAGTTAATTGTCCGATTTTCTAAACTTTATACGCTAGTCTATATATCATCTTACAGCTTGTCTATTTATTTTTGTTTACATCCATCTTCTGATCTTCACAATCACATTGCATGTTGTTTACATCACTCCATGCAGGGTGCCAATTAAGGCCAGGGTAGTTGTAGACCGAAAATTTCTGTCTCTTTCGTTTGTTAGCCTCTGATTTGGGTAGGGTCGGCTAAGAGAGGAGCCGACCCTACCCAAATCAGAGGCTATATAACGAACGAAAGAGACAGAAATTTTCGGTCTGGGACTGGGGTAGGTGATACGGATATCAGTATCAATCATATTTCATGTTATCACAGAGTCCGAGCCCTTACTTAGCCGGCCTTAGTTAACAGGGTTAAACTTAATTAGCCTTAAACCTGATATAGATGTTTGTTTCGCCAAGACTTCGTCTTGCTCCACCGACCACCTAGACTCGAGCTAGATCTAGATCTAGACTCTAGATCTAACTTAGATCTAGACTATATTATAAATAATGTCAGTTTCATTTAAAGAATTCCTCATACCAGGCGGTATTTCTGTCTAGGCTAAGGCTACCCATGCCATACATGTAGACATGTAGGTATGCATGGCTACCGACACTTAACTTTGGAAAGTAAAAATAAAATCAATTCATGAATGATCAGATGCAGAGAGACATGGTATTGCATACACCGAATCTCAGTGAGTCAGTCATTGTCATTGACTGATCAAGAAAATGGAGGCACATGGAATCCATGGAAAACTATTGAACTGGATAGAAAGCTTCCTGAAAGAGAGAAGACAGTGTGTGGCGGTGAATGGAAAGAAGTCGTCCTGGGCGGATGTGTTGAGCGGTATCCCGCAAGGCAGTGTTCTCGGCCCGATTCTTTTTATCACCTATATCAATGACCTGCCGGACAACTTGAAAGGACATGCAGAAATGTTTGCGGACGACACCAAGGTGTACACCCATATTAAGACACAAGAAGACAGGAAAACCATGCAACAAGACCTAGACAGCTTATGTGACTGGGCAGAGAAATGGCAGTTAAAGTTTCAATGTTGGTAAATGCGGTGTAATGCATTATGGGAATCAAGATGAAACCAGACCATACAGTATGAGAGATGGGACAGCAAGGGGCTAACATGGAAGTAAGGAAGGAAGAGAAGGATCTTGGTGTCACATTCGACCCATCACTGAAGTTCAGCAAGCATGTCGGGAAGGTTGCCAACAAAGCAAACAGGATAGTGGGTCTAATAAGGAGGACATTTGCACATATGGATGAAGATATGTTTTGTCTACTACACAAAACATTAGTCAGACCCCACCTGGAATATGCAAATTGTGTGTGGAATCCGTTCCTCAGACAAGACATCACAAAGCTGGAGAAAGTGCAGAGAAGGGCAACAAAAATGGTCCCAAGCATTAAAGATCTCCCATACGTGACCCGGCTGGAGAGACTTGACCTGCCCACATTAGCCTACAGACGTCTTCGAGGTGACATGATCCAGGTATTCAAGATAATGAATGGTCACAACGACGTGGACAGAGATAGCCTATTTTCTATGAAGGAAGCAAGCATAAACCTAAGAGTAAGAGGCCATATTTTGAAAATTCAGAAGCAACATGCCCGCTTGAACATCAGAAAGAACAGCTTTACGCACAGAGTAGTTGACCACTGGAACATGCTCCCCAAGACGGCAGTAGAAGCAGCATCGATCAACGCCTTCAAAGGTCAATTTGATGCATTTTTCTCAGCGAAGTACAACAAATATGACTATTAAGAACATGTAGACCTATGACATTATTGATTACATGTAAGACTTAAGTATTAATTAAGCAGACAGCAAAGCTGTCTGCATTCTATGTTAGGATTGATATCTGCAAATTATGACACGATATCAAATGCAGTGGATTTTGAATGAAGGAAGGTGGGCAGATGCTGCCAAGAGAGCCAACATTAAGCTAGGAATGATAAAAAGGTCGTTTTCAGCCTTGCAAAAGAAGGGGTTCCTTAGTCTCTACAAAACTATTATTCGACCAACACTAGAATACTGCAACTCTGTATGGTGCCCAATACTCAAGAGAGATGAAGACATACTAGAAAAAGTCCAGCAGAGGGCCACCAGACTTCTTCCTGAACTGAAACAACAAGCATACCCAGACAGACTTAGAGAACTACAACTTCCTACTTTGGCTTACAGAAGACAAAGAGCAGACCAGGATACAGATATTCAAAATCCTGAAAGGCTTTGACAGAGTGAATCCTTCAAAATTCTTCCAACTTGCCACTGGATCAACAACAAGAGGACATGATTTTAAGATTGTCAAACAACGTTTTAACACAAGACTTAGGCAGTATAGTTTCTCAATAAGGAGTGTAAACAATTGGAATGCACTGCCTAAGGAAGTAGTCAATGCTGCCACCATTAACCAATTCAAGTCATCCCTAGAAAGGTATTGGAGAAACAATCCAATTAAGTTTGAACCATACTTGAGACGGGATGCAACAGTAAAGAGGGACAAATAAGCTAAGCTTCCAGTCTCTACACCCAAGTATACCCAAGTATTATAGGACTACGTCTTAAATTAGAGCCCGTGAAGACAGGTAACTACAGGTAACTGTCTAGTACAGGTGACTGTCACTGTCTGTAGACTGTAGTAGGCTTGACATTGAGCCTTATTTGTTATAATTGCTCTCCTGAACACTTCGACATTTATGATATTTATACCTACGGTACACTGGAATAAGTGAATAAATACATCTAGTTTGAAAAAAATAACACTTTTCTTACTAACCAGCTAGTGTAGACAACAGCAAAATCCACGACGCTCCTGTATACACTGTACACAGGCTGTAGGCTAGCTGTACGGTAGTCCAGGGTATGGTAGAAGTTGCCGACAATTTTTGTGATGTGTGCGAAATGGAGGATAGCATTGCATACTAAATTTTACGTGTTAATAAAAACTGTTGAATACTTTAGTTCCGACTGAAGTTGATGGAACCGAAAGTCCGTTTGAAACTCCGTCATTAATGTGACAAATTGAAGGTAAATTTTCATGCAGAATGTATCCGAATGTTGACACAAAGTGATTTTATTTAAAATGCTATGTTTGTCTGTTGATGTGAAAGTGTGAAAGTGAGTATTTATGACATAATAGGGGCGTTATTTTGAGAGTTCAGTCCTATACCTTCATTTCTATGTAGTGTCACCAACCCCTCAACAGTTGGCAGCATGCATGCAGCTCTCTCTCTCTGTTGTTGTACGTCCCTCCGCTTTTCAGAGATGATCAGTGAGTTCATCGCATTCGAAGTGGTAGGCTGTGTTGTGAATATGCTATATAATCCATAGTTGGAGGGTATGGAGTGCAGGCGATGGGCATGAATTTTGTAGAGGTAATGAAGTGTCATCTTTAAATTAGAAATTATTGATTGACATTGTTGTAGATCTACTACTGTGGCAAGAGAATAGTGCAAGTCAGATGGGAAGGGTCCTGGCTGTTAAGCCAAGGTCGAATTGCGCCATTGTCGACATAACTGAGTTTCTAAGGGCCTGCGGCCGCTGGATCGGGCAAAGACGAGGGGCCGACTTGTTGCACGAAAGTAACCATCCAGGCCATCAAGACAGTTATATAAATTGTCCTGTGCCTCTCTTTCTGTCCATCTAAATATATTATCAGGATTATTAATTATTATTAATGTCCATCTCCACTGTTTCAAGCCAGGCTTTGAGGTTTGAGTTTGACCTTTGTTAATCTTTGAGCCACTTTTTTTGAGCCAGATAGATTTAAGTTTAATGTGGTTAAAGATAAAGACCAGTTTGTTTCGTTCGGTTCGTTTTCTTGAAGCTACTATGGGCGATGAGATCGGCAATCACACTCAAACTGCATTTCCTAAAAACTGAGGCCCCTCACTAACCCGTAAAATGCACTTCAGTCTCTATACTATAGATCTAGAGGTGGTTGGTCAAGCCAGACATAGTCTCAGCGGAACAATTGTCAATATAGAGGCTGAAGCTTTCGGTCTACTTCATAAACCTTTTTATTTAATAGGAAGCTCATTCATTTAAATTAAATTTGAACTGAAAGAATGCTAATTTGATTAAGTGGCCAGTTAGAATTGTCCATTTTAAGTATACATGTACAGTGTAGGTGTTTTCATCATTATAGAAAACTATCAATTTATCAAACAACATATAAGTATGTGCCAAACTTAGTTTACTGAAGACCCTCCACTGTTACTATTTGATATTATCACTCTTTTTCTTTTTCTTTTTTTCTAGATCTGTACTGTGACTGCTGTACTCCATTACCCCAAAAGAGATGCTTTTGCAGCTTTGAGCAAAATGAAGTTCTCCAAGTATGTAACGTTGCTTGTCTGTGCTGTATCTCTGCAGATATGGGGTTGCCTCTCAATTGAAATAGAAAATTATTTTTACCATCTTCAGAGCTTTGTGGATGACATTGGTCCGGGGAATTACAGCTACTTCAAGCTGTCCAGACAAGGGAATGTGCGAATATTTGTGGAAACACTCAAAGGAGATGCAGATATTTATGTGTCGGAGACCAACTCGAAGCCCACTTTTGAAGATTACGATTTCAAATCTGTCACTTGTGGTGAAGACTATGTGGATATTCCTGACAGCTTCAAACGACCCGCTGCCATAGCTATTTATGGACATCCAAGGTTTTCAGAAACCAAATTCAGATGTTCTGTCTATGTGGATACCAGGGATCTTGCACAGAATGATCCAGAGCAGCAGCATTTTGATACAACTGAAGAGGAGGAACTTACAGGATGGCACTTTCTCCTCAAAATACTTGAGTTTGTACTAGATGTAGCTCTCTAGCAAATTGGCAGCCCCTTTTTGTCATATTAAATCATATTAATTTCTTGTTTGAAATGTTGTTACTTACATGTAGTTTGATTATCACTAATGTGTAATCCATGTGAGCAATGATATTGTCCTGTGAATCAGATATTTTTCTCAATGAAAAGATTATAAAAGACTACTAGTATTATAGAACATACATGCAGTAGTCTACTGTAGACTTAGTTATATGAAGGGATGGGTGGATAGAGGTTTTTCCTATTGTTTATTACCAAAAAAACTTTCCTTTGGTTTAATTTGTACTTTTACTCTTTGGGAATACTTGTAATTTTTGTATGATACATGTATAATCATCTGAATATTCAATTCGACAAAAAACTCTTTTCTACCTTTATTCATAGTATGAAAGACGTAATGAGTATTGGAGATGCAATTTTCTTATAAAAAGGGAAAAGACTAAATTCATGTACCATGGCTTGTTATGATGGGTATTTTGAACTAGTCGAAACATCTAAAATTGGCATATGTATATATTTTGAACTTGTTGGGGGATGGCAATGTTGTAAAGATTATGTTACCGGTATGCTATAATGTTCTTGATGTTGCATTAATCTTAATGTAGAGTTGTGTCTGGAGTCTGGTATAAAATTTACAGAAAAGCTCACATGTATGAGTATGTTCTTTTGTATGTAAGTAGAACTTTTAGTCGGGAGAATTTACACAATCTTTTAAAAACTATTCAGTTCTGTCCAGAATAGTGTGTCAATGAAGTATTATGGAATTAAGTGCCTTAACAGAAGTCTTGTTCTATCAAGATTAAGCCATGTTCCTGCTACATGTACAGTATATAGATTCTGGTGCAAATTTAATAATTTGGTGAAAAATAAGAGACCGGATTTCTTTTATACACGCACTTGGGTGAAATGATGCGTTCATTTCAAACTTCACTAGTAAAGATTTCTATAAAATCTGAAGAATGCACATGTAATAATAATAATAATAATTTAAGATTTGTATAGCGCACATATCTGCCTATAATTGCACTCAAGGCGCACAAAAAAGATTCATACAAGAACATAATTGAATTGCTGTATGTAAGTTAAAGCAGATAATAAATTAGGACATTTATTTTTATTTTAGTTTATGCAACTGAATTTCAACTGGTTTCTTATTCTTTCCTGAGACTACTTTTTTTAATAGTGACCGTCCTAGTCAATTCCTTTTTTTTCTGTTTATATTAAGCGATGTTTAATGAGTTATTACACATTGTGTACATGTGTCAATAATTTACCTATAATAGTAAACAAAGTTATTATGAATCGTACTTGGAATAAATCTGTACTTTTGTCTTTTCTGTACTTTTATAATCCTTAATGAGGTTTTTGCTTTGATTTATTGCATAGTATACATATTATGTCGGTATCACATAACTTCCATGAATTTTTTCGCCTCTTTTTTTTTTAATTCTGAAGATTTGCTCATTATTCAGATAGTAAATTTACCTACATGTACTAAGTATTACATTTGACTTTAAATTGAACTTTAACAATATTGATTTACTTTTTTCCCCAAAGAAAACACCAATTATTTGAACTTTGATACTTAGATCAAACAGAAGTTTCCTTATGTATTGTAAAGGTTAAGGATGCATGACTTTTAATTTAATAATAAAACTGTGCTTATAAAGTGCTTTCCGCCGAAGTCTTTAAGCGCTAATGGGTTCTATGACATTTCTGTCATCCAGGTTTGCATCAAATGCTCGTTGTATGCACTAATGTACTTCTATCTACATGTCTACATGTACCATAAAATAGAATAAGACCATTCCATGCCTTGAAACATGCGTTCCTCTGTGTTTCAAATTATGTACATGCACATCACATACGTACACAAAATGTTTTAAATCCTTAGGATCCAGAGTCACAGTTTCTTGTACTTAGGGTTCTCATGTATAAGATGGGTCCTGCATTTACATCTTAAGTGAGAATTTAATTGATTCCTTTGGAAGAAAAAAAAAACTTAAAGGGATAGTTGAGTTCTGTTTTCAGACCGCAAATGCCTTCAAAGTGCATGGTTATTGCTCTTATTCTTATCTATGACATTTATAGTGCCATTTTAGAACCTAAAATTGCTATGAAGGTAATTTTAGACCCCAAAATGTGTGAAATTTAGCCAATACGATCATAACAATGCAGCTCCACTTTCAAAAAAATGCAGTGACCGTTAATTAATTATTTAATTTAAAAAGAGATACATGAGCCTACTAATTGTGGGTAATATAAGCAACACGAAAATGCCAACAACAGCATTGGCTTAAATACGCCGTAAAAGGCGTTATTTTGTTTTTTTCAACGTTTTTTTTCAAATTGTTCAAAATATCTAATATTTGTGGTGGTACACAAGTATTAGAAATCGTTATATTTCAGCCGTCTCTGAACCGATTTTGATCAAACAAAGATGATTTTGTCATTTAATATTATGTTTTTTCAAATTTGACATTCAGTTTTTCATTATCTCACAAAAAATTATTTTGTGTAGCGCCCTCTGCAACAGAACTCAACTATCCCTTTAAAGTTGATACTCTAAGCAAATAAATGTCCCTTAATTTGTTACCTACGGCAAGTATATGTTATTTTTAAGTTTTTCAATTACTTAGTATATCACAAAAAAATTCTGTCTACTCGAAATCCTCAATTGAAATGTCTAAAATATCCGCCTCTCTTTGCATAGAAAATCAGTCACGACGCTGGTCTACTATTTATGACCTCACGTCCGGGAGAGATTCACGTACCCGGATGTTCCATAGCAAACATGTGCAGAGTGATACGATTTTCTGCATATTTTTGTTTCAAAGGCTGAAAAGTCTAATAAATCATAATTCTATGTACAATTCTTTACCTTCCCCTAGTACTTCATAGTATTAATATCAATTCCCCTTTTAAAAATTATGACATATACATGCCAACGATGTGCTATTAGTCGATATTTTCACCATGTAATTTTTGTTTTGGTGTTGAAATCGGCCCAGGCACGGAGTGAACAGTAGCTGTCTACCCATGCACAGTTCATTACCATACACTACAGCGATCTCCCGATGGTTTCTTCTTCCTTTTTCCCATGTCTTTCGCCTTCCTTGGCCCTGAACATCCTTCATCTACCAATTCTGACACCGGTAGTCAGGAGCAAGTCTTTGTTAGTTGTTTTTCTTAGCTGGCAACGTCGCTTTCATTCTCTTGCAATTGCCGATAAACATATAACTAGCGCACGTACGTTCCATCACAAGCATTAAGCAGCGCCTAGAGCAGCGGCTTGGTCTTACCTCCCGATTCTGCTCGCTCCACGAACGTTCATGCAAGAGCCGCATCACTCGCCAAAATATTATAGAGGAAGCGCGCTTGCATGATCTCGTTCAAGTTTGATATTTTACAACATAAAATGTTTAACTGGTACTGTATCCTTTTTTGAGGCAGTCACACACATCTAGACCTCTAGTTCTAGACCTATTCGTTTTACAAAACTGCTCATGTACATCTGATGACAATATAATGCATCCGCCTATTCATAAGTGCACGATTTAACTTTAATTCCTAAGCAGTAAACTTGTCTTAAATCTCTACCAAATAGGTGAATATGAGGATATAAAAAGAAATCAGCGACTGGAAAATGTTGCTTCGTTATTCTTCATTCAAATGAAAACAGAAAATCAATCAAATATACTCCTTAACAACAACAAATCTAAGCTCTGACAGGATAGCCTTTACGTAGGGATATCACTGCCATTCACTCTCACTGAGCCCATGACTCCCGTTCGTGACGTCACGGATAGAGGCCCGACTCTACGTGCACTTCCGGGTTTCAGACTTAGATATTTTGGTAGAGTTTACTCGAATAAATTCATTATTCTAAACTTGTTTTGTCGGGTGGACACCATTTGGTGTTATCATGGGGGTTAAAAGCTTTCTATTTATGTAATTATCTCAGTATTTGGGATTGTCTTAGAGTATCAACGTTAAACATTGTTTCACAATGGTTAAATTAAGAAACGGGGAGAAAATATTTCACTTAGTGTAAAGGGATTCATGGGTTTTGAAAGCCATTCTTTTTGAGGTGGTACCTTTCGCTATATTATGAGGAGGGGTTGATAATATTTTGTTCACCATATCAGTTTGTGTACAAACAGTCACTTAAATGTTATCAATCGGTATATTTGAATATATGCAAATTTTGATTTCATTTATTTCCGTTCTTGTGTTTGTAACTGCCATGGAATGTTGATTATTGTTTTGTCTGCTGTATTTACTTTTGTTAGGAAGGTGTTGTTCCATTAATGATCGTTTCCATGAGTGATTTAAAGTGATCTTTAACACCTTGCCAAATTAAATTATTTTTATATCAAATGACTGGATGTGTAATAAATGATGTTGTTAATTTGTATGTCTATGTGAGTGTTGTATGTTCATTTATTGTGCTTTTACATAAATCTCATCATGATCATCATAATCATATTAATGTGACATAAAAACCTTCCCAACTGCCTCCTCTGTTTCATGATGCATTTGCATATCATTGCTTTCCAAATATATGTCGTACAATGTAAGGATTTAAAAAGAACAGTTAATCCACATCCAAGTAAATAACAGAAAAGGAAAAGGTCCATAAATAGTTGTAAGGTTTCACTAAAAGTTGATTTACTTTTAATTTATAATAACACGCTTTTCTTGTATAGCACATATCTTACTATGGCATAATGTCACTATGCCTTTCCAAAGGACTTTGGATTTTATTCAAGGAAAAATCCAGCTCCAGAGAATTTTATAATGTTATTAAACGCAAAAGAATCTGAGAAACATTAAACATTCAAGATGAGGAAAATCAGAGAGCAAGAAGTTTCAACACTTTAATCATTTAATGACACGAAGACCAGTTTCTCATGAAGATGAATATTGTGTATAGACTGGTTTACTGATGTAATGTATTCACATTTTTAGAAAAAATGTTTCTTCCCCCCCCCCCCCCAGGGCACCTGGTGACGAGTTATTCCATTAACCTGTTATTAATGAATGAACTACAATACTTGGAATCCAGTCTGCATACATTATTTGTTGCTATGTCAGGAAAGCCTCAAGCAAGCTTCAGCGTGTTAAGAACAACATTTGTTTAAAAAGTATGCATACAATTTGAATATGTTAATACACCAATCTATTGGGAGCTTGGTTATAATTTTTGATGTTATTTTATAATTACATGACAATTGACAAGTGTACTACACACCGTAAATTCCATCTTGTCTTTTTCATCCAAGGAAGTTCTTTGTTTATGTCTTTACACAGCTTTACTGAAAGTTACTTATTTCTGCATGTGTAAATTATAATACAATAAACCGTTTACTTTTAGAAACATAAAATTGAAATTTTAATTAAAGATAACAAAGAAAACAAAACCTTTGTTATCAAACAAAGTCGTAGAAATTATATGATTACTAGTTTATGAAATATATTATATATACATGCTATAACGTGTATTGATACAGCATAGGCAAAAGCATGGGCAAAGGCATGAGAAAAAAAATTGTGGTGTTAAAATGGAATGTTTTGAGTTTTTTCCTTCAAGAATGCTCATGCAAGTTGGAGTTTAATGGCACCTATTTATGCTGAATTATGGTATTAATGATTCAAATTTGTCTAATTCCAGGACTCCATTACATGGAGAGTGACTTTCAATCGTAAATTCAATTGTATCTTACAATGAATGGTATCTAACAGTAAAATAAAATGCATTGATTGTCAAGATACATGTATGATTGACTGAAAGATACAATTGATTGTCCTTTTTTGTTTTGCTAAAAGGCTGTGCTTCTGGAAATTAAAATCAAAGAGAAAGATGTTTGATAAGTGACTGGCACAGGAGGGATACCAGGCTCTGATCTATAAATGTAATTACTTTAATTTGCATTTAATCTGTTGAAGCCAAAATGGCTATAACCCATATCATTTTACAAAGAGTTAAAACTCTTTTGGCTCCAAACAGACAATTTAATCATCTACTTCTTCGTACAAATGTAGAACAAAACAAACAAAGTCTCTTGCACAGCCATTTATTTATACCTCACAAAACAAGTACATTTACAGAGTATCCACAATATTCAAAGACTCTACTTCATTACTTTTTAATGCTTTGGCAAGAAAGAAATAGGTTTAGCAAAAAATACAGGTCAAGAAGAATACATTAGATTGCAAAGAAGATTAATATGGGCTTTGCTTTAATCTATCTAATACAAGGTCAACATCTTGAAGGCTACTGAGACTCTGTACACGAGGTTTACATGATGACATGTGTATCACTTGGACCTTTTGAGGATAATAATACATTTTTCATTTCAAATTAAATGAAAGTAAAACATAACCTTCCAGATGATGCTATTTTTTTCTTTAGCAGACTTGTAAACAGGGATGTTCCAAAGCATGGAGATAAAAATTAATATTATTACTTTCAATACATGCCCTTTTATTTATATTGCTTTAAGATTAATATTTTATTTCTGTATAAAAGAAAGTCTTTGATTCAGTGCTAGAAAGTAGTTAAAAGTTCAATTTGTTAGTTATTCTATTAAAATTACAATCCTTGAAAAGTTTTTCCTTTTTATTTAAATTATACTTTGTCTGGAAAATTCCTTAAATAATATGGAAAGGAAACATTTGCATTGGAAAAGAATTGGTATAAAATATGCTTTGTACAACATTTATCAAAAGTAATTTAAAATCACAAACTCATTTGGATAAAATACAAGGTTGTACTGTACACCAAAACTTACTTCCAGCTCTTTAGTTTAAAAAAAAATGTAGGTGCTAAAAAATAAAAAGCACATTTGACCAAAAAAAATGAATAATGGAGTATATGATTCGAAATACATTTACAGAGATTCTGAAAATAGATTATATACTTCAGCACGCTTCATATCTAGATCCGTCAGCTTGTGTTACATGGTCTAGTTCATTTATAATTTTTATTAAGATAAAAGGGGAGTTGAGGGGAATTTCACACTGCTATTAAACATTTCTAGTATTTTTGTTAGTATCATGTGGTGCAATAAATATATCCCTCTTCAATTATTCTCTACCAACATAACATGAAATAGATAGTAGTTACAAAATAAAATGAATCATGTACAAAGAATATTATAACATTCAATTTCTTAGAAATAACAAATACATTACACTTGACATTAAATGACTATTTAACAATATTTTACAAGAACAAATAAATATGCTAAAATTCCTCTTCCTATAAATTAATATTACATGGTTGTATTCAACAACCAAAAATCTACATATTTCTGTTCTTACCATGATAACCAGACTCACAGTTGTTATTGTATTGGCATGTTTGAATATGTATTAAATCTCTAATACATTGGACTGTGAAACCACTTGGTAAGAATAAAGAAGAATATTGGTTGAGATTTTAACTTCATATATACACAGTTCTATATCCAATCATAGTCACTTGATCATATCCTCTTTATGCATACCATAATACATGCACATTGTACTTGAATTAAATATGGAGGTGATTTCATTTTTTCATAATTTACTCTATCATGAAATTACCAAGGAAAGCCTTGGACAACACAAACATTTTTATGACAATACAAACTTAAAGTTCAGAGGGGAAAAAATACTTTATTTTTTTTTATTCTAAAAAATGAAGACACCATAAGTTTAGTAAGAACAGGTTCCCAAATAGTTGATAAATGATGTAAAATGGGTTTATAATTTACCTCTACTCTATAGATTGTTACTGATGTAGTTCGGTACACAGCACAATCAGAAGTGTTCTTTCATCAGTTCATCACACCTTCAACAGTACACAGATGAAAGATCAGTTACATTGTACAATACACGGTAATTAAGTACATATGGTCACCCTCCCCTATCATTCAAAACATCTCAAGTTATAGATGTTCTTGAAGAACACTAATACACAACCCCCCCCCCCCCCAAGTTCAATAGGAAAATGGGTTAAAAGCAGTTACCTGAACCTGACAAAGAACACACAACATGGTGATGGAGAGAATGCTGTGGCACACATTGAATCATTTTTGAAGCAGTGAAAAACTTTTTTTTAGCAAGTGATATTAATATCTGCAGAACATCAAGTGATTTTGCACACTTATGGTAGGATGGA
Organism: Strongylocentrotus droebachiensis; assembly: GCA_035222895.1. Lineage (NCBI taxonomy): Eukaryota > Metazoa > Echinodermata > Echinoidea > Camarodonta > Strongylocentrotidae > Strongylocentrotus > Strongylocentrotus droebachiensis. Next base: position 20,053 of record JAVYIG010000029.1, read on the forward strand.
TGGTGAAACAAAGGCAGTGTACATGCTCACAAATAGTGTCAATTAAAGCCACTGTGTAATTAAAGTTGAGTTATAGCAACAATGATTTGTGTTTACAGCCCATATGTAGTGCGAGACATAACATAACTGCTGTGACACAAGAATAGGCAAAGTTCATAAATACAGAAGAAAATGCAATGTTGGCTAAAATTTGAATGTGTAACAGGTTATCTCTACTTTGAATTCCGGAATCCTTTAAGACCAATCCATTTGTGACTGTCGGCAGTGAGATGCACATCAGCAAACTTGTCTGCTGGTTTTGAATGATGAAGATCATTTGATGGGTTTGATGATCAAAGGCTAGGCACTATGAGCGAGGAACGCCTGGTACTGTGGTACATTGAAGGTGTCCCAAAAGAAGGAGATAGATGCAGAGAAAAGAAAAGGGTGAGAGAAAGGAGAGATAGTTTCAAATGAAAGATACAAACAAAAATGGATGGAAAAAAGACCAGAAAATATTAAGTAATGTCATAAGAAAAAGTAAGTTTAATAGATCAAGTATTTGCCATTACTAGATATAAATGTATCATAGTTAAATGCAAGATACCTCACCCCCCCCCCTCTCCCTCTTGTACATGTACAATACAATTTGTTGAATTCTTTTCCCACATACTTATAGATAATCAAAGTTAATAACAAGAGATCACTTGCACAAATTACTTTCTAGAGTTGTACTTGAAAATTAGAAATACTATTCTTACCTGGTTGGTCTGCTTGTTGGTTAATAATTCCATCTTGATTATTGAATAATGAAAGAGCTACACACAGCATTCGGTATTCCTCTGTACAAATGAAAATTGTTTACAATATGAAGGAAAAATGATACACAGAGGTCTACAAAAAGACAATCTATGTAATCTGCTACGATCATTACTCTAGACAACCTGTATTATAACACAGATTGAAAGCTCAGCTTTCCATAAAATCAAGCATTTTGTATTCCAGATCTAGCTTCTTAATGTCAGCCTTTATGTTTTTCCATTGTTCAACTTGTCTGCAAAAATGCAAATGATAAGCTTACTTCAAAGTTAATCTTTTTCATTGGGGTGTAAATTGTGTCCAATTACAATTTAGAGATTATAAAAACAGAGAGTGCATAATTATTTCCTCTTTGTAGAAGAAGTGACGTATATAGTAATGTTATAACAAGATGTCTTCCTATGTTTCTCTGGTTTCAATATATATCCAAACAATGGTCAAGGTTATGTTTAGACTTAAAGATAAAGTTGAGTTCTGGTCATGTGATTGCATTGTGAAAGAAACGGTGTGGAATCTATCAGAAAAGGTTGATCATCTAGTATATAAGTATTCGTGTGTATTGCAAGGTTCTGGAATCATCAAAATTATGTGACATTTGGCCAAAGCTTGGCAAAGTTACAAGCACTGTACACAGAATGATGTATATGGGACTACACGAGCACATGGCGAAAAAAACCTACCCCCCGATTTTTACGTATTTTATGTCATATTTAGAATATGAAGGCATTTGAAGAGCCATGCTTTTCAGGGAACATGTTTAATCTGATGTTCTTCCACCCTTGCATAATAACAATGATAACGCTCACAAATTATTTTGTACCTCTTCCCAGAACTCAACCTTCTCTTTAAGGCTCATCCACAACAGGGGAAATATACAACAACAGATTTTTTAGAATGTGTAAATGAATGGCAAATTGGGAATAATAAAAAAAGTAGCCACACACAACTGAGGTCCTATATCATATTCAATTATCTTCGGGTATAAGATATAGAAATGTGAAGGAAAATACGTCATCATTGAAAAAAATCTGCCCCAGTTTACTGCACCATACGAACAGGCCTTTTGGAGGGCCCATCTCCATAACAAGTATCTACTATAAAACTCAAAGACACTTCAGCCACACTTACCACTATGTCTAAGCGGACATGAGTAACACTCCTTGCCCCAGCTTAAGCCAGTGTTGCAGCAACATTGCTGATAGGTGCTCTCTTGTGAAACTACATTACTACAGATGTCTTGGTTTGGATCTGATTGTCCCCAACATGGGCCTAATGGCTCTTCCGGAGGGATTCCCCCATCTATCCCTCCTCCTGACACAGGCCCAATTAGTTCTGTGAAGAGAAAATGACAAACATTACATTAAGTGCTGTCATATCTTTCAGAATATTAGCACATTTTATGATATCAATTTCCTTATAGAATTTGGTCTCATAGCTGTACTTATAAGAGGGTGCATGTGTGTGTAAAAAGTACTGTGACACAACTCAATGCAGCAAACAAAATTAATTACAAAGAAATTTTCTGTTATACCTTAAGCTGGGAGTGTACTAATATCAGCTTTATCAATGTTAAGGTCATTGTTATCAAGGCAGAGTTACTAGATATATTATACTGCAAGGAACCTCAAAGGCCATTTATCCAGTAAAAATAAGCCTTAAATTTGTTGAAGTATCAATCAAAACAACTACAAAATGAAAAGCACAATAAAAGATTTGTTTTCCTAACTTGTTCATATGACTTTTAAAGGAGGGTTCATGTTGTAAGTGATAGTTCATGGGCTTCCATCTTTACCTTCTAAAAAAGGTTTTCATCTGTCTTTCAAAATGTCCAAGACCTTACTATACCATAGTGGAAAAGCGATAGGGTGATTTATTATTCCTAGTATAAGCTTCTAAAGAAAGAATTAAAACCCCACATATTTGTGAAATCTTTTTTCTCCAACACTATAACTTACCAATACATCTACGACCTGTACTGTCAAGAGTCAATCCATCGGTGCATTCACATGTGAAAGATCCTGGTGGTTCATTCACACAACTTCCATACATGCAGATGTCTTGAGCATCTGGACTTTCACACTCATTTATATCTGTCAAAAATTAAAAATTTGAAAGAGTAAAAATGACAATGGTTGTTATGAATTTACCCTACGATAAGAAAAAGATGGCAAATGATTAAAATGAATTCATCCATAGCTGCTTTGCTTCAAAATAGTTGCTGCATCATCTCAGTTTTTTGGAGCAGAACTGGCAGACTGCAAGAACATAACTATTTTTCATATTGGATGAATAAAAATTGCTCATTCTATCTCATAAAATAATAGTTTGCAAATAATCTATTTACCTTCACATGTAACTGAATCAACGAGGTGATAACCTTCCACACACTGGCAGATAAACCCATCAGGTCTATCGATGCATACCCCATTAATACAGGGGCTAGAATTGCACTCGTTTAGACCCCTCTTAGGAGGGGTTGTCTGGGTGACGGCTGGTCGATACCCTACACCACCTGATGCCTCTGGTGGGGGCTGTGGAATCTCTGTAGTGGACATCAAATTCAATTATCAGCCAGTGGATAAAAATAATGCAGTAAATATGTTTGTATATACACAAATCAATTACCAATATTAAAAGAGGACTATAGATCTATTATTTCTCATAATTGCAATAAGAGTGTCCATTAATTGTTACTCACATCCTGTATTGGATTATTCAAATAAAAAAATGAAAACTGAAAAAATATTTTTGTTTTATTACCCTCAAAATATAAAATATAAAAAACGAGACATTCGCATGAGCATAAAATTAAGACCAATTAATATACAACAAATAGTCTGTGCATTTAGGCTGATATTGACAAGAACATGGGTGACTTGATCTTTCAAATGTTGTCTATACAGTTTGAAAGAATACTCTCTGTGCCATAGTAATAGTTTTGGTTGAATAATGATCACTTGTGCTAGCTTACCTCTACAGCCACCATCTTGGTAGTTATAAATATATCCGGCTGTACACACACATCTATAACCTGCCACAGTATCCTCACACAGAGCTCCTTCTCCACATCTATTGGGCTGGTCACACTCACCGATTGCTGGGAAGGGTAACAAATTGATGGGGAAAATATGTAATCTAGACAGTTACTCCTCGTAGATTTCATGTAGATTTCTTCATACCTTAAGTGTATAACATCAAGCTTGCAATTGTCTTACACCTGCTTGTTTAGATTTCACAAAAGTATTTCCTGTGTATCAAAGCTACTGAATGATTGAATAACCTTCATGTATTTCTCTCTGAACCTAGGCAATGACTCTGTCATCGAAATGTTTAAAATATTATCTGCTATTAAAATATGACGTCTCATTTGTGTCTATTTATCCCACTGTTTGTATCCCAGGTTTATTCATCCCATTTTGAAATGTTGTTTCATACTTTCAGAGCTCTATGGACTTTTACAACAGATATTTCCCTTAATTATGAAATCTGAAATATAAGATCTATTAATCATCATAAAAATAAAGAAAACTCCTAAATTTCTGATAAAACTTGTTGCCTTTTCTGACCTACCGTTGCATGCTTTGATGGTCACGTCATAGTCGTATCCTGCTGGGCACAAGCAGCGAATACTATGTCCTTCAGATGAACATGTTGCATTCCCACAGATCCCTGGGTTTCTATTGCACACTGTCATACTTGCTGCATCTATGTAGGTATAAGGAGACATGACATAAACAGTTAGAAAGACAATTGAGTTTGTAACCCATCTAAAAAATGAAATAAATAAACATTCAGGTTTAGAAAACATCTCTACAAGTATTCTTAAATGGGTGTCGACATATATTTTTGGGGTCTATGGGGGATATTGATGATCATTTTCAAAGGATTTGTATCATAGAATGTTAAATGATTTGACAAAGCTGAGAACCAGAAGGGCATTATCTCATGTCAAAGTATATGAGTCAATGCCATTTTGGCTCCAGACAGTCAATACATTTAACAGTTTAACACTATACTTTATTCGTAATATATGAAGAAACAATGAGGCATGACATTTGCAGTCTATATTTTCAAAAAAAAGAAAATGCACATGATCTTTTAAGACAAATGCCTTTTAAATGGGAGGTATAAAAAGCTTTAGAGATGAGAACATAAATATAAATAGCTTCCTGCAAGAATTTGGCTTTGCGCATATTTAACAACATGAAGATGGTAAAGCAGGGCTCCCAGCATTTCATAAAAACAAATTTCCAATTTTTTCTGATATAGTTTCTGAGTATCAGGATATATCCAGTTTGAAACATCTTTCATAACCAATCATCCCGTGTATATCATTGTGTATATAATTAAAGAGATTGACAACTTTCGTTAGGGACCAATGAAATTCCTTCATTTGAGTTATTTTGAGTGATGACTTTCCTTGGGTTGGACATTTTTAAAAACTAATTTGAGGTTTTCTCTTATTTCCATGACAGCTGGAAACCCTGTACAATAATGAAGCAAGACGGTCATTGATGATCCTTACCCACACATCTGCGACTATTATAGCTGAACTGCTGACCAGGAGAGCATAAGCAAACAAATGTGCCTTTCTTGTTCACACATCTACCATTAGCACACAGCGTACGATACTTCTTGCATTCATTCAAATCTGTAGCACAAAGAGTACAGCAAAATAATTATTTTAAGCTTAGCTGCTGAACAGTTTTCAACATTACCAGTGCAAGATCCTAAGCAAATCTGAAGATTAGGGGGGCATTTCACAAAACTTGTCATCAGTGACAAATGACAGTTTTTTTATAATTAAGTAACTGAAATCCTTGCTTCTGATTGGCTATCAGCAGATTTGTCATTAATTTTTGGCATTTGTCATTGAGAAAAGGATTTGTGAAATGCCCTTAGTTGTCCTATCAATACTGTCCGTCTGTAAGCACTTTGTTTCTCATGCTTCTTGCACAAGTGGGCCGGATAGCTTAACTTTATACACAGCTTTCTTTTATTAAAAGCTTTGCTTTGATGGAAAGCAGGGATTTTACTCAGTTATTAACACAAAGCATCACCTGTCTAAACTCAACCATTCTTTTACTTCATCACTGATAAAACAATAAATTGTACTTTCTGAAATAAATCATATAATTCACAATTTTCCACAATTTTCACATATCACAAACTTTGCATGAGAGATGAATTAAAATGGGGGCATGAGAGATGAATTTTTCGGGGGAATTTTCTTTTGAAAAAAAAAACAACATACAACTGAATACCACAGGGGAGACAAAGCTGCAGTCATAAATATAACACCAACAATTAAAATAGGGAAAAACACATTTTTATGAGCGAAGGCAACCATGAAGCTTATGGTATACAGTGATGTTCCATAACTGTTGAGCATTAATGTAACATCAATCATCATTATTTCAATAAATTGTGGGATATATCTTCATCAGCCATTCATATCATCTGCTAACAGTAAAAAAAATCGCATTGCCTCTTTGCAAAATCATGACTTGGCACCATTTTGACTCTCTACGGATAATATATCTACTTTACGACAACATATCATCTATTCAGAGCTAGAAGGGCACTAGCTCTGTATTATGAGTTAATGCCTTTTTGGCTCCAAGTGCAAACAGACAAAGTAATTTAGCACTAACCTCCACATATTTTCTTCTTCCTCTTGTAGACATAGCCCTCAGAACACAAGCATGTATAACCGCCTATCCTATTCTGGCATGTAGCAGCCCCACATATCTCAGGACTCCTTTCACATTCATTAAGATCTACATCAAAAGAGAAAATCAAAACATTACCATTTAGTCCAAGTTTACAAATCAAACCACACTGCACAACAAGATGATTATTGTGAGTAACATTTATAATAAAAATTTAAATGATGAAATTATTGATCCCGCAATTTGCATCATTCTAGCTTACAAATACAAAATACCAAGAAAACATAGTGAAAAGTCAAAATAAGTGATGCAACTTGTGAAGATATAAATAGGGACAGCTGTTGGAATTTATAGTATAACAGTTATTATCATATCTAACAAACGATGTTGATCAATAATCTTAATAAATCGGTGGTTCCTTTAACAAGCTGAGGAGAATGTTAGCAGTAAGAAGTCAAATTGTTGATTAATATAATTTATATATTGCATAGAAGGTCAGAATAACCAAAGTATGGAGCTCTAGCTCTGATAACAATGTTCAAAATAAACCAGATTCTAAACATATTGAAGGACATATTTGCCTCCCTCCCAAGTGCTATTAAAATGAATTAGTCTTGAAATGAATTCATAAAGGTTCAGGTTCAGGTTCTAGTACTTAGTCCAAAGATCCATGATCCAAGGTCCAAAGATCCATGTTATAACTCACCAACACATGATTTACTGGTAGTTTCATACTGGTATCCTGGCTGGCAAGTACAGACCAGACCACTAGCATCAGTAGCACATGTAGCGTTCCCACACAGAGCTGTGCATCTATCTGCTTCTATTGCCTCAGGATCACGAGATGTTGTGTGACTCTCTAATGCTGAAGGCAAAAGTGAATATTGGTAAATGAAATGTGATGTTTTTCACTGGGATATGCTTTTTATATCCAGTAATACACTCCAATCCATGAGCTGAAACAATAAAATGTTTAATAATTTGTAAGATATGTTAACAATAAAGCATTATGTTCTTCATTCTAATACTTTTCGATCCATGAGACAATACAATAGATAATAGATAATCCATTAGTTAATATCACTCAAACACTGTAATAAATATAACTTCATCATTCTCTCTCATAGTAAAAATATGAATACCCTTGTATTCTTTCAATCACTCAGTCTTACATTGATTCATCTTGGCAATGAAGAGGATATGATTCCCTTGGTAGCATTGGTGATAATTACATAGGCCTCTTGTTACTGTTTAAATTCACTTCAGTTAGGTCATCACTGTGAAACATTTAAGTCGGCGTATTAATAAATGTTGGATTTCAATCAGTTTTCAGTAATCTCCTGATATTACCAACAGAAGGAAAGTTATATCATCAAGCAAAACTATAAAGCCTTGTTGACACATGCCATGATCAACCACCAAGCCAAATTAATAAGCATAGTATGCTTCATATTTCTGCATCTTAAAACACACAGATAGAACTATTGTTCCACAAAACTGCTCTTTTTCAATCCCCATTTACCAGTCATTCACATGAAAAAGAAAGTAAAGGTTCACCACGCCATATGAGAAGGAGTCTTCAAAAGATCATGAGGATTTACTTACCAGTGCACTGTCTCCCAGCTTCATCAAAGTTTGCTCCATCAGGACATATACACATGAAGGACCCTACACTGTTCTCACATTGACCATTACCACATATCTCTTCTGATAGGAAACATTCATTGATATCTGGTGAAAGGGGAAGAGAGAATAAACAGATATTCATTGGTAAACACATTTTGAATGGTCTTCATTTCACCAAAAAGTAACCTCAACATGAAACAAATGGAACTCTCACACAAACCCATTGGATAGTCAAAATGATTGAAAATCCTGAGTAGGTGAAATATCATGAGTACCTCACTGTTTATAAAGAAGGACCCATTGCCCTATATTCTTCTACAACAAAAAAGATTGTAGAGATAACATTTGTTGGGAACACAGAATTAAGAGAAAGAGAGAGAGAGAGAGAGAGAGAGAGAGAGGGGGGGGGACAGAAAGATGGGTCATTTAATTGGGGTATTTTTAGTATTTTCGCTACTATTTAACGTTTTCATTTCAATGGAATCTGGTTGTACAACACATGCTCCAGCAATATTTGCTGCAGTCAGTATCCTACATGAACTATCCTAAACCTTAGACCAAACAATACATACCTAATCCAAATCCTAACCCTGAATTTAACCCCAAACCGAATTGGAACCCTTACTCTTTATCTTTGACAAAAATAAATGAAATAAAAAAGATGGATCAACTATCATCTTGGAGCACCGGATTTTAATATTATTTTCAAGAAAAAACATAACCCTACACCAATGTGTCTTCTCAGCTTTGACTAAAGAATGAAAGAATTCTCACCAACACATGTCCTCTCTTGCTCTTCAAAGTAGTAACCAGGGTCACATCCGCACAAGAAGCTACCTTCTCTGTTCAAACAGGTCGCATCTCCGCAAAGTCCAGGTACAGAGCTACATTCATTGATATCTACAATAAGGAAGTACAAAGATATCAAATGGGTCAAGAATCCAAGAGAAGCCTTGGTTTAGAACAGTTTTGTTATTACAACTCGTAATGTGAGGGGGGGGGGGCTGTTTGGTTGAGGTAATTATCATTTCATTTCCATGATTGTTTCACATAGTAACACACATAGAAGGGATGTTGTGGCAGATGTTTGCTTGATGAAGGCTTGAATGTACTCTCCTCACTCTCCTCTCAAGTGTTAATTGGTACCTGATAGATTAGAGTGATACATATTGTGCCTCACTGCTATACCCATCAGACAATACTATTGGAGCACCAGGAGCAACAAGCAAGGACATAAGGGCTATACAAGAAGCCACTGCTATTATTATCATGACATTCATATTCTTCAAACAAACATAACTCAGCTATAAAATTCATCTGAAGTATAATGGAGCCATGTTCACTGCCTTCTTACCTAAACATCCATTGCCATTTCCACTGATGTACTCATACCCTCTGGGACACACACATCTATAACTCCCTTGTGTGTTCATACAGGTACCATTACTGCAGATACTCCTGTAAACAGCACATTCATTGGTATCTAATATGGAAAAGAAAGTTAGAGAACTTTGAGAGATAAACCATGTAATCTTTCTCTCTTCGATGGGGTTACATTAGCAGCTCTGTAATGTAAATAAAATGATTCTTTGAAAGTGTTCATAATTTAGATATTAATACAATTATTTAATCAATTGGAATGCGTTCACATGCTTCAATAAAAAATCAGCTGAACTGATCAGTTTATGTCAATTGTTAATCTGGATAATGACACAACAGTTTCCCAATTAATAGAAAATGATAGATCAGAAAATATACCTGAAGCATGGAAACAAACCTCTAAGTAAAAATCATATTTGAAAGAAGAAAAAAAAGATGTAAAAAGCCTTGAATACATTGATTGAAGATAGCTGCCAAAAATATACCTTCCAATTATCAATCACATACATTAGGGGGGAAAAGGTTCTTTAGACAAATTATGATTTATAGATGCCATTCCTTACCTATGCACATGCCGAGTGTTTGGTTGTACATGAATCCGAAAGCACAAGAGCATTGGTAACTACCATCTGTATTGGTACAGGTTGCATTACCACATAAATCTGGTAATATTCTACACTCGTTGATATCTGCAATCACAATAGTATAGAATTAAATCAATAAAATACTAACTAAACTTAATACAATTTCTTGAAAGCAAACAATTTTAATTATGAACAAATTAATTATATAAAAATATGTCGATAACAGAAGCATTGCCAGGGTGTTCAGGATGGTCAACAGGGCCCACAGCCCCCCTCCCCTCCCCCCCAAAAAGAAAAACAAAGCGGTACTACCAAAAATCCCTTAAATCAGAAAAAAGGGGAATGATTATGAAGAAGGAACCCCCCCCCCCCCAAAAAAATAAAAAATAAAAAAAAATAAAAAAATAAAAAAATGGATAAAAGGGGCTGGGGGAGGAGTTCATGACCACCATGCACATGTCTTCCAAACTGAGGCTACATATCAAATAGTAAGTCCCATTCTGCTGTACAAGAGGGACATTTATATTATCTACTTTGTGAGGTTTATCTTGACTACTTCCTTACCATCACATGTCCTAGATGCTGGATTGAACTCAAAGCCACCTGGGCAACCACAATGATGACTGCCATGTGTGTTTATACATGATGCTTCTAAACCACACGAATGAGATGTAGGTGTAGAACATTCATTGATGTCTGTTAGGAAAAATAAAATAAAGCTTGAGTTAAAACATAGTCTGAACTAGTAGAGAATCAAGAAGAAAAAACAGCACTTGCATGAGGATCTTCCTCAGCAAATAAGTGTATTTCCTTACACCACATACATGTGCATGTACATGATGGGACACTCATAAAGCTGGCTACATGTGTATGTGTAACTGTATGATAAACCTGCCTTTGTAAAAGCAGGTAAACTTTCTCGAATGTTTTGATGGAACATTAACTAGAAATTCCTTCACATTATTCAAAGCTTTGATGTTAGCAGAAATGATTTCGCACCACAGTGATCATATGTTCACAACATTAAACTAAAATCTTGAAACGAGATAAGACACATGTCTCATTGTTATTATATTGATCAGTGGATAAACACAGTTACACACACATCCATATCTGAGATTTTTCCTATTTGTTGATTTCTATTGTTGTCCTTACCAATGCAGACTTTAGTATTGGAGAATTGAAATCCTTCAGGACAGATGCAGATGAAGTTTTGTCCCTGATCCACGCAGGTACCATTACCACATAGAGCAGAATGATCTACACACAGGTCAATGTCTGTCAAGAAGAAAATAGAAATATGGAAACAATATGAACTAGATCAAATTGAAATAGCAGCATTCAGGCTTGTTGGCATGACCAAATGAGTTTCGTTCCTATAGCTCAAGTATGTACCGGTATGAAGAAATGTTCCTCTCTGCAGGACAATGATTATTTACCACATCTTTACAATATACTGGTACACGTACCTTCTCATAATTTCAATGAAATTGTTACTTTGATGTGTTCCTTCTATTTTTAGCTAAAGAAAACACACCCTCAAACTCACATACAACTCCATCCCCAAAACATGAAAGGTAAAAATGGAGAAAACTCATATAACTACATTTCCACTTTTTCCATACTTCTCTGTTCTATAACTTGGCATTTAGTAAATTTCTGTGTTTTGGTACATTGAAAGAGTTTATAATTGCACCCCCTTGATTATCTCTTCAATGTGCGTAATTTTGATAACCATTTATCTCACCTTTACAAAAGCCACCATCACTGTCGAACTGGAAGCCACTGGGGCATCTACAGGTGTATCCATTCTCAGTTGGAATGCATGTTCCATTGCCACAGATACCACTTAGTACTACACAGAAATTGGTCACTGAAAAGAGTAAGGAAGTTCAAAGACTTAATGTTTTTAACTTAGAAGATATGCAAGATGAATTGGAATATCTTTTGTGAAAATGAGACATTTTCAAGTTTTAATCAATAAACTTAGTTGTATAATCAAATCCAAAATAATGACAATTGTAATCATTTAAATAATTTCACGAAAATTTGTCTTTTGTCATTTAATTTTTGTAAACGCACCCTAGCTTTCACTGTTATTATTTAACTCTTCAAATACATTTTGTAGCAAGTTTTAGATAAGGTTTCATTTAGAGGATAATTATGAACTCATTAGTAACTTTACTCAAACCTTGGCACATTCTGTTCCTTTCATTTCACTGATGTCCTGGAGAGCAACAGTGATCATACCCACTAGGTCTGTTCACACATGTACCATTCCCACAGATATACAACGCCTATCTCAAATAATGTGAACACTGACAAACCTTCACAAGCACTGCTCCTTTCATTGAACCCCTGTCCTTCAGGGCAACGACAGTCATACCCATCAGCTCTGTTCACACATGTACCATTCCCACAGATATACAACGCCTATCTCAAATAATGTGAACACTGACAAACCTTCACAAGCACTGTTCCTTTCATTTCACTGATGTCCTAGAGAGCAACAGTGATCATACCCACTAGGTCTGTTCACACATGTACCATTCCCACAGATATACAACGCCTATCTCAAATAATGTGAACACTGACAAACCTTCACAAGCACTGCTCCTTTCATTGAAGCGCTGTCCTTCAGGGCAACGGCAGTCATACCCATCAGCTCTGTTCACACATGTACCATTCCCACAGATATACAACGCCTATCTCAAATAATGTGAACACTGACAAACCTTCACAAGCACTGTTCCTTTCATTTCACTGATGTCCTAGAGAGCAACAGTGATCATACCCACTAGGTCTGTTCACACATGTACCATTCCCACAGATATACAACGCCTATCTCAGATAATATGAACACAAACCTTCACAAGCACTGTTCCTTTCATTGAACCGCTGTCCTTCAGGGCAACGACAGTCATACCCATCAGCTCTGTTTACACATGTACCATTCCCACAGACGCCATTGTATACGATACAATAATCCTGGACTGGAATAAGCAGGGATAAACATCATCAACATTTTATGAAATCAACAACACTTTTCTGAAATAAAATACTTGTTTGTAACAATGGTCTATCACTTATTAAATTGTGGAAGTAGAATTTCTGATATATATTTGATACACTACTACTACATCTACTACTACTATTACTACTACTACTACTACTATGACTACTACTGCTACTACTACTATACTTGACTACATATCATGATACTGGTTCAATTTTCTCTAAGACCATGCCTTATTTGCAGTTCCATCTTCATCTACGAAACTTACTGAATAATAAATAACAAGTCACATCATTGTATTTCCTTGTAAAATTGTGAAAAAGAATCACTTACTTCTACTTTGAATTCTAATATTTTATAACACTGACATAACTAATTTGATCTATTCTCTTTGTGTTGCATTTTCTTATAAATACACTTTACTATTTTGTTCTACTCTAAAACAACAGAGTACATGTTTTGAGTGTTTACCTTCACATGCCCTTTGTGATGGAACAAATCGATGACCTTCAAGACAGCTACACACTGGACCTCTCTCTGTGCTGGTACATGTACCGTTTCCACAAATACCTGGTGATTCACAATGGTCTATCGCTGAACAAGAGAAGACAAGAGATAAATAGTAATTGAGAATATATATATGTATGCCACAACCAATAGTGATAGTCAGGGAGTATAAACACTTTTGTGCAGTGTTCCTTTTTGCCAGAACAAAATGAAGTATCAATTTATTTTTATTTCTCAGAGAAAATATCATAATACAAAGAGATGGAAATGGAAAGGGAGATAGAGAGATAGAGAGCACCAATGTTGCTATACAGTCAACAAGGACAATTCAATTCAGCATTGGACACCTCACTAGTCACAGGAAGGCACTATGCCAAGGGACAGCTCATAATTGTCTGATTCAATCAAATATGACAACCTTATTTAGCAGCCAGATGTTTGCAATGATTCAGCAGAAATACTTAATGAGATTTAGAGCCCTTCACAAAGAAAGACAAAAGTTTCAAAAAGGAATAATAAAATGACAAATGGAGGTAGATCTGATCTCAAAAAGCAAAACTAGTTCAAGCTTGTTATTGCCAATACAGCCTATGTGAACATGTAATCAACATTGGTAAATTCATAATTAGATTTCATCTTGTCCAGTTTTTGTTGATAAATTTGAGGCATTTGATTTCCTGTCATCAAAACAAGTCTAATCGTTCCAAGGAAAACGTGACATTAAACATCAGACCATCTTGTATTATACAATTACATCTAAATATAAGTGTTAATGAAAGTGCTCTATTTCATTTTCTTTCAAATAAACACCACCCCTCTCTCTTTCTCTCTCCCCTTCCCTTCTGTATTTCCTTTCCCAGTTGAGGCAGTCTTCTTTTTGTGGGGGGGGGGGGGGGGGGGTCACCTGCATTTTTGATAGAATGACAGACTTATAATATTCATTGACATGAAATTTTGATGAGCACACTTAATGGCGAAAAAGTAGTGAGGACTGCCTTCAAATGGAAAGATTAATGCTATGCACAAGACATTAATTGATTTAAGACTAAATGCATCTGTCTGTATGGTTTAGAAACCATCACTGATAGTGTTCCATCAATTGCCAGAACTCATTTCTCTTAATATCAAGTAAGGAACGGATTAAAACTGTACTTACATGTGCATCTTCTTAGGCTTGAATCAAATTCATAACTTCCAGGACACTTGCAGTTGTAGCTGTTTTCTGTGTTTTCACAAGATGCATTGCCACACACTCCTTGGTACACAAAGCACGAGTCATGAACTAGAAAAGAACAACAACAACAAAATCCATTCACACAAACTGGTATGTTTCTACATACATGTGTATTTATTATGCTTTATCTCTCTACTTGTTTAACCTGATTTTAGTTTGTACTTTAATGTTATACTACTCTGTGTTACAAAAGTTAGACTTTTCAGGTAAAGAACCAATTGTCTAATGTCACAATCATGTTCTTGAACCATGGCTAATGATGGCTCACAATAGGACCCATTAATAACCTAGCTCATTCTCTAGTCTCTATTACACTGAAAGACATTCAATTTGCACACTCAAACCTGTGTTATGCATGTATTAACCACCTTGGTATTTGGTCAGATAAGCAATGACTGAATGTGGGTATTTAATCATTTCAAACTGTCTGCGTAGGCCTCATGTTTCCATTATATTATAACAAGTATATCTTCCACTGAATAAGTCTGATTTGAAGCTTCAGTTTGCTTTAAGCATAATTTTCTGAATCAGCTAGAGTAACAAATTTTCAAACATTAGAGAATAAGTGCAGCTCTATACTCAGAATATGAAACTGTGGACATACCTATACAAGTCTTGCTTGCATCATCAAACTTGTATCCCTCGGGACAATTACAATCGTACAGGATTTCTTTGTCCACACAAGCTGCAGTACCACAAAGCTCTGGGAAGATTTCACATTCATTTATGCCTGTTGAACAAAAGAAAAATCAACAAAATGGACAGTGATGGTGAAAAACACTTAGATTAGTGAGATTGGAAGAGAAATGAAATGGATAGTGCCAAGAAAAATGGTGTCTACTATAAATTGTGCCTAGTTCTTGCCAATTTCAACTGAAATTTCTATTGCATTTATATAATATTACCAACAAGAAGAATACAGTTGTATTTAACTCATGGTAATCTGACGAATTATACTGTTCTTTCTGATATCATCTCAGTATCATATTAACCCTGGCTTCAGCCAAGCTACCATGATAAGTCCTCAAGCATTCAAGAACTTTCTTCCTACAAGGTAATTGCTTCACCGGGTGAAGAGTGGCAAATTTAGATTAAGGTCTTGCCAAAAGACCTTACTCTGAACATGTGTGTGATTATACCAGAGTGCATGGGTGTAAAGGAAAGGGATGTGAAGTTTACCTAAGATGCTAGCTTCTTGGCCTGCAGATGGATGTGCCGCAGCTTCAGGGTAAGTCGTTGGCACGTTGATGGTTTCTACTGGTCTCCTCAGTGTAATCACATGCTTACCCAGCCCAACTGGACATGTCTCATTGTATGCAACTGAAGAAAACAAATGAACGCCAAATTACAGTTTGGATCAATGAATGCCTTACAATGCATGTCTGATTAACATTTAACAGTACAACCATGTTTACTAGAATTCGTCACAAATGAATTTGTGAGACAAGGTTTGAACAAAATGCTTGTTCATCTAACTGCAATTATCCTTGGATATAATAACTTGAAAATTCATGAACTCATTTCGAATTTTAAAAAGAAAAAGCATGTTATAAAAACAGATATTATATAACAGATCCCAACTCACTCAGCTTTCTTTCTGTCAAATCTTTCTCTCCCTGTCTATTTTAAGTGTTAAATATGAAGACATTATTCCCCCCCCCCCTTGACTTTTAAAGCCAGTCTCTACTTTTACAAACACACATGCAATTCAAAAGACAATATTTCCCCCTCCAATCTCCTACTTACGTGTGCCTTGTGAGGGGCAGACAATGAGGTCACAGTCATCACCCCACCCAGCCCCAACGGTGCAACAACATTCTTGTTGGGTGACATTAGAACCAAGCAGATTAGAACAAAAGTTCATATCACTGATGCTGCCATAGCAATCCTTTCTATCCACTTCAACTGCATTTAGAGGAAGAAAATGATATCATCAATATGAATATAGGAACATATGCATGATTCTGTTGTTGTTGTTGTTGTCGATGTTGCTGCTGCTGTTATTGTTGTTTTGTATCATCTACTGACCTTGTCAATTGTTAAGAGCCAGAAAGCTGTTCACACATATCATTAAACACACAGGTTATAGCCCTTCTGGTTCTCAATAAACATTATTTTGCAGAATGTTTCAATCTTTCTGAACAAATTGAACATATAAGATTGGTGAGCTAGTTATTGATATGTGTATTTGCTCAAACACAGACCACATGATCAAGCAAATGTAAAAATATCTTTCAAGGAGCACTGAAATAATTCAAAGTAACATTTGGTACCCTCAAAAAGCCTTCATCAATGTCAACAGGAATATTTTTATCTCTCTAAATACTATCACAACACACCCTTTGACTGTTTCCGAAGTATTAGCCTAATGAGTCATGAAAATTAATAAACTGTATAATGTTATTGAAAATAAACTCACCAATTTCTGGTGCGCCCTGTACTACTACGGGGGTCTGGCAGGTTCTTGATTCACTGTCATAGACAGTTTCTCCAGTGCAAACACACCTGTAAACACCCACTTCATTCACACAGATAGCCTCTTCACCACACAAAGGTGTGTCTCTGGTCTGTCCACACTCATCAACATCTATGTTAAAATGATAAAAAGATATATAATGATATACAATAAAGGAACACATCTGTATCACTTTGTATTTATGTGGCATAGACTGTATAGCTTTCATAAAATCAGAAGGTCTACAAGAATTATTCATAATTTTCAAGTCTTAAGGTCATTACGTTTCAAATTGTGTTTTTGTTTTTTTCTTCAGATTTCGCTTTTCAAACACAGAAAGTTTTATCCTTTTGCCACAAACTTATAACATGGATCTGCTCTATTTTCTGCAACTACTTCTTAACTGTATTTGGAGTTCTCTTTCTTGTTGTCATCTTCCCTTCTATAATCATTCCAACACTTGTGTTAAAATTCATGGTAAATATTTGGAAAAACTTGTCAACATATTCTGCAATGTTATAGGTAACAATCAATCATTTCTATAAATCTGTATAAATATCATCCAACATGATCGATGATGACACATTACTGATGCTATATCAAGAGGAGTGGAATTAGTGTGCATCAAAAAGTAAAAAAATTATGTAAGATTTTTTATTATGGACATGTATAAAATATTCTGCAAATTTATAGGTAAATAAACCCTAATCCTTTTAATGTTTCTGAATAAATTTCCTTTAACATGATGGATGAAAACATCACAAATTTTACATGGGGAGCGGAATGAGAGTGCATCAAGAAGTGAAAATGTATGTTAAATTTTCGTCTATGTATAACATATTCTATAAAGTTAAAGATCTGAATAAATTGATGTAACATGATGGATGACAACACATTACCAATGTGTCAGGGGAATATAAACAGAGTGCATTAAAAAGTACATTTTCACTACCGGTAGATCCCTTTGTAAGGTTGACAACCTCATTGTACAAGGCTTGTGGTTGGGGGAAATAGAATCAAATGATTCAACCACAATACCCTGGTGAATCATTAAATATATGAAGTCTTCATAAAGTGGTGAAGAAGTCTCTAGAAATATACAACCACAGTAGTATTGCAATGGAGGAAGCGGTTACAGGAATGAGACACTCTTTAACACACTTAAAGTACTGTAAAACCGGAAACTTTCTTGTTCAAAAATAATTTCTCATAGTGTGCAAGTGGTTGGTATTTTTTCTTTAATTCATAAAGTGAAACAGCTTTTCTAGCTCTACTAG
Source organism: Strongylocentrotus droebachiensis (assembly GCA_035222895.1). Taxonomy (NCBI): domain Eukaryota; kingdom Metazoa; phylum Echinodermata; class Echinoidea; order Camarodonta; family Strongylocentrotidae; genus Strongylocentrotus; species Strongylocentrotus droebachiensis. The sequence goes on from JAVYIG010000029.1 coordinate 38,602, forward strand.
ATGCTAAAAGAATTTAGAGAAGAAAATACATCACATGCTTTAAAGGCATCGTTTAATAATGACAAATCTGAGATGCATGATGGCCCTACTAGTTATCAGTGTCTGTGATATGGTGTAACATTGAAGCCCTAAAAAAAAAAATCTAGTTTCAAAATGATCAAGAAGTGCCTCAAAAAAGTAAAAATCTTTGAGTGACCAGTTACACGTTTTCCCCAATGTATTTTTATGAAAACCGTTAGGAAAACGTAAAATTTGGTTTTAATTTCCAATCATAAATATCTTGATAATCAGACAGGCGATCGGCTTGTAAAAGTCATGGGTTCCTGACTGACCTAAAGGTTTATAATTATAATTGCAGCATGAGCTAAATCCAGGATTTTGTTTCAGAATCTGAGGCAAAGTTACTGGATCCCTTTAAGACTATTCAAAGAAGCTTATTGATGTGAGACCATGTCACTGAAACTACAACAAATACATGGCATTGTTAATTTTGTAAGTTTGAGATAAAGAAATTTAGTACAAAAATAGCATTTGAAAATGGTAATGCAGGTGATGTATACTCTGCACAACATAATCTGTCAACTAAATATGATCAATGTTGCTATGTAAAATTATGAGTATGTAAAAACTCTGCAGGAAAACTGCACTTGTTTTAGAGAATGTTAGTCAGCACAATAAAGACATCAAATTGCATGAGAGGGGAAACAGTGCATGATGCCAAATATTGTTCAGGCTCAGCAAGAAAGCTAGGAACTCAAACAGAGATAACAGACAGAATGGGAAAGAATTATGATGATGTAAACTACTTTGTATAACCCTAGGGGCAACGGATGAAGAGGTTTTGAAACCGCAAGATCATGTGAACTTGGTTGATGACTTCCATTTCAAAATGAAACTTATTGACTTGAATCTGGAGTAAAGCCCAAAGTGCCAGACAATTGCTGAACATTTAAATATAGACAAATGACTTATATATTCTATACTTACCATATTTGATATGACTCATTGGAGAAAATGGAAAAGCTTTAATTTCTATGAAATTTTGTCTTGGGTAATATGTGGAATATTCAGAACGTGAAAGCAGTCTGCAGTAATGTATCAATTGTGACCCGGCACCACAAAACCACCAAAAAGTTGCAAAAAATTATTTTCCTGATTTCATCTGATTATGAAAGAAGAAGTTCTCCTCATTAAAATGGTATATTACTTGTCCAAATTGAAGCTTCCTAACCCTTTCAATTTAGTGAATGAAAAGAGCTGGTGAGGGAGGTTACTGGTATTAAATTGTGAGAAAGAGAGCTTTAAATTTTGGGGCTATTCAAGCATGCGGAGCAAGCAAACCACAGGGAAATCAATAGAAGGGTGAATCAAAAGGCCATAGCAACCACTATGAAGAGATTTTCAGATTAGGCTGAAATTTGGCCTGATGGTCAAACATAGTCTGTTCATTATGTTTCTGAGGTTTCAATGTGTGGACTTAGTCTTTCAAAAGTTATTATGTTGTAAATGTATAGAGTTGTAATTGGACAGATTAAGTGAACTGCAACATAGTGCCGAGACACCTGCACTAGACAATGCCTATTCATGGTGGACCCGGAGTCTTTTTGTTCCCCCTTACATAACACTGCTTGTCACCTATCTTGTTTTGTATACATCTGGGCAATTATTTGTAACCACATTATGAACTTGCTTTATACTTAATTCCCATACTGTTTTCTTTCTCACAGGAGGTTCAAGGTATTTTTACTATGACTGCGTTGGTGCACCCCGGTACCATCCCACGGCTCTGCTCACGTACAAAACCTGGCATTGTAACGACGTTGTAGACTTTTTCGCAACTTGTCACTCTCAAATGTATAAAATATAATAATGTTCTTACTCTTGATCAACAAATTATGGATATGTGATGTACAATCAAGCTACTCGAAGTCGTTAACGGAGAATATAAGACAAACGCAAATCTGGAACTCGGATGTGAAAGCGGATACAAACAAAATGGCGCGCCGCACTGATTGCTATAACGGACCAATCACAGCCCGCGTAGCACGACCCGTTAGCAACGACCGACCATTTCCGGACTACGATAATTTCGCTCGGGAAAAGTGATCAAATTTTGGAAGAGACCGAAGGCTGTGCGAAAAAAACTGGTCTAGAAAAACCGTTTAAAACACATCTTCTACTATGTTTTAGACTTCCAAATTTTGATACTAGGTACAGAAAAGACCACTCTTTCAGAAAATGCAAAAAAACAAAAATCTATTTTTTTCACCTAAATTGACATTTTAGCTGATTACGGAGAATCGCTGGTTGCGACTTTTTGTTGGTTTTGTGGTGCCGGGTCACAATTGATGTATTGAGTAAGTTCTAGGGTAGGTATTCTGAAATTGTTTTATCCCTGTTTCAGGGTCAGATTAATTAATTTTCATAACAAAACTTTAACTTTTCATTCATTCAATGATTGCCCATAAGATGGTGACACAGTCATTTATGCAAACACCAATGAAAAGACCCAATACCTGTTACGACTAAAATCAATTTACCAAGATAAAGATTAAACAAACATCCAGAATACCACCCTCGCTGGAATGTAACTGCACATATAGATGCGAGAGAACAGAGAAGTAGAATAATACTGACCTATGCAATCTGTTTCTGTAGGATTAGAAGTGAATCCCTGAGGGCACAAGCAGCGGTAAGAGCCCTCTATGTTGATGCAACGCCCATGATCACATACATTATTATCTGAACATTCATTCACATCTGAAATTTAGGGGAGAAGAGCAAGCCATCAGAAACTTGGAAGTTATCATATTTATTTAATGATTTGATTTTGTCTTTCTTAAAACAGACATGCACTCTTGAACAAACAAATAATACACTGATTACAGAAGGGAATTTTGGGGAATAGTTTGAAATGGGAATTTAACTAAGACTAATTTAAGTATATTGTCTGCATAAATTTTCTTTCATGGTATACACCAGCAATATCTTTCATCTGTAATATATTGGTAATTTGAGCTCAAGTTCGAGTTCAACTGCATAAAAGGATGTGATAAGGGAAGTACTATTTCAATCCAAAATTGGAAAGGATAAGAATTAAGTAATGTCAAAATTAAATTTTAGCATTAAATCACTTATTTAAAGTTATACTCATAAGAATGCTAAAATATTATAAATATATACAAAATGCAAGTGTTGTTTCCTTTGGTATGAAAATCATATAATGCAACACAGAATGCTATCCTTACAAGTAGATGAGATCTCTTTTTTCTTTTGTCTTTTGTCAAAGATGTAAATCTGTTTGTGTACTTACCGACACATCTTTGGTGTGTTACATCATATCTATAACCATTGGTGCATTCAGTTCTCAAGCAGTGATAGCTCCCTAATGTGTTCTGACATACATACTCTGCACATGGATTCACATTCCTAACTGTACATTCATCAATGTCTGTATTGAAAAGAGAGAAAATGCATCTAGAAATTAAAAATTTCCCACATGTATTTCAAAATAATTATATTTCAATTGCAAAGTGTGACAATTGTGTAATGTCACTAGGAAACAACCCTCAATGAATGCTAAAGAAACATACATTCATTATAAACAGGGCATGTACAAGTCAAAGTATAACGTATATAGCAGATACAGTTAACCCTTTGCATACACAAACTGGGTGACTGCAGTAATATAACAGTAATAATGAAGGGGTTAGTAATTATTTCACACAAATAATATTAGTGTTTTCCTAACTGATGTCACGATTGAATTATTTCTTTTGAAAGGGAATACAATTATTAAATGTACACATACATTTAGTCATCATCACTCAGTTAAAGTTCAAATATGGCCTAACCTCAATTTCATTTTCATGTACTGCTGAAGTTAAATCACTATTGCAATCTCTCATCGTCTAGACTTGTATGCCTCTTTGGTGACATTTACAGATGAAAAGAACGTTTTGACATATCATCATGTGTGATTTCAATTGGCAACAATCTTCAACAAGCATCAGTTATATCATTTCATATTCCAAGGCCACAAACGTCTTGTGATAGCCAATTAACCTTAAAGCCCATTCACTCAATGTGGAAATCTGTAAAAAGCCACATGACTAAATTGGTGTAGAGAATCAGGTCAAGATCTAGGCCACTAATTTGTTTCCCTCCCCCACCCACCCGTCGAGTTGTCTCAAGATATTATCCTCCACACAACGTGACAAATTACACACTTAGGAAGAGTGGCATCACAAAATGTTGGTGTTTTACGGCACATGCTAAAATTAATCACACATTTGTGTAAGTGAGCCTATATTCCTGAGGGTAATGAAAGCCAAGTCTCAATGAAATATTTATATTCATTTCAAGACTCGTGTCTCTGTAAAGAAGAAGTCAGTCATAAATTAGTAGACGCAAATATGGGTCGATAGGGAAGTATAATCTACCAAAGAAAGAGTGACTTTTACAGAAAGCAGGGTGAATTTTTTTTCTTTTTTCTTCTTTTTTCTTTTTTCTTAATTTCTTTCCACTTTTTATTCAGATATTTTCTGAACAAAATCTTTATATGTGACTCTCTATTCCCCTACATTCTCCTAAAAACAGCGCCATGTACCCCCCCCCCCCCTTCCCGGCTGCTATCGCCTCAAGCTTCTTAGCTTATGATAGTTGGCCTCTGCATTTATCTTGATTATTTTTACTTACCTCCATACTTTCAAGCTTTCAATTATGTACTTTTTTTTTTTTTTTTAATATTTTATTTTGTGTGTATTAAGTTGTCACTCTTGATGTAAATCAATTATATTATATACTATTATTGTTATTTGAATGTTTTGTATTTGATTTATCAATAAATGCAGAAACATCTGCTAAAAAAAAAAAAAAAAAAGAGAAAAGAAGTGTTTTTTGTTCGTTTGGGTTTTGCTGCTGTTGTAGTACTTGTAGTTTTTGTTTTTATCTTTTGATTACATCTATTTCTCAAAACCAATGTTAGGCTCTGGGTGGCTTAAAAGTGAAATGTCCTCAACCTCCTGACAGAAAATAACTACAAAGAAAGAACTACATTAACTAAGAAATTTCCAGAGGATACAATCTGTTTTCTACACTGCATAAATGAAAAAATATTGATGTAAATCAGATTAGCACAGTTTCGGACAAGTGGAAATTGAATGATCATTAGTTTGAGCTCATCCTGGCCAAAATAGGCTACAAATATATGATATTCAAAAACAATAATCAGCTTCACACTTTAAAAAAAATATCCGCCTGTCTCCCCCTCTCTCTCTCTCTCTCTCTGTCTCTCTCTTTCTCTAAGGAATAACGTGTCCTTTGTTGTCTTCGTTATACTTTATCCTTTCTCTTCTTTACTTCCAAACAAGGACATGCCATCTGGTGACATTAATGAGACACTAGAGCACATGCCAAGCTGTCTCAGTTCACTCATCCTCATTCTGCAGAAGACATAGTTAGGCTCAAGTCCAACTTGGCTTCATTCCCATCTCCTAACAATTATAAAGATTCCAACAATTTAAATTTCCAAAGAATTTTGTATCATCTTTCAACTATAATTTCTGCTTCCCATGTCATCGTACTGTCTCACCATAGGCAAAAGTCACATGAATCTATTATGGGAAAGACTGGTGGTTTCTTCTCAATGTTGAACTACAAAAAAACATTTGACATTCAGTATGAGATACAAAATGTAAATTATAAAAAATACCAAAGGAAAACCTTCTTTGCAGCCACAAGAACTTTGCTTCCTATTTATAAAATGATCACTTAATGGAAAATACAACCTCGATTTACTCCAATCTTTTGAAAGTTTGAAAAATAACTCAAATTATTTTCAGAAAAAAACGTATCTGCACCCTCCTGCTATGTACCTTTGAGTAATAAATTGATGAGCGTCCATCTTCCTTTATCTTATTCCTGTCTAGTTGGAATGTCCTTGATTTTAATCACTTTCCTGTAGACCAGTCTCTTTTTATAGACACAAGAAAGACTGATTGACCTGCAGAGATGGTCTTTATCTCTGATATTTATCATGAACGTGACACCAGATCCTCACGCCAGGAAACTACCCTGTGGCTTCATATGGCAAAAGGTATAATGTGGAATTCAGATTTCAACTTTTTTTTTCCTGTAGTATCCCATTGGACAATTATTGCATGAAAATGTACATGAAAAGGGGGATTCTTTAATTGTGAAATACAAATAATTTTGCATTATTCTTTCTAGCATGTGAAGAATGTTCACATGTCAATGAGGGAAATAAAAAAAATCTTCAGACATAATACTTCATAATTGCTTTCATGTGACCAAGAATGTAAATAACAAAATTACTATAACTGTATTCCCCGTCAACAGAGTAAATATAGGGACAACAAACTTGGGAAAGTTACTAGTAATGTCTTTTCAAACAAATAAATTTGCAATACCTAAATAGATGACCTAGCCCCTAGCACAGATCTTTTGCCAACTGATCAAACTAAAGAGAATGATTGTATCCATTACTATTGTAGACATGACTTGCCAATATATACCTTATAAAGGATGACCAGTGACCTTTTCTCAATGGTTTGGCCAATTATGTAAATCACTGCATACATGTCATCAAGGGCATTCAACTTGTGAGATCCAACAACTGTTAACAAATGTTTCTCAACGAGCATATGCACTGTTTGGCAACCTGCTCTGATGTTTCAAAACACTGACACGTCATTGATTTAAGTAAGATGACTGTTTACTATAACATGGGAGGAAAAGTTCCCCTTTTCCTTCTTGTTACAAGAGGAACCTATTCAGATAAGGACACATTAATTAGAAAACTGTGTTTCACACCCACCAGTATGTCCTTCAAACACAAAGGCCTACAACAATTTATGTGTAAAGCAGTGCATTACATGTCCTGCCAGGACACTTGATACTGTCTACATGAACGCTCTATTGTCTACTTCTTTTCAAACACAAAAAGGATGATACCTTGATGTATATATCATCTAAATCTAATTGTCAGGTTGCCAAGAAATTCTAACATCAGAACAATAGGTTTGTCCAACAGAACAATAGGTACGTCCCACTGGTTACCATGTAATAAATTTTGCGGTATAATGACTATGTTCCTCTGGAGTTTGTCAATGATAAAGGTGCAGTAAGGGATTGAATCTACTAATGTAATCTATATATGTGTGTGGGTGCAGTGTAAACAAGTGAATCCCTGGGTAGTATAGTTGCCAATATCCTGAGGGAATGAAATCAATCTAAATTTGTCTTTCTCGACCTAGGTGTGATAATCATCATGCCTGTTCCACAGGCAGAGGAAATTCCTTTAATGTTAGGAGAACATGTCATCTGTTTGAAGGCAGAGGGCGTTTTGACTCTGTATAAAATGATACAAGATAACACTCTTCTGCCTCCAAACACAGATGATATCAGCTCAGCTCAAGGCAAGATAAACACATTGACCATTACTGCATGGTGAGGATATGCTCTACACCAGTAGCCATCATAATCATCATCATTATCATATCATTATCTTCTGAGAGCTAGAAGGGTATTAATCTATTATTTACACATTCTTAATACCCTTCTGGCTCTGAAGCAATGATATGAGCTTGCTTCACTCTTACCTTCACATACTCCTCCTCTCAAGACCAGCCCCCTAGAGCAGATACAATGGAAGCTGCCATAGGTGTTCAGACATCGCCCACCATTGCAGATGTCCCTGGACTCGCTGCATTCGTTTACATCTGTTTCCATCCAAACAAAGATTAAAGCAATCAAGAAATAATAATATGTGCATTTTTTGTGGTGATTTTACAGAAAATGAGCTAAAAATGAGCTACAAATCGGTAAAGACAATTCATAGTTAATTTGTACAAAAAATGCAAATCAGCTACCATGAAGAGAGCCAGAGATAAGGATTCTATACTTTCATTTCATTGTTTAAAAAGGGTTTTCAACAAAAAAAATCAGGGCAGTAATTACTCAATATCTACAAACTGGCATCACTCTGGTGATTAAAAAGAACTCATTGCTTATTTGATAAAAGATGAAGAACATTCTGATGATGAATGATTTTTTTCTTTGCTTTTATATCAGCTAAAAATAAACATTGGATCTATATTAGAATCTTGTGCATGCTTGAACTAGATCTCTCCTCAGATGAAGTAGTCTTACCAATACATTGGTTTCCTCTGGAGCTGAGACGGAACCCTCTGCTACATTCGCACCTATACGCCCCGTTCCCAGAATTAATGCACTGACCATTGAGGCACAGCCGAGAGTTTGTGGCACATGGGTCCACATTCTGCGTGGGGCGAGGATTCCCGGAACTGACGATAGCACTGACTAAATGAGAATCATTAGGGATGCACAGGGATAAAAGATGTCATGAGATAATTAGATCAAATTGCATCAACAGAGGTGAAATTAGTATAGTTTGTGCGATTTAACTAAGACATAAAGAGAGGCAAGATAATACAAGCTCAAAGAAAACAACATAGTAGCTTTATTATACAATTAAAATCAAAATAAGACAAAAGAAATAGAATCTAGGTCTAGATCTATGTCAAATGTGACAAAGTTGCAAGATTTCATTGGAATCTAGGCCAAGTTTACGAAGACCGATATTCTTCATCTCAGCTCTATCAGATTCTTATTACAATACCCATTAAATGATATGATAAATGATTTGGTAATGCAAATAAAAACTTACTTAGGGTTAGGGCCTAGACACCTAAACGACTTTGTCCCCAAAATTTGGATTTCCATGAAAACAACTTGCACCAAAACCTAGCAATGGGACTACTACTAGACTAACAATGAATAATTCAACCATCTCTTCTCAAATACGGACACACCTCCAGTGGTTTGACGATCTTAACTGTAATATAATTAAATGGTCATAACAATTACTGCAAATAAAGAATATTCGGATGTATACAACTCACAAAACTTTTAATTAAGTGGTAACTTGGTTTTACCCACGCCAGCAAAGTTGAAGCAAACGCGGCGCTATCTTTTAAAGTTCGAGTGCATTGCATATTGCTATGCGAATGAGGCGCGGAGCTGAGGAGTACGAGTTCGAGGGGCCTAGATGATCGCCTGCATCATGACTGTATGCATGTACACACACGAAATTGCACGAACCACGGACCACGCCCAGCACCACGCCCATCTATCCGACCAGATTTTCTCCCCGCCCCACAAAAGGAGGAGATCAAACAAATATTTGGGTACATCGGGTCAAATTTCAATTGTCGGAAATTATCGGAGACGACAACATTTTTAGGAAAATTATATAATTTGGTTTTGTTCGCGAATCTAGGATTACCATCCATAATAAACATGATAAGAAGGAAACAAAATATATACTGCTATATCTGGAAATTGATGATCTCCCTTTTCTCACCCAACCCACTCCATCATCAATATTATACTGCTCAGGTGATAGAGTAATTCTGAAGCATCGACCCGGGAATTATCCAATGCGATTTAACTGTTGAGAGGGGTGATCCATTTCCTCTTTCTCTGGTTTTGTTTCTATACATCGGACGAGCTCCGATTCAAATTCAGCAGAGCTGTATAAATATTATAGACATCTGGTAGGAGAGGTGGGGGGTGGGGTAAAACCAAGTTACCATTAATAGGGACAGATTTTCATCGCCTTTTTTCCTTATAAGGCCTACACTAACTGTCATAATAAATGATATGACTGCTTTAGTATATGAACTATATCTTACTTAGAATTTTTATAAACATAATGAAAGAATGATAAAAACAACTACTAAAATAATTCTATGATTAGAAGCGAGTGTTATGCCTCAAATGGCTGACAATGATTTCTTACTTCATCTGGTCGGCAATATTATCTGACTTCAGAGAAGAGGGCAGAAAACATAAAATATCGATGTCTTTTACACAATATAGTATCGTGCATAAATGAATGTAATAGTGTAGTTTGCATTGAATAGAACATGGAAACAAAATTGTATATCAGAAGCAGATGACAGTAATTTGAGCGACAGATTATACAGTTTTGCTTAAAGGCAAACAAGAATACATGCAAAGTGCAAAAAAGGGTATGGAATTAAAAACAGCAAGTTTTACGATGAATGCGTGATTATAACAGAGATCATGCAAACCAGACATCCAAAATGTAGGTTACAAAAAAATCGCGACATCGCACTCCTTTAGACGCTGTGCCTTTATTGTGCTGATGGAAAAAGTCTTCTTATGGTGATTCTGCAAAATCGTGGACCCTCATTATTTTTTTTTTTTTTATTTTTTTTTTTTTGGGGGGGGGAGTATTATTATTATTTTCATTTTCCCTTCAATTTTTATTTGATCAAATTTAAATTTGTGACAATTATTGCAACTAGGATGCCGATTTTGCAACGTCCCTCAGCCCCTCCCCAAAAGCATTCATACTCATTCGTTCATTTTTTCCTCTCATGGGATGTATGGAACACCCTAATAAAAAGCTGATTTCATAGGGGTCCAAGGCTCTTTGGAAAAAGTGGCCACTCTGCCCTAAGCCCTTTATGAATGGTCTCAAGAGGGTGAAACCATAGTATCTCTTTGGTAAAACCCCTCGTCCCAAGGCTGTACTGAAACTACCCGCTTTAACGAGGTCCTGTTCAGTTGAATTCTGAGTACCATCTTTCAACATTTTCTACATTTTCGTTTTCAAATAGCTTTAAATCCTGATGAAAATACATTATATTGCAGATTTTCCCCGCCCCATCTTTGTGGTCAGTGGGCACACAGCTGAGAGCAGTGATAATTGCATATAGCATAATAGCAAATATACATAGAAATGCATGAACAAACACAGTTAATTATTGATTACAGAAACCACTGCAACCCTGGATATCACGTGACGTCACAGCACCCCAAACAATTTTGTTTTAAACAACTCACGATGCGTTACTGGTCGCCTGCCACGCGATGTGTGTGCTATGTACAAACAGTGTGCAGTGTGCAAAATCAAGGCAATAAATACACTCACGGTCATTTTAATTTCAACAGAAAGAAACGAGAAAAGCCAGCATTCACCTATCTCTAAATTCACGTTCGATTATGATGATTATAATATCAAATTTAATGAATCTCAAAATAAACGAGGGTGATTTATTAGCGTTCAATCCAAACAGAAGCCATTATACTGTATACACATTGACGTCATAAAGCAAAATCTTAGTTGAAGGTTGATTAAAAAGATACACAATGTGAAATTGTTTAACATCAGAGAAACAAAACGGTTCAACAACGGATTCATCACGGTAATTACCCCCTTCACATTTTGGAGGACATCAATCAATCTGACATCAATTTGTCCTAATGTTTCCTTCGTTTTGGATCACGTAGCTATGCCTGATGTCACACGAATCCCTTCTGAATGTCCTTCAAACGAGTTAATTATCTCTAAATGGACCAATGTTTATCAGACGCCAATAATTTATTCGATTAACGAGTAAACTGTTATGATATTTAACTTTTAATTTATTTTCCTTGTTATTCAATTAACTTTAATCAACATGACTCTCCATTTATTCTGACATATTTTTTTTGATGGAGCTCTTTACGTCATGGTTTATTTGGCATTAACCTTGACAGAAAACCTTAATATTTTAAAAGATGATAACATGAATGACATTGATATAGAATTAACACTACCCACTGTATTATTAAACAATTTATAATTTATTTTAACAGTCCTTATAATATTCATATTAAGGTAGATTAGAGAAAGATGCACAAATAAAATCAATACAATTCAGTGCGATACACCTATGATACGGACAATTTGTTGCTGTGTTTTATGTCCTAAATTCACATTTCAGAGAGAAAGAATATTTCATTTTGCACACTGCACTTTTCATTATATATTTCTTATCCTGTTTATAGAACTTTAGAGAGAAAAAGAAGGAACAAGAGTTAATTTGTTTGCTTCGACAGAGTTTATTCACTGCATGATGCGCTTGAACAAGAAATGAGCAGAATGCTATTTTAAATTGCGGCTTTGCATTTCCAATCTACTTTGTAGATCACCGAGATTTTATAGCAATCATATATTTTTTGGCGTTTTGCATATCTGGTTATCTAGCATATTAATGAAATAATATTGGAAGGGTGTTATTATTCTCTTTTTTGAGAACAAAAAAATGAAGATGGCGAGTGAACTTGGTGCTAATTTATAGTTTTTTTTGTTTGGTTTTGTTTAATTTAAAGACGAAAGGAGATGGCGTGGAGGCGGTTTGTGAAGTGAAAACCAGAAGGGGTTTGTCCTACCGTGATTATATCCGTTGGAGGGCTTATAATGGTACCCTGTACCTTGTGGGCACATGGCACGGAACTCAGCTGTAAGGGAAGATAATCAAACATAACGAATTGTAAGAAACAGATAAACCGATAAATACTCAATCGATATCAAATTAACGATATATACCGCTTTTGTATTATTCGTTTTTGTTTGCTTTCTCATACCTCTCATTCTCTTTCTTACAGGTCATTACAACTTCTAATAAGTCTACAATTTATATTACTACTACTGTGCTCAATCTACAAGCCTACCACTATCTACTCGCCATCATCAACAACTACTACCACCACCACCACCACCATCACCACCCCCACCACCATCATCACCATTACAACCACCACCACCATCACCACCAACACTAAACACCACCACCACCACCACCACCACTATATACTAACTCTATTTCTACTCATGCTCTTCTGGGATCATAAGTGTGTTCCAACGCGGGGCATAATACTAATTACTATTACACAATGTTTGCCCCCCCCCCCTTCCCACACACACACACACATAGTTCTGAACATAGATCTACGCCCCTGATAATGCAAAAAAAAGTTGGTTCGTCTTCTGTATTTCGTAGGGAAGGGTTGAATTCCGCCAATAACTATTATTTCTGCCAGGTATTACTTCCAACAACATCTACATTACTGTTACAATATTATTACACCTTTTTCTTCTTCTTCTCTCTCTCTCTCTCTCTCTCTCTTCATGCATCTTAACCGGTCACCAACTCAATTCTTCAACAACAACAAAATTGGAAGCCATTTATCCACGTTAGACATACTACTTCAATACGATTTCAATGTGGATATTATTTACTCGAATGGAAATCCTTAAAAGCATTTAAATCTTTCCATCTTTACAAGTTCTTCATCTAAGTATGTAAGTTCATAAATCATTTTCCTCCATTTTATACACAGCAATTGGCTGCGACGAAAATATAATAAAACCTTTAATTCAATAATGTTAGGTGTATGATAACTTAATAACTCAACATATTATGTTTAATATTTTATTTAACCTCTAAACCAATAACTTTTGAACTGACCCGAGCCTTGTTGTGGACATCGTTCACAGGCAGCACCCCATGCAGTTCCCAAGCTACAGCAACACTGCATCTGTGTAGTAGGCATCCGAGATCCACCGCCTCCGTAACATTGTCCATTGATCACCCTGGTGTAGCACATCTGCTTCACAGAAACTACATCAAGTAAACATAGCGGAAAACAGAATTTCACTCTGGTTATGGAAGAATAGATTATGATCGCACAAATCGAATAAATGATTCATGGAGAAAAAAAACAATCGTTTTCCATACTAAAAGGTCTAGTCCTGAAACAGACAGGTGACAAAAATACAAGGATGGGCAAGTGGGAATACAGAGAGAGAGGCTACTAATTTGGGAATAACAAGTTTATGATCACAAGTTAGAAATCTCAATTTCAAAATCAACAGCACAACGTTAAATAATATTTTCTATTTCCTACTAAAATGTAAAAACTGAAGATTTCAGTACATTCAAAATTAAATTGTTATACTGTATTTTAAGAACACCTTTTGTCTTTCACCATAATTTTGATAAAAAGGGGGACAATAAAATAATTTACCCTAATTAAACCAGAGGGGCATTGACATTGGGGTGGGCAATGGTAGGGTGCATTCTTTTAAATATTACACCCTTCTTATCGAAGGTACATGACTTGTAGGTCTCATGTCATTCTTGATTGTCAAGTACAATATTATACCAGTCTCATCACCGTCTCTTTCACGGGTGAACCATGAAGGGGCACCCAAGGGGGTAAGGGGCAGTCTGTCGGCTCTGCCCCTCAAATCTTCAGATGTTATTGTTGTCTGCTCATGAAACAATCAGACCAGTCATGGCGGTAAATGGCTGCACGCATGCTTGACCGTGACTACTGACAGACTAGAGCCCTCCCCATGGGTTTCCCATCCCCTATTTTCTAACAAAGTTGTTGTAATTCTTCTTTGATGCTCACGCTCTATTTTGATAATCACATATAAATAAGAGAGTATGAAGTATGAAATAAGTTTGCTCTCTTTTCCTTGGATAGAAATTATTTAACTCGAAAACCTAAATCTACATGTATGTCAATCTGGTGATATCGAGAAGGTTGGTCTAGACGGTATAACAGGTCATTCACCATGTTCGGCGACGTTGCTAAACATATTTAGTTAACTACATTTTCGAAATTTTAGGTTAGAAAATGTCAAATCCATGGAGAAAAAACCCCCTCTCTCTGTCTGTCTGTCTCTGTCTCCGTCTCTCTTTCATTTTCTTCATCTCACCTCTTTCCCCCATCTTACATCCCCTTACCATATTCCCTTTTTCAGGTCCCCCCCCCCCTCCCCCATCCTTCCCAATCCATACTTCCCCCCCCCCCCCTCCCCCATCCTTCCCAATCCATTTTCCCCCTACCCCTCTCACATAGTCTATCTCTGTTTTCAATCTCTCTCTTTTCAGAATAGGCTCAGGCCAAGTTTATTATCTGACTGGAAAAAAACCTCTTTGTCTACATGTATATAATATCTATCCGGACAATCATACCGTCTTAATTCGTCATAAATGCATATACTTTCATATTTCTGGATTATGGCAGAATTCCCTTTAAAAGCCACCGACCTAGCCTAGCAAGCCGGCTGAATCTGATTTGAGCGGAAGCGATCGAGGGAGGCTGAATCATGTTATAACTGATCACTATGTTCACACCTCATTCCGTCATGCTCTCTGCATCACACGTCATCTTAAAACAAGGGGGTATCACCAGGGACGGATGAACCAGGCCAGGCCAGTGGAGAAGATGAAGAGGAGAGGCAGAGTGGAGGAAAGAGATATGGATGATGGAGAAGGGGGAAGAGAGAGAGAGAGAGAGAGAGAGAGAGGGGAGAGAGAGGGAGAGAGAGAGAGGGAGAGAGAGAGGGGGGGGGGAGATAGAAAATAGAGATAGATAGAGAGAATGTGTGTGTGAGATAGAGTCAGTCAGTCAGTGAGAGAGAGAGAAAGAGGAAGAGAGAGGGAGAGATAGAGGGAGAGAGAGAGAGATTGGAGGGGGGGGGGGGAGAAAGGGTGCGGCAAAAATGTAGGGTGAATCCTTGACATACTAAAGTCATAAAAGTCATGTTTATCCGCCAAATCAAGCAAATCATTTTAACCGACAACGTCTTCCCTTTTTAGAAATCATAATATTTTCACTTTTCAAGCTCCGAAATATTACTATGCAGGGGTTCTCCCCAATCAGTCGAAAATAAAAATTATCACTTTCTGCAAAATATATTGGGGGGGGGGGAGGAGATAAAATAAATGATAACATCTCACGTCAACCCGATTTAGAGTGACTATTTGGCATTGAGATAGCTAGAGCACCGCCTTCACTACGGAAATCTTTACTGCGCAATTTTCTTTTACTTTCTCATTTCTGATTTCCGTGTTAATCATCTTAGCATGCTGCTTTCAATATCCACGTTTACCCCCTGTCCTTTCCGTGGATGGTTGGATCTGTTGATAACATGATACATCCTTGGTGTATACAGACAGCGTGTAACCATGGTGTAACCCCACGGTGTTTGAGTATCCGTGCGTCTTACTCGTCAGGTATCTCCATGCAGTCTGGCCAGGATATGAGAATACCCACGCGAGTCGGAATGATAATTTCATTGATGATAATCATCATTAGTCGGGAATTCTGTCTTCTTCTTCGTAGGACGGTATTTAGAGACGTAATGACGTCTGGGGGAAACAAAACCAAGAACCTTGCGCTTTTGAAGCATAAGCAGAAATACATAAGTGCATAATACTACTTTCAGTGCTCTTCGTCACCCAAGGCAGAAGCGGATCTAGAGGGGGGGTTGGGGGGGTTGCAACCCCCCCCCCCAAAAAAAAAGGAAAAAAAAAAGAAAAAAAGAAAGAAAAAAGAACGCACGCTGGAGAGAAACCCTTTCAAGTGCAAATATTGTGAGAAGATATTCAACTCATCTGGTAACTTAACCAAACACATGATAACTCTGGATATAACTATGTATTAAACTGTTACTTGATTTAAAAAGACGTTATCATGCACTGCTTTTTATGATCTCCATTGTGTTAATAGATGCCAGGAAAACATCACTTACGGGGTTCAAATAAACACCCCCAAAAAAATCGGCTCGCCGCTTCGCGGCTCGTGGACGAGGCTCCGCATCGTCATTATTTTGGTCAAACCCCCCCCCCCCCTTAGCAAAAAGCTAGATCCGCCCCTGCAAGGCTGCTTAGATACCTTCCGCCTAAGTATACCAACTGAAATAAGATGATGAAGTTATGTTTGATTTTTTTTTTAATGGATTAAGAAGACTGGTCACCCATTTTGTAAAGTATTCTCATGTCATTTCCTAACAGCCACACCCCTTTCGGTTGCAATGGGGGACCACTTGTTGCACGCAAAGAGACTTGGCAATGAGTCAATCGATTCTTTAGAGTCCTCGGTCCACTTTTAATAATTTGACTAAGAATGAATTCCTTACTTCTTTAAATACAACTACGTCAACGTGATGTAATGATACAAATTTAGAAATGATGTATTAATAAACTGCACTGTACCTGCATCACTGTCAGGTACCCATTAAATACACATGGGCCGAGAAATATGGGCAAAACACCGTACAAGCATCGAACCCGGGACCCCTCGTATGAGTCCTAACCACAGTCCTCATGATTTATACCACAGGGACAGGGCTCTCACAAGATTAAAAAGAGAGTGATCACAAGGCTAATACACACTTAGGTGGAAGACACTCTATATCCTGATAAAATCCAGCTAAACTATTTTGTTGAGAAGCCGTTGCCCAGACATGGCAATCCACCCTGTGGAAATCGGCGGAACTACACCGTAATTCTATCCTGAATGATGCAAATCTCTCTCAGGGGGTCACATTTTACAAATTTGCCGCCGGCTACAAACATGTTTGAAGGAGAAAAGAAATTGCCTGCCTCTCGAGTGTTGAAATAATTTGTCTGGCGTAATTACCCCCATCATAACACTCATAACAAGGGCAGCTCATCATATACAGCGCCTGTTAATATGATTATTTACTTTCCTGTTTGCAAAGAACGAAATTGCTTCTGGCTTTTTACATTAATTTTAACATTAATTTTAACATTATGACATCGCGAAAGCTTTAAAAAAATTGATGGGAGTAGAAAAGAAGGCTTATGGAACAGCTATTTCAGACAGTGACGTATAGCGAAGGGGCGGGGACACCACCATAATTACGTCACTGTCTGAGGGAGGGGGAGAAGGGAAAGAAGGAACGTAAGAAGACGCGACCCCCCCCCCCCTCCTCATGACTGGACCACTGATGATAAACTTCTTCCATTCTGATGACCATTCAACTACCATGATAAAGAGTGGATCCAATTAGCCAGTAAACCAATTAATTACCAAGTTACACATTTTGTATGACGCCAGCGACGTATTCCTAAACAAAAAAACATGAAAATTGATTTTACCACCTACACCCCTCCCCCCCCCCTTCTCTCTCTCTCTCTCTCTCTCTCTCTCCATCAAATAAAGAAATCATGTACTCCCATCCATCTTACACATCTTTTATCAAACGGCCTCCTCATCATCTCATCATGAACACACACGCACACTTACGCACACACAGAAACAAACAAATACATTCTGCATATTTCTACCCACAAGTACATGAAGTTTATAAAATGACAACTTTATGCATGTACGTGTTCATAAGTCAATCTAAATATTGACGTATAATTGGAAGATAATGAGAACCATCTGGGCATAGCTATACCCTCTATTAAAATGGCATTGGCCTTTGACTTAGTGATAAAAGTAAAATGGACGAGGATGCCACGGGAGCGAGAGATAATAAGGTCCGATCCATGGCATGCATTTGACCATCATGGATTATTAACACGGTTGCAAAATCTGATCCTGATTTATGCTGGATCGCAAGCCCGCGTAAAAGAGATAAAGACACTGCATCTTAATATATTTATTCACTCCATCTTCTAGTCATGTGTCATCTCCTGTCCATTATTATATTGACCTCGATCTACATTTTCTTCTGCACAATTCGTTTCAAATCTTGTTCTTATTCCTGGCCTTCTTCCAGCTACCACCCTCTTCTCTATCTTACATATTGTTGTATATATATTATCTAACCTGAAACTAAAATCCATAGCCCTAAACTTACCTAAATCCCATTTGTAACCCTAACCCTATAGTTGTGACGAAATAAACCCTGGTGCAATTTCGTCCAAGTAAAACGTGTGATCACCACTCACAAGGGAGTCGCTACCGATGAAGATGTACAAATGCAAAGAAAGCTTTCTATCCTGGTCGGCTGACGAACAAATTAAGCACGAAAGTAGCTCATACTGATTGACCTGATAAGAAAACCCTACCATTTGCCAAACTTCATTGGAAAATCGTATTTATATGGGAGAATCACAATGGGATGCTTAAAGAGTAGTTGGCAATTGATGTCATATTTCACTGCATGATATCTGGCATCTGGACACCCGTTCCCGCACTCATGGTCAGACTGGTTTGGTTGTAAATTGATAATTTCCGCCATTCGCCATTCCCAATTAAACACGCAAATTTAAAGAATCAAACTTACAAATACTAGACTTATGACAAAGTGAATTCATTTCCGAGAATAATGATTACTGTAGGCAAAGTTTAATTTGATTTACCCGAAAACTGCGAAATGGGGAAGGACACTTTCCTCGAATAGCATAGTGGAACATCGTTGTGGTTCCCTGATCTTTCATCGACTATTTAAAACCCACACAACGACATTAGTCGAACTTTAATTTATTGGATCTGGTATGGGGACTAAATCATACACATTGCAGGCATACGAAGACAAATTTCGTCGTCTATAATCTATGTTTATCTTTAAATTAAAATTATATTGGTGAAAAAGCACTGTAGGAAGACATTTCCCGTTCTGTACGTCATGGTTATTTAGCTTGTTTACAGAGCTTTATTTTAATTTTGTTAATTAATCCCTGATGCAGACAACATCCTAACTCATAAACATCGACGACACAAATTAAATTGAATCAGGCTCTAATGAACACGAGTACGAATATTCAATAGGAAATTATTGTACATGTATAAAACATAATTTGAGATGCAAATTTTGAAATCTAATCTCTAGAGTGACCCGTTCCTCAGCATGAATTAAGTAATTTTTTGTTTCCATTCCAATGTGGGATATAATTTTCTCCCCAAAATAGCTCACTCGGACACTATTCCCTGGTAAATTGAGGCTATAGAATGTGACAGAAATTGTACAATGGAAATGTCCATATAATGATCTGTGGCGGCGATACTAATGAAAATTTAAGCACCCAGGCTTATATTTCTCTTGTCTTCTATAAGAAAAGAATTCCACATTCGTTTGCTGTTACTGCTTATAGTTTGATCGTATTAATCACATTTAATGAAGAAGCTAAAATGCTGAATGTGGTTGTTCACTATTGAACACATTTCAAAATCAACAACGATTTCTCAAGCGGTTAATTCGGAATTAAATGGGGGTGACTTTTGGTACAAAGAGTCATCCTTAATTCATTTATTACTTTATTCTTAAACTTCTCTCATCAAGTACGAGTTAGTGGAACTCAGCATTCGGTGACTTAATCTGATGCTTGTGTAGCGGGGTCGAAATTTCTTCAGTTTGATGATATTATGGAACAGATCGTTTCAGTAGGGGAGAGTTGTAGCGGGGTCGAAATTTACGCAAGCGCATACCAACACCCTACACACAAACAAACTCACACAAATTCACAAATACAAATATTGCAGGGTAGGGGCTCTTCCAGGAAAATATATTATGTTCCCTTTACAACAAAAACAAAATTAAGAATGAACAAAAATGAATATACCTCGATTAAAGTATTTTTAGAGGCTTTTAAAACATACTAACTACTATAGTTCAAAATCGTTACGGTAAACATGGAAGTTGTAATGAACTTCGGGGTACATAACAATTCGATAAAGAAAAGGCCTATGTAAAAAAAAAAAAAAAAAAAAAAAAAAAAAAAAGGTATGAGAGATTTCTTGTGATATTTGTATACATTGTTTATTGCTGGTCTATCTAGTTGGCTCACTAAATAATATGGGAAGCAAAAAAGTATTTTAAGAAGAATAAATTGACTAATAAATCATTGACCTTGACCAGTATAAGCTTTCAAAACACGATGTTTGGGTATTACGTCAATTTTGATCAGTCCATGTATATATGATGTCAGTTTTATCTGATGAATACTTAAGTGGTACGTAGGACAAAATAAAGTAGAAATAGTGCTTGGGATTACTTGTGATAACAAGGGATGCTAAATTTAGAAATATTGTGAACTAGGGGCTTTGTGTCTAACTAATCAACCTATAGGCTGGTGGCCATTTTCTTGTAATCCAAATGAAATTGAATAAATGAATCCCTTAAGGCTTGATGACGCATTTAAGCGAGAGGTGGGCTATGGCTGGTTCAAGTTCGACCCCGGGAGAGAGTAAACATGCCTGGAATTGGTTTCATTTTGATAGGCTAGGGATTCGGTTTGGATGGAAGTTGGAAGTTGGAGACTGATCAGCCCACAAGTAAATAAATAAATCATAAGAACAACAACAACACATCAAAACTTATATAATGTAGCGTGGGAGAACGGATTGGCAGGGGAAGGTGGATATCATTGAAATACAATGTTAAATATAACATGTCTCGGCCTTATCATTATAGTAAATATTATATCCATCCGCTATATTTCATTAAATTTTCATCACCTCTGGCCCAGATCTGAGGGGGGGGGGGGATCTCCCGGCTAATCGATACAATGCACACAAGTCACCGGAGTAAAGAGAGGGATCTAGCAAAACGTATAGCTATAATATTTATACATTTCTTTGGATGCATGCTCCTAGATCCTCTAGCATTTACGATCCTTCGATTGAGAGCTTCCCCCACCCCCCCCCCCCTTTTTTTGTTTTGCTGGCCAAATTCTGGATACGCCCCTGGGGTGTGGCAGTGTTGTGAGCACGCATGCACGGACGGACACAGTCACTGGACAAGATTGGATATCGCGCTTGAGAGATGGCAGATACGGGTCAGATCTAGAGGTCAAGCATGCACTACAGCTAGGGTGGGGTGTTGACATGTTGGGCAACGACGGAAATAAGAAGTCCCATTCCTTCTAGGTGTTTGAATAACAAACACACAATCAGTGCTAGGTATACACAGGATGAGATTAGTGCTAAAGTGCTTACTGAAAGATGGACCATCGTTTGAAAGAACAGCACACAAAGGACCGAGACTGCATGGTCCCAAAAGGACAACTCGTCAAAAGAAACATTAATGTCATCTCGATATCGCAAGACATGACAATGAGCATGGTGATTTTGAAACACGCACTATGGTTTTCTCTTATCACATAATTGTATCAACTCCCACTGATTGTATAGAAATATACCATGAAATAAAGTGTATCGGTAACAAATTCTGTGTCCCTTGGCTAGACGTGCAGACAAACAATTTCTGATTAGAGTCATCATTATGTTTCATCGTCCCTCGGATTTTGTTAAAAGCTGAATAAAGCAGCATTTTATATTCTCATATAAGTCGTGAAAAGAATGCTAGATATTCCATTCATTGCAAGGTCGGTAAAAGTATTCTCCCTTGATACATATCAGGCGATGATCCGGGAATCGAAAAAAGAGAGCCCCCAAAACACCCTCTTCCCCTTCCACCCCCCCCCCTATGCACCCCTTCTCTCTTTCTTTCTCTCTCTCTCTCTCTCTATCTCTCTCTCTCTCTCTCTTTTCTCTCTCTCTCCCCTTCTCTCACTCTCTTTCTCAACTTGTAACCAGTTGAAAGTCAATTCATGATTAGAAGGGAAACTACGTGAGGTATGGCACAACAATATCCGCAAAACAATAAACATTATCGTACAAGAAGGAATGCGACCGAGAGTCAAGATATTCAGCGATGACACATTCAACCATGTCTGGATAACAAAAACAAAGAAACAAAGGAAAAGAAAAGAATTTCGAAGATGTGTACGAGAAGAAAATATACTGTTGAATTCCCACATTCCAAGTATCAACGAGCATAGCGAAACATAAAATAATGATATGAACTATTTAGAATAATCTTTTTTTTACTTTCAGCTTTGAGAACTGTTTTCGAGATCATTAACAAATCACCATATCGACAATGAACACAACACTATACTCTACTGTAATAAAATCTGTCTTCTCTGATGAAGAACAATTAATTTTTATTATTTTCGCAGCCAACATGTTCCAAATATTATTTGTGCCGTTTCTTTTTTAGGAATCTTAATATTTTTAGGTCATAGTTTTGTTTACTCTTCGGATGACATTAGTTCCACTTTAAATTGCTGTTAATATGTCTTCCTGTTTTCCTATGTATCATACAGGAACTAAAGGCTGAAAACTGCTTGGTATTATCAAATCATACTTCAGGAACGAAAAAAAAGCAAGATCGTAAACATTCTAATAAAAAGTAAAAGGCTTTTCTTTCGATGTTTTGAGCATTTACTAGACATCACACCAAGAAACGGTATTGCACGTAAGCGATGTGTCTTTCGTCAAGATTTTTGTCTATTAATTTTTTGACACAAGAATGAATCAACAGCATATAAACGTGTGATAACAAAAGAAGAAGATGATAGAGAAAGGTACGTGCAACCATTAAAGGACAAGTCCACTCGAAAAATAACTCACTTTCAATAAAAGCAGAAAAATCAGACAAACCAATCAAAAAAAGTTTGAGCAAAATTGGATAACTAATAAGAAAGTTATGAATTTTTGAAAAAGTATGTAAAACTATGGAACAATGAGAATCACAACACAAATTGCCAAGATGGTTATCAGTTTGTGACGTCATGTCCTCACAACTTATCAATTGCTTTATATAGTTTAATCCCATTAATTTCCCTTTTTATCCCCCAAAACTTGATTTCCCCATGCCTTTGCCCATGTTATATGATTTGTATCATATTGCGTGCATGACATTTCCCAGAATTTCTTATGAATTTTGAAGAATTGATACTATTTTCTGAATATTGTATTTCATAATTATTGATTTTTATTTAAATAGTTTATCAAAATTCAATTTTTCATGATTTAACTGGACAAAAATTACTCTTTATTTGTGCACCCACACAAAAACATATTACTAACAATCTAACTTGGATGCTGGTGTGAAGAAATAAGATTCTTAGGGTGAAACTAGGAAATTTATATTATCAATATAAAGAAAATAATTAGTGGATAGTGAGGACCATAGGTCACAGACTCATGAGTGAGTTGCCAATTTGTGTAGTGATTTTCAAAGTTTTTCATGTCATTACAAATTCATAACTTTCTTATTAGTTATCCGATTTTGCTCAAACTTTTTTTGATTGGTTTGTCTGATTTTTCTGGTTCTATTGAAAGTAAGTTATTTTTGGAGTGGACTTGGGCTTTAAGACCACACACAATCTTATAAACAAGGTGGTCTATAAAGACATGCAACACGCTTCGTTTGGAAACCTTAACAATACGTAATTGACATAATTATTTTGGGCGATGTGCTTACAGAAGTTTTGTTGAAAAATAAATACGTGCCACACGTCAAAACTTCTCAGGTCCCTCATCAATTTACCCGTTTTCTTCTACGTTCTCGGGTCGTCAGTACTAATTCAACTCTATACAAATCTAAGCCCCGTTAAACAACCGTTATTGATTAAATCGAACCCAGAATGCAAAACATTCTTTATCGGTTTATGCCAGGAATGGTTGTTAATACACATCGATGGCGTAACAAACATCTCCTTAAAGGTATTACAAAGTTTTGGTATGGGGTCATGAATTTGGTTCAAATTAACATATTGGAAGCATATGCGTTCCTACAATATACATTGATCGTTGTCGCGGTTGAAATCGAGTCTAAAGTTATGAAATTATAAATAATAAACTCTTTATGTTGTAATACTCCCTCTTAAGTTCAAGATATTAATTTAGCTATGAAACAATGTTTCTTGACTGAAATCGACCGATTAGCTATTCCGGTTTGGAAATTATATATCCCAACTACATATTCTGAGATTTTCGTGGTCGCAGCTACGATTGTACCGCCCATAGGTGCTATTAGAAATTTATCAAAATTTACCGGGAGCACCGGTAAATTTTTATATTCAATTTTTCTCGAAAACAGAAGTGTTTTAGGGGCTAACTTTTTTAGTGCTTATAAATACATCCACAGGGGCATCCAAATATATCAAAATTGTAAAGATTCACTATCCACCCAATTTTCAAAATTTCCCAAAACTTTGTATTACCTTTAAAGTTAAACGGGCTGGTATAGAACGCAGGTACCACATAAACACCTCTAGAAGGGGAATGCAATCATGTTCTGATCAACAAGTTAATGGATTGAGAAAGAGGCCCTTATTCATTTTCAAGGACCGAGTCTCTACATCTGAAAAGGATATACGAGGCCTAACTTTCTTGTTGTATAAAGGAAGGGAGATTAAACCCTTGTCATTAAATATATACAGTATTGTACCCATACACCAGGATATCAAACAGACAATATTGTGAAGCTTAGAAACCCAGAGAGTAAAATAAATTGAACTAAAAAGTAGTAGGTCTATAGGAAAGGTTAAAAACAAAAGGTAAACAAGTATAGTGAGATCGATAGAGGAAAGAAAATGAAAAAAGGTTATTTCTTATAGTCTTTCTTTTTCCAGTTATGTATGGAATGCGCGGATGAATAACCACATTGTATTGCATGCAGGTACTTAAAGTTAAAAGCTTCACGTCAAGCTAGAAATAAAGCACTTCAAAGTACAGTGTGAGTGTATTATCAACACTATGTGTACCAGACGGTTTCGACATGCATGTTCTGACCTGGAGATAGATACCCTTCTGCCTGCACCTTCAAAACTGAACCCAGCGGTTAAACTTAAAAGTCACATCCAATGGGCAGCTATTCAACAAATAGCCACCATTACACATGTACTTCTAAACCACGTCCAGCATGTCCAGTTGCTTCATCCAATGGCATTAAACTTGTAGCTATCCTTATACGTGCATCTTCTAAACTGTACCCAGCGGCCACATCTTCAGCTCACTACCAGTGATCTTATTCAGTAGCCATTCCTACAATATCCCCATCCTCAAAGTGCAGAACTCATCTGCACATGCACAGCGTCGATGTATCCAACATGTACCATTCATCGCATTCAACTCTTAGCTACAATAGCACATTCACCTACTAAACCGTATCAAGCGGCTACACCAAGCGGCTACACCAAGCGGCTACACCAAGCGGCTACACCCAGTAGCCACACCTATGATATCCCCAACCTCAAAGTGCAGTACTCACCTACACACTGTGTTCCAGACGTATCTGACATGTATCCCTGATCACATCGACACCTGTAGCTACCTTGTGAGTTCAGACATGTGCCATGCATACAGATGTTGTCAAATGCATTGCATTCATCCACATCTGGAAGAAAGAAGGCGGTGGGCTTTTGATGAAATAACATCTATCAACATGAAAATATCTGATGAAATATTTTACATTTATATACATCGCTTCCGCTTCATTTTATTACACAATTAAAGCTAAATACGCGCCAAAAATAACAGATGACGATGGTTCTTATTCCTTTTCAAATTAAGAGTAATTACGTCACTTTTTTCTTCAAAATGAACTATTAATTTACACTTCAGTATATCAGTTGTTGTATTCGA
The DNA here is from genome assembly GCA_035222895.1 of Strongylocentrotus droebachiensis. NCBI lineage: Eukaryota > Metazoa > Echinodermata > Echinoidea > Camarodonta > Strongylocentrotidae > Strongylocentrotus > Strongylocentrotus droebachiensis. The sequence goes on from JAVYIG010000029.1 coordinate 64,711, forward strand.
ATTGAATTAAAAAAACAAATACGAATTAGAATCATAATCAATTAAAATCAATTTTCTCGATTAACAAAATATATACGGACTAATTGTGAAATTCAATCTACAATCCTACAAATCAAACTTAAAATAGTGTTAAATAAATGGGAGTAGGGGAGCATTAAATGACAACAGATGCAAACAATAATTATCTTGAACATTTAGCACAGGTACAACACGAATACCATACTTAGTCATCCCCAAAAAAGTTCGTTTCAAGTTTAACTATCTTAATCTAAATTAATTTTAGTAGGAGGTCTTTGGTAAAGGTTAGACGACTTGATAAACTTACCGATACAATTTCCTGTATCCGGTGATTTCTTGAATCCGCTGGGACAATGTAGTTCTTGCCCTGTAGAGACAACACAAATCAAATCAACAATTCATTTCACGTCATGGTCTCCCTGACTACGCACATACATGTACTCTGATTTTAAAATAAAATCAATTACAATGCTCCATAATTTTTTCTTCAATTCATAATGATCTTAATCTCATGATTTAAAAAATGATTATATTCTTGCTAGATCTTGTTTTGCAGCAGGAAAAATGGTTACAAAACGGAACGCACGTCATCTCATCCAGTGGATATGAAGATGATAACAATTGCTCTTTGTTTTTAATCACAATGTTCCTCCTACAGTTCCATGTATGGTCCTCAGTTATGTTACGATTGTTGCTTCGGTGTTCATTTAGGTTAATATCGTTTGGGTAAAGTGATTCTGCAACGATATTTAATCTATCGCATCTATTGTTTTCTGTTTATTACACAGGAAAGCTTAAAATAACGTGTTGATAAAGACTCACCTGACATCAATACATAAACCACTCGAAACAAAATTGGTAAATATAATTCATCGTTTGTAATTGTAGTAAAATATGACAATTTTTTTCAAGATGAGAATTTTTTTGTTTATCACGGAAAGGATAAGTAAAATATCAAAAATAAACACGCTTGTTTAAATTTAGCTAATCTCCCATTACATTCAGTAGATATTCGAATGAGATTAACGGGAAGGGATTTTATTTCGACGCAATCAATGCTTTTTAATTATAGGGCAAAATGTTATGGAGAGTTTATCTCACAACAAATCACATACAGGTATATGATTCCCAGTAGAATAATTATTGACAAATTGTTACCAACAAATTCACATCTACGGAAGAAAGTCCCGTGGCTATGGACATTACTGGCAATCCAAAACGTATGGATTATTCATATGCCTTTGGGTATAGCACTGAAACTTTATCAGCCGATCAGTCTACAGTATTTCTTTCTTTTTCACAATTTTGAAAAAAAGGAAAGAAAAATGTTTGTTTGTTATCAAACAATTCCCCTTCATTCGAAAGACATGATCCGAACGCTGGAGTTCAGATAATTTTGGAACGAGCCGTAGCTTCAAGGCAGAAAGGGGGATGAATAAAGATTAGAGCAAACGAGCTTGAAGCGGAGTATTTGAGAGATAGGTTAAGACCAACACGTTTTGATTAGCTCAACCCTACAGGCTTTCTAAATGTTTGTGGGGGATTTTGACGGATTTAATGTGACAATTTTGACCGAGTTCACACATTCTTTCAAGAAAAATACAAACACTTGTAAAATGAGAAAACGTACGACAGCCTATCGGCTGTATGATAAATTCCACTTCCCTTTCACCGGGAAAAGATAACATGCAAGTGTTTATAAATATGCAGGTGCCCGGGAGGGGCATAACACAAAATCTCTCCCAATTTCGATACACAGGCAACAAAAAGAAAACCCTTTTATAGTTACAATACTGATATGAGGAAGCATAATGGCGAACAATTATGTGGCTTTATGTAGCTTTCAGCTACGTCACCTGACTAAACTATTTACTAGCTTGTTAGAATGTGAACAATTCTGTAAAGAATGAAAAGTATCGCTTCATATTTGGGTGACATGGCAAGAACTGGACCGTGAAACCTTACGTTCGTTCACCCTTGTGTTATAACAATTGACTGATACATGTATAACCGTCTCGTTTTTATAGTTGTTGCTGAAATATGGAATTTTGTTGTGAGTCAATTCATTAGAGGCGAATTTGTTAAAAGTTCCAATGTATACTTAGTTGCATGTAGTATTTCAAGTTGTTACACATATTTATTATCCATCTCCATTATGCATTTTGTTCAAGTATTTTCTTCATTCCACTTCAATAAATTTCATTCTGTATTAATACGCAATATATTCTTTTTGTTTAATCTCAAATGAAATTGTTTGCAATGTGTCAAATTTGGGAACATCATTTTGACAACTCGAAAAAGACTTCCGCACTTCAAAAAATGATATCGAAGAACGAAGATGAGAATCCATATATCCAAAATCACGTTTACAGCCACTTTGAAAGTAGCTCATCTCATGTTGAGTAGTCAGCCTACAGTTTTATAACTTCAATAGACATGCAAGACTTGAAGATTTGCTTTCAACCTTAAGATTAGAACATTCCCTGACTTATAGACTGTGATTATAATACAGCAACAAAAACCCAGTTCATGTTATGGTGAAATGTGAAGTCCCAGGGGTATAAGATTACTTGGAGAGTTCAGTGTACTATTACACATATTTTTTGTTGAATTTCATTTCTTCAAGAATAGAAGACTATACAGATTTGTATCATCTCAGCTTTGTTTCACATCTTACCATTCCGAATAATTACCAGCTTCCCTATTATTACTAAAGAAATGGGTTTCCTTTGCGTGCAACTTGCTGGCTTTATCTTTGACGAATACTACACGACAGATCGAAAGGGGATTAAATATGTCAATGAAGATTTGTATAGCATTCTATCATTAAGTGGGTGGTCTATGTATGATAGACTATGCTCATACTAATGTATTCAAACAATCCATCAACCCGTCATGTTTCTGTGTAGCCATCATGGCTTTGATATTCAAGAGCGTCGCTAGAGGGCGTATTATATAGGGCTATGAAAACATGAGTCAAGTAAACATGTAAAGGTGCAACTGTGAGACCACCCCCCCCCCCCCTCCCCCATCCCCCTCCGCTTCTCCATTCTGATAATTGCAATGGGATTTGATCATTACAGGGTTACAGCTAATTAATTGTTAGCTTCCGTAAACGCTGTAATTTTGTAGGTAAGAAATTAAACGATGTTGACATAATGAAAATCGGAACAGGATAGCGTTACCATTGTCACACAACCAAACTGACGATCTACAGAATCTTCACATTTCTGTGTGATAATAATATCAATAATAAAAATAATAATAATAAAATGTCTTGTGTACCCAAGGTAGCCTCATCAATATTGTTCTCCCTGTAGTCCTGCATTTATATTATTTTTGTCATCTGATGTTCAATGGTCTCATCGGTTTGACTGATGTATGTTGTTTTATTTTATTTCATTTTATTTTTATTTTTTGCTTTCTACATGTAACATTCTTATAGGTCTTACCTAACACTTGTGGGCAGGCGTAGCATCCATTACCCCATCCCTGTCCGACAGTAGAGCAGCAGTCATCATGGAGGGTAGTCATATCGCTGAGAGGGGCCATGCAATGGGATGAGCTCACTCGTCGGAAACACGGACCCCTCATGGTGAAACGCGCTAGGGTTTGGGAAGATGGTAGACCAACGGCGCTCGTCGAATGCGATGATGATCCCGTCGATGACGATGACGGGGACAAGTGCGTTGATTGGTAGGGGCGCTGACCGTTGGTGGATACTACGTTACCTGGAATGGAACATAAAAGAACATTAATGCTACATACATTGAATAAAGTCAAACAAAGAAGATCAGGGATAGGTAACGTTTATACAAAAATGCGAAATAAAAGTTTAAACTTTTTGGGATAGATAAATGTAGAAAGTGCTAAAAAAATGAATCAGAGAAGAACCAGGGCAAATAAATAAAAACATTTCCATATTTACACATTATCATTTTCAAAATAATCACACAAATCATAAAATATGTTAAAGTAATATATCACATAAAAAGCATTCTATAAATAACACTGTTTAAAAGATCAAAATGTAAATAACTTTAACTAAAACGACCTGCATTGTGATTAGGCTTGAAAACAGAACAATGCGAAAAGTCAGTGATTGCATAAAGTGCATCCCCCCCCCAAAAAAAAAGGTTTATGTTAGAAAAGGTGATCGATAAATCGACAATACAGTAACTAAAAGCAATATATCCTGTGCATCCATATGAAACTATTATTTGCATTCACAATAAGAGGCCCATTTTATATGGCGTATGCTATCAATCATTACATGACAGCGTTATTCAAAACACCAACTACATATAAAATGTATTTAAGGGATTAACACCTCTGATGACACATACGTCATCATTTGGCTGGACAGTTCATAAATCATGGCCAATTTGCGAACGTAGCGAGCTACAGCAACCAGTATTTCTACTTGGTATATTACAGCTCCCCAAAGACTGCCTTGTTTATAGCAAGGAATTTTCACAAACAGGTGGGAAATATAATACTTACATGATAATCATGAGTGAAATTTATTGGAGCAAGGGTACAGATTGAGTTATAATCTGATAGACAGTAATATGGGAATCATGCTGAATAGTGGAAAATATGTTAAAGTAGTATTCTTCATGTTTATGTTATTGTACATGAAATACATATTTGACATCGCGGCATCTAATAAGCAAGAATGTGTAATATCCTGAGTCATGTGACCTGCAGGATATTCAACATGCGTTGTGATAACCCAGTCCACTAGGTTGCTTCATCTTAGTCAGTTGGAAACAAAGTTAACAGTATTTGGCGTACGAGGCCGGACTGAGGGGAATACCCCACCCCACCCCCAAATTTGGATACTGCAAATGTTTCGGCATCTGCCAACTCATGTCATGAATGAGGGTATCTATTTCCATGTTTTCATTTAAAAAAATAGAAGCGGCTTGAAAGAAAGATTTTGAGCAAGGGACGTCTGCTAGCTGCCTAATAACCATTTAATGTCTTTCTGTGCCTTTGGTAATCACCCAATAAAAAGCATGGTCGTCCGTTCCCTACATCGAGTTTAACGGAAACTAATCGTAAAGTATAAAGCAAATCGAAATGAATATAATACATAACACCACTCCTAATCACTAGCCTAAAACTCCAATGTTGCTCTGAGTGTTGTCAGGATCATAATGGCTCTATACCATTATGCCTTTATCATTGATCATTGTGGCAGGCGAATAAAATGAATTGTGACTCTAATCTCAGGCGATTACTAAAATCCAAACACCTCCAATTGTACTCCCTTGTACTATTCAATGGAATTACTAATAGGAAGCCATTAAAGGTAAAGACCAGTAATGGTCATGCGATTGCATTGTGAAAGAAACGTTGTGGAATCGATCAGAAAAGGTTGATCATCTAGCAACTTGCATCTGCAAGGTTCTGGAATCATCAAAATGATAAGAAATTTGGCCCAGTCTTCGTAAAGTTACAAGCACTATACACAGAAATATGTATATGGGAATACCCTATATCTCTCACCAGACCATGAGAGAAACAAATTTACCAAATATATGAATTAGTAGGCGGTTTCCCGGCAAATTTTGTATCATCATGTATTAGTCAAAACATATTCTTTCACATGATTGGTAATAAGAGCTTCCATTTCATTTTTTGAAATTGGGGCGTTTCCAATACTGGTCTTTACCTTTAAGTAATGCCTCTTTAATCTGTCTACAATCCGTGGACTCAATCCCAGTCGGATCAATAAGGCATTTCTACACACCTCCTCATTCTCCCACACTCATGACTTTTGACCAATCACATCAATCGTTAGCTACGATGCGTAAGCTTAGGATAGCATTGGTTATTGATTGCATGGCATATAGGAGAAGACGAGATGTTTAAGAGATATATGGAGAAAGAGAGGGAGAGAGAGAGAGAGAGAGAGCGAGAGAGAGAGAGAGAGAGAGAGAGAGCGAAGGGGAGGGGACGGGGAGAGAAGGATAAATCGAAAACAAAGATTAATATTGAGACTTTTTTGAGAACCATTGTTCTAAAATTTCTGCAGCTCAAGGCGCGGTTTTCAAAAGACCGATACTTACATGTTCCACTTTTTTTTAAGCCAGGTTTGCGTCTCTCTGACTTTGATCCAACATGGCATATTTTCATGGATTAAGGACAAAATAAATAATCGTTTGTTGACAGCCATCGGGGCGTTAAGATATGTAAGTATTTGGGTTAATAGCCTTCTGGATATCAGGTAACGATGTGTTGACTCTACGGCATTAGCAATAAATCGCAGAGAAAATGACATCACTTTACTTAAACTGGAAGAAAATCAAGCCCTTTCATAATAATATCAAAATATAATTAAGTGCATAGGTCTCTATCTCATGAATTTGTTTTTGTAAAGTAAAGTAGCTTTTGTGTGTACATAGTTTTGCTAGTAACAATCCGACGGAAGCATTTTGACCCCAAAATGAATGATTTTACTGGCTCCCTCTCTATAAATCCCAGAATCCCTTTCATGAAGTTTAAGTGCAACTGTATTACATTAAATAGTGATAATAGGATTATCATAGGGATATAAAATAAACAATTAATCGCTGCGACCTTCAACACTCTATGCAGAAAATTAGGAGAACAGTTAATAGTTTGATGTCATACACGTCTATTACGTCACAAGTCTTCTACGAAGAAGGGTAGAGCGAAAGTGAGAGAGAGAAAGAGAGAGAGAGAGAAGGAGAGAGAGAGAGAGAGAGAGAGATAGTTGACGTCAAGCACACTAGAGGACACTCTTATTGAGATAGATGATATTGACATTGAAACTCAAACCGATAGAAAAACTAATTTATCATCGAAGTAAGCCTTTTATTCTATAATGGGTATCGTCAAATTTAAATTCGAGGTCATGTTGAATCCGGGTGATTTTCTCACCCGTCCCCCCCCCCCCCCCCTCCCCGCCTCCATCCCAATCTCTCCTTCCCGTCTATTCCTCAAAATACATTCACCCTACAACACAAGTTACTGATGTATAGAACAAATGAGGCAAAAAAAATGGGGTCGTTTATTGCATGAATTGATCTTTAAATCAAAGATTCCTTTTCCATCAAAGGTTCGTTTATAAAAATGGGCATCTGGTGTATACGGTCAAAGGAGAATGTGAGTTTCCCTGTCGGCAGAGACTGACCCTCTTCAGTTATTTTCTTATGAAATGTCATCTTAATCCAAACCAAGCCATATAAACTCTTCAAGATAGTCTATCTATCACAAACAAAATGCCATCATAAATTGCCAACGAGACTAATGATATAAAGTATAACAACAAGAAGATCCTTTCTGCTTTAGAGGTAACACGCAGGGATTACACAGGCATTTGGATGACGTCATTGGAAGAGCAGAATTAATAGCGGAGGGAGGAGAGTATCAGAGAGATAAATGATAAGTGATTTTGAAATGGTGTACAGGGATTTAGGATGGTAGAGAGATCAGTGGAAATGGAGCGAGATGTCGGAAAGAAGAGCAGTAAACTGGAGATAGAGGGATAGGAAGTTTGGAAGAGACGGAGTCAAGAAGCCCTAAGAGAGGTAAGGTAAAACATGCAAAGGGGTAGATGATGGCAAAGTTGATGGCAAAGTTTGGAAGAGACGGGGCAAGGAAAGACATGCAGAAGGGTAGTTGATAAAGAGAAAAAAATAGTAAGGGAGATGGGCAGATAACACAATTAACCAAAACAAATCTTTACCGAGGCATAAGCTTGTCACGACTACAATTATTGTGGTGACAGATGTAAGATCTATTTGAGTGCAACACAGGCACACAATTGGACAATATGACTAATAATGTGTTTTCTAGCTTTGAAAGGATATTTAGAATATCATCCTTTCACAATCGTTATTGAATAGGACGGTGTACCATTTTGATTACGGTTCTTTGATTGAGATTAATCCTTCGTTAATTTACAGTAATTTCATCGTATTCCTGATTTAATAAAAACAAAAATGGTGAACTATAAGATTAGATATTATTTCACTGGATTAAGCTGTGACAAGCCTTTCTGTTTGGCGCACGCAATATATTTTATGCAGAAAATGACCTCGTGAAAAATGGTCTCATTTGAAGATCCTGTCCTGATTAGTGGAGTCAGTGAAGAAAGTTCTTGGGGCATAAGTCCCTCTGGTGCCTTCATCAAGGGCATTGACTTCGTACCTGGATGTTGTCACGGGTCTCCTATCTCTGTAGAACTTGAGTCGGGACGAAGAAGGCGGAAAGGGGCGGGAAACGGTGTGTCATCCCAAAGAGAGTACACTTGATATTACTAATCCGTACTAAACAAGACCAGCGAAGTCTTTCCATGTATGGTTCCAATCACCTGTAATGACCTGATTAAAGCACGGGAAATTATTGACCCGAGGAACGGCGTAGGATTTGTGAGATTCTGAAATGCAATTACTTGCAAGTATACGAGAGTTCTTCTTTTATAGACCTACATCGGAGGAGACATTACTCGTGACATCGATGTTTTGACCATTCACGTGACGGGAGGAGAGGTCAAGTTCAACCATCAATGTACAGTAAATGCTAGGTCATGCATGTTTGTACAAAACTCTTAAACCCAGTCTACACCCTGTCAAGACTTTCGTCCAATCACACAGAGTTGAAGAAACTTACAAGGTGTTGATTGTCGCCTAACGTGGAAGAATATGAAGGAAATGAAGACGAGAGGGAAGGAGAGGGGGAGGGGAGACAAAAGGATAAACTTGAGAAGAGAAGTATAAAAAGGGGGAGAAAGAGGGAGAGAGAGAGAGAAAGAGATGATGACGATGTGAAGACATAAATAAAATACCTTTTTTTCTTCAAATGTACGTTAAAATCAGTGAAGAGCGTTTTAAAATAGGAAGATAGAAAGATGTAAGAAGAGAGATCGAGAGGGGGAGAGTGGGAAGGAAAAGCAGACAAAGGGAGACAAATGGATAGAGAGAACGGGTAAGATGGTTTATTAACCATTCAAGATATTCATATTTTCCAATATTTTTGAACGTCTTGCCCGAGGAACAAAATGCAAATGCCCAGGGACTTTGTCAAAACGGGAAATCCCCGTCATAGAATCTGAAACTTGATTTGGTTTGTTTTATGACTAAGCTCAACCCACCAAGGAAAGCATATTCGTGATCACGGTTACTTGATTCTTCTTTAGTACAATGAACCCGTTGAAAGCCGAAATACAACAACTAAAAGAGACCAACGCGTTTAACAAACACACTCGCAAAGACCTTTGAAGTAAAAAGATCAACCTACAGCAACTTGAATAGCCTTGCCCATTCCCTGTTAAAATGTGTGAACATTATAACGATATAATTATGTTAGTCGAAAATGATTTCTATGGGATATCATTGAAACAAACCTTGCCCTAGGTTGAAAGGAATGGAGAGTTAATGAGTTAAAAAGCGAAGAAATATGAAAATGCGATGTCATTGTAGCCACTGCAGGGTGACGTCATGCAATACAGTAATTGGATTATCTTTGCGTACAATTTCCTTATTTTCAATACATCGATTATGTAATAAAGATTCAAGGAATTCGTAATTAACACTCCCCTCAAGAGACCAAATAAAAAGTAAAGTGGACTATTGTAACTTTAGGTCAATTAATCATCCATTTCAAGAGATTTGAGTGACCTGTGGTCGATTTTAAGAGCTTCCTAGAAACGTTTGCGTGGGTGAGCCTGCATTCGTTACCTAACGACTGATAAAAAGAGATTGATTGGAAACTATCTTTTTCCAAAAAATAACAGAAACACTGTTTTGAAAGGGTTGACGGACAAAGCTCCGCTTGGATATTAAACTTTTATTAACTTTAAATGCTTTAGTACTTCAAGACCCATGAGGATTAAACAAAGGAGCTTCAGCAGGTCTTTGGTTTAACCCCACATAATTATTATATAGTCGGCACTACAACTACTGGTATTTATAGCAGAGCCTTACCTGCTCGTATTTGCCAAAGATTAAATTTACATTGTATATGAAGTAATGAGATTTTAAAGGTATAGACCAGTGCTGGTCATGAGATTGCATTGTGAAAGAAACGTTGTGGAATCGTTCAGAAAAGGTTGATCATCTAGCATAAGTATAAGTATTGGTGTGTACTGCAAGGCTCTGGAATCATCAAAATTATAAGAAATTTGGCCAAATTTGGTAAAGTTACAAGCACTGTACACAGAAAGATGTATATGGGACTACGCGATATCTATCCAGGCCGGATAGATGTGATAATTATTTACCAAATATATCAATTAGTATGCGGTTTCCCGGCAAAATTTGTATTATCACGTATTAGTCCAAACATATTCTTTCACATGATTGGTAATAAGAGCTTCCATTTCTTTTTTCGAGAGGGGGCGTTTTCAAAACTGGTCTATACCTTTAACCTCAATTTATGTTTTTGATAGACCATTTCGAATGCTCAGCACTAGTGATACTAATTATCGCAAATGTAGTTGATACAGATGCATCGGGATATGTAACAAACTTACTTTGGGCATCGCAGTGTATGATTATATGTATAAATGAAATATTTATACTATCTACTTTCAACAAAATGAGCCATAATGTAAAGTGGAATATTCAGTCTGATATGTACGATGGCCTTGAAAGCTTCTTAGAAATAAATATGTTTTTATTCATAAACTGCGACTCAAATGTGTTACTTTCGTAAAACATTGCAGTTTCCACCTCAGACTAATTCCTTTTCTGCCCCCCCCCCCCCTCTCTAATTTTAAACAGTACCAAATTCAAGAAAAAGTAGTTTATAAAGCGAGCCAAGCTAACACGAATATTTTTAAAGTCAATATTTTCTACTATCGTTTCAATCTTGATGTAAATGTCTTTGGGTAAAATTGGGGAGCCTCTCCTTTGGGTACAGGATGCAACATGTGGAATGTCTTCATAAATGATTGGGCAAGTCTGCCATGGCAAAGATTAATAGACTCAATCACTGCTGCCACAGCTCAAGGATAACTCGAAAGAGAGGAGAATGAAAGAAAGATCATGGCATTTTGGAAAAACCTCAGACTCCTTGGAAGAGGCGCACTTCGGATGAGAGTCTGACGAAGTTTCTCGGGAACAAGTACAACCTGAGACACAGGACATTAACCTCCATGTACACGGAGTTTCGTTGATGCCCACACCTGTCTATTCAGTATGTATTGGAGGCATATAAAGCAGTGGTTAGGGGAGCGGGTGCAGCGAACGCGACACGACTTGTGTAAATGGATGCCTTCGAGCCGCATGGAGGCACATGCCTGGAAGATGTGACAGACACATCCAGTGCAGTGATGCAAAATATCCTAACCTTGAAATTATTATTAGATTTAACTTTTAAATATGGAAAGTTTTAAGAAGTTTCGTATGGATAACATTACAAATAGTCTGTTACTGGTCAGTATTGCAGTCATAAGAAATGTTCTATTTTGATCGTATTTGACTCATGCACCATCACGAGATTCTTGACGAGGCGGTCGCCATTTTCGGTTTCGCCAAGTAAGCTACTACATTGACAATCTGGCAAAGCATTGCTCACATTTCATTTCTTCTCTTAAAAACACAAACTCTACTTCTTCTAAAATTTCATATAGATATCATTTGATGTTGTTCAACATTCCTTCACATAACTAGAGGCATGAAAATATTAAGTCTCGTTGCACAAATTCTACCTGAATTGCAGATTTTAAAGCACATACTTACCACATCCCTGGACAATCGTGTTGCCATAAAGATAAATTTAGAGCAACATCTAATGGATCTTTATTGACCAGCGCTCTTTTATATGCCCATCTTCCTTTTAATCATATTCCATCTATACGCTAATGATGTCAGGTTTTCGATATTAAATGTTGTCTTTTCTTGTTGAAGAAAATCATTCCAATGAGATGCTTATAAAGCCCATAAAGCACCTAAACACAAAATGCCAAACTTTATATCAAGTACTCCATATTAATTTCTAAATAGCAAAACAACGTAGTTTTATCCTTAAAAAAAGGAGACATTGATTCGTAAGGAGCCGTTTAAGGTAGGAGGAAAACTCCTTGCCCTTGTACTTTCATCACAGCAGGCAGGAAGATGCGGGCTGCGACAGATTGATAGGTTTGATATATTTTATAGATCAAAGCTCAGCCCCCTTTCCTCACCTGGAGGAGTCGAATGTGAGTGAACTGCCAGCACCCCTAGTCTTTCCTCTACATCCTGCTCTAGCCATAGGCTTCCTAATTAATAGATCAAGCATGATTAAAGGTAAGGGACGATTGAAGGAGATTCGTTTTTTCAGTATTATACTCTGCAATATGACCGCCGACCAAAACTTAACTTAGCGCATGCATGTCCGAAGAGTATGACAGATTATGACAAACTACTTTCGATGATTTTCGAATGCGGAGTTAAGATATAATTTATTCAAAACGGCAGTAATGAGCAGTAATCGAAATCAGAAAAAAAAGATAATAACAGGATAAAAATCTGTAAAATTTGACCAAAATGTTATGTGCATCACGATAATAAAAAAAAAAAAAGGTTAAGGGAAATGTTTCCTTAAAAAGTTTGAAAATAATGACAGCGACTGTGTTGTAACTTTTGAATTCGTCAAACAAAACATGCGCTGATTTTTCTTTTTTTCTAAATATAATTACCGCCATAAATGATTCGTCAAAAAAGCAAAATTAAATGGTTATCAATTTCGAATTAGTATTCGTCGCCTTGAAATGAGGGAACTTTCACTTGTGTCTTACCGTTTTAGGCCTATCTCTTCATTTTCAAATGCACGATAGACAAATCAGACAGAGTATTACTCTTTTAACTGCTCCATATTTAACTTCTTCTATTAGTTGGAGTTTCGTGATTTATATCTCCCTTTTCCCTTCTCTTTTCAGATAAGAATTTATCCCACTGTCTTCCAAACCAATGGCATCTTCACCAACCTAGTATCAGTTTAACATGATTACCAGGTAAACCTGTACCATCTTATGCTACTTATCTTCGTTCATTTGAATCGGATATGTGCTCATTCGCACTTCCCCAATTTCCAACCTGATAATTCAAACATGGCAAAGCGGGACTAAAATGTCCTAATCCGGTCAACCACATTTCCAATTCTGTTCAAAACAATCTTCAAGGATATTTCTTACGTATTGCTACCGTGATTTGTTTCAAGGCTAATAATGAATGTCTCTACAGTAAATGGAGTTAGAGGGAGAATGAGAGAGCACAGAGGTTCCCGGAAGGATTTAAAGGTACTATGTCCCATTTGCAGGCCAAAAAATTAAAAAGTTAAATTCCAACTGCATTTGAAAGATAATACTAATTTAGAACTTCCCTAAAAAAGGTGGGGCCTGAAAATGTCTTCAAGTGGGAAAATAATGACTATTAGTTGTCAAATCGACTTTAGGGCTATAGAGCCCAAAAGTAATAGTCTTGATTTTCAGACAATTGTACCGAATGGTCATACGTTTTATGCTGCGCAAAGATTCAATCAGTTTAATCTTGGCCATCACAAGAAGTGGGTTATTGATGTAGACAAATGCTCATGTACCCTTTACAACTCTTTTCATGTATGTTATTACCAAAGAAGAAAAAAGGCCAGTCAGTCACTCAATAGTGTCTGACAGTGAAGTCTAGCAAGTAAACGGGTTTCCTTGCATAATTTGAATATGAGGACACTGCTAACGTTTAAATTTCACAGATAGGACATACATGACATATTCATAATTCCTGCAAAGTTCTACAGAGTTTGAGGTTGGCTGCAAAAGGGACATAGTACCTTTAACACTAGAGTATTAACTAATTATCCAAGCCGTGCAAAGAAGCAGATAGAATGAAACCTATTATAAACATCAAATCGATCAGGGGCCATTCACGATAACAATCACGAACTTTCAAGATTGTTCACATTACATTTAAAACGTATGGCTCATCTTTAATTCTGGTTTTGGAACTACAGATATAAATTCACAATGGGTAATTCTCAATTTATTCTTCATGCTGCATAAATCTATAAAAATGAATATATCACTGAAACCTTTTCATGTAAATCAGACTGTGTGCTGGATTGGTCAAGACTGCCAACTGATTTATCGAGGTTATCTTCATGATCATCTTTCTTTGTTCGTTACTATGCTTTTGTACATTTCCTATTTATGTCGTTTATCATATACAATTCATTTGCGTTGATACTGTCGGATTCCCTTGCAACTTTGTTTTTCATCAGCGGAGCTCGTAATAACACCTTTAAATTCGTACCAATTCATTGATGACAAATGAAATCAATTGGTCAGCTCTTTACTTCTCTATTGGTTATGACCTCCAAGGCGGAAAGGGGGAGGAAAAGATCGAATACAGGTGTAAATGATTAAAAGGAAGCCAAACTAGTGTTCCTACCCCATTTCACACCTACTTTCACCAAGAAAGGGTGAAAATAGGGACACCAAGGCCAGTGAAAGTACATTGTAAGCTGAATTGGTTTCATTAAATCACCACTTCAATGCATAAACCCCTGTTCACGACAAAGAAAAAGAGGGGCTTTGTTATATTTTCAATTCATATTCTACAACATTAAGGCATGCTTAGAATTATTCAAAAGTTCCAGGTGGAAATACAATAACATCTTCTGAAACATAATATCATTTACGACATCAATAATATCAAAAGGGGAAATATGAAATGACCATTAAACAAGAGGTAACGTTCGCTTTATTAATAAGTACATCAGGGTGCATCGGGTATATTTGAAATGTGTAAAACTATCGCTAAAGAATTTATGATTTCCTACATGCGATACGGTTCAAGACAGGCGCGGATCCACGGGGGGGGGGGGGCCGACGGGCCCGGCCCCCCCCCCCCCGAAAAAAAAAGGAAAGGAAAGGAAAGGAAAGGAAAGGAAAGGAAAGAAAAGGAAAGGAAAAGGGAAGAAAGAAGGGCCAGAACACGAGTTAGGAGTGGACCCAGGGCCCTCACCTATCCGTATATAGGCCAAGCTCCCGCGGTTCAGCTGGACATGCACCGAGCTTTGGGTTGTTTTCAGGTCAAAACTAGCCCTAATTCGTGTTGTAGGCCTATTATGATAGAAACAAAATGCCGATGATCTCTCTACACTAGGGCGTACAAGTTACAACGTTCAAAAGTATTTCAGGACTCGGTTAACTTCAGGTCCATCTGTCAAATCATCATGCTGTTACACAGTGTACAGGGTCCGCGGTATGGCGGGGCCCGAGCCCCCCCCCCCCCCTCTTATTTGAAAAAGTATTTTAAAGAGAAATAGAAAGAAACCAACCAAGGGCAAGGCCCCGGAAAAAAAAAACTCTTTTTTTTTCCTGCAAAATGCGAGACCACATATTTTATCTACATAAAAGCGTGATTTAGCAAACGTAATTAAGGAAAAAAGCACGAAAAAATAGCAAATGCGAAAAGTAAAAACACGGAGGCATCGTGAAGCATGTCGGCAAAGCTTCCAAATTCGGCAGTTCGCGGATTCATAAAAATAGTTCCATAAAAGTGGTCGTAAAAGCCCGATTTATTTAGAAAATTACCCATTTTTATAGCCAGAATCTGGGTAAAAACACTGCATTCAGTTGAACAGGTGCACAGAAGACGACCTGTCAGTCTAACATTTTCTTTTTCAATCTGCCCATAATATTTATTATATGTAAATAATACCGAATAAAATTAGTCTCATGCACATCGTTTATTAGAGTCACAGATGGGTTGTTACAGTTACACTATTTGGACAGATTGGAAAGATGCGTAAATCATTGAAAATTAAAATCAGTATACGATGCGAAAAGGATTCTTCTCCAGCTTCCGGAAACCAACCTGGGATTTGTGTTGTGTCCTGCAGGACGTAGCTACTCACCTCTTTTGCATAATGTGTGCTTGAGATTTGGTTCTTTCTTATACGTTTCCCTTTTCATCTCCGATGAGTGCATGCCCTTATTAAAATTTGAGAGGCGCCCCCTTTAACTCTGTAATAAGTGCCCCTTTTCATCTCTGATTAGTGCCATTTTTCTTCTGAAAATTGCACTTTTTCCGTTGTCATAAGTGCCTATTTTCATCTCTGGTAAGTGCCCCTTATTAAGTGCGAGGAGTGCCCCATTTTCACCTCTGGTAATTCCCCTTTTTACTTTGACATGTGCTCTTTTTCATTTCAAATAAGTGTCATTTTCCCCTTTGGATATGTGCCCCCTTTTCCTTTCCCCATAAAAAGTGCTCCTAATTTAAAGGTATTAAGAGGAACTTTTCTTTAATTTCACCCAAGGGTGGCTCGCTACGCTCGCTCGTATTTAAAGTTGATATAATTATGGTTCATATTAAAGATCTTTTCAGTCTTTCATGATTAGATTGTGCTTAAAACCCCATCAGGATTTTTTTTCTTCTTCATTATAAGATGTAATTTTTTTCACTGCAAACTCACAAATCCAAATTTTTTGCTCGCTCGCTTCGCTCGCTTACCTTCACAAACCAACTACAAAGTAAATGTGTGATGCTTGAACAGTATGGACCATGTTAAGACAGAAACAGACATTGAAATCATCCTTGTAATCACATTGTAGGGGTATATACCAATGTCTAAAAAAACTGTAAATTTTCGCTTTGAGGTTTCCCTTAGTAGGTGCCCCTTTCTCCCGGAAAGTGCCCTTTATTGTTGATGCCCACCACACCCTTTAAATGACCTCATTTGCCCCTGGCCTGCTCAAATCCTTGAGGTTCCAGGGGCGCCACAAAAAACAAAAACAAAAATCGCCGAAGGGGGGGGGGTTGTTCTAAAATACACACATAAAACAACAAATAAAGGGGGGGTTAACCCCCCCCCCCTGCTTACGCGCCTGCCTAGAGGTACCGGTGCCATGAATACCAGTGTCCGAAAGACTTTTTGTCACAACGGGGTACTATGCGGACTGCACACATAGTCCCACTTCTTGTGTTTACAGTCTTTTCCTCCTATCATAAATTTATGCTGGAAAAAGTCACAGATTTTAAATGATATCCTGGCAAAAAGTATACACCAAATCGCACAAACAGAGTTTACAAATTCGATTTTTCTTCAGCCTTCAGGGGGACACATCCCCCCTCAGACTCCCCCTGTCCGCGCAAGCGCGGAACGCGCCGCTCAATATTTTCTCACAAATTGGGCCCCCCCCCCCCTCGACGCCGGCTGGATCCGCCCCTGGTTCAAGAGTTGTCCGAAAATATGGTTTTGTTTTTCATGAAGCGTGTTTCCAGTAAATCAAGACTTCATCCTGGTGGCAGTGCTGGCATTTTCATATTCTGCAAAAGAAAATGTCTTTTATCAAGATTTGAAAACAGTAAATCAGTCAAAAAGAAAGTATACAGGAAACAGAGGAAGGGAGGAAGAGAGAAAATATGGAGAAACTTCGAAACACTGGATTTTTCAAATATAAATACAAATAGCAATCACAGAATTTCACAAAATTTCACAGAATTGTTTGTTATCACAACACCTGTCTCCGCTCATTCTTTTTTTCAGGGAATTTCATAAAATTATGATGCGATTCAGCTTAATACAATACATTTATGTTGCATACAACACGAAACACAAGTAACATGAATTAGAGTCTCAATCACTAACGTTGCAAATGGCGGGGGGGGGGATTTGGAGTTGGCCCCTAAACCATCAACCAACCCACCCACGGAGGATTAGATCAAACAAATCTCAGACATTGAGACTTATGGCAGTCTCCAGATAATTTTCTGCGTAACTAGACGTGACGTTGGACCCATTTAATTGTAACTGAGTATCCACAAGCACCACAAAATATATATATTAGCCGATCATACAGCAGACCGAGACCCTCAGAGGGATTTATACTTGTACAAGAAGGATGGTTAATACGAAGAAGACGCTGTAGTGCAGAAGAGGAAACAAATTCGAATGCGTACACATTCTTATAGTTTCATTGTGGCAATGTTATTTGCCACAAAGATCACAGATCTTACCGATATTAATCTCAAGTCGAACATGAGATTAGGGAAACTCGAGGATTGGATGTTTTACCCTACCATCTGGCGTGTTGTCTTGAAGCCGCTTTGATGTCAATATTCATTTTGCGCCAATGATTCTAATTTCACACACAATAAACTTTACAATCGAATGTATATCAAAGGAGGATGAGAATTTTCTTCTATGATATAAAGAGCAAGAAGATGTTGTTACGAAAGTGAAAAAGATTCGCACAAACAGCCTTGAAAACGAGAAAGAAAGGCGCCTTTAAAAACGTGACCTGCCCTAGCAAATCTAAATTTGCAAGATGAGCAGTATTGAATATCTTGACTTTTACATGATTTCATAATTCTGCCAGAAATGCATGCTTATAGAGTTATCTGATTTTGTCGTGATTTTATAACTGTTGTATTTTTATGTTACAAATCACGATCTCGCTGAATTCGGAAAGATGTTAACGAATTCCTAAATCTTACAATATGCAGGTTAGTACTGAAAATATCTTTGATCCGAAGATTGTCTTTTCCACCAATTCTTTCATTTTCAAGACCCACACTCAACTTGTTCAAATGTTTCTGTTTCGATTTGGGTTTCACACGCCGCAGGAAATATTGTGGAGGAAAAGCTCAACACTAACAGACAGGCCACACCGAGTATTATAGTTAGCTTTCATCCTTCTCGGAGGCAATCAATTACACTTCAATAAAAGTCGTTGAAACCTTACAATGTCCTCTTCAACCCATCTTGAACTTAGTTCCAAATAGAAAATGATCTTTAGCGGGTATAAGGGTTAGAGAAAGGGAGACCAAAAGTAAAAATGGGATCTCGGTGTCAGACGGAACAACGACCTCTCTACCAAACAGGTGGCGGAAAATTGACAGATTCGGTGCCTGTAACAGGGCGAGAATCGTGAAAGAATGCTAATAATAATGGGATTTAAATTACTGGTGTAGAACCGGAACATTGTGACGTATTGAAACAAGGGTGAACCAGCTCCAACACGTTGGAAGGGGCTCACGACGCGAGAAAACAAAATGAAGAACCAAGTCTTCCTTGGTCTACTAACCCTTCTGTTTGTAGATCAAGTGTACCACAACAACGATGGGATCGCTGTTGAACGACACACTTTCCTAGAAAGAAAGCTTTGAAGATTCCAGAGATCACTCGATTGATTATTTCTAGTCCTTCATTGAAAGACATGTATAGCTGGGAGATACTGAAAATATTTATTTTCAGGTGTCTAGGAAATGGATGTCAGTTTGTGAGGGGAACCTCTACATATCGAGCTCTACCTATAGGCAGTGAGCTTTACCCGCGTAACCTTCCTTTTCAGAAAGTCTGTAAGACCAACGCTATAAATCATCTTAACTAACACCATAACCTGATAATCTTTTCATACGAATATTGTGTGTGGAATCTAATTGCTATGATTGACTTAGAATACGATTCACTAATCAGGCTTGCATACGCGGTACTGCAAAGGCAGATACCATGAATTCTGTTTCAGATTTGTTATTCTATAATGGTCAGATTATGACATGGAAATATGGACATGCACCTTGTACATTTGCAAATAGTAGAAAGCTCACGATACATATCGAAAAAACTCTTTCACGATTCTCGCCCTGTTACAGGCACACGTTAACCATTTTATCATACGTGTACATAGAACTATAAAAGAGATACCATTGTGGAATCTCAGGAATCGGTAAGTTACAACAGATTTTGAGAAATAAAACCATAATTTTGATATACGTTTTCTGAAAAATAACTACACAATACTCCATTCCATTCTTTGCTAGACAAATGAGAAAAGAATAAAGTTGCCAATAATAAATATTTACTGTTGTCGTGATTACGTTTGTATTGCAGATTTCCATACACCATCTAGGAGAGAGAGAGAGAGAGAGAGAGAGAGAGAGAAACGAGTACAGAAATAGGCTCACACATAGAGGTAGAGAGATTACTGATATATTAAATCACAAATTATATGTATTCTTTTAGAGTAGCTCATATAAAGAACCATTTAATCACGGCGGGACCCATCACAATCAGAACACGATTGTTTTTAACATTTAGCATGTAAAGGTTATGTTAAAACATGACCCTTGCAGGAAATCGGAATCAATTGGCGTAGTCCCAAAGCGCCCAATGAAATATGACTTCTGTTCTCACTGACAACTCCATTTATATCCTGCTCTCTATTTTCTGTTCTGTCTTTTCTCTCGAGGGAGATTTGCTCGTCTTTTCGTCTTGTAAGAAGAGTGAATAAAGTAGAAAGGAACCGGACGTGATAGGATACAACAACACATCTAACGATTGCCATACTTCGTCTTAACATACATTATATTATTTTGTATACATTCTTTTTTCTCATCTGAGATCTCTATACATTTTGTAAGCATTGTTTTTTCATTCGTACTAACGAAATACATTAAGTGAAAAAGAAATTGCGGTGAGAAAGATTAAACTATGCTGAGAAAATTATATTTTGTATAGGCATACGTGGGTGTGGGGGATCTGGATCTCATAAATCAAGAATGAAACACACCAATGAGGATAATGCATTTTGAGGGGAGGAGTTTTTTTTTTTAAGGACTATGCCTGATTAAAAATATGCAGAAGTGGCGTTAAATATTTTGCATAACATTATCTTTGCATCACTTTGTCAACAAAACATTTGTTCTTCAAAATGGTCGACGACCCTTCGCATATTGGTTGCAGCATGGACTACAGACTCTGAGGTAGTACATCTGGTCACCTGTCTTCTCTGCATCCTATCATCTGGGTAGCACGATCAAGATTACCATCTTCCAAACGGATGCCTTCACCTCTAAAAGCCTTGACTCTCGACCAAAAATGGTCTGCGCTTCACAAAATAAGAAGTGTATTTTCGTACTCACGGTTTGGCGCCAAAGCCTTGACCCCAGGCAACAAATAAATTTGCTAGATAAAGCTATCACGCCATCAACCTTTCCCAACCAGACAAATTAGAAATATGTTGATATCATTGATTTTAATTTTACCGTGCTATCAAACCCAGCCAATGCACTGATCAGGATATTTCTTGAAGTAGCCCTCATTGAAACACTGAATATGTATGCAATAATTTGACTGATTTTTTTTTAGCAGAGATGTGTAGAGAATCTAATTATGATGACTTACTTGTTTATTCAAGTAAGGTTGATTATCAAATAGATATGTGTTCATTTGTAATACCTATGCTGCCTTCTGGATTTAATGTTTAGTACTCCCGCTGTGAATGAATGTATTGTGTGTTTATTTCCCCTGTCAGTAATGTATGTAACTTCAGTTTACAAATACTAGATATTGAAAACGAAAAACAACATGACATTTACAGTTAGGCCTGAAGCATTAACTCATGTTTTTTTATCTATTCCAAAGGAATTATGAACATGATGAAGGTCTTTATATCACCTATACGCCAGATTTTCGGCTAACAGCACATATCCTGGTTTAATATAAGTATCCAGATTTTACTCCTACATCATGCGATAAGCTCTTGCATTTATTGGCAATTTCAGCATCAACGATGAATTTAACATTACTTGTGAAGAATTTTTCTCAGAAATTAATTCTTTTTTTTATCATTTTATTTCGTGACGTAATGAGTTGCATACCGGTTAGACCAGATGATTCGATTGGCTTGATTGAAGCTCAGATAATCTTATCAGCAAAAAATTATCTATTTCTGCCGTTTTGGACATTGTCCATATCTATAGTTCGACAAATCGAGAAGGAAATACACAATTTTATGCAGGGGACATTGTAATCTAATTGGAAACCGTGTGTATTAGTAGAATAAGGAGGTTCATCAACTTCATATGAACTGTTGTAATTTGAAGCAGACGACAATGTGATGAATAACCCGCCAAAAACCAGGGGAACGAGAGGCTGATGCTCATATCTCGACTCCACACTCCATAGATCAAGATGTTATCGGGGGCCTCTATAGGCTCCAGCAAAAATGTCCTTTATGAGTTGCATTACTTTTCATTCCAAGATGTAAGAAATGAGCTGATTTATATCTATGTATTCATACTTCCTACATGTTGGGATCACTTCCAATACGCCTGTGCCTCTTTTTACAAAATCTTCATAATCATCATAATATTACACCATGCATTAATGATCAATCAAATATTCAAACCAAGCCTTGTAGATACGAGCTATTGATAATGATTCTACGTCCATATAATATTCGATAACTATCTAACGTTTATTGTCATGGTTGTATTACAGTGGAATAGTATTTAGTTAGGGCCTAGGGGGTAGCAAGTTAAAAGAATCAATTCTAGATTAAGCTGAGTAGTAGAAGCATATCGGGAGCGCCAGGAGGGTCAAGTCTGACTGACATGAGCGCTCTATTATTATTATTATTATATACTATAATATAAAAATTAGATCATGGGCCGTTCAAGACAAGTAAATGACATTTTCCCATATCTTACCTCGACCCCCTGTTGTGTACGTTACGGCGTAAGTCCTGGATCCAGTAGTGGCGGTTCCTGGCCTAACCCTTGAAATGTAAGTTCTTGAACTTGTGGACGACCCAGGTCTGATACTGAAGGTGGCAGTACTGGTTCCAGTGAGTGGTCTGGTCGATGTACTGGAGGTTATTCTACTGTAGCCACCAGTTCCAGGTCTAACAGACCCCGAGGAACTGGTATGGATGGAGCTTGCAGAACCTGAACCTGTTCTTACGTAGGCCTGGTACTGGCAGTAGGTCCCCGCGTAGCCGGTCGGGCACACACAACTGCCGGGCCGAAGACATCGACCTGCATTTTGACATGGTGGCTGACATATTGCTGAAATGAGAGAAGGACAAAAGTAATCAAGCATCAATATTACTCTTGTAATTAAAATTGTTACTTCTGAACACGAAGTGGTCATTGGTTGGTCTTGAGACGAAAGGCAAGGACATGGGGGATTAATCCAGTTCGATGGTAGAACCCCGCCCCCTCCCCTTCTCTTTTTCTCCCTTCCCTCCTTTCTTTAACTTTTGGGCCATTCGAACATGCCCCGATCGGCGCAACCCCCCACTGCTACAGTGTGTAATTATCACTACCCTATTATTAACTCTGTCATGTAAATTAGATGTATCAAACTTTCTTCCTCCGAGTATTCATATTCATTTTCAAATAGGCCTATAGTGTTCAATGACGAATAGTTCGAAGCTCACAAGCTTCGTTATTCATGTTGGAAACTTCAAGCAATTTCTCACAGAATTTACACTGGAAAGTTATGTTCCCTGCAGCGTTCCCCTAGCCGAAACGTGTTCGAGAACAAATTCGATATCTTTAGCCAATATTCTATTTTTGTTCTTTGGTTTTAAATTAGTTTGGGGGCCTAAACGATGGATCGATTGTTTGGGAAGTCCATACATGCGAGACATTATTTGAGTGAAGAAAAACAGTTCAGCTACTTATAGAAGTGACAAATGTTTCATGAATAATGACATACCCTGCACTATCTTTTTAGTATTAGAAAATTTAAAAATCGTGTTTATTCTACTTTATTCAATTATCCATACATTTATCGGGATATGATATTCACTATTTGGTCCAACACTTATCAAAGAACTCTTTGTTTCACGCTTTTGTATGCCACCAGACTTGCATCTTTAGGAACTTCAGGTTCAACTTGAAAACAAAGCCCAGGCTACGGGGTTCTGTATTAACAAAACTGATACATGAAAAGATGCAGGCGTGCAATATGTCAAACAGATGGGTTTAGACTCGATCCTTTGGGGACATTATATCTTTCACCAAGTGACGGCTCTTTGCGAAATACAGATCAATTTTGATTACAAAATGTTGCATTATGCCTTTTTCGTTCATATTTTGATATTTCTTATACATGTACCTCTTTCTGCACATCCTCGCTGGTTGAAAGTTTTAATCTTATGCTTTGAGCTATACTTTTTTTACATATTTTTTTTTTTTTGCGAGAGGAGGGACTTGAAATCAGAGGAGCTTTTGAAGCCATCTCATCGACCAAGATGCGAAGGGAGATGTACTTGAAACCAAGTCTTGACAATATCAATGATCACCATGCTCGATGGCACAGGCTAGTATAATGTCTTTATATTTCGGTCAATACACTTGGGAAGCAATAAGTTTACTTTCGGAGGGATATCTGTACTAATAAAGTTGCAATTCGAGAAATACTGCATTTAACCTTTTGATCTCAATGACAGAGCGTGCTTGAGAAGTATGGACACATTTCGGTATTGTAAGAGGCCGAAGTTTTGATTTGTACTGTAAGCACATGGATACCATTACTATCAACATTTGATATTCTTCGCTCTGTCGAGAATTTTGAGCTCCGCGAGGGGTTTATAACTTGAACACACAACATGGATAACACTGCATGGGCAATCAATCTAATGCTATTTTCCCATTTTCATCTGCATCTTAATCCACATTTTATGTTAGTACACATCCGCCTTTTCTAATCTGTCTGGTATAATTTTGCAATTTATTTGCCACCCCTGTCCATGATCCGACTGATCCATACTGCTTACAACTCCTACATTCTAATCAGAACTATTAAGCTACCATATTCATCATGTTCATACAAAATATTGTAACTTTTCATTTACCATTATTTTTATAGATTTGTTAGAATTGTTATGTTCTAAAATCCCTGTATTTGGAATCGAAACATCGCTCTTCACCCACACTGATCCCATAATGGGCACACAACCCACTATATATTTCTTCTGCTACCCGCAAGAAGGCCGTCACAGCTTTATATTGTCAATGACATTTAAAGTCTTTCTTGCGGACAGCCGAAGACTTATCACGTTTAGAACAAATCGGAATAACCGTGTCATCGACCGTCTAAAATCCTTTTCACTTTCTTTCCCCGATATGAGGAATTATGAGAGCAAACGTAGTAGATATGATGGATATGGTGGGATCCACTTTGTAGAACAGTTTTACCAGCACCTGCTCTTTCATTTCTGCCTTCTAATCTTCACCGGCTTGTTTAAATTGACTTCGATCCACATGTGATTACTAGAATTGCCTCCTTCGCAAACATCATCCACCCTCATTCACAATCGTCCAGCTTACTTTGAAATTCTTGAAAGTTTACTTCTCTATCTCACTTTGAAAAATCTTGAAAGTTTACTTCTCTGTCACTGGCTTCACTTATATAAAACTCGGGGATAACTATAGATCAAAGCTTCGAAGAAAATGTATAGAAAGGGAAAACATCTTTCAGATAAGTATCTCTATATACACCGAGTGTCGTTTTCTTATCTACAAGAAGATGTACATGTAAGCCATACAACATCCCACTGATGTTCATTCGACACCGTCATAACCATCAGATAATGTTATGTATTACGTTAAAATTTGTGTTGGACTGGTATAGGTCAAGCCAGACCAGGGTTTAGTCCATCATGAAGAGGTTTTGATCTTAAGTAGACACTAGAGATTACGAGGTTATGTCTGGCACGCGAGCCCTAGAGATAACTCCATGAAATTGAAGACGCAAATTTCTTCCTCCTACTCCGTCTGACGGTCACACTCAGTACTTCTCAGGAGTGGATTGATTACCATTCATCTAGAGAACAATTCATATTCGAAATATAAGCCCCATCTGGGTGATTATCTGACTTGGCTCTAACAAGATAAATTCCGTTTGATCCAAATCCGAATGAAAGGCGAAAACCTCTACCTTCTCGTCCGACGATTACACAAGATGTTATACACCATTTTAATGGCGTATAACTTAGTACAAGCGATATTTCTTTCTTTTTTCTTTCTGTTCAGTGACAATTGTTCGATTTAACCCCCCCCCCCCCCCCCGATATAAAATAGCTGGCTAAGCCAATGGTCACAAGAATTCACTTAAAGAGGTACATGTGTCAATTGTCAAACCAAATTAAATAATTAAGTCTAAATCCGATATCATTTTAGAGATGTATTCAATATTACATAGAATAAAATTCACTAACATGTTTTCGTATAAAGGCGTATGATTGTTTCAAACTCGTATATGACTCACATTGATGTTGTTCCTTAGGCCTCTTGCATTAAACTTGAATTGAAACAAAACTTAAAAATAGAATGCAACAATAAATTAGAGCTAATTTCTGATTAGTTGCATATCAAGTTACATTTTTTGTTTGGGGGGCGTCACTTTGATGGCAACATTTTTCATCCATACGGATGGAATAAGAAGCTTACGGATCTCAAACAGATATGTGACTTCAGGGAGCATAGAATCATACAGATTTCAAAAAAGGATAAGAATAAGTGTCAGAGAGAGACCTTTCTTGAACCTTATCCGTGTCTTTTTGCGCCAAGACCTAAACCTGCAGATCCTTTTGACTGCATCTTTTAACCGCCCATCCATCATCGGGATAAAAACTTTCCAAAAGAAGACGGATTTCTGGTTACTGCAAGTGAGAAATGCCGGGCGATTCGATGAAGATTTTGCTTAGAATGAACCGAGTGTCCCTCATGGCTTAACTCTTTAAGAAATGGATCATCTAGAGGATGAGGATGTTGCTAGAGCATCATATCAATGACGGATAGGATAGGAAGAAGACAATATACAGGTGCATGGTAGGAATTTATTTGCAGGAACAGACGGTATTCCATTTACCATGGTCTTCAAAGCCGACCGAGATCGTTCTCTCTCCACACCAGTCTAGCCAAAATTCAAGTTCAGAGGCCGATATCACATATTTTCACGCGCCTACATTTCTCTTCATGACTTTCAGGGCTTATTTAGTGATCAAGCACGAACTCGGGCACACGAAAACTATCATCTGTGGACCTCACCTGCTTCTTTTTACCGATGCAAACCTATTATCATGAACCAGCCCTTAAATTACCGAATGTTAATCGTTTTAATTTAAAATAGATTACTTTTGATGACTTCGAAAGCTGTTTCGGAAATATTCGAACAGATGCAGTATGTTTTGAAACCACCTGTATACCCATGTTAAGACCCGAACATTCTGAGAACCTGTGCCCTTCTCAATCTCTCCTAGATATATAAACAAAAATTACAACATTCTGAGTTTTTTCGGACAGCATAATTGAATGTTTCACTTCTATTACTGTTAATAAAATGAATGAATACTTTAAGAAAAACTCCTTAAAGTGAGGTCAAAAGAATTTTCGTTAGCTGTCATTAAAATACTTGTGAATACTTATAATTAAAAGGTGTAAATGCAATTAAATACTTATGGGGACATCTGTAAACTAGAAAGCAATTCAAAGTTAGAGGTACATGTACCAAGTATATGTATTGCCTCCCTCTTATTCAAGTTAAGTTGCTGTATTCTATAGTCTTTTCTTGATATATCTACAAATACCTCCATTACCCCTATTTTTTTTCCTTTTAATGTAAATCAGAGTTCGTAACCAAGTTTAATGAAAGAAGTAAAATATACTTACGTATTGTACATCTTCCTGTGTAAGCATTCAGTTGCCAGCCAGAGCAACATGTTGATTTACATACGTTGGGCCTAAAGAGAAAGGGAAACAAAATAAAAAATAAATAAATACACATCACAAACTCACATATCCCTGCTTTAATCAAGAGTGAAGAGTCATGTTGTTAGTTACATGGCTTTAAAACTGGAAATATGCTGACAATGACATTCACATGTCCTACCCTTGAAATGTTTACTCATAATCATTTATCTCGAGAAAAAAGGTCGTTAATCATAAGAGATTAATAATCTTCTTTACCGCTCCTCCACCTCGCCCCCGCCCCCAATTCCTCCTCCTCTTTGTCTCCCATTTGCGTTACCTTTCTTTCCCTGTCCCTATCTCTCTCTCTCTCTCTCTCTCTCGCTCCCCCTCCTTGGATCCCCCATTCTCCCCTCCCTCCCCTTCATCCCCTTCTCTCGCCCACTCTCACTCACCCCTCAGTCTCATTATAGGGTTTCCCTCCTCTACCAAACTCTCACTCTCACTTTCACTCATAACAAGAATTATTAAGTCAGAGGAACTTATAATGTAACAAATGTGTGTAATAATATATTGTAATAACTTCCTAAACTCTAATTCAACTCTGACTTATATTTCCCCTCCTATTCTTTTTATTTTCTGTATTTCCATCGTCAATCCTCGCCCTTATTTCACGTCTTCGTCATCTCCTTATCATAAAGTTCGCTTGAACATCTTTTCTCTATTTCCTTCCCTTTCATGTGTTCCCCCAGATAACATTGAATTCTCGTATTGATGCACTTGGAATACTGCGTCAGTGTTTAATCCAAAATCATTTTTTTGTTAGGTGTTACACAAAAATTCCCCCAGAAAGATTTGAAAATGAGTTCACATCAGTCTGCAATTAACTGCAGTCACTCATCGCCCTACGGAACCCACTTTTCTCTTCCGAAGAGAGCAATATCCGACACGCCATTTTCTAAACCCAAATCAACGGGGCTCAAATATAATCCATTTCCATAGCTCAGTGCCATTTCTAAGATCATGGCCAACAGAAGCAGAACAGCAACCATGCTAATGTTCACGCTTTTCCTCCAAATCCACGGAGATAACGATTTATTTTGGGAAGAAGGGAGGGGAGATATCTTGGTGACAAGCTGCCCCCCTGGGGGCGATACCCTTACCCCGGTTAAGTTCCGAAAATCGCAGAAAATGGGGCAAATGCAGCACTATGACATGGCAGTATCATATGGTTTCGTTTGTCTTTTTTCAGGTTTTGAATCATTTTGATGAATTGATTTGGAAAGTCATGGTCAATGAAAGAAATTAACGAAAATGTCACGGCGGAAAAGAGATTCATCTGTTACTTCCTTTACATTTCCCCGTATGTGTGAGGGTAGAGCTAAGTTAGCTTTGTCAGAATTATATAAATGAAATAAAATGAAATTCCTCATGTCTTCTGAAACTGTTTCTATGTACGACAGCAAATAGTGTATAATATAAGAACTCAATTATTACGAGCCATGTCTTGACATTATGGTACTGTCTTCTTTTATAATAAGTCGACATTAAGTTCACTTTGATTTTTTGTCCCTTCTAATTTCAGTACCAAACACATGCGAGTAAATTTCTCTCATGTTATTATGCTACCATTATACACAAATACACTACAGATTTGTCCTGATAATATGAAATAATTGTTTTGAAACACTAAAAAAGCAAAATGTGTTTAAATTAATTTCGCCCTATTGTTTTCCATTGTTCCAGAAACAAAGAGTACGAGATACACACCATGAGTCTTTTTTTAATTAACATTTTAGGAGAAATATTGCACTCAAAAATTGTTCTTTCTGTCACCTATACAAGCACAACCAATCTTGAGTCAAACAGTGTCAATTAGGTGCGAAGGGATCCGTCGTGTTTGCAGTGCTAATGAGGTACTGACAATCACGAACACATTATACTGTCAATCTCAATGCTAGGTGTTTATACAGTAGGCATCGCTGTGTTTGTTACCTTAACAAATTGCTCATTTGATGACATCATTCGCTATCAACATGGCATGTAGGAATAACAACGTCCGAACGTCTGAATGTCAAACGTAATCTGCTTAAAGAGTGAACTCACACATTTTGTTTTTTAAACACTGATAAAGAACGAAAACATTAAATAACCTCCTTAGGCAAATACAATCTCAATGCATTACTATGCACTTTAATGCAGTATAATCGAATATTTACTGTCCTAAGTGAAATATGGCCAAGGCCTACATATTTAGATTGTTATTGATGTCATTTCCTCAATTAATGGAAGAGGCCTTGTACTGCATGCGCCTATTATGGAGAACAACCTCTGGCTACAAAAATGGTTAAGAAAATAATAATTGTGTTCAAAAAATAAAATGAATGACATATCCTTTCAGTCAGTATAATTTAAGTGGCCTATATCCCATGAACTATCCATGCTCCCTCCAAAACACACTCACCCGAAAAGCTGGCGATCGCTGCATCATGTACAATGTTTGATCGCACAACCTTTTGCGCTGGTGTTATAGAAAAGGCGCCAGATAATGTCCCAACCTCATCGAGTTAACTGTCGAGTTAACTGTCAAGTAAATCCCAACAATCGAGTGGATTCAAACATATTACTACGATGATCGAGAGGAACATGTTT
Source organism: Strongylocentrotus droebachiensis (assembly GCA_035222895.1). NCBI lineage: Eukaryota > Metazoa > Echinodermata > Echinoidea > Camarodonta > Strongylocentrotidae > Strongylocentrotus > Strongylocentrotus droebachiensis. The sequence goes on from JAVYIG010000029.1 coordinate 94,818, forward strand.
GTTCCTTCATGTCAATGACCTCCCTGTGTGGGTGTGTAAAACGTTTTATTGAATCAATATGCAGGCTTTGACATGAATAGCCTCTTTCACTACAAACCACGTGTCTCTTAAATGTAATAAAATGCCATGTTCTAGTTCAGACCTCGACTTGACATCTTCCAACTTCCACAGTCTCGATCTGGTTTGACATTTGTTAGTAGGCTACTGACATCTGGCAGGTAGGTTCACATTGGGAGTAGGATACAATTACACTATTTTCCCACCCGTGAAATGGTAATAAATTGAATTTAAAGTGAATCTATTTATACGTTCCAGTGACATAGACCACTGCTAAGTCTTGTTTCATAAAGAATTACGCGTAATGGGATGATGTATGTCGCAATAGTCAGACTTTCGTCTTGTGTGAGAAGACTGTACAACAGCTTGATACCATACCATAGTGCGTCGGAATGGATCTTCGGAGCATCAGATGCTATGAAAGCAATGAATGAAATGTTATTATATGAATTTAATTTCTCCTTGTTTGTTATTCTTGCTTTTAGCTTTGAACAAATATTGTTAAAGATTTTCCGTACCTTTATGTCATCATATAATGATAAATCAATTAGTTCGACCCATTCGAACTACAATGGGGTTAACAAGAAAATACATGTATTCATCTCACATCAAACATCAAACCAAAAGTTAACATAAATTTCTATATACAAAATGACTTCAATTCCTATGATATTATTTCACTTCCAGTATAGTTATCTTTCGAACCTTTTCCTCCTCTTAATAAACTAACTGTATCACAACACAATCACTACCTGCATGATATGAAAACACTTCTTTGTAATCACCATGACGTACAGGCCTTCAACCAACTGACCGATATCTTGAATATATTATCCATTCATCTCATGATGTTCACCACGTTACCCTTAACATGAGACCAGATTGGCTCATTTTTACCATCACGTGACCAAGCAATGGCGTCAACAGACTGGTATCATACTTGAGTAGAAACCACATTCACAATCAGAAAAGGCAATGCGTTTCTAACCAGACACTCAAAGAGCATTGCCATTATAGTTCCCTGGTATACAAGCCATGATGGAATAGCTCTACTGTTCCTCTCTTTGAAGCAGATAGACGGTCTAATCGTGTGTACTGAATGACTATCATGTTTTATCAACATACTTTTATTTTGATTCTGCCCAGTAGCCTAGGCCAAGGCGCCTCCTAAAAGTACAAACCATTCGCATATCAAGTATTTGATGTTTATTTAGAATCGAATTACTCGGGAATTCACAATAATAAGAATGGAACTATCTAAACAACAGAGTGACAAAAGTCGAGAAAAGTAATCCTTCCAGGTTACTGGTGAAATTACAAAATGTAATTAGATCGAAAGTGTGGAATGTAAATTTCATGTTTGATGAAAGCCTCTGACATAATACATGTACTCTATAACAGGTTTTTAAAGAATCATTATTTGAACACATTTGAACATTATCAATGACTTAGCATATTGATATACATACATACTCTTTCTCTCTTCGTGTTGCTGGTAGTATACAAACAACGTTATAATTTAGTTTTAGCCTAACTATATATATCATAATTCACGACTGATGAGGTTAATATATTAAATTGCGTACATTACAAAGTTCAAACATTTTCCAAATCTTTCATAAAATGTCAGTCATTCAGTGCCAAAGCAAATGACGAGCCAAAAAAATATTCACATGTAATCACCCGATGAACTAATACGTGAGATTCTCTTTCCTCTCCTCGGCGAATAAGGTATTCCGCTTTGTCTGTTATTCTCTAAACTCTAAAGTATAGACGTTGGGTCCTATCGCCTTTTCGGATCCAATTTGAGATTTTTCAAATACGTTCTAAACATAAGGGCAGGTGTGTTGATGTGTCTCCTGGGTGTCTTCCTAGAAGCTCAATTAGCATATAAGTTGTATACCTGTCTGGTTTCCTTTATGATAATATGCTTCCTATAGGATGTTTTTATTGAAGCTCATGTGGGTGCCATTTCCTGATAATTCTCATTCTCATCCGTCTATTTATGCACGTCAATGGTTCATAAAAACGGGGAAATACTCCAAACACACCCATGAAAATGCATGTCCCATAAAAGTGCTTTATTCCATCCACCTGTTGCAAAGTTTGTTTCAATAGCTGGAATTTCTCGATTCCGGTGAAATTCACAACAAATAAAACTAGATTTTGAGGGTTGTTGTGATTAAATTGTGATTAAGTGGATAATCTGTTTATGTTATTTCTTTCTACCAATGAATATATAAACCAAGTAGATGTTGAACTATTTTTGTCATCCGTACGAAGGAAATTGTGTGAATCTAAATTTAGTTTTGATCGACAGCCCATAGAGATGTTTATTTTGGTACATGTATATTTTGACCCCCTGTAAATTCCATCATGTCGCTTCATTTCAACAAGAATATTATGGCATTGGACAAAAATTATGGCTCTAAAATACAGGGCAGAAAATACAAATAGGTTGAAAACATCAAAATAAGAAGAAGAAAAAACAATCTAAAATCTTTATAGTCTCTCTCTCTCTCTCTCTCTCCTTCTCTTCCTCTCACTTTTCTTCTCCATCATCACCACAATGCTCTTCTTCACTTTCTATTGGTAATAATTTTTTTGTTTATGTATATGTTTTTACAACACCGGTGACATTGCCGTAAATTACCTGTATGCAGTCTGTCATATTTTATTGTAAAGGAATGAGTCTATATTTCAGACTTAATATGCCATAATAAATATGTCATTTTAACATCAACACAGATCAATTCAAACGCAAGGTTGACTACATCACTATTTAGTTAACATTTTATTCTGATAGGTTGTCTGGCGCCCTAGATTCATTAAAAAATGTCACAAGTAATAAATGTTGCACTGTCATATTGAACTTCAGACTGCTAATAATAATACAAAAATAAAAATAAAAAAGTTTTGATTGAACGGAAGCTACAAATCAATACATACTGACACTCTTTTATAGAATGTTACAGCAAGGTTTTAACCATGAATTTTTTTAAATGATATAAGTATTATGTTAACCTCACAAGAGGAATTGCACAAGTTTTTAATGGCAGATAAAGTGATTCCGTCAATAATAATAATATTATGATAATATGGATTTAAATAGCGCTTAATACAAAATAATGTCCTTAGACGCTTTACAGCTACATCCCGGTCATCAGTTTCAATCGAACACAATGCGCATCATATCCACTCCCTGAGGATTATTCCTACCTTATGGTCACCGTAAGGGCATAAATTATGACAATTACTAACACAAAGTTTTCGTCGTCCTACCAGGTCCCCATTTCTCTCCTGGGTACGAAGTATCAAATGTAGAATTAATGCCTAACCAAAGGAATTTAACGAACCAATGACCTTTGCATTTCAAAGAAAGTGCTTAAATCACTCGACTACGACACCTCTACCGGGGACAGTGTGATTTCATAGTATTTTACAGGAACACAGGTCTAAAAGAAAATCTCTGACAAGCAAAAAATTAAAAGTTCTTACACTAAATACAGAGCATTTACCGTTAAAAAAAAAAAATCGCTGATACCCACCCCCCCCCCCATACACACACACACACATACACAAAAATAAAAGAATAGATGCCCGTATAAAACGCCGCACATGAGGAGCATTATAACTTTCAGTGTATGGATCCTTCTCCAAGCATAAATGCGGATGTATATCCTAAATCTGACAACACACTGAATATCAAGCCCTCATCATCCCGATCGAGGTGACATTTTTACCATCACATGTCACGTGACACTCGACAATGATATATACTGTCTTGATTTATGACTGCGGTCGCGCAGCGGTCATGTAACATTTAAATAGGCGCGACAAGATATTATGTCTTTCTTCATCCACATGATTCACATCACTTGATATCAATATGATATGAATTATGAAATAAAGAGCGTGTTTTATGAACAACTGTTTTCATTTCATGTAAAGTTGCTTCGTGAAACAATGCTCATGAAGTATGTTTAGATAAATGTAACTTGTTAATTTTTTACAATCTTTGGCTAGGGTCCATTTAAGTCAAAGATTCTTACGTACATGTCCCCCCACGGTATACGCTTTAATATTTTACTAATTAGACAAAATTAAGCATTCCACATATTCAAAATATTAACCTAGGTTCGGTAAGCAACGTAGACTTCTATCAATTAAACTCCGTCAATTTATTGCATTCCATTATTATAATGTGTGGGTTGGTGCGATATGTTTTTGAATGGAAACCAAATTACAAGCAGTCAAATTGCACTACAGACTGAATTATGTCAAAAGAAAGAAGGTGTAACCTTAATAACAAGAACACTAATAAAACTGTACGGTCATTGTACACGGCGAATACGTGAAGAAATTCTTTCCGATTGTTACACAAAGAGAGAATGTTATCAAAACATTTGTTTTGATAGCTGGAATGCTGTTAAAAGTCACATTCATTATTGATTGAATGTGCCTTTTTAAATGCCGAAACGACATAGTTTGAATATAATAAAGTTCATAGAATGATTCTAACATTATTTATCATTATTGCATATGTCATCGTAGACATCTTGAAAACCAGGAGGCACAGGCAATGATAGATTTCTGACTTTGCCCTTCTTAGATTTCGTGTCAAATGTTACGAAAGGCCATACAGCGTGACGATGTAATAACAACAAGGGATTGTGCTCGTTAGCAGAGTTATTCCAACAGACTTGTCGGTGTACGGGACTGATGAGATGTTGCTAAATGAAGTAACATACCAACATTTTAATGTTCTTGCATTCACAGCTAATTTTGTGTTCTTGCTTTAGTCAATATCTTAATTTGAAATGCCATGCAAATGGGGTACAATTTTGTACTGACGATGAAAATAATGTACCATGCCCGATAACATGACTTCTATAGAAATAAGGGGAGTTCGGGAAGTCAAATGAAGTGGTAAGTTTGAATGTAAATTCTTGTTTTAGACCCATTGAATATACTTGACCTAATTATATAAGACGTCTTTTTATAGCTACAGCTTAATTTAGGCAAATCCATTTATAAGATGTTAAATAATACGTACTTCTAAAAACTTAAAAACAAATTGATCTTCACATCTAAAATGACGCATTCCTTTGTTATGTCTTCTTTCGTAAAAGATTCTTATTTTCCAGGAATATTCACAGGATATGTTTTTTCTTCGTAACCATACTGTTAATAATTATACTTTGAGCTAGCTTTGCTTCACGTGTCAATAGAAATGAGGACAGTCCGAGTTCTATAAAGAACAAATCTAATCAGTTCTCGTGTCATTCAGAAAATATTATGAATGATTCATAAGAATGCCTCGCATGGGATTGATTTAAGGGGGAGCCGTATAAGTGGTTACCGCCCCTCCTCTTGCCTCCATGCCGGAAGATACCAAGTCACATTATCAAGGACTTCTTAGTACACGCGAGGCCGGCGCTCGTCTGACTCCCACATCATGTTCTAATCATCTCTCATTAATCACTGTCATTAGTAATTCATTACAGCCTGGAATTATAATCCAAACATTAATATGACTAGTGATGTAGAAGTCAACACTATGACGGACTAAACATATTTAGGAGCTGTAACAGCATAGTTATACTCGTCATACTCACAACATCAAATGGGGGGGGGGGGGGTCGATTCAATAACAGTATTCTTCGCCCGAAGAAAACCTTTGACTCGAAAACCTTTGAAAAGTTGATATTTTGATATAAAAGCAAATTACATCTTCGTTAATAATTTGCGCAATATCAACCGTTCCAGTTAAATTTAATTATCATGCTACCCGTTGAACTTTTAAAAAAAAATCGACATAACTGTTGTACAATTTGAGCGACAGCGGTGGGATTTGGGGTATGATATCTGTCCTTTCTTACATGTTAGCCAAGACCTTTTACCATGCGCAAAGAATTTACCAGGTTATTACAAAATGTCACGCCCTCCAAACATGTATATGTACACGCCATGATCAGTTACAGCAAGATTACAGTATGTTCGAAATGTTCCCATGGTAGCCTTGACTCAAATAATGCATCCATATATCCATCAGGCGTAGCGATTAAAACATATGAGCGGTGTTTGGGTAATTGATAACAAGTGAGCTTTGCTGATGACATGTATATGATAATAAAGCATGGGTGGCAGGATGTCATTGTTGTATGTTTGCTGGTTGCATGTCTATCTCTGTCTCACTAGAGGCATTTACGTGCAGGAGCTAGAGAGTGGAGGCATGCCGCGCACCATCTGTGCCTTATTTAAAAGATGCGCACCTTAATTAAAGGGGTGCTTAACCACCTATCATAGAGAGGAAATCTTTAAATATCTTCCGTTATAAAATGGTCTTGAATGGGTACTGACACGACATCGACAAATGAGTCTACGCTAAAACTCTCCTGATTCCTGAGGTATGACACGATGTACTGGCTTTTAAAACGGGCAATTGCAATGTAAAACTATCTTTATCAACCAAACTAACTGATAGGGGAAAACAACGTCATTTATACAGTACATATTTATTGATGCACCACTGTGTGATCCGGCACAAAAGTGAAATGCGAGGATGAGAGTGCAACTTTATTTTCGATGATTTCAATTAAAGATCTTCTCGATATCTTCGTCACGGTGTAATCAAACAAGGAACCACAATCATGATATGATTCTTGACGGATACGATGAGTGAGTTCTGCTCCTCGGATCAACTTATGAATCTGTAATGGGTTATTTTTGCACTTCCTTTCTAAGAGCAAACACCCTTAAATACCTGTTCTTTAAAATTACTTCAGTTTATGAACACATGTTATTTACAAAATATAACAATTATAAAAAACTACCACATTTCAAGTTACCAATTGCGCCATCACCCCTTTACCCTCCTGGAATGTTGCCATCCCGGTTCTTCATATGAAAAACTTTCGTTCATCTGCTCCGCACGCATCGCACCGTGAGCTACAACACGTGAAATTCCTTACCATTTCATGCATTACCTACGCTAAATCACAGCAATAGCCTAACTGAACCCACTTTTAATACCATCTCGGCCTGAATTTTAAAGTTCAATGTTTTCTCTTTAAGATGATATAAATTTTAAATAATTTCATTCGTGGGGAAAGGTTGCACTTTTTGCTTTAAAATGTTCAAAAAAAACCTTTCACGACACTTTCTCTATGGAGGTCAACGGATTTTCGCCCAAAATCCGTCAACTCTCCATACTTATCTTGGCTGTATAACTGATTCGATCGGCGAATTGCACCATCTCGCATGTCAAATTGAAGCAGAGGTTTCAAAGATTCCAGTAATGTATCATTCATTTTGATTGGATAAGAGGAAAAGGTTGCACTTTTGCATCCAATGATTTGCTGTCTCTCATGTATGCTCCTTTTTGCGCAAGAGCATGACACATGCCACACTACACGAGTTCCATAGACGTACACATTAGCGTGCGAACTTTTGCGTTGCATGTGATTTGAAACAGCACGTCTCCTCTCGGAATGTTCTTCGAACTTGTCCATTTTGTGTAGTTATTTCTTTCAATATGTGAGTTTTAACCTTAAATATAGAAAGAAGAAAACATGTAGACTGTAGTAATGATAATTAAATGGTGATACATCATGGATTTGTTGTGTAATTTGCCAGTGACCATGAAGAAACACAAAGGATTTTGTAAAATTGTTCCTCGTAAACCTCAGACCCTGAGAGAGGAATGTTCCATTTGATTGTGGGGTTAGATATATAATTAGTAAACTCCTTGATATTGAATTATCGATATGAATTCAATCTTTAACAGTTTTAAAGTCTTGTTATTGTTTTTGTGTCGTCTTAGAGTTTCATTAAAAGACATAAACATGCAAATGAAATCGTCCTTGTTTTATGTTCATGTTATGAACAAGACCCATTCTCCCTATTTTGTCATAATGGACGCACCCAGTGATCTGTGTTACGCGCCAGTGCACACTGCGGGACTTTGTGCGAAGCTCTGTGCAGAGTTGACCGAGCCGGTGAGCAATCCATTTTATGAACGAATTCGCCCCAAAGTTTTCCATATGCTCCTCCTAGCTCCTTATAGTCCAGAATCTGCACGGTCCTTTATAATTTCCCTACACACTTGATTCAAGCCGTCGAAGATGGCGTTATCAACAAACTCATATTATGCTCACAAGCCCAGCCTGAAGACCGTACAGACAAAAACCTCGGTTTAATGGCCCTCCGTTGAAATTTCAACGGAGAGCAATAAAACTGCGGACCGCCCACCATCATGCTTACACCGCGCTGATTAGTTGATACAGTGTCAATCTCTTTAAACCGAAAAGAAACGAGTTTGTTTTGCACTTTGATCGATCGTGAGAAGGTAGTCTTTTTGCAAGTTTTAATTGTTTATTCAATTTAACTATTCCTTTTTAAAAGTTTACAAACTGAAAATGTACGGATATATTGTAGCCAATATCATTTTTATGTATCAAGTATTTATTTTTGTAGTTGTTATGTCTGTATTAATAAACATTGATTAGATCTACGCTACTGTTATTTCGTAAAATATAAACTATCTAGCATGAAAGTAGACCATGAGAAACGCGTATGTTTTGATCGTGAGAAGGTAGTCTTTTTGCAAGTAAAGATTGTTTATGGAATTTAACTATTCCTTTTTAAAAGTATACAAACTGAAAATGTACGGATATATTGTAGCCAATATCATTTTTATGTATCAAGTATTTATTTTTGTAGTTGTTATGTCTGTATGAATAAACACTGATTAGATCTACGCTACTATTATTTCGTAAAATATAAACTATCTAGCATGAAAGTAGACCATGAGAACCGCGTATGTTTTGATCGTGAGAAGGTAGTCTTTTTGCAAGTAAAGATTGTTTATGGAATTTAACTATTCCTTTTTAAAAGTATACAAACTGAAAATGTACGGATATATTGTAGCCAATATCATTTTCATGTATCACATATTTAATTTGGCAATTGTTATGTCTATTTGAATAAACACTGATTAGGTCTATGCGACTGTTGTTTTGTGAAATATAAATTAGCTAGCATGAAAGTAGACCATGAGTTATAGTTTTAAATCGTGCGTGTGATTATTCTACGAATAAACGCTACGCGACGGTTACTTACAAGCCCTGATTAAACTGTCCAGCAAATTGTCCTTTTGGTCGTTCATTGCAATGTCAGCTCAAAAGCCACCTGACCGGTTCAGTGACATTAATATCATGAAAGCACTGGAATATGCATCAACAAAACTTGGCTTTGTGGACGGCTTCAGAGTTGAACAAGCTGAAGCATTAACGGCGTTCCTTCGTGGCCACGATTTATTCGTAAGTCTTCCGACTGGATTTGGAAAGAGCGTCATATTTCAGGCAGCTCCATTTTGCGTAGATTATCTTCGAAAATTGCAGTATCCGGACTTGTCTACACCTAAGTCCATGGTCATTGTTGTGATGCCTTTGAACTCACTGATTTCAGACCAGCTGAATAGAGCAAGGGACATGGACATCGAGGCGGCAGACGTCACTGGAGGAGTTACGGACCACATCATCGAGGCCATCTCTTCGGGGAAGTTCTCCATACTGTATGCGAGCCCAGAGAGCCTCTTGGGAGACGAAGGGAGAGAGCTGTTTGACATCCCAGCTCTTAAAGATCGACTGTGTGGACTGGTGATTGATGAGAGTCACTGCGTCACAAAGTGGTAGGTTGACAGTGTTGCCAATTCGTGTTTTACTTTAATAGACAACTTGAAAAAATTCGGATCCGGGACAACTCGGACCAGGGCCGGGGACAACTCGGCCCAGCTGCAAAAACTGTCATTTGTTGTCATTTTACCCTAACTCTAACCCTAACCCTAACCCTAAACCTAAACATGCAAAAAATGACAGTTTTTGCATCTGGGCCGAGTTGTCCCCGGCCCTGGTCCGAGTTAGCCCGACTCAAAAAATTCATATGCCTACTCGTAAAAATTACTGATGAACTCACTCATACTCAGTCATACTTAGTCATAGGCATAGCTTTGGTTTGACCGCTATTTTTACTTGGATTTTATCCTATCCTTCATTGTCATGTTCCTTTACTAGGCTTAATATATTGTATGTTTACTACAGTGTAGTTATGCCTATTGATTTGCAAAATGTAGTCAGTTTTTTCTCTTATAATATAACTTAAGCTGTAGAAATAATTTGCTAGGTTTTAAATTAGAATCACAATCTTGCACCATTTTTGCTTTTGAACTGTTGAAAGGTAGGGCCTATGATAATATATTTGAACTGCCACTGCTTAAAATATTTGATAACTGGGCATTATGACTTGTACATGTGTGTAAATCAATTTTTTTTTCACTAAAGATTTGTTTTTCGGTAAAGAGCCATAGGCCTACACTACATGTATTTCCCCTGGCTGTTTGTTTTTGTGTCCCTTAAGCATTTTATTCCAAAAGAAAAGCCCCTTTTTTCTTTAAATGATGCGGCAGGTTCGCATTTGGTATGTTAGAGTTGAGGAACTTGAGAATTTCAAAGTTACAATGAATAGAAACTATAATTTCTTATACATTTACCTACTTGTATTTTCACAGGGGCAGTTCATCTGGGGACACAAAGGTTTTCAGGAGTGCCTATGGAAAGTTAGGAGAAGTCAGATCAAAGCTGAGGTCATCAGTCCCAGTAGTTGCCCTCACTGCAACGGCAACAAAGAAGGTGCGACATTCAGTAGCAGAGAGTCTAGGCCTCCGCAACTTTCTCCTGATCAGCAAGTCGCCTGAGAAGGCCAATATCAAACACAGTGTTTTCAAAACGCGCAGCAAGGACTACGACACTATTTTTGCTTGGCTACTTGCTGATTTGAAGGCTAATGGGGTTTCATGCGAGAGATACATCATCTATTGCCAGTCAAGAAAGGTGGTCAGTGACCTTTATGCCACATTTATTGACTTACTGCCATCATCACACCACAAACACTTTGATATGTTCCACACCAATACGGAACACGATGTCCAGCAGAACATCATTGACAGTTTCAGCCATGCAGACGGATCTGTGAGGGTGTTGATTGCTACAATTGCATATGGCATGGGCGTTGATGTGAAAGGTGTGAACACTACAATAATCTTTGGACGTTGCACAGACCTTGACGACTACATTCAGATGAGCGGTCGCATCGGGAGAGATGGAAAACCTAGCGTGGCCATCACTATTCAATTTCCAGGTGATATTGCTGGAAGGGCTGTGTCGGCCAGCATGAAGGACTTCACTAAGGGTGATCGTTGCCGAAGAGAAGTTGTGAGGGAAGTTTTCGGACAGTCTTCTAACTTTCATATTTTACCACATGACTGTTGTGACGTATGTGCTTCATCCTGTGTGTGTAATCCAAGTGGTTGCAAGGATTCTCAGAATACCGTAGAAAGGAAGCTGTGCAAGGCACTTGAAATGTTAGTTCAATCTCTGGAGTTTCCACTCAATATCCCAACTCCTAGCCAACGTGATCGACTTGAAAGGTCTTTGGAGGAGTATCGCCGCAATTTACTGAAGGAACACCCTCACCACAACTACTGTGGTGCGGATTTAGCTTGTGGTTTCTCCGTTAATAAAGTGAACCAGATTGTTTGTGAGAGCACTGTTCAATTAAGCTTTGAAAGCTTCAGGTCCCGGTATGCCCTCCCAAGTCTGGAGATGGCTTCAGACGTGTGGGGTATTCTCTGTTCCACATTGGAGAGATCATCAGTGTCAGACCAGTTGGTGGCCTTCAGAGACGAAACAGAATCCGACACAGATGAAGATTTTTCTGACAGTGACGAGTATCAAGAGGCTGTCTTGTCTGTTAGTGACAGTGACTGAACAATTTTTGCGGAATCCTAGACCACTTGAGCACCGGACAGCCTGACCCCGGACAATCCAACCCAATACCCTGGACAACAGTTTTAAAATACAACTTTGCAATTCTTGAATATACTTCCGCATAAAGGTCTATATGGTGAAAAAGGTTATTACGTATTGACTTTTACACTAGCTATACTTGTATGAATCTGTGTTTTAATTTATTTTTAAATTCCCCTACCAAAGTACCGGTTGGTGAAAAAATATAATAAACATGAAATGAAATGTAATGATGATGATAATAATAGCCAACGTTACATTGGCCTTTTTTTATTTGTTGATTGTACATTGTATGCAAACTACATGTACATGTACCGGTACCTAAAAGACATTAGAAAATGTACTGTATGTACTGTACAGTGTACGTATGCAGGTACATATAGAGTTAACTTACTTTTGGAGCCACCACAACATATTTCTTTCCATTTGAAGTGTGCATGATTTACTACATGTATTGTATTCCGGTACCATCTTTGTAAAGTTTTGAAATTTGTTTGCAATGTACGATGGGCAGTCAGGTACTATTTTTATATTTTATTTAAATTTGTTATAACAGATTATTATGAGTTATATTTAGAACTTCAAACATCATGATTGAGATGTGAATGGCAATATACCTTAATTCTTTCACGTACTGGTGTTTTTGTAAATACATGTAGTAGGACTGAAGGATGTACATGTACACTGTTTGTACCTGCCATTCTTTTTGTCTCAGGAAATCTGTCGATTTTTATTTTATTTACTATGATACTACTGACGTACATGTACATTGTAAACTATCAGTAAACAGTATACACATTTTCAGAGAGGAAGGATATGTCAGATTGGTTTTAATAATCTCCTCAAAACTTGTTCACATACTTTGTACAGCATTTTGTGTTTGGTTTTCTCACTTGTAGGTCAATCAAGTACATGTAGGAGGTTGACAAAATTTATCGCACTCACTTTTTTTCTCAATTTTGTGTGATTTTTATAAAATCTCAAATAGTGGTACTTTTTAACCATTTTGCTTGTGTTTTGATAATGTTATGGTTACATGCATCTTCCTCTGTACATAAACATGTACTGGTAATAAGATCACAAACCATTCAATATTTTTCTTGATTATTCTTCAAGATTGTTTTCATGAAATAGATATCTGAAATCGACTTTAAATTTTGTATCCATTGTATTTTATTTCAATTTAGTAAAACTACAATATTTTGATACTTAATGATTGAAAGAGAGACTGAGGAAGAGAATGGAATTCAAGTCAGGTATTAAAAGAAAGCATCAAGTTCAAGAGTGAGAGGAGATGATATCCAAGGGCACTATGAGTGATACAAAATAGCGGGACCTTGTTAGAACAAAAATTTTGGGACCGAGTCACTGTACATGTAAAAAACTTGTGACATCAGGCATGGCAATTAAAAGGAAAGAAAAAAGTTTGGACAGGTAAATTGTTGTCTTACTTACGAGTGTGTTCAATAGGTTCCTGTACATAATTATACAGTATAATGTATTCATGAATAGTGAGACTAAGGAAGAGAGTGCCATAGGAGAAAAGGTGGGTGAAAGAATGAGGGATGCAGGACATGATTTCATATACGGTAAGAATAATGAGTACACAGACACGGTAGTTTCAAATGATAGAGGATTGATATAATTCAATAAATATCTTCTCTCATATGCATATGTACATGTATTTACAAACTTTCTGACAATTATGAATTTTCTTCAAATACCGATAACTTACAAAAAAAAGAAAAAAGATTGGGAGTACATCTGAAAAGAAAATTCCATTTCCCCCAAATGCAATATATTCCTCTTGAAATACGACATATTCTATTTAACTCTTATGAGGAAAATACTACAAAAGTGAAAAATCCAACAAGGCACCCTATTTGTTTTAAGTCACATACCGGTACAGTACATTTACCTACATGTATGCACTTGACCCCCCCCCCCCCCCAAAAAAAGGAACCTGTATGTTGTTTTAAAAGTAGTAAGTGTTCGTTTAAAATTTGTATTTTAAAAAATGGGTGACTTCTGCTGTGGAATAAAAACTGAAAAGCTGTAATGTAACAATTTGTTCAAGATGAATATATACTGTAGATCAACAAGTGACTACGAAAAGCCCACGAGGTACAGGTATACAAGCTTTACAAACATGTACAAAAGATGTCAGATTTCATACTTTGAAAGGATTGACAATTTGGTCAGTCATTCTACTTGTAATGGTAAATAGAAGTTTCAACAAGTATTCATTCTCTTACTTTGCTGAAATTGGCATGAGATACATTTTAAACTGTGAAACAACATACATGTATACATGTACATGTATAATAGAATGATAGGTTGTTAAAGATAGCCACACATTGATTCTTAATTTGATAAACCAAATTGAATGGTTCACAAACAGTTCAGCAGAAATGTTTTTAACCTCACTTTATTCTCTCATTTCTTGTGCACCAAAACTCTACTGGATTCTGTCAAATGGTATTTAACGTCCCCTTGTCTGATGCAAATCAGCCTCACAATCATGGAAAATTATGCCACACTGCGATATTTTAGGATAATTTAATTTACCTTTGGTAAATGAACAAGAAATACATCAATGAAAAGCATAAGTGGATGAAAACGACATATTGATACATTTACCGGTGTGAACATGAAAGCTATGAAATCAGTTAAAATGCCACAAATGTTCATCAACTAAACGGTCTCAAATAGTGTTTTGAAATGTCATCTCAATATTTCTTGGGCTTATACTACATTGTACATGTACATGAAAGAAAAATGACCCTGTGACATTAACATTCTGGGTACTCTGTAATTCCAATCCATTCTTATCGCAACAGAACAGGAATGTTGAATTGAATAAATACATATTTCATGATTCATTAATCCTTCTTCATCACCTCATCTGATATAACAAGCCCATAATAAAGACATAATAATGTGTTTAATGCATTGCAACACAAAGACTTTAGGAGACAAAAATCAGAGAGACATATTGGTGAAATCTGAGGTGTGTTTTTTTAACACCCTATCCTCAGCAACCGTTACTTATTGCCCTAAGGAAAACACATGATTTTTCCAAAATGAATGATATTGTAGTGTGCAGCTAATACAACAGTATGTCTAGTAAAAATACCTAATTTTTTAATTTGAATTTTCCATGTGCAGAGATTGAAAGTTCCAAAAATGTGTAAATTTCTTTTTGTCAAATAGCAAGCTGATTTTGGGATATTTCTGAAATACTCATTCACTACAGCATTTTAGATGTTGGGTTGCGCTTCAAGAAACAAAGTAAAAAGTGTGTTAATTTGAAAATAGCTATGTATCAGCCACCAAAATACATGCTAATTCAAAACTGATTTTGTTTTGAAAGCTTCTTGAGTGTTGCTTTGATCCACTCATGGACATCAGCTGCTTCTATGCAGTGGAAGACAGATGATGGGAATTCTGGAAAACGATAGTGTGATCTGCCAGGATGAAACCCAAAGATGTCTTCTTCTGCAAGCTCAACAGCTAGGGAAACAGCATCCTTTCTGTCTACCTTGTGTTTTTTGGAGGTACTAGCTCCTCTTGTTGCCAGTCGTTTGTCAACGTTCTTCAGAATCCCATCTACAGTTTGAACCGATCTGCTGATCCGATCTATACTCTTCTGCGTGATTTTCCCCCTCAGTCCTCTCCAATTGTCCTTAAAGACCCTGTTATGGTGTTCAAGGACCCTGTCTACCTCTGAATTGCCTCCCTCTTTTCCACTTGTGTTGATGAACCTATTCCACACAAGTTCATATGCAAGTCGTGGAGACAGGAAGACCTGGACTTGGGCAAGAAACCTTAACATGTGGTAACTGTATTTAGGCTTCTTTGCAACCTTACAATGCAACAGCATAAACTTATACAACCGCACAATCCTTCCCCCGTCTCCCAACTGGCGAGCGTTTGTGAAGTTCAATGCCAGTAATCCCATTCCAAGGGCCACAGAAGAGTAGCTTTGAATTCCATCACGTGCATCTGCATTGCTTGTTGTTACTGAAGGATTACCTGGATGTTTTTGCGTGGTGTGCTTTGTGAGTTTCTTTCGAGAAGAGAATGTCTTGTTGCAACTGGAGCACTGGTACTGTGGCTGTGCATCTAGATTCATGTGCTGAGATGGGAGAGCATACTTTTCTACGAAGTCGTTCATGATGGATGTTGCATAAGTACTTCTGTCGCCATGAAGTTGCAGATTGAACACATTCTTAGTAGGAATTGATGAAGTGTCCTTCATACCAAAGTAATGAAGTGCTGCAGCAAGAATTAGGGCGATGGTGTAATTCTCCAGAAGATGCGCAGCTGCATTCACATTTTTCATTGGGTCGGTTGTTACATTCCGGGCCTGTAGGTAGTTGCGGGCAGCATAGAGAGTGCCTTTGTCCCCCCCTGACGATGCATTGTATAAATGCTTCCATATTACCTGCATCAAAATATTCAATAACAAATAAATAAGTCAGAAAAGCATACTTTACCCAAAGTGACATTTCTTTTTAAGTATACATGTACATGTATCTTTTCAGTCTAAGTGTTTTTAATGAATGTAAAGAACTTCACATGTTTCAAGTTTTCACAAAACCATTATAATAATGTCTCAGAATATTCATAAAATGCAAAGCATTATATACCCAATAACGAAAACAAGAAAATTTATCATACATGTAAAAGATAGTTTAATACATATATCCTCCTCGATTGTACCCTAAATGCTTACTCTTTAATATGTGTACAATTTAAATAGGCTTGGTACAATTACTTTTATGGATCTAAAGTTAAGATGGAACCACTACCGTAGTTCCATCATTTCTTCTAAATATCAATGGAATTCTACCCTCAAATTTAGAAACCTAAATTTTAAACTTTTACCCTGGTACATACAAAGATAGCAAGGTAACAGAACATGGATGCATGGACAGGCCAACAATAATTAGGTCCCAGACATCAGAATGGCTGTAATGTCACTTACAAAGAGTATACATGTAGTGACTAGTTTGTAATAGAAACGCTATCTGTCTATGACTATCGTCTCACCTGATAGAAATTGGCAAGTGCATGGAAGTCTGCTATTACAGGCATCAGTCCTTCCAACCTCTTGCTTGCTGTAGTAGAATTTCGCTGTTCCTCAATGCAGCTGCTCTCACGTTCACATGTCAGCAGATCGCCAGCACTGATAATTTTGGTTGGATTAGGTGTATCATGTCCAGGCACATACTTGTGCATGTGGTGCATTACTTTATAAATGCCGGCAGATGTGTTTTCATTCTCCATGAGAACTCCCAGATTAATCTAAATTAAAAAGAGCAAAGGAGACAAGAATTGATAAGCATCATATGTAGTAGGTACAAGTATTTCTAATTTTCAATACCATATTGATATATTTGTCCTCCAAGACATGACTTTGCCTCCATCAACATAACAAAAATACTTCATGCTTGCTTTGTAACATGCAAAATACGACCAACTCATCTGCAGTTGGACAATAATTCAAATAAATATCAATCAATCTAGAGAGAAAAATATATGCATATGATTTTTACTCAATCTCCAATTCTGATGAATTTAAGTATTCTGAGATCATTACTTGACAATTCAAATGGGAAACTCCTTTGGTTGATTAAGAAAGTAATGATTACAAAAAAGTAATGATAAAATAGGGACCTCGAGTAAAAAGCATAAATAGCGTTAATTATCTTGCCATTATAGGGCAATCCAACCTTGGTAATATGTCTTTTCCTAAAGCAATTCGTATAAAGGTACACGTGTACATGCATCTGCAAAGATCAACAAAAGCAAGGTGTTTTATTTGTTGTTGTCATCTAACAGTTCAATCATCTTACCACTTTGGACTTCATCTTGGCTTCCTGCATATGATCATGCACTATCTGCCTAGGTAGCTCCTCCAATTCCTGCTTCAAGTTGGGCATGTGATCTCTAATCACATTCCCACACAGTATCGCCCATTCTTGCTTCAGTCGCAAGTTGTCACTAACGCTGGGGAGGAATTCTTTAGTGTCTATCTCATGATATTTCTCGGGCCTTTTGTTGCTTAGATGAGTGGCATCAACCCTGTTCTGCACTGCCATCATCTGGACCATGTGGTAGTCCCGCCCATAGTTCTCTCTAGTTGGATGCCTTGCGTGTACAACCACATCCACATTATCCATCACGATTTGGAAACCTTTGTCTGCCCGAGACTCACTGTGATGTCTAAGGCCATCCACATCGCCTTTCTTCAGAAGCTCGCCCTCCAGCTCATTCGCTTGGTGCACCTCATCAGCCCATTCTTTGACCTCCTTATCAAACTCCTTGCCAAGTTCCGTCTGCATATTGATGGTGGACTGGTAGGATGAGCTCACTCCTCGAGTATGGAGGCGCTTGAAGGCTGCTTTCCTAGCACCACTCTCTTTTAAAGTTAGCCCATTGATTATCTGGTGGCTGTTCATTTTTTGACTCTTACAATTTAGCAAAATGCCTGCCGACGTCATAATGTTAGGTGTGATGCTCTCCTTGGTCTTAGTGAGATTCTTGTCCAATCTGTCGCTTTCAGCCGCAGCCTCCAAAACAGACAGAAAGAGAGGAGCCTTTTCTTGCAGTTCCTGCTCTTGTTGATCAGTTGCAAATCCTTTGAGAGCTGCCAGAGAAGTATCCCTGAAGGTTGAATTCGAAGAAGGTTTACAAAGTTCATCTGTCTCTCTCTTGATTTCTTTGAGGAACAAGGATTTCAGCTTAGATTCACTAGCGTGTTCAGCTGCGATGCTGTCATCACCCAAGGCGTCTGGGACCATAATCTAATGGAGAAGGAAAACATTAGGTAAACAAAAGTTAGGAATACCAAGGGTGATTTTGAATCGATCTCTGAGTTTAACCATCTTCATTAAAAAATTTAAAAAATGGAATCTCCTCATAAATTACAAGCAAAATAATATATCTTGACAAATTCTATTATAAATTCATATTTCTTAATATGAATTAATCATCTTTTATGTGAAACATGCATTCATATATAGCCATATATGAATGACTTTGAAAGGTTTCAAAAGGGTGATGTCACAATGAATGCATTAATTTATTCATTTTTAACAAGTACTAGGTCTCATACGCAAAAACTTTCCTTGAGGCGGGGGGATGTGATAGTGTAGTGCTAAATTGAATATCTTAAAAATATTAAATACCGGTACATTAAATTACTAATCTTAACGAACCTCAAATTTATCTGTTCTTCTGTGAGAAGATGAAGCTCCAAATGAGAGACTAGACCTTGCTTTCATTTTAGGATCCAGGTTTCTTGATACCATCTCTTGAGCTGCCTGCAACAAATCATGGAAACCAATGATAGGAAATGGTTGACATATTCTATGCATTTGCATACACAATGGGATATATTTATTTTAAAGGGATAAATAGTAGGGGAAAAAAGGTTCAGTGCAAAGTGTTGTTGAAACATTACTTTAATTTTTTTTTTATTAAGCGCTTAGAAACTTTGTATAACGGGCTATATAAATGTAATATATTGTTATTATTATTAATAATAACATACTCAAATACAATTATAAAACTGAACTATAAACTATATACATGTGCATATAAATACATACCCCTCCTATCGTGGTTGATAGCAAGCTGCTAGAGGATGGAGTTGAAGCTGATCTCTGCATGCAAGATGATTTGTTCTCCTTTCCTTGTCCATTTTGAGCACTTAGTCGCTTGGGTCTTGGCTAAAATGAAAATTTGAAGTGACGAAATTGAGATATTTTAACAGAGTGTATACATCAGAAAATTGTTTTACAGTCAGCTGGGTACACACAAATATCATTGAAGGTACTATGTCCCTTTTGCAGCCAACATTAAATCCTGTAAAACTTCGCAGGAATTATGAATATGAAATGTATGTGAAATTTAAATGTTAGCAGTGTCGTAGTATTCAAATTATGCAAGGAAACCAGTTTACTTTCTAGACTTCCCTGTATTTGGTAATAACAATACATAAAATGAGCTGTAACAGGTACATGAGCATTTGTCTACATGTACATCAATAACCCACTAGACCTAGATCTACTTGTAATGGCCAAAATTAAACTGATTGAATCTTTGTGCAGCACAAAACCTACAACCATTCGGTACACGGGTCTGAAAATCAGACTATTACATATCCCATTCTACCACTTTTGGTCCTTATTTTTCCACAAAAAGCCATTTCAAACTCTTTTGTTATAAGGGGATTTCTAAATAAGTATTGTTTTTTAAGTGCCGTTGGAATTTACATGTAACCTTTTCATTTTTGACCTGCAAATGGGACATAGGTCTAGAGTCTAGTACCTTTAAATAATCCCATTTGCTAATATAAAATTCCTTCAGTAGGGTCTATTTCCAAGTTTACTTCATTATTACATTCCTACTGTTAAGGAAACCTCACATCAAGAAATGACTTAAGTTTTTCTGAGAGATTTAATGTATTCTCGCCCAATTATTTACAAGATTCCCAAGCAAAGTGTATGAGAGAGGTATACACAATTTACAATTGTTGGGGGAGGGTGTGGTCTAGGGTCTAGAAAAAGTCTAGATGGATTTAGACTAGATATTAATAATTATATTTTTAGAGCGCAATACTGCCAATAGACTGAGAAACAACAACTGAGAAACAACAATTGAAAAAAACCTAGGGGGCTTAGCCCTATAGGTCTACTTTTAGACTCATTTACAACCTGATCATTAACCAGAGAGTTATGACACTCTGTCTCACCCATGCAGTAAAGTCAAAGGCATAGACTAAGCTACATCATGTATCTACACCTCAGTAGTACAGACCATGATGCATGTGTTGTAGACCCTAGGACTAATTAATGTTAGAACAAAATGACAAAATTCCTACCTTTGAATGAGGGGTTCCCGGTGAGAAAAGTGCTGGCCGCTTCTGCTGTTTCTTTGTTGGAGTTTTAGACAACTGGACCTCAAACTCTTGTCCAGCATGATTGCTCTTGACCTGGTTGTATGCCTCTTTAACCTCCTCTCTCAAATGTGTAAGCTTGGACACATTGCTAATTTTTACAACACACTTCCGACACAGAAATCCTGATGACAGTTTGGAAACGTCAGCTTCCATAACGATTTCATTAACACTTTCTAGCAGTCCAAGTCTTAATGATTTCGAAGAATCAAGTCGTACATAATTTGTGCAAGTAATTAATTCAGCATCACATACCATGCACCATCTTCCCATTTTCTTTCTTACAGCCGCCATTTTCAACACAATTAAGATATATCATGAGAACTTTCAACCACTCACACACGTTATCGCACAATAACCATTGTAAAGAGGCAGCAAAGTAGTTTGCCGTTACGAACAATTTAGTGACTTAGGTGATCTTATGAAATATGATTTGACATTTAAATTTACAAGTTGAGTCTGAACACAATTTTATCTTTTAAGGAATCTTATATAACTTTTTTGTTAATTGTACAAGCGAAATTATTTCTTCAACATAGATGAATATTTTACTTTATTACGGCATTTGATGTTCGATTAAGTCTTAAATTACAGACTACAGTAAATACACACATGCGCAAAATATTTTAGCGAGTTGAAGGCCTAGTCTACCGTTACGAACAAATGCTGATAATTACAGAAGAGATGTGGAAGTATGGATTTAAAATCTAAACAGAATATATTCAAAATGACAATAATAATGCACAAGTATTATTTGAAGGGATATATTTTTCAATATCTATCAATTTCATGTTCACGTCTTTATGGATCACACTCATAACTTTGTATTAGGGTCTTTACAATAGACAACGCTGAATCCATGCCTACGCTAAATGAACGTGGGAAAGCGTTTCGTGCATGCAACGAATTGAAGTACAGTATACAGCTAGCTACAGGGAAAGACCTACAACCCGTGCATGCGCATGCAGGGATTACGAATGTGTGCAGCATGTATTTCATCGATCACACTGTACAGCGGCGGTACATGTAATGAATATGCATGATTGGGCGCTACCCAAATTACGTAATACGGGTTGATCTTTTGACCCTGTCACGTGATCGCTTAGGTTTTTGTCTGGACTATTTTTTCGTCGGGCGTCCTAATTTAATGATCACGCCATCATCGGCTGGGAGCAAGTAGGGAGAGGTAGCGTTACGAGGTGGAGATCATAATAAAATAGGGCTGATCACGCCATCATCGGCTGGGAGCAAGTAGGGAGAGGTAGCGTTACGAGGTGGAGATCATAATAAAATAGGGCAGAATCTGGACTAAGCTCCTTACTGACTGGGATTAAAATTGGACTTGATGTTACCTTTCTGGTGGGCCTTTCATAGCTGGTGAACCCTGATCTCTAGCAATCACAAGATTTATCTTCACTAGTGATTGAAAGCTCCAAACTGTGGTAGGAAACCCAACCCGTGTAACTGATCGGACATCATGAGTGAAACGCTCATCTAATACCATACTACAGCTCAGAATAAAATGTAACTTTCCATTTCTTTTCTAAGTACCCAGTTCCTCGCCAGCCAACATATTTACAATCGCAAACTATTGTTATATCATCCTCCTTTGCAGATTGGGTGACATTGTTAGGGGGACAAAAAGTCACTAAATGGTCGCTATCAATCGGTTCGTGACTCGTGCTGGTATTTTGAGGTACAAAATCGTTTTTAATAGAGCCATTTGGGGCAATGAGATATAGGCAATAAATTCTTGCTAGTGGTTAGGTTATACCCCGCTGTCAAATTCAAATTAATAGTATTAATATATAAAAGATTGAAAAGACCAACCATTAGAGTTAAACGGACATAGTCCTCGAAGCAAGGAATTCAGAGATTCGTTTAATGGAATGGTTGCTATAATATATACATTGGGAAGGCTTGGAGGCACACAGTAAGTGGTCTAGAAAGATATGGAATGTTTATACCACAGCTTATAGTGATACCCAGAAATTTCATCTCGTCGAAATCAGTATTTTTATTCTTAGATTTCGAAAAGTCGTGTCGGTATTCCATGAATACTTTTGAAGCTAGCTTACTCTAACAGCCTACAATCATCAGCATATGTCTTTGGGTAATGCTTGGACCATGCCCTATCGATTTGTTGAGGACAATCACCGGGCTCTTGTGCCATTTATCGTCTTCCATTATCTCTTCGATGATTCTTGACATGATCTTCAATAATTTCAAGCGTGTGTGTTAAGACGCATAAAGAAGGGAGATTGGTGCTAGATGGCATCTTATGTCCCCCCTCTCAGGCCCCAATTTGTTTTGGGGGGAGCGAGGGAGAGGCGCCGGGGGGGGGGGGGGGTAGACGAAGAAATGTCATACAAGTTCTCTCGCATGATACCACTACAGCACACATGTAGAATGACACTCCCCGTAACGTAAATCATAGGCACTACAAATATTTCCCGTTGATTGTTTGGATTAGTCTGAAAACAGGAACATGTTCACTGTTTTTACATTTCCACAATGGGACTGAGTTTCCCTCAAACTTTTAAAACGTCTCTTCACCGTTAAAAGGCATTAGGCAACACTCTGTCTTTTAAAATATTGCTTATCACCTGATTATTATGACAGGAATGACTCACAATGAAAAAATATTTACAATTGCGTTTTCATATATAAACCATTTTCTACTCGGGAAGGGTATGTGGTCTCTGAAAGATGGTTTAGAGATTAGTGCTCTGATCTGAAGTGGATTATTAAAGGTCATAAAGACTGAATTGTGATCATACCGGGCTGTCTAACATTATCTGTGGTCTGACAATTATTGTCGAAGAATTTCCTTTAAGAGGTACCCTGGCGATTTATAATACATTTTGCTCCGCTTTTACAAATTGACTTGGTACACATAACTCTGTTAAAGCCTAGGTTTGTACAGTAAGTGTCGTGTCTACACAGGGGCTCGCGAGCCCCCCAGTATCTTAATAAGATCCCATTGTTTGGATCTAATATTTAGACTTTGCCTTAAGGAAGCTGACAATCAAAATTTTGACAGTTCATGGCGTGAGAAAAAATACAACACCGTGTCTTGACTGTGTCTTGATACATCATGTAGACGCTGAACGAAGCACGAGTGTCGATTCGATAACGAAAACAGCGATATTTCACCCATTCAAAGTTGTGTAGCTCATGGGGTATTGATCCATTCTACAAAACACAGCCCCAGGTTTGAAATTCAAAATTGTTCGTCATTATATAGTAAAATATTTATAAACGCCTTGAAGATTTTCTATTCATTGATAGAAAAAACACACTTCATGCATCCGACCGATGTATTTGTACGTATTTTTTCTCACAGATCTTGTATCAAGGCATTAATCACAAGCCTTCCCCCTTTATAAAAATCTTAATCCTATATGTGCTTCTGTTCAAATTGTGTGGACATTTATTAGAACTTTAGCCCTCTTGTCTTAACTTGCATCATGGCCACCTCTTTCTGTGCAATACTCCTCTTTTACCACAAATATCTGGCATTGGGTTTTACTTTAGTTTAGGTACATGTACATGTATGTCCAAACATTATTAGTTGACCTCTTCCCTGGTGACTCCTTGTAAGCGAAATTTGTTAAGGGTAAAGTTGAAGAAACAGCGACTCCTTTTATTAATTTTCTGCTGATGGCGGTTCAGTCATGAAGTTTATCGACTTAGAGGGGCTTCAATACATGTTAGTTTTTGCATATCTCTGTGTCAGGTATCATATGATTTGATGTCTAGGTCAAGTACAGTCAGAATTACATGGTATAACATGATTTCATATTTTCTTGTTAAACTTGCATTTCTATTAATATCGCATTGATGTTTATCACAAATTGTTTCTAAATATGATAAAAACAACACCATCACTATCATCTTACACTCAAACTATTGCACTTTTTATCGTTAAAAGGCCCACTCTACTTCATCAATAATCCGCCGGACCTTTAAGTTTTACTTTGATGTTGATACCGTCCTCGGTCTAGTAGCTAAGACATTGAAGACACCGCCATCAATTCCACTCATAAATGACAAGTTCATCCTCGCTATCAAGGACACTCTGACGACTGGGGCATGTGACAGTTCCACTGCCAGATCCCCCACCAATTAGCACCAGTCCATCATGGTGAGAGGGGTATGCACGCCTGAAATGCACCCATGGTACGCCAAAACTGTACGTCTCGACTGCGCGGACTACAAGACATTGGTTGTGGGGACGGATCCAGTGGCGTCTTTTCTATCGCGTATCATGTGCATCTACCATAAGCCATTAGATAGGCGTTTAACAGCTTGTATAGCTGGAGAGTAATGGGAGACCTTTGGAGAGAAATATCACGGCCATGACATCGGCATGAATCCTAACGTGAGCCGAGTCCATTACTCTGATTTGAGAGGAGGGTACATACACGGTAATAATAGCCTAGTATAATATCCATAATCATAAAATGAAATCTGAAAAAATAATACAGGTCGATGTATGACCATTAAATACATATCTTGAGAGAAAGAGTGAGAGAATGAGAGAGAAAGAGAGAAAGAATATGTGTGTGGTAAGGAAACAAGAAATATGGACTTTTTTTTTGCTAAACAAGACTGCAATTAAGACTTTGAAGAAAAAGCAGTGGGTTTAGAAGTTCTTAAAAGGTACTATATGTCCCTTTTGCAGCCAACCTCAAATTCTGTAGAACTTTGCAGGAACTATAAATATGTCATGTATGTCCTATCTGTAAAATGTAAACGTTAGCAGTGTCCTAATATTCAAATTATGCAAGGAAACCCGTTTACTTGCTAGACTTCACTGTCAGACACTACTGGGCGACTGGCTGACTTCTTTTTTGATTTGGTGATAACATATATAAAATGAGCTGTAAAGGGTACATGAGCATTTGTCTACATCAATAACCCACTTCTTGTGATGGCCAAATTAAACTGATTGAATCATTGCGCAGCATAAAACGTATGACCATTCGGTACAATGGTCTGTAAATCAAGACTATTACTTATTGGCTCTATAGCTCCTAAGTCGATTTGACAGCTAATAGTCGTTATTTTCCCACTTGAAGACATTTTCGAGTCCCACCTCTTATAGGGAAGTTCTAAATTAGTGTTATCTTTCAAATGCCGTTGGAATTTAACCTTTTCATTTTGTTGGCCTGCAAATGGGACATAGTACCTTTAATACCATGATCGCTTCGTTCGTAATGAGGAATATTCTCATTATTTCCTGACCAACATTTACAAATTCGCGCACCAAATAAATAAAAAACGTACCTCCGTTTTGGTAATATCTATATTGCAAAATTTTCCCTATCGATATTTCATGAGATATGTTTATTGCAATTTACTCTTCTCTTAAAATAAATTTCACTGTCAAGACGTTGCTTTGGTTACCCAATATATTGACATAGCTAAGAATGTAAGTTTGTTGTAATGTCTCGACGAGTAATATTTTAACGATTATTCTGCCCCCTAGTTGCACTCTCTGTTAAATGGTTAAAATAGGAAATACAAGTAATCAAAATGAAATAAAGTAAAATAAGGAAAAATAGGAAAATACCAATCCCTTGTGGAGGAGCCAGCATTCCAGAAGTAGATGCTCGTTTCTGATATATTACATTTTGAGATCATATCGGAACGAGATTAATGACAAGTTTGGCTTTACTCGAACCACTGCGCAGGCTTTCACTTAACAATCTATCCTGAATATATGAGAGGGAAAAACTGTCAAACTATCAACTTAATATAAACACTATTGTATACCTCCTTTATGTGATATCAAACTAGAAACACCGCAGGAGGTATTTATTCTTTTGTTATCCTAGTTGATTTCAACAGCCAAGAGTCTAGCAAAATACATATGAAAAGCACGAATGAAAATAGTTGAATTCTGATGCATGTTTAGACTTCTTGGCTTTTAACAAAAGAGAACAACTTCGAGACTTTTATTGCGAAGAATTGCGACTGTGATTGATCTCCGAGCCCTATCGCCTCGTCATGCGTGCAGACGATATGAACTGAATCAGCATTAACTTGCCAAATTTGATAATATTCATAAAATTCACATTCCCAAAAGAAATATAGCTTAATTTTATAATCTAATGAAATACATACAAGATAATGATTATCAGACGCCATCATTTTGACAGTTGAGGTAAACAAGTGGGGATAATGTTATTTGTAATAACATTATTAATTTTAATGTTTTGCCTTCCAAGATGAAGTAACTTACTTTGATGTTCAGGACAGAGAATCCAGAGAATAATATTCATCTCTTGAGTTTGGCGCCAAACATTGGAGCATTCCAGTCAGTGTCAAACGTGTGACAGGAGTTCCTGAAGATTTATGTAATTATATAAATAACTCTGACCTTTATTCTTATTATTCTAACCTTGTTTCTCGACAGCAAGATAAACGATTTTTAACAACTAGTTTACCTGCCTGAAATTCAACCCTAATTGGAATTTCCTATATGCTTAATCAATCCCTCGCAGTACTCTGAAGGAAGCAATTTTCGAATAAAAACACACACAGGTAAAGAGGAATTAATATGACTTGTGGGTTAAGCGGCTGGATTTCTTTATATATAATCGCCTGTGGTTCTCCAATCCCCAAAGTCATCGAAAACTTCATAAACACCCTATAAACTCATGTCAATGCTGTTCTATGTTTTTTCGTGCTGGATAACTATTTACTATAAAGTATAAAGAGTTTGAAATTGAAGAAATACAAAAAAATGAAATACAAAAAATAGATAGCTAAATATTAAAATAAAGACTGCAAACATACCACAAAAACATTTTTTTAAACATTAACCCACATTACCACATGCTCAACTTATTTCTCTCCACGTGACCTTATCTGATATTTTGGTCTCAATCTTTTAATCTGTTTTCAAAGCTCTATGAAACCCACAATAATCTCATTTTAAGGTTAGTTATCTTCTTTTAATAGATTATGTCCTAATAGTATTACATTTTCATCACATTTCAAGTGAGACAATAAGGGGTGTTTATCAGCAATTTTCCTTCAGTTTCAGCTAATCAGACATACTCCAGCTTGATCTTCAAACTCTTTAAGGAGCTGTACACCTAAATACATAACTATATGATTGAGTCACCTATATTATAGGGCCCTGGAGCTAATTCAGAGCTTAGACTGTTCCCTTCGTGTCAAACCCAGATGATTAGAAGGCAAAGACTTTGACAGGTAAGGAAGACCTTTTGTTTCCTGCAACGAGGCGTTTTTCTAATTATCTCGCCAGGTAGACTGAAATATTGAATCGTGTTGTCCTCCATGTTCATTATTAAAACTTCCTTACCCGTATGAGAAGCATGACAGAACACATGCGATTAGGCGACGTCTGCACATGCCATTTTCCTGTTCATGTTGCCCTAATTTGTACTTATAATTTGGTGTGATGAAAGACATTCTAATCTATCGCGAGGTATTAAGGATAAGGAGTTTTAAGTCTGTTCATGTCTATGATGACCGACGTCAGCCTATGCAGGGGTAAGATGGTGATATACATTCTCAAAAATCTCGACGAGAAGAATTCCAGCCAAGGTTCCTCTCAGATGAAAATGAAATTAGCATCAATGATAATGAGGACTGCAACATCATACCTGTTCCACACTTCTTAACAGCAACTAATCGTGCCATGATCAGAATTTAAAGATATTTTATTCCACATAAATCTGTCATCGGCTCGTCACGAAGTTCGGAAATGGAAACCTTTTTGTTTTAATGGTGGGTGTTTTTTACCATGATGACCTAGTGACCTCAATGATGACCGCGTGGATTTCAGATCATAAATGATTTCTGCAGACTGAAATATGACGTAGAGTCGGAGACCTCAGTAAAATCCTATGAAAATGTGACATTGACTGGTATGATAACCTGATGCGTAGATGGGGTGGGTTTACATCAAATTTCCTAATAAAAGATTCAACACTGAGCTAGATTGCTAAGCAAAAATTCATCAAATTTCTAAACAGGACGGAGCAGTTAGTCAAGAATGTAAAGCCTAGCTAGATTATTAGGCGGTTTTTATCAATTTTAAAATAGGACAGAGCAGTTCCTCTTTGATCCAAAGTTAATTACTTCCTATGATTTGGTAATGATAAAATGCGAAGCAATATATCACCCCCATTCTTAGCCCCCACTCATTATTTTGACATTTTACAATTATTATCCCCAAATTGCATGGATTCTAAGTAAAAATAGTAAACACAGAAGAAGGTCAGAACTCGATAAACAGAAAGTTTTGTGATTTCCTTCCGACGCTTCAAGGGAAGCCCCATAAAAAAGAATCGTACTTACCTGGAATTCGCTAAAAAAAAAAACAATACCCAAATGTTTACATTTCAATTGCCATCACGTGATGTCTTTTCAAATGTGTTTACTACTGACTTACCAATGTTTCTCTCCAAATTGTATAAGACGACAGAAAATAAACTAATCGTGTGTTACATAGTTCTCAAGACGAGGCCTCAACATAGAATAATCGAATGGTGATTAACCTTGACGAAAAGACTAAAAATCAATCTGATTGTGTCCTATTTGTAAACATGTCCATACCATGGTCGAGAATTAATTTTCTTACACAAACAGCCGATTGATCTTAGATGCTAAAGCTGTTATTAATGTGTCACCGAAGATCTTAATCTCTTTACTCTTGGATTATACGATGGTTAATAATTTTGAACAAACTGCCGATATGTATCAGACTGTAACAAAATAAAAGAACATAGACAAAAAGTCACCTAATTCTTGGATTAGCCTGCCCTAATCTTCAGAATGCGAGGGGAACTCATCGTCCCGATTCTTGGAATAAAAAGTGGGTTATTGGATAATGTGTGATAGTGGCGACGACAGAAAGGAAATCGAGAGAAATTGGAATTTGAAGCAAAGTATTCAATAGTCTTGTAAACTTAAAGCTACTTTTGCAGCATGATGTTGAACAGATTTCTTTCTTGTTTTCTAGAGGTAGCATGCAGAGTAGCCATTTATATGACTCACATATCTCTGTTATCGACGGGAAATAAAGAAGCTTGTTACCTATGACTTGTAAATACGAGAAATACACTGTGAATAAGAAATAATCGAAATGAACCTTCAAACAAAATTATTTACTTTAAATGGTTATTCGCCAAGACGCTTGTAAATGAATGTCGTCAACCATTCGATACAAAATAGTATAAGCACACTGACTCGCTTCCACGTACCCTAAAACATTTAGTTAGCCCACTGTAAATCTATACTCTTTATCTATGAAGGTACCTTCTCTACTTCTACTTCTAAAAGAAACCTTTCAAGGGATCTCCTGGAAAAAGAACACTCCTCCTCACTTCATCACTTGTCTCTTTAAGGTGTTAGCATGGGGGCATAAGTGGTATCATTCAGCACCCAATTAGTAACACGGTTAGCAAGGGAGTCATCATTGAACGGTGAATGTCCGCCACGTCGTATCCAAGAAAGTTCTTAAACTTGATCATTGACCTCTCCGATTTTATTTCATATCTTCTACCCCCCCCCCCCCCTTCCGAGATAGCCCTGTCTTTCATGATCCCGATTTAGCACTGTCAATGATATTTAAAGGTAACGCGCTAAAATATAGCAAATTGTCTGAAAGTTACATTCGTGCAATATATCGAAATGTTTGCAGGATTGTATAATTTTTTCCTGATAATACATTAAAGACATTTGAAAGAATTTTTCGTTTTAACCTATTCGTGATACGATAATCTGGGATTGTACACGTGTCCTCTGGGTATTAATCTAACATGAATGGTATCCACTATACATTTCTCTTCTTCAAATTTATTGGAAAATCCTAAGGACCTTCCACGGATTTCAAACAATAATTGTCAGTGGGAATGCAACCCAATTTGTCATAGTTTCACTCAAACTTTACCCACATTGAATAATCCTTTGTTAATTCGTAGACAGGCCTGATAAGGTCATATGAATTATATCATTATGCAATAATAACCATTTACATCAGCCATGTTATTAGGAAATAAGTCGATGAAACACGGTATCCTATGATGTTCTATAATTGAAAAAGACAAAATCTATACAACAATAGTGGCGTAATAGAAGTCTGCAGACATATATTTAATTTGACAAGTTACCACAACTCCTTATAAACATTATTGAAGCAGATCCTTACTCTTCAAGTCTATGGTTGTGTTGTCCGGAGCCGTATCCGGACACCTACCCCCTGGACATCCACCCCGGATAACCACTCCCAGTCCACTACCCCCTAGGACAACTACCCCTTAGGGCGACCACCCTCTAGGACGACTACCCCCAGGACAACTAACCCCGGACAACTACTCCCCAGACAACTACCCCCTAGGACAACTACCCCCGGACAACTACCCCCCAGACAACTACCCCCTAGGAAAGTTGTCCCGGGGGTAGTTGTCCTAGAAGATGGTTGTCGTAGGGGTAGTTGTCTGGGAGGTAGTTGTCCGGGGAGTAGTTTTACGGGGGTAGTCGTCATATGGGGTAGTTGACTGGGGGTGGTTATCCGGGGGTGGATGTCCAGGGGGTAGGTGTCCTAGAACCGTTCGGAGCAGTCAACAGAGCCGATGCAGAGTACGATGTCAGCCTATCGTCTCTCAGTACTGAGACTGTTACTGTTAATGCAAATAATAATCATAATTGATCGTCTAATATGATGAATAATTATATCGTATGTGATGATTATGTCACTTTTTGAACTCCGTGTACCCTTCATACACCCTTTCACCAACCAAGGAATCATCGAAGCGTAATCGAAGGAAGCGAATACTGTACTTTGTAAGTCATAATGCGTTAATCACGTCTTCGAAGAGGATAATCACATGACAGGATGGACAACATGTCACTCCAAAACGTTTCTTCTTAATCGGTCCCACTTGCAGCGAGTTTTCTTTGCTATGCTTGTGTTTTTGTCGGTATCATGAAATCTCGGGACATCCTCATCTTCTGTAATTCAAGACGATGTGTTATTATCCCAAAAACGGATGTTACAGAGCAGAGATCGGATGTTTTCAATGCGCTGGGGTAACATAATAATAGATATCAACATGGCTTTCTTTCAATTACTGGAAACGAGCAACTTCCATGATACGGTGCATGAAAAATGATGAAAATAAAAGAATTAGGGTGGTATCAGGTCACTTGTTTATGGAGAAATTTGGTGATAAGGATGACCGAATGACACTTTGGAAAAGGCGGGTAATACATGGATGATTCGCAGGGATTAAAGTGATCAAGGGTATTTCGGTGGGAATGCAGTATTGTTAACGTAGTGGAATAAGAGAA
The DNA here is from genome assembly GCA_035222895.1 of Strongylocentrotus droebachiensis. Classification (NCBI taxonomy): domain Eukaryota; kingdom Metazoa; phylum Echinodermata; class Echinoidea; order Camarodonta; family Strongylocentrotidae; genus Strongylocentrotus; species Strongylocentrotus droebachiensis. Next base: position 127,044 of record JAVYIG010000029.1, read on the forward strand.
AAAAGATGTGAGAGGGGAGGGTGGGAGTGGGGAAGAAAGAGAGAAAGGGTAGTATAGAGGAAGAGATAATAGAGATGGAGAAGAGAGTGAAGACAGAAAATAGATGGGGGTGGGTAAAGGTAGAGGAGAAAGTAGGCGGAATCGTACGTTCCACAATTACGCATTGTATAGGTTAACTGTATATATTTTGTTTACTTGCAGAGGGATGATTCAGTACTAAGATTATGCCATGTACCGACAGTGTCGTGTAGGTTTATCGTGTGCATGGGTATATGCAACATCTCCTATCATTGGGAACAGTTCATCGTCAGTACATTTGGATTTTGGATGCAGGCAGGGAGTTGGATTTCACATATACCACAACGTTCTGATTGGCAAGATATATCAGAGTAGCATGTAGCCCTATAGTCCTTGCAATCTGCAATCACGTGACGTATTCGCCAATATTCACTATCCCTTAACACTTCGACTTATTCTATATTTTATCTTTGTGAAAGAAGAAAAGCAATGGTATTGGCAGAAGTAAGGGTCACTGGCTTTGTTCACAAACATCTCATTCAGCTAGGAGAATGGGCGATGAAATTATATGGTAACAGATATCGGATTAGAGCGAAATTGAGAAAACAAATTTAAGAAAAAGTCGCAGGAAAAAAACCCGGCATGGGATGTAAAATAAATCGTCTTTTGCTCCAGTTCTGTCCCACATTCTGGCAGGAAAAATACACAATGTCTTACCTAGTAGCCTTCAGATTTCAAGCAGTGTGATACATAGCATCCCCCCGAAGATTTTGTGAAAATTTGGCACGGCTTACTGGTTCGTGATGGAATGTTTCTCAAAAACTCAGATTTCCCATCGAATGTTTAAATAAAGAGGGAAATGAATGTACTCTAGATGTACAAAGTGCTTGCGATTTTTGATGATAGGATTGTGAGACGGGACTGCTCTTTAAAGTTTATGATTCTTTTACATGTGTTTACTATCATCTTGAAATTATTGATATACCAGAACAATTCACAATCGAACAATGATAGAATCACTTCTTTTATCTTTCACGAGAATGTTATTCTGGACTGTTTGGCTTCCTGTGTCATTGTGTGATGTTGCATACCCTATATGAACAAAACGTAGAATCTAGGTAGGGTACAAATATTTAGAAACCAATCCAAACGCAAGCAATATCTTTGTGCAAATAGAGGTAGAGAACCAGCAGAAAAGGTAGACAGTAAGTTGTAGAAGTAGAAGTAGTGGCAGCAGCATTTGTAGAAATTAGTAGCAGTTGTTGTCGATTCGGCTGCAACAGCATCAGCAGCAGAAGTATACCAGCAGCAGCGAACATGGTTGTAGTGGTGGTAGTATTAAATGGGGATGGTGGTGGTGGAAGTAGTAGTAGCAGCAGTAGTAGTAGTAGTAGTAGTAGTGATGCAACAGCATCAGCAGCAGAAGTATACCAGCAGCAGCGAACATGGTTGTAGTGGTGGTAGTATTAAATGGGGATGGTGGTGGTGGAAGTAGTAGTAGCAGCAGTAGTAGTAGTAGTAGTAGTAGTAGTATTAGTAGTAGTAGTAGTAGTAGTAGTAGTAAAGCAGTAGATAGTAGTGGCAATAGTAGCAGCAGTAGTAGCGGTAGTAGTATCAGCAGCAACAGCAGCAGCAGCGGCAGTAGTAGCAGTATTAGTAGTAGTCGTAGTAGTAGCAGCAGCAACAACAGCAGCAGCAGTAGTAGTAGTGGTGGTGGTAGGAGCAGTACCTGCAGTAGAAGTAGAAGTAGTATATAACGCAGAGGCAGCAGCATTAGAAGCAGTCGAAATAGTAGGCAGCATTACTAGTATTAGAAGTAGTGATAAAACTATTACTAGTAGTAGTATTAGTAGTAGTAGTAGTAATAGTAGAAGGAGAAGAGGAGGAGTTTGTAGTAACAGGGTAAATCGTAGCAGTCCAAGTCGTAGAAGGAGTAGGAAGAGTAGCAGTGAGTTTTTAAAAGTAAAATGGCGATTTCTTTGGGATGAAGATACAATACAAGTTTGGGTTAAGCTTTTTCTTTTTTCGTAAAAAAGCAGTTAAAGATAAACTCCAGTTCTGGTAAAAAAAAACGTAACTTACACAAAATGTTCAAGATTACAAATAAATGACATGTGCCAAACAATTTTGGAAGAAAATGTATACTGGCTGAGTAATGAGCATAGAAAGACAAGAAAATCAAGGTAGTACTAGCCCCGACACCATGTGTGTTGTCCCATATATAGCTTTCTGTGTATAGTGCTTGTTACTTTACCAAGACTCGGTCAAATTTATTATGATTTTGATGACTCCAGAACCTTGCAGTGCACACCAATACTTACATGCTACATGATCAATTGTTTCTGATCCTTTCCACACTTTTTCTTTCACAATGCATCGCATTACCAGTACTAAAGTTTATCTTTAACCGAAAAATTCTAACTTTCAAGATGGTGGAATACTTTGACCTAACAAGTTGAAGGTTCCAAAATCTCATTACAAAGTCATTTTAATCAAAGGTTATCATCATCCTGTTGACTTTGCCAAGATAACGGGCGCAATAACATAGATCAATACGGTGATACCATACCTGCAATTTTCATTTCCGTCATCACTCTCCAAATGAGAAGGGGAAATGTATTCCAACAAATATTATTCCACACCCTCCATTTCTCGGTGTTATCATTGCTTCGATGGGCGGTGTGACGTAGACGAGCGCCCCGCTTGGTGCAGAGGAAACGACTAGGATGCAATTAAGTTCAACGTTTTCCTTTCGGGTTTCCTGACAACCAAAGTCTGTAAATGTTTAAACTTTGTTGTGCGCACCAGATACATTGTGAAACATCGTCAGATATTGCTAAATATGGAAACCCTTTCTCAAATGGACCTAATAAACAGTGTTGTTCTGCGTGTTTGATATCGAATTTTCACAACATTCATATCAAAAGTGTATCAGTATAATTTTCACTTTTGTTCAATAAATGTTTCATAATAACCTTTTCCAATGTATCATCTACCGTCGTACACAACTGAAAGTGACAATACTTGTGTGTCACCAAAATTAGGAAATATCGGGTACATGAAAGTCATGTTGATTTTAGGTTTACAGATGTAGATTTCTTGTAGATTACTTGACACAAATAATCAATCTGTAAGGGCACAAGAGAGTGTTCATTTCGTCACTTGCCAAAGAACGATATAGAGGGGTTTATGTATAATATATTAATATTAAGGCAATGTGAACGGCCATACAGTCTGTTCAAGATAAAGACATTATGTAAAATAAGCATGCCCATCGCATCCTTCCTCCGGCTAGAAAATAAATGTTCCCAAAAATGATTAACAAACTTGTTTTCAACACATATCATATTTCGTCATAATTTCCTGCAATGTCCGTTACTATGATATTAAACGATGATACGGTAATAAACCTATTCAAGGGCATTAATATATCTTTGGAGGAAGTCGTTATGCTTTGTAGCGCGGAAGTAAAATGTCTCGAAAATTATGAGCGTCTTCCAGGGCAATCAGTTTGCATGCAGACGTGTAGTCGGATGGGAAATTAGGCGTTTGATATGATGTATTAACACACATTTTGTAATATCCTGGCTCCTTCTAGGCCCGTCTTCATACCTTTTTATTCTACATCCTTGTATATCTAAACAAAAATTAATTCAACATATATTGTATATTTTGTATTCATTCGGATGAGAAAGATCAGATATGATAAACATGTACAACATTGGGTGTTTTACATCTTGTTTCTGACAGGTTAAAACAAAATAAATGGTAAGGGTGGAAGTTTCAAATTAATTTTGTTAATCAAACAATATTACTCATACAATTTATCTTAAAACCATATTATCTACACCAATAGTAATGTAATCCTAAAGTATTATTACCACCATAAATAAGGAACCGCGACACGAAATATCAATTCCACTAAACGGATATTGTGGTTCAAACTTTTAAAACAATGACATTGGCAGAATCTGTACAAGGCTACTCTCTACACGCCAATAAAAACTAAAACAACTACAGATCCCAGAGTGGAAATCCATTTTTTTTAAGAGTCATATCAGGAATTATTTCGTTTTGAAAATAAAATCAACACGATACATATTAAAATAGTACATCAAACCATTATTATATAGTTGATTTCTCTATAATAAAGCTTTGGAGTGGATTCAACTATACAAGATAAAGTTATCTCGAATAGTGACCCCTTAAAGACCGTCAATACTACTGGGCTAGAAGGAATTAGACCACCCAGCCAGGTCATTGACAGGTGGCTATCTCATCAACTCAGCTCTCAACTAACATACGAAAAAGAGGATCATGGGGGACCAACAGGCACCGATTGGGGAAGTTTTCTATATAGAGGGAGCAAGTAGCTACAAGTAGGACAGTGGGGCTTTAAAGAGTGGATTTACACTCCACTGCATTAACAGAGTAGGATTAAAGCATGGATGATGATAGGATCTCAACCTTTGATATGAGAGGAGTGACAGACTTTGCTCTCCACACCAGACGGTTATCGCGTGGGGGTGGTGGAAGAGAGATGATGTGAGGTGATATAGGAGGTGGAGATGGCGGTGGTAAGTACAACCCCTTTGATTCCTGTTTACAAAACCAACTAATACTTCCGATTTCCGCCATTGGGAATCACTTTTCTCAATGGATCAGAGTGGGTAGAGTTTGATTTCAAAGGGATCTGTTCAAGGAAAAGGTTTGGCTGTCACTTGTCAGTCTGCTGTGCTAATATTTGTCAAAGGTCTTCTTTTGGTATTGTATGGATAATCCAAAGCGGTACCAAGTGCTTTGGGCAACGAATACCTGATAACTAAATTACCGAATAAACAAAAGGCAAAGTACACCAAACGAATTTTGACATTCATGTAAAACACTCTACCTGATTTTTCAGATATATGAATTCAATATGAAAAGAAACTACTGACAATTGTTTGCACTTGACAATGTCGTTGCGGTTGAGGAACGTTGTTCTTGTAATGTTTGTTCATTTGTAGGTAAACTGAATTGAATTCTAGAATATGTTTTGGTATCCTTTACAGTAACTAAAGGTGATATTAATAATTGTCTTGTTATGGGGAACCGGTGTTGCTATGTATCCACTCTTCCCGAAATTTTTCCTTGGATTGACATACTTTCCATCGACTCATATATCGGAAATAAACTATCTTACAACGTCACACAGGAACAAGAAGAACCAGTTTCCTTTTTAATGTCGGAAAACCTGTTCACTACCTTGTGTATTTCGCACGTATATACATGCAGGCCAGAGAGTATACAGAAGTTATTTTGGAGTGGAATTGTGATATTTTTTTTTAGAAGTGAAAAACTATTCTCTAATACTCTCTGCCTTATGATTTGTACCACATTTCTTTTATATATTTAGGCGTACTCCTAAAATGCCCCGCGTGTATGATTTTTTTTTTTTTAGATAGGCCTAGGCATACAATAATCAATAAATATTGAATCTTGACATCGGCGTTTGAGAAGGGAAAGGATAACTGCAATTTGTACAAAACGAATGATTGTATAGTGGTGATGTTAGCCAGAAGAAATACTGATATCGGACGAGCTCTAAAACTATTTATCATCAGCTTGAATCTTGAATGTCACTCATATCCTCTCATATTTGCGCGTCGTGGGGTGTCCACGTTGTCATAGTAATTGCTATAGATATATCAATCAGTGTGAGTTTGAATATGAGCGCAAGGAAAGAATACTGTCTCCTACAGAGTCAAGTGCGTATAATGGGCCAAGGACTGACCCCGCAAAGAAGATTCTTTATAAGCGTCACTTTCGATTCAGTATGTGAGGATCAGGGTCTCAAAAATAAATGGATGGGGATCGAGTCATCATAATCAACATAATCGGGTCAGGGGCATCACTGTTTACAATCTCTATTATTCGAGATATATTTTCTCAATTTCAATGTTGATGTTGATGACGCCGACAGTTACGTTATAATACACACATTGACTTGTTACAATCAGTATGCAGATGTTATGATAATAATAATCTCCAGTGATGACTTTTTAAGAAAATAAATTGAAAAGGGCAGTAGGTTCCCGCTTTCAACTCTCCCAGTGACCTGCAGTCACGTTGTGATTGTAACCATGTCCATGAACATGACATACTATAATTGATCTACACATTCTTACGCTCTAGTTCCCGTTCCATCCCTCCTTGCTCTATCCTTCCTATGTGTCATTGACCCCAGAAGAAAACACAAACATTTACACGAGATTCAGCTCTCTTGACGACGTTTAGTGAGATTCCGAAGCTCAAGATCACTGAGGTCGTAAAGCCCACTTTGGATCAACGCTAATGTGTTTTCATGCAAGTAAACACGGGTAGAGTTACACCTATATCATACCGATACGATGATTCTGCAGAGATTCCTCAAACATTTTGATCTATGATTATGGTCTGGTAATGACACGGGGAAGATATGGGGTCAATCCGTCTCCAACCGATATTCAAGTTTGCTGAGATGATGAAAGAACGAGCAAGGCTCAAGGATCAGGTTCTGAATTCAAGAGAGAGTTAAGGCTAACGTTTCTACTAGCTCACAGGGAAACACAGGATAAGGTCTAATTTTATGAACTATTTACTGCTTAATTCTCCAATTTTGTTGGTGTAACAATACAGAGTGCATAATGTTTTGATGGTTCGAAAAAACAGTTCAACAATTTGGCGCCTCATCTCGAATAAGAAAGTTAGACTTGGTTTAAAATATAAATAAGTTCGATGATCTCTTGCAACAGCATGAATATTGAGTATAGCATTGATTTGTTAACATTTAGTTCACTTGATTGTTATGATGAGTTTAGAATTATCATCGGTGAGTCCATCTGGTTCCACCTTATTATAGAATTATAATGAGGCGAATCAAAACATTATGAAATATTCAAATTGATGCTTGTTATCGCAAATTAGAGTGAACACACTCGTCATGACCTTGCACCTGCACTTTTATGAGGCGTCTTGAGAGGGAAGGCTTAAACAAATTTAATCGTGTAATTTCCACAAGTAACAAGAACTTGGAGGATCGTGATCAGCGTGAACTTGCCCTCAGCAAAGGAGACATCGAGCTCTGAAGACTATGATAAGAAGGTAACGGGTAATACCAAGGTGAAACAACCAATTACCATGTTCTGTGTCAACATTCATTTAGATGATGTTCATTGACATTAAGATTCAAAAGTATGAAGCCCTAATTGTTAGGGCGTCTTTCTAACAAGGTACGATGAGCTTTATTTCCCGGTTTATTTCTTTCTCACTTGAAAGAACGGTGGTCATATTTCTCTCGTGTGTATGTTTTTGAGGAGGTATAACATTGATTGAAATTAAAATACCCATCCCTTTCCCACCCCCTCCCCCCTCCCCACCCCACCCCCACAAACACACATGCGTCTAGATGCTCTCATGTATTCACAGTCATGATCCCAATGTATAGACAAAAGATCAAGAAAAGATTCAAGGAAACGTGACAAATAAAACATTGATGTTGTCAAGTTATCGGTATATTCTTTCTCATTTTCTCTCATGTGGCTGATTCCATACGTCATTTTTAACGTGATATGAATAATATATGTAGGCATTCAACAACAAAACATTTAAGGGTAGATGGAAATAGAATTGGCAGTGTCCATGGTGAATTAGTGTGCGTAAGTAGAGCGATATGAGAGCTCTTTATCATCCTTCAGTACGTCGTTTAGAACCGTATGATGTCCCCAGGCCAGCCCATTTATCACCGATTCATAAGAAAGAAATTAGGCTCAAGATACCCATTATAAGATCAGGTAAACTGCCCTTAATCTTTGTCGGGGAGAACTTTGGTAGCTTTACGTCGAAATTAATCACCCTTGTCAAGCTGCAAAATAACATGTGCTCATTCCATCATCATTATCAATACAAAATTATCCCTTTGGGTTGCAATTTCGATAACAATCATATCAAGAACTGAATATAAATGGAAGAAACATTCTAGAAGGTTATTAGATGATCGGTCTCGCTTTGTTGAAACTCTTGGAGCGTGTATCATAATAACGAATTCATGTATTATTTTGAAATCAGCAAATTGCAGGTACCAATGATAAATTCTTTTTTTCCACTTCTGAGTGTAATCACCGGAGCGCACTGCGCCGCGGTGTAGTGCCCATTGGATCAATGATTATTGTCAAAATGTTGCTAGAAACCTATGACCAAAAAATAGTAATACAGTGCTATATCTGGCCTTTATAAAACATCTCCACGGCTTTGCAATATACTACCGATATCCCTTTTCTTTTTGTTGACGCAAGAATTTTATCTTCTTTTGTTCTAGCACTACAAATTCATTGTAGTGCCAGACCAATCAGTCATTGCCTAAAAACTTCCAAAAGGTCACTTGAGAATGAGATTTTGTGTGAAATATCACAGTCGAATGAAATCAAAATGGGGGCATAACTTGATATCAAAGGTCAAACTAGAACGGCGCCACCCCGGCCGTTCTGCTACCTGCTATAGCTGTTATGCAACCTTGGGTTTCGAGGTCTGATTCTCCGCCATCATCACGCCACAGAAACCACTCATTCACATCAAGCACGCTCACCCATGCCCAGTCGAGACGGTGCTGAAGTGATCGAACTGCACTAATTACTAGAGCATCATCTGTACGGATCACCGAGGTCTTCCGAGACACCTGATCATGCTGATTGTAACAATCACGTGATATGTCACCTCAGCTGTCTGGCACTTTCTCGCTGGAACGAATCGGTTCGCTAGCTCATTTTGAGGGAAATGGGTATATAATGACTAGGAAAAATTACAATTATGGGGAAGATCTTACAGATAAAGTAAGTGGAAACAGGCATAAACAATAAAAGAGAGAAAATAAACTTAACCAATATTTAATCATGGAATAGTTGGACAAAACGTGTTGATTTCAGCCTCAAACCACTTCAAAGGACGGACCTTGAAGCATAAAGCGAATCAAGATATTAGTTAACTGATATTGATCATAGTTATTTGGTAGTTATTTGTGATGATTGATGACTTGTCTACTCTATTAGGAAAGGAACGGTCAAATCCTAGGCAGGTATACTGACCTATGAATGACTGGATTTCGGTAAGAATACTCCTACTCTACCCAACGTTTGTGACTGAATTGTGTTGTCTTCTTGTCCAGTACGTGCATTAAATGCATATCAACATGAATGTCATCACACGTACACATAATTATATTATTGCATGCGAAATACATAACATTAGAGGTGACAGCGTAGTAGATTGCCAATCAGTCTTCCCCACCCCTCATCCTTCCACCCATTCACCCCCTCCCCCATTCACCACGAGAAGATGGCGACGCGTCGTGGGAAAACATTTGTCCTAAGTACTACCACTTCAGGATATAAACGATAATCATTACCTCCATGATTTCAAATGTGCACCCTGACGGACGTCAACGAAATGACATTAATGTGTGTGACTTGCACTTTTCTTGCTCATATGTATACTTTCTATTCGTCTCGCCAGACGAACTTTATTATGTTATGAAGGCACGATCTGGAAAATAGTCTGGATGGTAATGCAAACATGCAGTACTTCAGGCTTCATGGGGCAACACACGACGAATGTTAGGTTGAAGTTGAGGAACAGCTACTGTCATAAGAATAGTTCGTTTGTTTTGTCTTTGTGAATTGGTGAAATTGAATAAGTCACTACATGGCTGTATTGGTGCTGCAAATATATTCTATCACATATACGTTACCGACTTCATCTTTGGTTCTAGTATGTATGATAATTAAATGACATTTATAAAGCCCTGCTAGAGCTTGGATGACACTAAATGTCAAGGAAAATTACTCTTTTGATGCCAATTGTGATTCAGTTCCATGGTCATGTTTTAGGTGAATGGAAGCCCTGTTTCAGGATCGGTAACACTATTACCATCACTTTAGAAGGAAAAAACGACCCTTAAAATTATGAATGTTGAAGATAGTGATTTGAATTAACAAATTAATGTATAGCACACGTGTATGTCACAAATGTACACAGTCATCACGGCCATCGAGTTCATTTATATGCCAATATCCAGCCAAGAAATAGTTAGTGCTTCCACCTTGATAGCAAATCTCAGTACGCAAATGGATGACGAATGATTTTCTGCAAACTTATACATGACGATACAACATCTACATATGAAATCAAAACGGTGCGCTAAAAGTGTCTCCTGAAAAGTTAACCTCCTCCAGGGAGCTGTGAAACTAATTCCCTTTTTTCAATCCAGGTTTATACAAATCTGACCGCAACATCATTCAATGTGAGAAAATGTGACATTTGATCAGACCTCGCACATGACTTCCCCCAGCATGCATCTCCAATGATGAAGCACAAATTTGATTGAATCTTCAAACCCGCCATGGACACGAGGTTGTCTGTTATCCTTTCCTTCACTGCGGCCAAGGAGTGAAATATTACGATTAAAAGGAGAGGAGGGATTACGGCCTCCTCTGTTTTGGGTGAATCACTAATCCTAAGAAGAACCTAAACATATATAAAGGTAGCTATCACATAAGATAATTATTTCAATAACATGTCAAAGCAAGTCGGTGTATCATCAAATTAAGAGAGGTTGTCTGATTTGAAACGTGACCAATGATTGTTAAAAAGTCAAAATTTTTCAATTTCCTCAAAAGGACAGAGATACTTTCTTTCCTGCCTAGTAATCAAGAAGGTATGTATTATCGACACATAAATTGTTTCGGGTCAGCATGTTAAGGATTGTTTGTTTATTTGGCCTTTGAAAGTAGTAATAAGTAAAAATGAAAGTTGACGTAATCTGCTTTGCTCTTGAGCTTTCCGATTCTGATTATAGGGAGTATAATCTGCGATGATGTACGGCTAGTAACTCAGGTGTTAAGCTCTAATATTCATGTGTCATCATGAGAAAATGATGGAGAAATGACAAGTCACATGCAAGTAGGTCTTCAACAAATTACTTTCTATCTCTTGGACAGAAATAGATCCGTGCTCTGTGTTAACTGCCAGACGTTAACACTTTAGTAACGACTTTGATAGCTTGCATGCGGGAGTTACAGGCATCGTATATGAACATTCCCGGTATAATTATACTGATTACAAAGTAATGTAATAAAACAGCATTTTCCTATACATTATTTTGTAGGATTTGTTGAAACATGCCTCCTTGTTACTGTCTGTTTGAGGCTCATTGGTCAAAAGTAACCCTGCATGCTATAACTGTTGAAGAAAGTCATCACACCAGAGGCACCATGGTCGATGTTAGGTTACCAACTTAGTTACCATGGTTACTTCTTGCAATTACGAGATTCTGACAGATTTACGCACGTGCCATGTTGGTTAGAATAAAGGACCAGTTAAATTTAATTTGACATGACTGATAACGCCCACTGAGTTAATCATATTTTTGGCTTGATGTTGGTAAAAAGTGGTTTATCCTATTAACACTCTATTTGCTTTCATCTTTCATTGAGATGACGATATATCAAACTTATAAGACATTGTTTTCGGTCAAATATACGAAATATGGCTAGCATGCAGTCTGGGTTCGTTAACTAAGTATCCACACAATCTGAGCCAAGTTTATTTTGGGTAATTGGTGTAGGCGTCCTCCTTTAAAAAAAAATGAAGTTTTAAACAAAAATTGCATCAAACGTTACATTTTGTATGAGTTATGTGGAAATAATTGACATTTGAATATGAATATGAATTTGGATTTGAATTTATTTTGTCGATTATGGCCGCTGTTATTGAAAATCAATGTGGCCTCGAGCTGATTCTAACGTTGTACCCATTTAAACTACGGTCCAATCATTAAACGGTACAAGCTCATGATACTCCAACCCCTACCTTTTTTTTTTGGGGGGGGGGGAATACTTCATGTGTGAGACATCCCAGTGCAGAGGCAATCGATTAGTAAGGTATTGAAGATTAATCTGGGATTACCCTTAAATTAAGTAAAGCTTATCGGTATAGAAGACGATTAGCTAGGCCCAGTCAACAATGAATGAATTAATAATTCAACCTCAGGTAGACTATACAGGTGACTTCCTTCTTGGCACCGACGATTCTTAGACTTAAAAATGGCGGGAACACAGACAAAGATGTAACATTGCAACCTTTCCAGGAACGGCATGATGCCGGGGCACCGCCGTTTACATATTCCAGAAAATAATTATGTTATTATCTAAACAAACAAACCGGGGCTAGTAGAGGTTTTGGCAGCCATTTTGAGCTCGGATGTATGAGAATTGGCAATGACATTTCTTAATTCATCACGATAGCTTTGATACACTTATGAACATAGATTCTGTCCTACAATCTGTCAGTTCCGGGAAATGGCTCGTTAGTCTTTTTTGTGTCATTCATTCATTCATTCATGTACAGCAACTGGTCTTTATGTTATGTGATAATAGAGAAGAATGACAAGAGCCCAGCAGTAACATCACTATCACTAGTCACATTGATCACATGTTTGATTAAACGCAATTTAGAGAGCTCGCATTGGATAAAGAGATCCATTTTTATTTTTTTTTTATTTTGTTTAAACCCTCTTACCCTCTATTTTTATTAAAATAGCGCCATTCATTAGAAATGCTATCATCTCTCATGTAAAGACGAGCTTGTTCGACGTTATTAAATTTTGTTCACCGTCACTATATGAAATAAATTAAAACGACCTCGTGCCTTTAATGTGAATATGAATCTTTGGAAAAAGTACTGTTTTTACTTCCATCATTTTTATCACACAAAATTAAAAATGATGAAAAAATTGGAATATTGTTATCTGAATGAAACCACAAAAAAAAAAAAATTGACGTCAATCAGTAATATTTTATCGGAATATTTACGAAGTTCAGAAAGAATTTATCACTTTATAGTGAGCAAGAACCACATAATATAAAACATATTTATCTCACTATTCTATAATTATTGATTATAAAATGCAATTTTGACAAAGAATCATTCCGAAATCAGTCTTAATAGAATTATAATAATTTAATTTTAATATGCCTTAAGCCGCTACGATATTTGTTTAAGAATATAAACAACATCTGAAAAGGATATTAAATAGGCGGTATGACATTTTCCGAAGTGTCCCCCTAGAGAGACCATAGTTTCGATAGGTTTCATTGAATCATATGCCTACTCTGAGTTTGCAAAAAATAGAGACAAGGACTCCCTTTAAAAGAGGGGAAAAAACGTTTGTTTCTCACGTCAAAATATATTAGGAAGCTAGGTTAGACGGTAGGACCATGTTTCGGATATGACGACCATTGTCGGTGATTATTTCAGAAGTTGTAGTTAATTCAAAGACCTTCTATTCTTCGTAGCAAGGTACGAACGATGTACTTAGATGTTGACAGGGATGAATGACTCAACAATTTTCTTTCTTTTACTGGATTGCGATTTAATAGGTTAAAATGGCTATTGATTTACCTGTCTGCCAATATTTCATTTTCCTCTCTCCTTCTAAGCGCGCGCTATTAAGATATTAATTCATGTATTGTGTAAGTATTGTGCAAGCATTGTTACCCCTGAGAAGGGAAAGGTCCCCGAAAATTTGAAATGAAATTAAAAAGTTGTCATGAAATGCATTTCAAGTGATCTCTCTCTCTCTCTCACTACATAACATTAAAATAAAAACCTAGTAAAGATGTTAACATGTCTTGAAAGAAATGTGTCTTACCCCCAAGAGCTATATAAACATACTTTCATTCTTACTGACAACTAAATAAGTTTGGGGCAAATTAAATCGCTTTCTCTGAAAACTAGTTACAGGTATAAACTTCTCAGAGACATCAAGTTGAGCAACTAAAGGGTTGAAACCCGAATCATGCATTAATAGTTATGGATAGCAGATGCTAAATGATCATGTTAGATAGGCTTGGTGATGATGTTGCTCTCTACTCCTCACCTATCAGCGTTTACCCGAATTTAAAGGCGTTTTTCTTTCTTTCAAAAGGCCTATCCAAATGAAGTTTAAATAAGTTCTTCCTTATATTTGCCATGGAGGAAACAAAGCAGAGCAAATATAAAGAAACTGAATATTCCCTATATGATGACAAAAGTGTTAATAATTTGGTTGGCTTCAGTCTAATTTCATGGGGGAGGGGGGTCCAGGCGCATTTTTGCACCTCAGGCACCACAAAGTTAGGTTGCAAAAACTGCAGCCTTACGGTGCACCAACCATCGTGTCCATGCTCCAATCTATGGAGAGGGAGATTTCACCGACATATACTGCTGTTAAAGTAGCATATTTCGTTGCATGTATCCACATGGGATATTCAGCAAAGATACTATAACAAGTTTTTTTCTCCCATTTTCAAATCTTGTTGATGTCAATTCAGTTCAATCAGAACGTTTTCGTTGTTTTATGTCATTCGTGAAAACATTCAACAGGCAATTCTAACTTTATCAATTTCCCGACCATACCCAAAGTCCCACTCCATCTTTAACTCAATTTACCTTCACCTAACCGGAGGTATTTTGTTTGCATTTGTTTACATTAGACACATGGCAACTTATGATATTCCATTCTGGAGTTGTTGAACTCTGGCTCGTATGGGAGTCACCAATTCCCACCATCTCCATCAGCACGATTGCATCAAGAAACTCCTACTACCAATCCTACCAACTACAATTCATTCATGATTGTCCACATTCCACCAAATTTACTCCAAAATTTGGTCCATTCGGAGTTTGGTTAACCCTACAGGGGAAAACACTTGTTAAAACGTTAACTGTTTCATCCGGTTACAACAGTCAATTCCATAACAAGATCGTGGCAATACTATAGCTTTAATTTATTGTTTAAAGAAGGGTTTACAAGCTTCTTCATACTTATCATAGAATTAAAAGTGTCAAGAAGACAACATTTTGCTTTGCAGGGCTGCTTTAACTGTTTGATTTAATATACTCTATATTAAGCGAGGGAGCTAAAGTGAGAAATTCAATAACAAACTTGGAGCGAGAGAAAGTGTGACACTTGTATTAAATTAAATCATAAGAAACAAAGAAAGTTCATGAAGCCCTGGGACAAGCTTATAGCCATGGTAAGCTATATATAGGCCTGCAATAGAGCGACCGAGATATTTTTTAACAATATATGTAGCTATATCATCTGTTGTTATTATAATAAAGAACGTTACCATAGTGATTTAAACGATGATGATGATGATACTGATCATCAAAATGGAATTTGCTACAAACTGAAGACATCATGTCGATATAGCCAGAATATAGGAAATGCACAAGTACATCTGAACCTTATTCTGTCGAACGATCAAAATCACTCGACAAAATTTCAAATCAAACTGATTAATCTCAAATTGAAATCCTTGATGTTAAAGGCGTTTTCGTAATGGAAGGTGGAAGTGAAACTTGGCACTGTGACATTCCGTGCGTGGGCTTGTACTTCTAAAGATTCCGATGTCCTATCAAATCACATTTCTTTTCAATTCGTAACAATGTCTGAGTCAGATTACCATGATAAAACAATACATGACTCAATAAGGTTTTTATCTCCATTCCATCCTGTCTCGTGCTTCATCTCTTTATTTGTCTCAGGTTTTTGGTTATATTTTTCAGTATCTTAACCTCTCTTCACCGGTCATGTATCCTGCCATTATGATAGGGACAAATCAATGCTTTGTTTTACCTACGAAATAGTAAACAAGCTCAAAAGCAGGTGACATGCCAAACAAGAATTTCCTTGTATTATTAGCTCACAGCTGTTCAAAGACATGGACCACTCTTCATGTTTCAGCTTCCTATAAGAACGACACCTGGCTATGTAGGCAACACGTGTCATGTTATATTTCCTAAAGGTACAAAAACTATGTGATCGCATTCCAACGATATGATGTCAGAGCGTAAGAACGCGACGCAATGGATGGTAAATGGTATAATTGATAACACAAATCAGAAAGGATATTATCTCATATACACTAACTACTTAATTATATAAGTGAAGAGTCGCAGTAAATAAAACAAACAAGGCATGAATGGAAGAAGCGTCAACACAGGTAGATAGATAAACACTGATTATCACTATATTATCTTATCTCACCGAAAAGCTATTTATTCTTTGGATATACAGTAGGATGATCTGATTTGCATATATTCTTTTTCTCACTTGCTATGTTATACTAGGAATTCACACTTTGTCACATTCCAATCAAAATAGTATCAAGGATAAAGTCGCGATAATCATGCACTTTGTCAACAAGAAAATACCCAAAAGGGGGAGGGTTATAAAGTTATTGGAATAATTGTTATTGCTCCTCATAGACTTGTCCTACGTTCATTCTCCTGCCTACGACTCTTTTCAGCTATGTTATTGGTGATGCCATAATTATCCTCCCCCGTCTTGCTTTTAGTCGTCAGGTGGACACAAATAGCCATGGTTACAATCACATTTACGTATTATATATCGAGCTTGAATGTTTAAATATTTGTATGGGAGTTGTGTTGACACACTTAGATGTTGCATCTTTATAACAGCCATAACGATAATCTATAATTTAGATTGCTTCTCTAGATTCACAATCAGTTTTATTTAAAATGCAAATTGTAAAGTGCAATCGATACTTTTCAGCGCCCTTTCCAAATTCATAGACGTTTAAATACTTTGAATGCGGTTATGCGGGAAGGTGATATACATGTAGTAGCAAAATTTAATGAAATATTTATAAATAGAAAGGCAACATTTCGTATTAGGTAAGCATTATATTACAATTTACAAATTATTGATAATATAAACACTCACATATTTGGTCTTAAGTATTGTGGATTTTCCTTTTAGACCCCTTATGGCGAGGGCCGGGTGAAGGTCACTTTTAACCTTCATTGAGCGATTATAACCTCTTTTCAGTGTATACACTGGTATCTGAGAAACGCAGTGAATGACAAATATTTAAATCTTAAATATTTGTGGAGAGAATTAGGTGTGATAATTAGCGGCTCAAGTGCAACGATTCGAGGACACACATTGGGTAATTGATTGACAAGGGATAAGATAAATCCTATCTCTGTAATGCAGCTCGAATGAATAATTTAAGATGTGACTACCTTTACATTTAAATTATTTCACTTTTTGGAGAGGTGAAGATGGCACTCGAGTTATGATAATACCAAAAAGTAGAAATTGAATTTAAAATCATCACAATGATTATAATTAAATGTATCTGCCAAACGAACTAAACTTAAACGAATACTGTAGTTGAGTAATGAGCAAAGAAATTGAAGACACCAAGTCTGAACAGTACTAAAACATAACAACGGTACATCCGTAGTAAAAAAAAATAAAAAAAATTGCCGTAACTTTTCATATTTTCATTACTTTTCAGGACTAACAACATATCTTGGTAATAGTATATGACGATAATTTCTCAAATACATGATTGATAATGAGGAATGACTTCTAAAACGTTTTTAACATTTTAAATTCTCCTTTGAAAGTTAATTACGTCACCAAAATCCAAGTTTACCTTTAACAGAGCTCGGACAACGTGGTGATCTGTGCCTGACAGATGAATGACATCAAGGGACGTTATTTGACAATTCCAAATGTATATAGATCTAAGATCGGATTCAAGTGTTTGAGTAAACAGAGCTGTGAATTCGAATGATTGAACGCTTTGATACATTTTAAAGGCATGATAATGAAACATTATACAATTAGGTATTTCTTATATGACACACGTAGAAACGTGTGCATTTAACAAGCACACATACATTTTTTACTTCAGTTTTACTTTTCCGTCTTCGTTTATAAATGGTAAATATTCGAACAAATTTCCAACGAGTGCTTCTCATCGCTCCTAAACATCTTGAAAGTGTATTTCGAAAGTAGCAAAACCAAGCATGAAGTACAATGCGTCTACACAGCATACATGCACAAGCTTCGAACCATTATTATAACTTTAAAATAACAATAATTGGTTATAAACCACTTGATTTCCACTTATAATTCAAGAATGTGGGTGGTAAGATGGACATGTAAACACGAATGGATTATGATGGAAACGTTGATTATCAAATCAGTGTTATCGATTCCAAAATCATGTTCACATTAATGTATCATAAGTACACATACAAGTCATAATAATGTTATCCTACGACAACTGTACAAACCTAATTTCTACAGGACTTTAAGAGAAATATGAATAAAATATGACATGCCCTAAAACCTATGCTACCATTATTATTTTAAACTTGTATAATGCCAATTTGATACACACAACTCAATCTGAGTATTAATTTATGTCTGGCGTGTATCCACATGTAAAAAAGCACTATAAAATACGAATATATTTCGTAATTTAATTACTTCACGACGGCAGCTGATCATCGTTTTCAATACTGATTTCTAAATGAGTCAGGGGTTTCTGAACTTAAGAGAACAGACATGGGTCAATCATCTAATAAAAAGAAATTAGATAATATTTCAAGGTGAAAATCCTGAATTCGTAAACGCGAGATTGATGATAATGAGGCATGCTGAAAGACGTGGTCACAAAAAGGGAAGACTCTAGCCATGTCTGGATCGCATATTTGTCTTATTCGAACGAAATAGCTATTTTCTTTTTTAATTAAAGGCATATTTATCATATATCAATTGAGTTATCATAATCATAAAACATAAGACATGTTACCTTCTTCTCGTATTAGATAAAAGAGCCCAAAAGCCTGGTAATTCTACTCCATAAATATGTGAAAATAAATACAAAGATGATGAAAATCAAAATGATGATCAAATGTAATTACGATTCTAGGGTCATTTTTTCACTTGAAATAATGTTATTACTGTACTGCAACAGAAGAATGTTATTTGAATCATCCTAGAATTGAGGTTTAAAAGATTTTCTTTAGGTTGGGTTGAATTAAAAATATATATTAATTATTATACTATCCACGAATATGAAACATAAAACTGCATTCGTACACTCTAAAAATAGAGTGCAAAATTTTGCTGTGCAAAATCGCTGTTTAAACAAGTTGGGTAATGTATTACCCAACCTTGTGCCAAACACCAAGTCCCTTTGAAATTTTATTACACTTGCCAAAGTGTCATATCAAAATTCGACTGTGCGCATTTCCGGGGTAAGAAAGTAACGATGCAGATTAATATTTGAACCACCGTTGGGTAAACACAAGTTTTGACACCTAAACGTTGGTATTATGACACAACTGATGTTAAAAACTAAAATTGAAGCGCTAGCGTGGTCGGTCGTTCCGAATTAGCTGTTCATCGAATTAATCGTGTTCAAGATCGACAGAGGATGGACGACTTTGTTCGAAATAGACTACGATCATGCACTTGTGTCTTTCCGCAGCATTTATTTGCATGAATGCATGTAAATCTTCTCAATATGGACATGAAATTCCTCATAATTCTGGACAACACATTATTCGTATGGAGAATGTCATCCGCGATGCAGTCACCTACTGCGAGCACGCCAAGCGAAAGACTGTCTAGCCTAGAGAGAGAGAGGTCTGCTACTTATACACTACACTACATACGGTATAGCATGTACTTTTCCAGCCAACTCCTCGGACAAATTGTCTTTTTTACCCAAATCTGTGTAAAAATAAAAAATCATACAATAAGGTTGGGTTAAAATTGTACCCAACTTTGGGGTAAAAAATTACACATTTTTGACATGTCAAAAAATTTGCCTCTCCTTTCACGGATCCTCAAGAGTGCCTACGAGTTAATTACGGATACCAGCGAGTTATTTAGGGATGCTTGCGATTGACTACGAGTTGGCGATCCGTAAGGACTCGTAAGAAAAATCCGTGTATGTGAAGGGGGTATAAACGAGTACCCAGGATGAGTTGGGTAAAAATTACCCAATGTTGTGTCAAAAAGGGAACATGGTTGTCGTTGGGTAACATTTTACCTTTTACATTGGGTCAAATATATTGCACATCAGTTGGGTAAAACATTAAACATTTGCTGGGTAAATTTTTGCCCAACCACCCCTGTGTCAAATTTGACCCAACAAACATGCATGTTCCCTTTTTACCCTCGTAAAGTGTACAATTTTACCCAATATTGGGTATCTTTTTTTTAGAGTGTATGGACAGACGTGCAATGCAGAAATGGACGTGGCGCAGTTGCTAACGGGACCAGGAAGGAGAAGACGAGCTATTGTGTTCTTAAATTGTTTTCATTACCAATTAAAATGGAAACAATTGCGACAAATTGCCTGTAATTGGCTCACCACTATAAAGACTGTTCATGGTTTTCTTTTTCTACACCCCCGCCAATCTGACTCCCATGCAATAAGGCCACTGCTAAATATCTTCAAAACGTGTCTGAATGTCGATGTGGGGCCCTAACAAGCACAGTATAGGGACTGTTCAATGACACGTTCAAACCTTGCCAAATAAGGTATTTTCAATGAAAGAATTCCTGATGGGAAAAGTATTAATATTTACTTCTGTGAATATGTGTGTATCTTTGGCACTACACAACGGTTATTGGCACTTTCTGAAATGATTTTTGGCAACAAAGTGAACATTAGTAATTTAGTTTTAGCAAAATTATGAAAACATAAAATATTAACCATTAAAAACATACGCCCTCAAAACTTCATAATATTATTCTGGGGAAATTCAATTTACCCGGAAAGATGTTCTCAATGGATAGAAAGAGATTAGGATGATAAAATATCCATATTTTTGTTGCAATGTAATAAAAACATTCTTGCCAAAGTTAATTCTGATGGCATAGAACTGTATCATGAAAGTGTAAAAATATCACATATCATTATCTTGACTAGCCTCTTCACGAGAGCCTAGTTCAGCATCTTCAAAAGCATTCTTACTACCCTCCCTTGTTTAACAAGAAAACATTTAATTTCATTATTATAATTATTACTTATGATTATTATGCTACGCTCACTGTATAAGAAAATGAAACCGTGATGAACACTTCGGGAAATTGTATATTTTGAAGGTTTCTGTTGTTTTAGTGTCATGTGCATTTAACTTTTAAAAGAATTATTTTGATGGTTATGTGTCAGGTGTGTGAGGTGAGTCAGCATGTTATAGTGGTCATTTATTAGCATTCATTGTCTGCATACAAGTCCTGATTGTCTGCAGACAAGTCAGAGTCTATAACGATTTAATGCAGTTTTCCGTCCTAATCAAGGATGTATTTCTCACCATTTTTCTTGTAGTATTACGTAACAGCCCTCAGCTAGGATTTTGGATCCGTCACATCAACAAAAGGGAAATATGGCAAGTCTCCGTAAAACTCTCTCCAATACTTGCACATCTTGAAAACAAACATTCATAACGTTACAAATACCTAATTTTGCCTTTTTTTATATTATCAATCATTATTATCCCTTTCCCGTCTTAATTGGTGACAATGGAGATCCATTCAGGTTCTAATGATGCCACTCTAATCAGCATACAGCAAAACTGTATACCTTAACCAGTTACGAAAAGAATATTACATTTCTGAATACATGACTATTTGAAACTGGGCAATAACTTGTAGCACATTCAAGTGTTGTGGGTAATGTGTTTGGCTGAACTTTATGTAAACTGCGAACGCTAGCAACTTTAAACATTTGAACTCTATTGAAACTAGGGTGTCAAGTTTGATTTTAAAAACGTGAAACGATTATGATATAAGCCATACGAGTGGGCTTAAAGTCGAACTCTAAGAGCACTTCTTTTTAATCAGACTTTGTCTCAAAATAGAAGACAAATGTTCAAGTCCAAGAAAAATTGAGGAGTTACTGAGCTCCATCTCGCTCCCTGGAGGGAAACGAGACACTTTAAAGCCCTTTTTGACAAAGTTCTGGCACACTGGAAGTGGAAATGACTCTTCATTATTATTATCCCTCGTCATCATGCACGTTAGAAGCATAGTTTTTGTAATAAATGATGTAAAATTCAGGTACGCTCTCCTCCGAAAGCCACTGACGCAGTTCGTTTCTAACCACTGACTCAATTACATCGTCTAGAAGAGATTAAAGTGTGACTCTTCCAGACATCTATTTAGTGTGTTTCCATCTCGTTCCACCCTTTGCCAAAGTTTCACTGGATGCACAGAATCGGATGATTGATGGAGAATTTTCAAAGTTGGCAAATTTGTCAATACTTTGCTTTGACGCGATTCGCGTTTTTGCAAACTTCTGTCAAGCTGTTCGTCCGATCCATAACGGGCGTAGCGAAAGTCGTCGGTTGCCAGGACAACGTCTGTCTGCAAACTATTTATATTCGATACTCTCTACATTCTTAGTCTTACACATCAATCTGTCTTTTGCTAAATCTCTTGCCTTGTTTTATCAATTGAGTTCTTTTCTGTGTTCTACTGATATGAAGTCCCTTACTTATACTTCGATCGCGTTTAATCATTATTTTTAATTAGGTTCTGATCTCCTCTCGAATCCATCTTCCCCTCCCACCCCCTTTTCTCTCTCTCTCTCTCTCTCTTTTTTTGTCCTTTTCTCCCAACTGCCTGTATTTGTTTTAAATACTTTCATTATTCTGCTTAGTCCGTCAAGATGAGTATGTTCTCCGTACACACCCTGGATGCTGTATGCGATCAAATAAAGGAATATACCAGTATGATATATTGGTCTATCTGTCGGCCTTTATCCCTATCTCTGTCTGCCTGTCTGTTTTATCATGAACCCAACATACTTTTACTGTCCTTCCATTGTTGTACTCTCTCTCTCTTACTCTCTCTCTCTCATTTTCTCTCTCTCTCTCTCTTTCTCTTTTTCTTTCTTTTTATCTCTCTTTATATAACTCTTTTATCCAGTCTCTCTCCCAGACTCTAAGATACCAACAATATTCCCTGGTTTGTCTATTCCTTCCAGCTCTGTGCTGTCTTCGGATCACAGCTGTTTAATCTGTTAGTACCCAGATATCCGAGTACAGACCATTCTCCTTCTCTTGTCCTGTTCTCTCATCATATCAGGAGCTATACCCCTTGCGTTTCAGGGGTGACTTCATTTCCTTGCAGCCACACTGAACAGAGCTATGCGTCATCCAAATCGATTTCATATTTTTGTATAACAATCCATTCCCCCAAAAAAATCGGAGTCAGAAAATAGATAAATAAGGAATGGGGTATTTATAAGCCGTATAATATCATGATCATTATAATCTTTGTTGCTCACGCGACGATGTGATATGGAGTATCCATATTTTAAGCCAGACATTTGGCTCTTAGAGTCGATTCATTAGATTGATTGGTATAGATTTTTAAACGACATTTATTTTCGTCTTTTATATGATTCTTAAATCGTCGTCAGAACATGTGTAAACAATGAATCGGATAAGCTTTATAATCTAGTTATTGCTCAAGCGTCAAACTATTCATAGAACAGGCCAGATATTTATCTCATGGGGCTTGATTTTTTATTTTTGAATTTAGAAATAAGAGTTTATTTTAGACAATGAGGACCTACGTTTTCAAAATCATTTCCATCGTTCTCTTTGCGCTGTGCATTCAGTATTTGCTTTTGGATTTGATTTATGGTTTATAATTTGTGCACACGTTGCAAACCCCCACATTTGTATGCCTTACATGCAATATTACTGAAATCCTCCTGGCATTTCTTCAGAAAAGTTAAAAAATGACGTTTCAACAGCAATCTTTCATAAACCGCCCACCACAGCAATCTGCTTTGAGGTTATGCTGCATTGAACATTAGCGGTTAAAGGAAACATCATTACTTGGGAGTTAACCACACATAAGTCTTTCCAACAAAACAACAATGTTCTAAATGCATTACTCATTCAGTACACGACATAAAAATTGCCACATGTCAGTTTTTTAATGCGTTATACATGATATTCCTGACTTACGCTTTCACTATTTAATCCCCTCTATATCCATCTCCAATGTATTTACCCTCAATGTACGATGGGTTTTACAAAATAAGGAATGTGAAAACACATTTTTAAATAATTATTCAAATACTAAATCTATTGTGTTTACTTTCTGTTAAGATGGTAATGTCTTTATATACAGTAGCTATATCAATGCCATGTAACCATAATTTTACGACCATTATTATTTCAACACGACATTAGGAAACCGACCCCTCTCATTTGAAAGCAACTGTCGCATCAAATTGCCAATGTCCCTGGCTCGTGCAGAAAGGACGTTTTTCTTTATCGAATCAGACAGATGCGTGGTTTAATAAGATGACGTTTCATGTTCAAAATAGATTACTACTGGAGGCGGTGCAGTGCCGAATGATCAGTGACTGCTTCAAATAAACAACAAAATGAGAAAAAGGGGTCACCTTATTCTGCTTTTTCGATCATAATCATGTATCAAAAATGAATTACTTGTTATTTTCAATTTCAATCGGAAACAAGAAGTTTGGTACTTTCTTGATACGGATCATACATGACATCACCACAAAATCATCTGATCATGTTTTGTTATTAGTCACTGTTGCTTGCTTAGTCAGAGTTCGAGCAATTTTTAGAACTATAGATAGACAAATCCTAACATTTTAAACTGACAACTCCATTTTTCTCTCGTACCGCTGAAGTGCGGTAGATCCATGATGAATTTTACAGCACTCTCAAACGTGTCGCTATGTCATGAATGACGAAACATGAAATTTGATCCGGAAGTGGTATGTTAGGAGAACGGAGGGCAGGAGGGAGAGCATTGCAGCCTCCGTCTGTCCATTCATCCCTGTATCTCTCTTGTGGTGTGTGTGGGGGGGGGGGGGGGAGGGGGTATACGATGGTGGGGTGATGGAGGAGCACTATACTATACACATAGCAAGGTAAAGAATGGAAGACAAAGGATACTACAGGGCCGCAGCACAAAATGAGAACGATTGGTTGCATGTATGGGGGGGGGGGGGTACAAAAGAGCAGTCTGAATATGGCGAGGTTGAATTAAGAAACCAAAAATACCTAAACACCTCTCATTAAGCGAGTTGTGGAATAAAACTGTTCAGCCAATGTTTCGTTTTGAAATTGAAATAAGTCTAATTATATGTAATCAATGTATCTACCTGCCAATTTCTAGATGTGGGTAATAAATAATGTAAATTACACAACAATTAGGAGGCATTTCTATGAAGCTTCGATCATAATTTGTACGCGTGCAAACTTCTAAACGCCCTGTATTTATCGATAAATATGTTTTTGTTATTTCGGGTGCATGGAAGTTTTAAATGTGGAATCAATTGTCGCGGGCCAAATTAAATCACAGGCTAATTGTCAAAATTACTGAGGATGTTTTTCCACGTCGAAACCTCCCTTTTAACCTAAATTTGTAATAACTAAATGCAAAACATGGTTCGGTGTACGAGCCGGATAACAAAACATTGTCTGGGAAGTAACAAGGAATGTCGCGATTCTGTCTTACGACGCGTGTCGATATCAAGCTGGGGCGCGCGCTGTGCGAATTATTGCTCGGTGGCTCTCCATAATACAAACAAGGTCAGGTAGCTACTATTATACAAATCGGATAACGGAAAACATACTGCAATGACGAAAATAAAATCACAACATGTTTTCAGTCCAGTCGCCTTCGTCAAAAGTTTGCAACGTCCATGTTTTATCAGTCTTATGCTTAGATATTTGGTGCGGTGCAAAATCCAGGTTGGAAATAGAGAGGATCAATTCATTTAATTCGTTTGCAACTGAACTACCTCACATCCGATCAGCCACCCACTCCTCCTTCACTCTTACTATATATATATATATATATTTTTTTTTTTTTTTTTTTGGGGGGGGGGGGGCAGAAAAGATCCTCATCATAATAAGTATAATTAACACAAAAAGTGAGAATTTATTTTCTTCAGGCTTTAGATTATTATGATGACGATGTAGACTGGAAAATCGAGTTCTGAAAAATATTACCCCAAATAAGGGGAACTCTTGGAGCTCTCTATTTATTTATAAAAAAAAAAAATATCAAGTGAAAATAAAAAACGTAGATACAGGTATATACTCCATCTAAATAAAAAAGGGCACACTCTTCACAATTTATATTAAATGTGGGCATATACATAACAGATTTACATCATATTCAATTAAAATGTAAATCCTGAACAAGCCTAATGACCTATCCCTAAAATAAGCACTTAATTCTTTTCGTCATTATGACTTCAATTTTCTATTTTCCCCAGATAATGGAGATAGAATCAGATTGATTGTAAAATCAGATATAGCATCGAGATCGACGGTTTAGAGCTTAGTTCATACAGTTCACCGTGACGAAACTTCGAAATAAAGCTAGTTTGCTTGAACCTCAAAGCACATCCTAGTATACCTCAAAAACAAAAATGATTTCCAGTTATGAATGATAGCGGACTGGTTTCCGACTTTATGCTTTTGCGATAATGTGTGGGTTAAAACAAGGTCACAAATTTCGGAGCTGCAGCGGCTACAGGTACGTCATCAGGTGTCGATAATGTACACGCACGTGCAGAGAAATGAAATGAAAGTACATGTAAAAACTATATCTGTCGGTTTTGCTCATACCAACGGGAGTTGTATTTAGTTACCAGGTTTCTGGGAAGTTATGCCGCTTTTGGTCAATCTCAAATATCATTTGACTTCAAAAATTCCTAGACTATGATGATACGTGCAATATTCGAGGAAGTGGCTACTTGATGATTTGGAAACGTGTTGAAGAATTAATGAATAGTCTGCACTTGGAACAAGTATTTTAGTGTTTAGTATCATAATTTGCCTTCATATTCCGTGCTAGCGCTTGAATATGCACGTTTTCATGGACGACGTGTACAATTTATCTACGACACTTTCTTATGAAAGTGCTCTTTCAAAACAACAATCTTATATCATCGTATTGGTTGGTTGGTTGGTTGGTTTTATTTTCCGTAAACAAATTCAAATACATACAAGAATACAATATTTACAAATGTAATACAAATCAAGAATTAAAAACGGCTGAAATGCTCTATTCAGAGCCATTATCAAAATGGCTCTGTTGTCCAAGTTGATTCATTTTAATAACGTTATTTTGAACGATCGAAGCATGATAACATGTTACCTGTTGTGCCAGTTTTTGCTCATAATATTAATTGCCGTTAGCCGTAGAATACTTTGATTAACATTGAGAGATGGGTTTGCTAATGATGGCACTAACTTTCACATACTTTCTGTTACGCAATTCAATTAGGCATAATATTACCCAACCGTCTTGACATAATAAACCAAATACCAGTGGGAAATCAATTTTGTCTCCAAGCAGAAAACTAACTGTTAATATGTATGTACGCGGCGGACTACTAACATTGCTTAACTTGTCTATCCACTCAAAAGACAAGGTCATACGTAGACAGACAATTAGATTATAATTCTTGACCATTTGTCATCATTTTCACACCTTCCTATCAGTAACAGGTTCGTCTACATGTCACCCAAGCGGAACTCTCTGTTCTGTAATCTAGATCAAAATCACCGCTTCTGCGTCTTACGCGATATGATGATTCTAAGATGATCTTTATTTGAGTCCATAATTATTGGCACAAAGATGAATTATGAAGCTGTCTGGATTGTCATTAGGCTTTAGCCTTGATTGAAGATGACAAAGTTTCGTGCAATGAAGCAAGGACGATGCCCAAATTGTGTAAAGACTTCGAGTGAGGTATATGCGCTGACTCACAATGATAACTTCGCATGTTTCAGTGATAAAACTTGAGATACATCCACGTTCTTCTTTTCAAAGCAAAATAACCGCCCAAAAATGAACGAATAAATAAAGCAGGATAATTAATTAAAGAAAATTAAAGAAAGAAGGCGTGAATATTGTACCAACTGAATATGAATAATAATTTTTTCCTTGGGACGACTTCGTTTCGTCTCTGTATTGGAGCGTACCCTACTTATTTGTACGATAAAGTTCTGTTGATAGCATGGGCCTATTGTTTCAATTTTGGAAAGCCATGAGGAAAACACATTACTTTTGAAGGTATCCTCTGTTCCTCTATAGTGGCTCATTTCAAGGAAGCCCACTGTTACGAAGTATTAATCGCAATCATGTCTGACAACATAAAGTTTCAGACACCTGAAAAGCCGAAATCGCTTCCTCTACGTCATCAACGTGATTTGGTCTGCTGCCAGAACTCATAGATGAAACCAAACGCTTCTCGTATCCATGGAAACATTCCTCATTTGTGTCTCGCATGCATGTTACAGTTACAACTGTTGGTTTCGATCTTGTTTGTCGGAAATATGCCACCTGTTGGACAACACACTTTTCTAATAGATTCACTCTTCCTCAGTAAAATTGGATAATTATTGTGATGTTTAACTTTAAGGCTCAATTATTTCTCGACTCACAGACATTATAAAGAAGATCAGTGCCCGCCAATATTACGATAATTTCTGTAATAATCGTTTTCTTGTTTTCCTCACTGGCATTTCATGAAGTGCTAAAAATGGTAATGCCTCGTCCTGTATAACTACAAGGAGTAACCTCTCACGCCAACTTACCACCCCTCCTCCGCCCGATATCATCATTCGATAAAGAAAAGAAAAATCATGACTACACGGTCGTGTGTTCAGAGCCAGAAAAGCGTTAACTTAATGTTTTAACATGTAAGTTAACGTCCTTCTGGTTCCAAATATAGTCGCTTTGTCCTAGGTCAATATACTAACGAGTTTTGAACATCAACCTGATTACATGAAATTGATATCACATTTTGGATCGCGGTTTCACTTCATATTTTGGCAATCTTTTTCTCTGCTCGACATACCCCGGGCAATTCAATTAGCACAAATATCATAACTCAGAGGCCAACAACAATTCTCAATAACATTGTGACAATATCTCTGAAATCATATAACGATACGGTAATCGGATTTCTTTATTAGGCTACTTGTATTTTTGTTGCGTGACTGGCTCGTTTATCGTGCTACTTTCTTTTCAAAGGATCTTTTCTTCGGGGGGAGACGAAAATGTCACCTCGCAAAAACACCTCTTTATTCGCGAACGAGTTTTGTGAATGGTGCTTAGAGTTGACAAGATGGACAAGAGTATTCAAGACATCACATTTGACAAGGGTATGAGAAGAAATTCGTGTGTGGGCCTTCAATGTGGGACTGTTTAGACCATGTTGCTGAAGGGGGTCCAGTCTTCTAAATTTCGTCTTGAAGTGAACCGCCTCTTGTTGTCCAGCAACCGATATGAAATACGCGGACAAAGATTAAAGAAAAACTGAAGGAAATCACGACAATATTTTAGAAATTTTTCGGAGTGCAAATATTGTAATACCATATTATTATTCGACGTCTCGACTTGTATGGGAAAATACTGTTATCACTGCCAAATCTATGGCTTTTCAAGACGCCAGATTTTATGATACAGTAA
This sequence comes from Strongylocentrotus droebachiensis, assembly GCA_035222895.1. Classification (NCBI taxonomy): domain Eukaryota; kingdom Metazoa; phylum Echinodermata; class Echinoidea; order Camarodonta; family Strongylocentrotidae; genus Strongylocentrotus; species Strongylocentrotus droebachiensis. The sequence goes on from JAVYIG010000029.1 coordinate 156,442, forward strand.
GTGATTAAGATGTTAAAAAAAGAAAGCTAGACTAGCTTTGCATAAACAAGAAAACGAAATGAAATTCAGAATAAAATTATTCCAAACATGGCTGCGCCTTTACCACCAGACAGAAGAATGACCTATTTATCATTCTTCCTTTCAAAGTAATGGTTTAATGACATGTCGAGTGAGTCATGTAATTTATGTCTATCTTTTTTATTCAACATAAGAGTGTGTTTATTCCCTATACATACTGTTTGGCTGCTAGCCTAAGGAAATAAAGAAGAATTATAACAATACTCACTGAGGCTACACAAAAACTTTACTGAAATATTACTGGGCAATTATCTGCTGCATTGACCTAAAAGTTCCTTAAACGTGCAAAAGCAAGTATTTTTGAGTCGTAACTCATCTTGTTTATCACGTTAATGTATCGTGCCATAAAAGTAACATGACGGCAAGGTCATATAGAACAAAATATATCCACAGAAAATAATTTCGGACTGCATGTTTTCGGGCATGACTGCATCAGCTCAAACATTCATGATTGCATACCTTGGTAAACCTTTAAAATCTCATCAACTATCTAATCTTCAAAATACATTCCGTTCGATAGAATGAGAATGTAATTCGACAGTTCTTTCATTCCGGTATAAATAGTAAATGATTGATTTTAAGCTTATAATGATTATCAAGTAAACATTTTTTCGAGGACAATCATGTTAACTGTCGCGTCAACCCTGGTAGAGCCCCATTCAGGCCCATTGGGGGGGAAAAGCACAATGCAAATAACATACTAAACATGAAACCCAAACAAACATTCATTCCACCATTTCCTATACCTAGCAATACCCCCCCCCCCCCTACCCTATACCTCCTACCCTATACCTAGCAAGCTTAAAGGGAAATCATTCAAATTGTACCTTCCCTATCTCTCTCTCTTCTTTTCGATTTGACACGGTACATGACGTTAGTGTCCTTTGTGCATTGAACCGAAGATATGTCTTATGTTTTGACGTACCCAGTGAAGTTCATATTCATATTTTAAAACCAAACACCTTCGTTTAAAAAAAAAAGCCGATATGATTTCTTTATTAAGGTAAAGCCTCCTCAAAATACAGTTCAAATCGCGGTGAGATTCATGATTTCTACTACTTTTTGACTATAGGAAGGTCATGGTGAATTGAAACCAGAAACACTTCGTATATAAAGTAAACGCAGTCGTGAGGAACTGATTCGTGACCAGGCAACACAAGAATCAAACTCGTATTTTGACACCTAAACTAAACGGGAAAGCCGCATGATACTTTCCTTGTAACTTTTCAAAGAAGTGTCAATGTAAACGAAGTCTGTCTTCTTTCTCAAACATCGAATCTCATTCATCCCGTATAAACAAATTCGTATTCGGCCAAATATCGGCAAAGTGGAATCATCTTAAGATTTAGCCTACATTATCTATTTCTTGCCTGTATTGTATTTTGACTGATCTTGAAGGTCTCAGAAGATTATAAAGATCTCACTAAGTAAACACGATATACTTCTTGAAAAGATGAGGTTGTATAGACAAATCACTCTTTTCCCCGCGTCCAACCCTATAATTGTGAACCCCTTGAAATAAAATTAAAGGCCATTCACCATGTTTCCCAGGGATGGTGAAATGTTGCGGTTTTCAAATATTTCGACCCCTGCCCCGTCTGACAGCCCTGGATCGGCCGAATAGTTTAACTTTTTTTAAATCATATTAGCTCGTTCTTAGATATGATCTTCGTAATATACACTTCTATGCATGGATATTGCAAATGAAAGATAAACGATTAACAATAGATTGTAAGTCAAAATATTGGCTTAATGTCTGCTATAATGGGCTGATATTACCCTAATCACCAGACTACTATCATACATAAACCATATACAGCAACCCATGCAAACAATGTTCAATCAAGGAAATTCTAACTCCTTGGTTCAATTCGTCACTGTGCACATGCAGTCACTACATTCACTGTGTATTTCTCCTCGCGTTGTCCCACAATGAGAACAAGCAAGTCTGGCAAATTATTCATTGGTTTTAAACTGGACAGAACAAGAAGCGGGACTGTTCTGGCGTCGATATAGTACCACTCTTGTTTATCAGCCTTTTGCTTTCAAAATATTCCTTTTCGAGACGACCTCCATGGAGCTTATCTATCGACAGGTAAAGGTAGGAATACAGAACAATCCCAAAATAATCCTAGTATTTTGGGTAGAACGCGCTTAACTAACAAAACCTCTACCCCCCCCCCCCCCCCCAACTCGGTTGTTAAAATGGTTCCAATTATGTGTCCGAGATCATGTTCAATGTTGGTGGTTGATGTTGATTTTGAGTGATTTAAATTAATCTTTAAAGGAAGCCCGACCAACAAGTTTTCGTCTCAAAATGAATTATTTTAAAACTAATCGGATCAACGAGTACAATTAGTTTAAGAATTCTAGTTTGTCTAAAGTAGAAATGCCATCCCTCCCCCTCCCCCTCTCTCTCTCTCTTTCTCTCTCTCTCTCTTTCCTCTCTCTCTCTCTCTCTCTCTCCCTCCCTTTTCTGTCTCTTTCTCCCACTTTATGTCTCTCTCCTGCATTGCATTATAAGTCATCTCATTTGAACTTTCCATAAAATGTCCTCACCTCTATATCCCAGGTCCTTAGTATTTAAATCATGACCACCAGAAACAGTTTATACTCAATAAATATCACCTTCTCCAGACATGGCTATCATAATTCTCTGCTCTATCATGCTTATAATGACGATATTGCCTGTCAATCATAGAGAAAGGAAACAGTTTTGGTTTGGGGTTATTCTTTATGATGCCTGAGATGAGGTTTTAATGAAAATTATGAGACCAACATGAGGTTGGTATGGTAGCATCTCGTGTTCATGACTCACCCGGTAATAACACGGTTGGCGGGATACACGTATCGGTATGTGGCTTGCCTGGTTGTACCCGTCGTCTGGTACCTCATCGACGTCGCCAGCTGGAAGCCAGCGAGCAGGGCCACCACAGCCCACAAGCACCTCCACATCATCTCGATAAAGAACTACGAATCAATGTCCAACGGCTTGCTATCAAGAATGACTGAGTTTCGTCTCGTTTCACCACATAAACCAGTAGCTTCGACCAAGCTTTGATGGATTTTCACTAAAATCCAGGAGAGATTTGCGAATTTATTTTAATTTCAACGTGGACGTGCCGTAGTCAACTGTCTGACTTGTCAATAGTATTGATTCTGGGTAAGTTGGTAAGCTCACTGAGGTTCCACCTTTGCCTCCCGTGATCTGTACATGCTTCCGAATAACATAGGGTTAATGACCGACTTCAGGAAAGAAGATAGGAGAAGATCGACGATCAATCCTTAGATGATAATTTCAGAAATAGTTGGAAAAGTTTTTAAAATAAATCCTATAAAGTTTTAAAGTATTATTCCCAAATCAGAGGACGATGAACACGGTGAAGAGATCAGAGAACTCCTGAAGCATGCTGATCAAAGTGAAGTCTGCGAACTGATGAAGAAGTTATTGGACAAATCTGGTAGCTAATCCTTTGCTCTGGATGTACGTCCGTTCAGTGAGAGCTTCTAACGAACTACTGAAAGGCATCCGTCGACTACAAACCACTACGCCCCAATGTCACTCAGAGTTCATTTCATCATCATACGCAAATCAAAAAGACATAATCAAATCCAGATGGACGACTCGGTGATGGGTCTAAATAGCTGATCTAATGAAGAGCTGATATAGAGAGCGAGAGAGAGAGGGAGACGGGTGTAGGATGATGGTCCGTGTTGCCCAAACCTCGTACGGGACAAGATATGATCGTGAATGTGACATTTATGTTTAAACCCAGCTAGCGCGGTAGGCAGGAGCAGCGACCCAATGATCACGCTTTCTCATTCATTCATTTATTCATCACTGCCCACACTGACAAACGAGGGCGGTAATTGGACGATATGTTACCAATATGCTGCGTGTTGGCCAAGTAAGAACCATTCACTTTATATCTCTCCTCTCTCTTCCCCCTATCCAATCCCCCACCCTCTCTCTCTCTCTCTCTCTCTCTCTCTCTCTCTCTCTCTCTCTCTCTGTCTCCGTCTCTCTCTCTCTCTGTCTCCGTCTCTCTCTCTCTCTCTCTTCATTTTATCCTCTTATTTTTCATCAGTTCCCATCTCACTAAGTTTTTAATAATAGCTAAAGGCATCACCTCTCAACAACCCCTTTTGACACACCCACGAGCGTATTTGAAGAAGGGGTAAGGGGCACTTTGCCCCTCCTAATAGATTTCCGACCAAGAACAAAATGCATTCTCTTTGTATATACTAGACGTTGAGTAGTTAACAGGTTAGGGAATCATTATTTTGTATAACTGTGAGAGTTTATATCCGGGTATATATATATACATGTTTGAAATCGCACGAAATGCAAACACATTCAATAAAGACATGCATTTTCTTCGACCCCCCCCCCCTCCCAACTGTAACGCAAACCAGGGCCCTCCAAAATTATTTTTATTAGTAGAGTCCGTAGGTCACATTAACCTGAGACGCCCGGCCCTCATGGGGTCAAAGTCTGGACAGGCCTATGCCACTGGACACACCCTACTCTGCACCCCTACACCACTCATCGCTTATAGTGCGTTATAGAAATTGCAATGAATTGTATACTTTGTGTTATTTTATCTAATTTCTGTGTTTCATTTATGTGGTGCCCGTTAAAAAAAATCTGTGGCAACTGCGGCGAGGGAGGGGGTAGCACAGAAACTCAAAGAGCAAACTCGAATTAACAGACATGTGCCCTCTTTTGTCGATATACTTTAATTCTGCGATAGTATTCCATCCGTTGTAAAGCTCGATGCTATCCCGTATGCATAAAAACAAAACAGACATAAAAGTATGTATGTGTTTTTTCAAAAAGAAAAAGAAACAAGAAACACGAAGATATAATTGCAAATTCAAGTAGCTAGAAACGAAACCTGAAACTTTGTCATAAGATGGTGATGGATGATGAGCTATATGCGGGATATACAGTAGGTAAAATACTTTTGTAAATCACTTTCCTACATCTCATGTCCGAAGAAGCTTGCAGCATGGCTAGTGATAGCTTACCAAAACAGATAAGTTTTCTTCTGATTGTAAAGAAAGAACTAATTTACCAAGTTGCTTTTGTGGATACGCTGACTAGCTCATTTTTGTATCTTGGAGTACCTCATGTCTTCTCAATGTAGGCCTGTTTGCACGCAAAAAAAGTTTGCAGAGGTAAAATTATTATGTGTAGGCCTATTCATTTTTGTTGCCTTAAAACACCGGGAGTTTTAACTTGATCATCGTCCCCTCCCTCTTTATTTATCTAGATATCTTATTCTCTATCTTTCTCTTTCTCTATGTATCTTTTTCTTCTTCTAGAATATCTTTTTCCGTCGTTATTTTTCCCTTCTCTGTTCCTGTATCTTTCATTTTCTCTTTAATAACAGGTAACGCCTCTTTTCTTACCTTCTCCACCCCCTCTCCCTCTCTTTCTCTCTCTTCCTCCCACCCCCTCTCTCTCTCTTCCTCCCACCCCCTCTCTCTCTCTCTCTCTCTCTCTCTCTCTATCTTTTCCTCATTCTCTCTCCTCTAACGAAACAAACATCATTCTGAGATTATGTCTCTCTAGATAGTGATTTATTCTTTCATACTTATAATGCAGAGGAAATAATCCATCTCAATCAAGTTCATTCACAGTCTAAAACATAGCATTGTAAAACTATCTTACATCTCATTACCATTACAAAGTTTATATTCTATAAATATATTGATATATCACTTTCTTATGATGAACATCCGTAAGTTAATATATTTTGATAGACTTTCGCTATCTCTATGAAAATATAGCTTTTTACAAAATATGCATTATTCTCTAAATTTAGATTTTGCATGATAGATGCACTTTCATTCTGTGTTTTCCATTTATTTTTTTGTTCTTGAAAATCGTCTGTCCATCCGCAGAGTAAAAAACGTTTCCAAAAAATTTATATCAGGAAGTAATAAAGTTCATCCTTCTACAATATTACTTAATCATTTCACTCGACTGCAAGGTTGACAAATTGTTATTCTATTTCATATTGAAAATCAATTTTGAATGCAGAGTATATAAAAATTATATGCATAACAAATCAGAATTTGTAAAAAATCGAAAATGAAAGCAGTTAGCTCTCGGGCTTGTTGTGCCAGGCCACATACCTGTCTTTTTAACAATAATTTGCGTCAAAAACATGTTCTGCTATACTACAATATTATTTGATTAAATACAATTTGATTTTGAAATGTACTACCAACGCTACAAAATTGAAATCTAATGAAACTGTAACACATGGTGCACAAGTCGGCAAAGAAAATAACTACATTTATTACCTACAGCAACAAACAGCGTTTTGAAATTTCGAAAAAATCTAGCAGCTACCTACTTACTACACTGAACATACCATGAAATCCGAAATAATTCCGAGAAAGTGATACGGCTTGGAGAAGAACATACTTTACAAAATAGTAAAATGCAATCTTGTCATTTGATTTACGGCTAACTATATAATTCACAGCTTCACACTTGATTTGATTTGATTCGATTTGATTTGATTTGATTTGATTTGATTCGCTGTTCTGAAATTAGGATATGAACATCCTGATATGAGATATCTCATGAAATCTTTTTACTTGAAAGATGATAACATATTAATTATGTAGATGTGAAATTATACACCATGTACATCATTCTTCATATCACAGGTTCCTGGTAGATAAAATGCCATTAGTAACGAAAATCACTGATAGCCTGCGAATAGTGTTGACTCAGGTTCATTCACAATGAATATGAACCCATCCTATAATAAATTGTGTTACCCAAACATAATTTCTAATGGCAAAAATTACAAAAGTTTCTTGAAATTTCCCTTAATTTTATTTCTCGAAAATCTTTGCAATCATGTTAATTGTGTTCCGTGTCCGTAACGTATGTCCTGTGATGAAATTTACTGGCGCTCTTCGACTCGAAGAAAGATACCGCCGTCTGGTTTCAGAGTGTTTCCAGTACCAAACTTCACAGGGATCTAGAAAGGGGAGAAAACTATCTGTATTAAAAGCAATCCTATCAAAATAGAAAATTATGACCCTTTTTCTCTATCAATACCCAACCAGCTTCAATAGTTTTGTAAAATTCTACACTAAGAACTGTTTCAAGAGGGCTTCTTTAAAAGTTCAATTTAATAACTACTACTTAACATAAATTTGTGTAGTAAATCAGATCCTTAATGAGAACCCGATCCAAAACCATCACATCCCTTTCATCTCATGCTAATGGAAATCTACAATTGTTATTAGTTAAATGTTGCTAATCAATATTTGCTGGAATTTAGAAAATATTAGGTATAGATTCTGCCCGCTATTTATCAATTTCTTGATACCCTACTGCATTCCCAAGAAATGTTACTTTGGAAGTTTGTAAAAGTCCTTGATGTTACTGAATGACTATTAGGTTATACTGAGAAAATAGTCGTTATCCCTTAGTTATACCATGGACCTACTTCTTAGTAGGTCCATGGTTATACTAGCTGGTCAAAGTGTCCAACTGTTCCAGAATCTTTGTCATTGTAAAAACTGTTTGATCATCTTACATCTGTTTTAGGACTTGGTACGAAGCGGTATTTCTGGAGGATACGAACTACGGCCATCTTGACCTCCATCAGAGCAAACCGCATCCCGATACAGTTCCTTGGTCCGGCACCGAATGGTATCCAAGCAAACGGGTGACGATTAGCACGATTCTCTTTGGTAAACCTGGAAGTTGGATGTTTCTATAATTTTAGCTAGAACAACGAACACTTTATATTCAATTCTTACAATAGTTGTGTGTTTTTGTACCATATTTATTATCCTCTTTACTTTTTTATCATAATTTGAAAACTCAAAAGTGCAGCACCAAATTTAGAAAACTACCGTTTTCACAAACTTCATTACGGAAACAAATGATTTAAGTTGATGTTTGAAGGTTTGCATGGTGGTATGAATATCGCGGAAGAGGTTTACGGTACACCATGTGTAAAGTCCTAGAAGGACTAAGGAAAGTTGATAAAATAGAAGTGAAATGGAAAGGCGAGAAAGTGGAGGTTGGAAGGAAGAGTATCTTTCGGAAGTGAGTATAGTCTCCTGAAGACGGACAGTCAACCTGTACCAAATTTAGAAAACTACCGTTTTCACAAACTTCATTACGGAAATAAATGATTTAAGTTGATGTTTGAAGGTTTGCATGGTGGTATGAATATCGCGGAAGAGGTTTACGGTACACCATGTGTAAAGTCCTAGAAGGACTAAGGAAAGTGGATAAAAATAGAAGTGAAATGGAAAGGCGAGAAAGTGGAGGTTGGAAGGAAGAGTATCTTTCGGAAGTGAGTATAGTCTCCTGAAGACGGACAGTCAACCTGTCCGAAACGTCGAGTCTACTCTCCTGCTCCTGCTCTGCAACTCTACTCGCCGACTCAAGCCAGCTTCTCCCATCTACTCAACTCTCCAACTCAATCCAGTCTTCTACTCAAACCTCTCATCATGTCTACAACTTTCTGGTTTACAGTCCTTTTCAGGACTATACTCACTTCCGAAAGATACTCTTCCTTCCAACCTCCACTTTCTCGCCTTTCCATTTCACTTCTATTTTTATCCACTTTCCTTAGTCCTTCTAGGACTTTATACATGGTGTACCGTAAACCTCTTCTGCGAAATGATTTAAGGTTATCAAATTAATCTCGAAAATATGCACAAAATAAGTTGAAGAATCTGTGATATTATGCACCAATGCTCCGTGGATGAAGAGACAGAGGGCGCTCTGTAAACAAATGGATTTAGCATGTTCATCATGGGTATCATTATTATAAAAGAAGAATTCTTTTACAAAAACATACCTTGATGGGTCAAATTTCTCCGGTTCAGGCCATAGAGTGGGATCACGCTGGATGTTGTAGATGGAGTAGAGGAATTGAATACCCTTCTCGATGGTCAGTCCATTAACGGTGTGTGTTTCACTACAGCATCGGTCACCCCTGCCAATTAAAGAGAAAGTTGAAATCAGATAAAGGTGGAAATAATTTGTGGGTATTCTAATCCCCTTTATTTCAGTTTGGAAGAATTTTACTCAAATGTGATTAGAAACGGCTGTAATGTTTGGATTAAACTTTAGCTAGAAATTACGATTATGATTTCCTTGCTCTTTAAAACCATGTGGAATCATGAAACAGTATTCAAGTAAACGGCTAACTAGAAGTTATATATCCAACAGACGAATTGTCTACGTTCTATTCTCTTCATTGCCATCTTAAAATCTAGCAAATGGGCTTTAATCATGCTCCTCTTTAATTTGAGAATTTCTTTGTCCGTCCTAGGTTGAAAAAGATGTCGTTTAAATTAAAAGTGGGATGCACTTACTGTCAAGATAATAAAAACAAAAATATTAAATTTCTCTCCAAACCCATCCTTCTCCAAGTTAAAGGAATATCGATTTAGAAAGAATATAATGCTTGACTTACATAACTGCTGGTGGATATAACCTGAGCGTCTCACAGACCACCATGTCCAGTAAAGACATCTTTGCGATGGAGTTGTAGTCGACCGAGTCTCTGGTTGGTGTCACTTCATCCACCTCTTCGATCAGCCGGTCCTGGATGTCAGGATTGGTTGCCAAGGCGTAGGCTAGGAAACCAAGGGTGACGTTGGTCGTCTCGTAACCGGCAGCAAAGAATAATAAAGCCTGGATTTTTTAAATGGAAGAATTGAACAAAAATGCTATCTAAGACTGATAATATTGCTTGCTTTTAACAATGTACTGTGGAAAGGGATATTGGAACAGACAGTGGTATACCTACATGGGTTAAGGGCGGGGCCCAGTGCCTCCATCCAATCGAGTGATGTGAAAAAACAGAACTAAAAAAAGGCAAGAAAAGGGAAAAGAGGATAGAGACGAGAAAAGAAGACCCTTGGACCACCTCCAGCACCCGTCACTAAGTAGTCAATAGCCTTATAAATTCGGTGCCCCCTTCCCATTCGTCCAATCATTCCAGTGCCCCATCCACGGGTGAACTCACCCTATGCCATAAGCGCTTCGGGTGCACAAGTACCACATCTTTACCATTTCATATTTCCACTGGTTTATATATACCTGAGCAAATATCTCATCCATGGTCAGTTGAGTTTTGGTGTTTTGAGCGTTGGAGACATGCTTGTCCTGGTGGTCTTCGATCAGATTATGGAGATCATTGTCGTCCTTGATGACCTTTGACCTGCTGTCATGCTCGTCATCGTTGTGGGCATTCATCATCAGCTGCAGAAAATCCCTCCTCTAGAATACAACATCGTACGTTGCTGTAATTATCTTAGGTTATTTGCCAATTTAGTTAGCAGTGTTATGTTAAGAACTAACATACATAATTTATAATCATTATATTTTAATAACTGATTTACAAGCCTATTAATTAGCATGTTTTAATATGCAATCGATTTCAAATATTATTCTTTTATTCACAATTCAAGCTGTATTGGCTGCCCCCTCCCAAATCCATGAAAAGAAATCTAAGAACATAAGCCCCACTCCTATTGTTTACTTGATTATGAACAAATCGTTCAAAGACAAAGGAATCCTGTCCAAACAGCAAAGTAGGCTTACTTCAGTAACCCCTTCTTCTTCTCTTAACATCATGAAACAGAGTTGGAAAATAATTATTGTAAACCCACCTCATTGCCAGCAGAGCGTTTCTTCAATTCGATTGCTTTCACAACAACATCTCTAAAGAATTTCCTTGTTTCGGCAGGAAACAAGGCGATATCTAGAGCATTAAACAGATACGCGGCCGGCGGGAAAACTCCTGCACAAAAAAACAACACCAGAATTTTAATTGTGGAAAACGCTTTTAATACGTTTGATTAAGCTTTTTTGTAGATACAAGTCACCTTCTTAATGAGAACACACATATGTGGCTGGCCATCAAACAGAAGCTGATGAACAGTTGAATTTTCACCGTAATTTCTGAAATGTGTACCAGGCGCGTCAGCCATTATCTTTCACAATTACCATGGTTCTGTAAGGTGGTCTCAGAATTCAAAGAAATCCCGATTCAGTAAGAAAGATATGCACCAACCTGCTATCATCGCAACAGGACTTTCAACAGTTCCGTCCATGATCCGTTTGGCGTGCTTGACGAATGGATCATCTGGGTTATTCTGGGAATCCACTTGCAGTCCAAAGGCACACTTAGCAATCCCGTCCATTGTGAATGCTTCGAATACGCTGTGGAAGAATGGTGTAAAGATGCATTAACCAGCAGTCGCTTTTGAATCATTTCCTTAATTTAATTCCAACACAAACTGAGGCACACAACCAATCGTCAGACTTGACAACCTAGGCATTACAAGTCTTATATGACAGTCACAACACCAAACCGACTCCTCGCCGACTGCAAACTGACTGGTTTTAGGCAACTGGGGTAATTTACTTCTTCTTTTTTGGAGTCTGTAATCGGTCTAGTGTTGGACTCGTTGGTATGATTTGGAATTAAATAGTATAATTGGCCATCGCCACGTAATACCACAGTCACACCGACGAGACCGACACCAGATCGACAACAGACCAAACCCAATAATGCATCATCCTAACAGCCACAACTTGATCGGTTTTGAATCAGTTTAGAGTTGTTTGACGGTGTGACAGGGTGCGTTTAATCGACACTTTTTCACCCTAGAATCACGGTTTCTAAAGACGTTTAGTTCAAAACGCAATGCGTTCAAGCGATTTTTTCGTCGGTCGTAAAAATAAACGTGTTTGAAAACACAAACATGAAACGCTGAAAAAGATGCGTTTTGTATCATGATTCAAAAGAATCACGGTCGCTAAAATTCGATTGAACGGACGGAGTTCTCAATCATGATTGTATGATGAAGCCTCTTCCGGTTTGGGAAAAACCGCGCGCCCGCTTTGCATGCAATTTGCGTTCACTATACCATCGTGGCCTGTTCCGTTATGTTATTCCTTGTTTTTCCTTCTATCATTTTCTCTTTCTGTCTTTCCTTATGTTATTCTTTGTTTCTTCCTTCTATTCTTATGTTATTCTTTGTTTTTTTTCCTTCTATCACCTTTTCTTATGTTATTCTTTGTTTTTATCATTCTATCATTTGCTCTTTCTGTCTTTCCTTATGTTATTCTTTGTTTCTTCCTTCTATACTTATGTTATTCTTTGTTTTTTCCTTCTATCACCTTTTCTTATGTAATTCTTTGTTTTAAGCATTCTATCAATTTCTATTTCTGTCTTTCCTTTTGTTATTCTTTGTTTCTTCCTTCTATCATCTTCTCTTATGTTATTCTTTGTTTTTATAATTCTATCACTTTCTCTTATGTTATTCTTTGTTTTAATCATTCTGTTACTTTCTCTTTCTATCTTTCCTTATGTTATTCTTTGATTCTTCCTTCTTTCACCTTCTCTTATGTTATTCTTTGTTTTGATCATTCTATCACTTTCTCTTTCTGTTCTTCCTTATGTCATTCTTTGTTCCTTCCTTTTTCACATTCTCTTTCTGTCTTTCCTTATGTTATTCTTTGTTTCTTCCTTCTATTTTTATGTTATTCTTTGTTTTTTCCTTCTATTACCTTCTCTTTTGTTATTCTTTGTTTCTTCCTTCTATTCTTATGTTATGCTTTGTTTTTTCCTTCTATCACCTTTTATGTAATTCTTTGTTTTAAGCATATTCTATCACTCTCTCTTTCTGTCTTTCTGTCTTTCCTTATGTTATTCTTCGATTCTTCCTTCTTTCACCTTCTCTTATGTTATTCTCTGTTTTAATTCGTCCTTGTTTTCACGAAGTGACGGTAGTGAGGAAAATCGTAACGCAAAGTGAACGCAATTTTGTTTCACTACCGTCACTTCGTGAAAACAGCGACGAATTATTCTATCGACTTTATCTTTCTGTCTTTCCTTATGTTATTCTTTGTTTCTTCCTTCTATCACCTTCTCATTCTTTGTCTTATTATTGCGATCTATGCTCAAAACAGCAGTCGACAGTCGGCCGTAAACAATTCCAGAAAGCGCGCGCCGAAGTTTCTGGGCCATACTGCGCAGTGTGATGCGCAGTGGTTTGGCTCGCAATGAGCTAGAATCAGCGTTGATGAAAAATCGCTTGAACGCAAACCGCAGTGACCTTGCTTTTTGTAACGGCGTTTTGAATTGTGATTCATGTTTGTGATTCTAGCTTCGAAAATTCGATTGAACGCACCCTTAGTTAAACGAAACAGTACAGGGGAAAAAGGGCTGGTATAATAGCGGGGAAGCGTTATTCTAGGACTAAGTGGGTATGGTTAGTCCATTGGTGTTTGGATCGCTATATGTCAACCTCCTCAAGTCCAGATTACCGTTTTTGTTCTTTATTTCTATCCGAGTAAAATAAAAGAGCTCGAAACTTGACTATGTGTAGATCAGAGGACCAAGTTAAACCAGGTCCACCTTTATAAATATGAGCCGAAGAATAAAAAATTAAAAAATTAAAAAAATTAAAATCAAAGTTTGCCGGAGGTATTAGTGATATCCATCTATTGACAGAATGATGCCCTTATCTAGCGCAGGATCTATAATTAGTTAAGGTTTTAAAAAAGAAGAGACACAGCCCCCCCCCCCCCCAAGAGAATTAGGTATATAGGTATACAAATTAGGAACAAAAGGGAATGGTGTGGATGTAAAAAGATGTTGTCGTAGCTTTGCCGATATCTTTCATTTAAAGAAAATTTAGCATATAGTACCAAGTCCAGCTATGTTCTTTCACAAGCAGGTATGATCTGGGCCTCATCTTATAAAAAGTTGCGATTGATTCAAATCAAGACTTTCGAAAAATGAACCATATGACGGAAAGTTCCAACGGCCTTGTCCATCACCTATTGCATTGTACAATCATTACAACATGATTGATATGGGAGATATGATATAGGGTGTGAAATGGCACTTGACTTATTCATACAACTGCAATTATTATGGTACTAGTAATGATTAATGACCCTGATGAATGTATACCTGTTAACGTTTATATCGTTGTCTTCGCCTTGTTTCTTTTTCAAGTTGGTCACCAGAACATCACAGCATTCATTAATCACAGGAGACATCTAAATTGAAAATCAATGTTTGAAATTAGATGCATCACATCGCAAAAAAACACCCCCCCCCCTCCAAAAAAAAAAAAAAATTATAAAATTCATAATAAATATATTATTGTTCAGTCGAGGATATCACTAACCTTCAATACAGACTTCTAACAAACTGAGTATCTGTGAATCATTATAAGATTTGTAAAGTTGAATGACCAAAGTATAAGTTTAGTGTTTATAATGATGAAAAACATACACACGCTATATTTGATATAGTCCCAATGTAAAGGATTCAGTGGGAGAGCATTGTAAAAAGTCACGAAAGTTCTTCAACAACCGCATAGTTTCCTGAAACATATAGCCCAATCCTACTGAGTTCTGTACTTCTCTCAAACAATTTCGAACATGTTTGAAAAATAACCTATTCATTGTCCACCTTGTATTTAAATGCGATAAGAAGAAAGTTGTGCGTATAAACCTGTTTCATCTTGAGAGCACTGAATGTTGGAGATATAACGCTCCTGACATCCTTCCATCGCTGATCACGAAGATCCAGTAGACCTTGATCTAATGGTCTGTTCTTCAGGAAGAATTGCTATAATGCATAGACAAGGGTAATTTAATAACTTTAAACTTAACAGGGGAAATATTAATGCTTTCTTTAAATTACATTGTTTGCAATCTTTCATTCATTTTGATTGATTTCTATTTAAAAAAATAGAGGATATTACAAACACCTATATATTGGCTTATTTCCATACATAAAATGTAACAAGACAATCCCAACAATGAAAATGAATGACTTTAACTCAACAGTTCAAAGTGTTTTAATTCATTTCTCTGAAACAGGTTTGACTCCATTATTCAAAAACGTATTCAAAGAATGGGGCTTATTTTTCAACGAGATGTTCTCAAATCATGAATAATCATCAGACTCTTTATGTTTATAAATTTCCCCCATTGCATGAAAGTTGCCCCTTCAAAACAAGTGGCGGATACATGGGCTCAAGGTAATGTGCCCCTCCCTCCCCCCCCCCCCCCCCCCCCACAGCCAAAAGGGGGAAAGGGAGGAAGAAAAGAAGAACTATGATAATTATGATCACACCTTTTTATTCCGAGAATTTTTTACCCCAGATGACACACCATTTTTTCCCCAATTGTCATAGATTTATTTCACTTGTTCCGCGCCTGCCAGAGAATCATGGATCCACCACTTAATAATGTCTGTCATACATAAGAGATTTTACTTACGTAATGATTGGAAAACTTGGAGAAACTTTTAACGAGTACATCTCTCAACACATCAGGATCACAAACAACTATCAAAGGACTCCGAAAGAAGTAGAGACTGTGAAGAAGAAGAAATAATTAATTTTTAGCCTTTATATCTTCTCCCCTTCTTCTTCTTCTTCCTCTTCCTCTTCCCCTTCTTCTTCTTCTTCTTCTTCTTCTTCTCTTCCTCATTCTTCTTTTTCTTCTTTTCTTCTTCTTCTTTTTGTCTAATTTGTATACCTTCTTCATTGGAAATGTATGCTTTATTATCTTTATGCTTCTCTGTATATGTTCTACAAAATAGGAGTAATTGCTCATTTATTTTGTCACAAAACAAATGTCAAAGTGATGAATAAAGCGCGCGTGATGGTCCTTGGCCAGCTTGGGTATACATATAAACTGGAAATCGCTCTATTATGTACGCCCTCAACGAAAGATGGAACAAATTGAAAGACAGTAGTGGCAGCGATGTCAGTAAAATACACTGCCTTTAATCATGTTCCATGTTCAGACTCACTTTTGAAGACCTGATGCGGGCCCAGAAGTTGAAAAGAAGTTAAATTCTGAGTAGCCTTTCAAATTAGTATTGAAAAATAAATATTTTGTGGGAGTATGGGTGATCGGTCATCTTTAATTGAATTGTGTACTCACCCGAAGATGTTACCGTAGTTCTGTTGGCATGTATAGATATAGGAGTAAAATCCCTGTAAACAAACCAAACCAAAACAAAATAAAATTTTAGTAGCAATGAAATGAGTGGACTTTAAACTTGTAGAAGAAATCATTTGATCTTAATTTTAAAATAACCCTGAAACAAAATTTAAAACAATCATTGAGCAACAAAAAATAAAGTGTCTGTGCAGAATTATTTGTTTCTTCATGTTATCTACTCAGCAATGTTAACTCACATCCTCTAGAAGCAGAACTTTTAATTTGATGAATGTTTTGTTTTGTTAATTTTGTTTCAAAGATTGAATGTAATTTATGTCCTTATAATACAATCATGGAACTCTTGTTTTTATTGTTCACCTCCCATCCACCATATCTTTAATTTTCTGATCAAGTTTCTTCGATATCAATATACAGTGAAACCTGTCTATAAAGACCACCCAAGGGAGACAAGAAAGTTGCTTTTTATAGCCAGGTGGTCTTTATGTACAGTTCCTTTATTACATGTTTCAATGAGAAAATTATTTTCAAGGGAAACAAAAAATGTGGTCTTTGTAGACAGGTGGTCACTATTAAAGCAGGTTTGACTGTATACCTTGGTGCAGGACAGAATATTGCCAAATAATGGTAAGGGTCTAGAGCACTTTATTCCTCTTCTCCAGAAGTATGTCAGGTTCCATAGCTCTCGGCTGGTGAGAAAGAATAGTGTATCATAAAGAATATGTTCATTGTTATTATTATTATTATCATTATTACTATTACTATTATTACTTATACCGCACTTTTCCCACTAGGCCCAAACCGCTTACAGTAAAATAATGACAATTACATAAATACATGTAATAAGAAAAACAATCTTACAACTACGAACTGCCCCCCAAAAAGTGTTTTCAAGGCCTTTCTTAAGGTAATAACTGATGAAAACTGTCTAAATAGAATGTATAATGCCTTTGTATGATATTTAAGTTAACTAGTCGCCCCCTCCCGCCTCCCCTAAACAAATCTTTTTATGTGACAGGTTTGTTAAGCACTTGGACATGACAGTAAAGCAATAAAACTTAAAATTAAACAAACAAAAACACTTTTGTAAAAACAATGAATATGAATTACATGAATATGATATTACCTAAATTGAATGGAATGATGTTGTACAGTTTTATTTTATTTGAAAGAACTAGGCGACATGGAAGTGTGGCTAGATCATCCCTTGATTAACATGATCGCAAAGGCTTTCCAGAAATCAACTGAAGAGCAACTTCAAAACTCTGATTATGTAATACTTCATCGTAATATTCGCATATTTTAATAGTTGATGGAAAAGGCTATATAAATTGCCTGAGATTTTTTATCCTTCAAAGTCTTGGTACATCATAGAGGCCCGAATTCACAAAGCAAGGTTTGAGCTCAGACCAAGGTTTGAGCTCAAACCTCCTTTTGTTTCGCCAAACCTCCTTTTGTTCTTTACAAACCAGGTTTGTAAAACGCGTAAAACGCGTCATTATGACGTACGAGAATTCGGGCCATAGAGTTTGGACTCAGAGTATAAAGTCATTCTGGTTCATATTTACCTTTCTGATTAGAAATATGCAAATTACGGTAATGTGTTGTATAAACATTAAGACACCCCTTTGCGAACATTCATAGTTAGTTCTCTCTCCTCCCATCTATTAAGACAGGTTGTACATGGACATGTACAATGCTTATGATTTCTGACGCAATTTCATTAACAAAATCGGGGGGGGGGGTGTCTATATAGGTACATTTAATCTGTAGTCGATATATTTACTAACGGAATGCAATGACAACCATCTAAAAAGTGAACTATTCATTGCCCAATGTCTGACATTTTACCCACAAGTTGTTGACTGTTGTTCACAGATCAGGAGATTCTTTTTCCTTTCACGACATTCTTTTCATTGATCCAAATCTCTAAAGGGCGCTTATATACCCGAATTAAACGTGGAACGTGAATGCTGTGCGTGGAACGTTCAATTCGATGGGATAACAGCAGTGCTATCGATTTCTCTGACTATGTACTGTAGATGGTTTGTGAATGTGTTATGGTTAGTATCCCGTCGGGGCTAGATAATTATCAGGGAAATGCGGAAAATGTCTCGCGACTTTTGTATAACAACAGTGTAATGTTTACATTAATCATATTTTGAATTAAGAAGGTAAATATATATTGTTGGAAAATAAACGTATTCTGGGATTCGCGGCTTGTTATGCCTATCATAATTATATATTTTCCAAGCCGGCGACAGGCAAAATAATGTGCCTGATTGCTCGTCAGAAGAAAAGTCTACTTACCCCACCAATATAGCAACTATCGCTCCGACCAGGGGCAGTGAAACATTGAATCCAAATATCGAGAAAGACATTTTTGTTCAGGAAACACACGATTTCAAACAGATAGTATTTAAACACATTCACCGGTTACAGTAGTCATTGCTTCATGTATATGACCGGCACATCGACTACCAGGGAGCTTGGTGATATAAACCGTGTGTTGCTTGTGGTGGTAGGTCTATGGTTTTATGCAGTTTGAGTTACTCAATCTCAATGCAGGCGCGGATCCAGGATTTTCCAATAGGGGGGGCCGGAAATTGGAAAATTGCGCAGACCATTTTTCAACTCAACATACCAATACTGAGAAGCACCATACCGGTAATTTTTTTTACATTTTCATCAGGGGGGGGGGGGGGCTTAAGCCTCTTGCCCGAAAAAGTAATTTTCTGGATTCACAATTCGGCTAGTGAGCGAAGCGAGCGAGCAAAAATTTGAGGATAATATGTATTTTGTGGAAGTGTTATTTATCACCAAAATATACGACAAAAGATATAACAAATTCATATTTGGGCAGCTCGCTGTTCCCCTCCCCCCCCCCCCCCCATTACGCGCGAAGCGCAGAAGCTTTAATGTTTCATGAAATTATTAGAGAAAGAAGAGGATTCGTTGTACCGTTCTCGACTCCTAATCCTTGTCTGAATTTATTTCCTCCCCCCCCCCTCCTGCTCTCCACCCCCCCCCCCTCCCGCGCAAAGCGCGGTAGTTTTGACCTTTCATTATTGATATTAGAGAAAGAAGACGATTTGTTCTACCATTCTCGACTCTTAATCCATGTCTGAATTGAGTTCCCCCCCCCCTATCATGCGCGAAGCGCGGAAGCTTTGACGTTACATTAAATCATTAGAGAAAGAATACCGTTCTCGACTCTTGATCCTTGTCTGAATTGAGTTACCCCCTCTCTCGCGTGAAGCGCAAAAACTTAACGTTTCATTAAATTATTAGAGAAAGAAGACGATTCGTTGTACCGTTCTCGATTCTTAATCATTGTCTGAATTCAGTTTCCATACCCCCTCCCGCGCGAAGCGCGGAAGCTTTGACGTTTCATTAAATCATTAGAGAAAGAATACCGTTCTCGACTCTTAATCCTTGTCTGAATTGAGTTTTCCCCCCCACCCTCTCCCGCGCGAAGCGCGGAAGCTTTGACGTTTCATTAAATTATTAGAGAAAGAAGACGATTCGTTGTACCGTTCTCGATTCTTAATCATTGTCTGAATTTAGTTTCCATACCCCCTCCCGCGCAAAGCGCGGAAGCTTTGACGTTTCATTAAATCATTAGAGAAAGAGTACCGTTCTCGACTCTTAATCCTTGTCTGAATTGAGTTCCCCCCCACCCTCTCCCGCGCGAAACGCGGAAGCTTTGACGTTTCATTAAATTATTAGAGAAAGAAGACGATTCGTTGTACCGTTCTCGATTCTTAATCATTGTCTGAATTCAGTTTCCATACCCCCTCCCGCGCGAAGCGCGGAAGCTTTGAAGTTTCATTAAATCATTAGAGAAAGAGTACCGTTCTCGACTCTTAATCCTTGTCTGAATTGAGTTCCCCCCTCCCCTCTCCCGCGCAAAGCGCGGAAGCTTTGACGTTTCATTTAATTATTAGAGAAAGAAGACGATTCGTTGTACCGTTCTCGGTTGTTAATCATTGTCTGAATTCAGTTTCCTCCCTCCGCACGAAGCGCGGAAGCTTCTGACGCTTCATTAAATTATGAGAGAAAGAAGATGATTCGTTGTCGCATTCTCGATTCTTAATCCTTGTTTGAATTCATTTTCCCCCTTCCGCGCGAGGCGCGGAAGCTTTGACCTTCCATAGTTTAATGAAATTATTAGAGAAAGAAGATAATTCGTTGTTCCATTCCCGACTCTTAATCCTTCACTGAATTCAGTTTCCCCCTCCAGCGCAAAGCGCAGAAGCTTAACGTTTCATTAAATTATTAGAGAAAGAAGATGATTTGTTGTACCGTTTTAGACTTGTCAAAAATGTTTCTTTGTCTGCTCCTTTTTTCGTCCTATGTCCTCTTACTGCCCCTACCGCCCCTAGCTACGCATGCTTTAAAGGGAAAATAATGTGCCTGATTGCTCGTCAGAAGAAAAGTCTACTTACCCCACCAATATAGCAACTATCGCTCCGACCAGGGGCAGTGAAACATTGAATCCAAATATCGAGAAAGACATTTTTGTTCAGGAAACACACGATTTCAAACAGATAGTATTTAAACACATTCACCGGTTACAGTAGTCATTGCTTCATGTATATGACCGGCACATCGACTACCAGGGAGCTTGGTGATATAAACCGTGTGTTGCTTGTGGTGGTAGGTCTATGGTTTTATGCAGTTTGAGTTACTCAATCTCAATGCAGGCGCGGATCCAGGATTTTCCAATAGGGGGGGCCGGAAATTGGAAAATTGCGCAGACCATTTTTCAACTCAACATACCAATACTGAGAAGCACCATACCGGTAATTTTTTTTACATTTTCATCAGGGGGGGGGGGGGGGGCTTAAGCCTCTTGCCCGAAAAAGTAATTTTCTGGATTCACAATTCGGCTAGTGAGCGAAGCGAGCGAGCAAAAATTTGAGGATAATATGTATTTTGTGGAAGTGTTATTAATTTTATCACCAAAATATACGACAAAAGATATAACAAATTCATATTTGGGCAGCTCGCTGTTCCCCTCCCCCCCCCCCCCATTACGCGCGAAGCGCAGAAGCTTTAATGTTTCATGAAATTATTAGAGAAAGAAGAGGATTCGTTGTACCGTTCTCGACTCCTAATCCTTGTCTGAATTTATTTCCTCCCCCCCCCCTCCTGCTCTCCACCCCCCCCCCCTCCCGCGCAAAGCGCGGTAGTTTTGACCTTTCATTATTGATATTAGAGAAAGAAGACGATTTGTTCTACCATTCTCGACTCTTAATCCATGTCTGAATTGAGTTCCCCCCCCCCTATCATGCGCGAAGCGCGGAAGCTTTGACGTTACATTAAATCATTAGAGAAAGAATACCGTTCTCGACTCTTGATCCTTGTCTGAATTGAGTTACCCCCTCTCTCGCGTGAAGCGCAAAAACTTAACGTTTCATTAAATTATTAGAGAAAGAAGACGATTCGTTGTACCGTTCTCGATTCTTAATCATTGTCTGAATTCAGTTTCCATACCCCCTCCCGCGCGAAGCGCGGAAGCTTTGACGTTTCATTAAATCATTAGAGAAAGAATACCGTTCTCGACTCTTAATCCTTGTCTGAATTGAGTTTTCCCCCCCACCCTCTCCCGCGCGAAGCGCGGAAGCTTTGACGTTTCATTAAATTATTAGAGAAAGAAGACGATTCGTTGTACCGTTCTCGATTCTTAATCATTGTCTGAATTTAGTTTCCATACCCCCTCCCGCGCAAAGCGCGGAAGCTTTGACGTTTCATTAAATCATTAGAGAAAGAGTACCGTTCTCGACTCTTAATCCTTGTCTGAATTGAGTTCCCCCCCACCCTCTCCCGCGCGAAACGCGGAAGCTTTGACGTTTCATTAAATTATTAGAGAAAGAAGACGATTCGTTGTACCGTTCTCGATTCTTAATCATTGTCTGAATTCAGTTTCCATACCCCCTCCCGCGCGAAGCGCGGAAGCTTTGAAGTTTCATTAAATCATTAGAGAAAGAGTACCGTTCTCGACTCTTAATCCTTGTCTGAATTGAGTTCCCCCCTCCCCTCTCCCGCGCAAAGCGCGGAAGCTTTGACGTTTCATTTAATTATTAGAGAAAGAAGACGATTCGTTGTACCGTTCTCGGTTGTTAATCATTGTCTGAATTCAGTTTCCTCCCTCCGCACGAAGCGCGGAAGCTTCTGACGCTTCATTAAATTATGAGAGAAAGAAGATGATTCGTTGTCGCATTCTCGATTCTTAATCCTTGTTTGAATTCATTTTCCCCCTTCCGCGCGAGGCGCGGAAGCTTTGACCTTCCATAGTTTAATGAAATTATTAGAGAAAGAAGATAATTCGTTGTTCCATTCCCGACTCTTAATCCTTCACTGAATTCAGTTTCCCCCTCCAGCGCAAAGCGCAGAAGCTTAACGTTTCATTAAATTATTAGAGAAAGAAGATGATTTGTTGTACCGTTTTAGACTTGTCAAAAATGTTTCTTTGTCTGCTCCTTTTTTCGTCCTATGTCCTCTTACTGCCCCTACCGCCCCTAGCTACGCATGCTTTAAAGGGAAAATGAAACAATCATGATTGTGATAGCATACAATTAGGTCAGTAGAAATGAAAGGGGAAAAAAGATCTATTTATACACCAACCATGAAATAATCACGACCGGGAGCGTCATATCTTAGTTTTGTGTTATCGGGCGAGGGCCGGGGTATCTTTTTTTTTTTCTCTCTCTCTCTCTCTTCTTTGTTTTCTCTTCTCTTTTCTTTCATCTTCTCCTTTCTTTTCTCTTCTCCTTTTTTTCTTCTCTTCTCCTTTCTTTTTTTTTCTCTTTTTTTTTTGCGCCGCCAATAGGGGGGGCCGCGGCCGTTTCGGCCCCCCCTGGATCCGCCACTGTCAATGAGAATGAGCTGTTGCGTAAGCTTAGTCAACAAGGTGACTTAGTGACGGATAAAAAGGGGGTCGCAAAACAGAGGCATATTCGTACGACTTCGCCAGGGGCGGATCCACGTAGCGATTTTTCCGGCCCGGGCCCCCCCCCCCTAGCCCCCCAAAACGATAAAAAAATAGGATAATAACGTGAAGTAAACCTTTTTTAAAACACAAAACAAAAGCGCCCCCCCCCCCCCCCAAAAAAAAAAAAAAATAAATAAATAAATAAATAAATAAAAAATAAATAAATAAATAATAATAATAATAATAATAATAATAATAATTGATTCACCGACCGGCTAAGTCGGTGCTAAATTTTTCCTCCAAAACTCGATCAAAAAAGGGAAAGAAGAAAGGTATTCGCCGGCCGGCTGAGTCGACGGTAAATGTTGTATTAAGATTTGAATTCCCCCCCCCCCCTTGTCGCCGGATGGATCCTCTGCAGGCGCGGATCCACGGGGGGGGGGGCTGACGGGCCAACAACAGCAATTTTTTTTTTTTTTTTAATTTTTAAAAATTATTTTAAAAAAAAAAAAAAAATTCTCACGAAGAAGGCCAAAAAACCAAAAAGTGGTCTTACCCACCCCCATCGGCTGGCTGAGTCGAATTAAAATATTTCCTGAAAAATTGCACAAAAAAAGTACCACCTACCCCCCCCCCCCCCCCCCCGCTTATTCACCGGTGGTTGAGCCGCAACTAATATTTTCTCACGGATTGGGCCCCCCCCCCCCTCTTCCCGCCGGCTGCTGGATCCGCCACTGGACTTCGCCACGACTCATCTGTCATATTATGTTGAATTCTATGCATGACCCGGTCTTTTTATCATCATGTATGATACATGTCCGTTATGTTTGGGAATAATGATTGAGAATGTACCCTATGCCTGGATTGAGCGATAAAGGAATTTCTCATGAGATCCAAAGAGATTCGATCATACATAGTATGTCCTCCGAAGAACTCGATATTCATATCCCTTAAAAGTAAAACGCTATTGATATCACATTGTACTCCCTCCAGCTTACACACATCGCGTAAACCATGTTTCGCAAATATTGCATCATTTATAGAGAGCATTACAAGTAGATCTGCATTAATTTCTAATCACTCATTAAATTTGTTTAGAGATACACTTCTTAGTATTCAAATGTTACGTAAGAGCTCGAGGTGATTGCGTACTGGGTCAACTTGATCACTGATCTGTACGTGGGTGGGGGGGGGGGGGGGGGGTCCGTACAGATCAGTGGGTCAACTGCGTTGCTTACGTAGAGATTTTAAAGGTAGTGCATCCCTTTTGCAGCCAATGCCAAATCATGTAGAACTTTGAAGGAATTATGAATATGTCACGTACGTCCTATATGTGAAATATAAATGATAGCAGTGTCCTAGTATTTAAATTATGGAGACCTTTTTTTTGTTGGGGGGGGGGGGTCTCGAAATTTGAAAATTTGACATTTTTTTCGCTGGGGGGGGGTAAGGTCACCTTTTTTCGGTCACCCATTGGCATAATTTTTTTTTTTTTTTTTTTTGATAATTAAAAAAAAAAAAAAAAAAAAAAAAAATGGGGGGGGGGGTTCAACCCCAACCCCCACCCTGTGTACGCGCCTAGTTTACATCAATAACTCACTTCTTGTAATGGCCAAAATTAAACTGATTCAATTTTTGCGCAGCACAAAACATACGTACGTACGTACGATTTGATTGAACGACAGGAAAGAGAAAGAATCCTAAAAATAGTCATTTATGACATGTAATTGTACATAATTATGTATACATATAAATAGTTCATAAAATAGTGTGTGGCAACAAATGTCAACTATGACTGACTGCCAAACAAAATCAAATCAAGAAAGAAAGAAGGCGCTCGAAAAATTCGATTCGGCAACTAATTAACGGTCGTTATTTTCCCACATAAAGACTTGTTCAAGCCCTTTTGCTTTTGGAGAAGCCGTAGGAATTTAACTTTTTTGTTTCTTTGGCCTGCAAATGGTAGCCTACATAGTACCAAATAAAGAAAAACAAAAATGTGACATTGCGGCAAAGTTCTCGATGTACAAGTGTTCGAGGCTATCCCGTCAGAAAAAGCTTGGTACAAATGCGATGAGTTTGATGATCGATTTCATGTCTTGACAATTCTGTAGTTCTAACACTAACAGCTACCTTTCCTAATTTAATCATTTATCATGTAAATTACTGCAATGATTCTTTTAAGATTCGAAATGTTGAGGATTTTTGATAATTACTCGGATTGTATCTGGAACATGGGTATCGACCCCCCCTCCCCCAATAATTCACCATCAAAAAAATAATAAAGAGAAAAATTAATGATGAGGGCCCGATGAGAGTAGTTAATGGTTATTACTCGCAAGATGACCATAAATATACACATTTTGCTATCTCATTTTCATAATACATTCGTAAATGAGACAACCGTATATGAGACAAGAAGAAATTGAATTCTCGCTCATACGGCTTCATCAGGAATTGATCAATTTATTCAATTTATTCAATCAACAGCATCATACAGTAGAAATGCAGTTCCAAATGCAAAGCCGCAGCGTTAAAAAGCAACGAGCTAAATGTTGAGCGCGAAGCGCAAAAAAAAAGGCAGGGGGCGGTTGGGGCGGTCGCCCCCTCCCCCCCCCCCCCCCCCAAAAAAAAAAAAAAAAAAAAAAACGCCGGCCAAAAAGAGAGAGAGAGAGAAAGAAGAAAGGAAGAGGACGTTGGAAGAAAACCGATTAAGAGTCGAGAACGGCACAACGAATCGTCTCCTTCTCTAATAATTTAATGAAACGTCAAAAGAAACTGAAATTAGACAAGGATTAAGAGTCGAGAACGGTACAACAAATCGACTTCTTTCTCTAATAATTTAATGAAACGTCAAAGCTTCCGCGCTTCGCACGGAAAGGGGGGGGGGAGACTGAAATCACACAAGGATTAAGAGTCGAGAATGGTACAACGAATCGTCTTCTTTCTCTAATAATTTAATGAAATGTCAAAGCTTCCGCGCTTCGCATGGGAAGGGGAACTGAATTCAGACAAGGATTAAGAGTCGAGAATGGTACAACGAAACGTCTTCTTATTTAATGAAACGTCAAAAGAAACTGAATTTAGACAAGGATTAAGAGTCGAGATTGGTACAACGAATCGTCTTCTTAATCTAATAATTTAATGAAACATCAAAGCTAGGCTCATCATGACGGAATACACATCTCATGAGCTGCTAGCCCGTGTAGAAAAACAGCTCCTAGCCTGCTGTTGACTTTACTCTTAGCAGAGATCATGATCATGACATATTGAGATTCTAGTTTCATATTCTTCATAAACTGCACTTATCCCCTAGCCGTTCATGCGCCACTCTTAAGATCACCACAAAATATAGTTTCATTGTATTTGCCATTCAACACATTGTCTGATCAAAGACACAAAAATTACCCCCCCCCCCTTCCAGAGTGAAACCAAAATGCTATAAACATAGCAAACTACTATCAGACCGTAAACTTTTGTGGTTTTCATATTGTTTTCAAGCTCTTCAGACCCCACCCCCTCCCCCATTTTTCAGACAAATCTGGATCCGCCTTCGCAACCATATGTCTTCAGTAATGACATATTTTATATAGTAAGTGAATTAATTTATTATACATATTACTTCCTCAACTGGACGTTTAGTACTCGCTTCAACTTTCACATTGGATTTGCCACGAAGGTGTTTGAATAATTATCATCATAATAGGGAAGGGGTGAGAACCGTGAGATCATAAAATATCTCTTCTCAAACTCTCATTAGCAGCCATCTACATGTAATTTTCACGGACGAGAACATGACTTTGTAGACATCTATCTTTCTAACTGTATGCACCAACTAAGCGACGTGCACTAAGCATCATCACAATGCCTTTGACAATGGATAACTGGTGTGTCAAAAGATTCCTCTTATTCCTGGCATGTCTGGTACTGCCTCTGGCTGCTGTGGATTCGGACTCGGGATATGCCAGGGAGCCGATCTGCGATGATGAAAGGGCCACAAGAACGTCAGAATGTAAGCAAAAGGGCAATCGAGTGTAAATTGCGTTTATTGGAAACATTAGTTTTATTTAATGAAGATGGTTACTACTTCCAAGAAATAATAATAATAAGAAGAAATAATAATAATAATAATGATACCAATATAAAGATAATGATAATATCAATAATAGCAGTAGTGATAATAATTTTAACTACAACACATTTCAATATCACAAATATCTTCTTTGCATTTTATTTCATGTAAGCTACTCCTGATGAATAATAGTCGAATCATAATATGATGAAGTATGAATGTGTACTCATGTTAGTTGTCATTTGACCATATAATATAATTAATGACATCTAGTAAAAGGTTGAGTACAAACGTAAATTTAAAGGACTTAATTTTTAATGTGAAAAAACATACACACGAATGTATTTTAATAATTATAATTTAAAATTATATGTAGCTATACGCTATATTGAATTTTATGTGTTGTGTAAGAAGTGTTTTAGATTTTTAGATTTTCATCTTGAAGAGTTACTTTTCTTAAATCTTCATGCGCTAAAGCAGAATATAGCAGACCATAACTCTCTATTTATTTGTTTTCTCTCTCTCTCTCTCTCTCTCTCTCTCTCTCTCTCTCTCACTCTCTCTCCCCTTATCTCTCTACCTCCCCTTCTCTCTCTCCCTCTCTTTCTCTCCATCTCTCTCTCTCTCTCTCTACTTCTCTCTTTATCTTTCTCACTCACTTCCGCTTCCCCTCTCTCTCTCTCTCTCTCTCTCTCTCTCTCTCTCTCTCTCTCTCTCTCTCACTTTGAAAGACGTGAAAAGACATGACGACATTTTATCCATGTTATTTTGTATGGGTATTTTGCTTATCTTTTAAATCTACTATTGCAATGGGCTTCAGGAGGCAGGCTATAAAGACAGCCATGGGTGTCGATCCCGGGGGGGTGGGGGGGATATATCCCCCCAAGTATTTCAGGTGGGGGGATGGCCTGTACAATCATCCCCCCCAATAATTCACCATAAAAAATAATTAAAAAAGGAAAAGAAAAAGTAATGATGAGAGTCCGATGAGAGTAGTAAATGGTTATTACTCGCAAGATGACCATCAATATACACATTTTGCTATCTCATTTTCATAATACATACATATATACGAAGTCAATAAGACAACCGTATATGAGACAAGAATAAATTGAATTCTCGCTCATACGGCTTCATCAGGAATTGATGAATTTATTCAATTTGTTCAATCAACAGCATCATAGAAATGCAGTGCGTCAAATGCAAAGACGCAGCATCAAAAGCAACGAGCTAAATGTTAAGCGCGAAGCACAAAAGTAGCAATCTGCAATGCACATCAGACAATCCTGGACAGTGTAAACATAGATGAACTCTGTGAAGATTTCCTGATGAGATCGGAGACAAGGAGAAAGATTTTCGGACATTAGTATGACTTATAAAATAGTTCACTAGTTGTTATGTTGTTTCCGTTCACCCTTTTTAAATTTCACGTCATTGTATCTTTATTTTATTTTTTTTCACTCATTTTATTTCCTGATATTTCCTAAAACATTTTTCATTTTTGGAGAAAGATTATTATGTCACAACTTATTTGTGACACAACTTATTTCAGTGGGGAAACTGAATTCAGACAAGGATTAATATAATGAACAGTACAACGAATCGTCTTCTTTCTCTAATAATGTAATAAAATGTGAAAGCTTCCGCGCTTCGCGCAGGAATGGGCAAAAATGATTTCAGACAAGGATTAAGAGTCGAGAATGGTACATAGAATCGTCTTCTTTCTTTAATAATCGAACGAAACGTCAGAGCTTCCGCGCTACGCGCGGGGGAAGGGGAACTTGATTCAAACATTAATGATTAAGAGTCGAGAATGATACATCGAATCGTCTTCTTTCTTTAATAATCTAATGAAACGTCAGAGCTTCCGCGCTACGCGAGGGGGAAGGGGTACTTAATTCAAACATTAATGATTAAGAGTCGAGAATGGTACATCGAATCGTCTTCTTTCTTTAATAATCTAATGAAAAGTCAGAGCTATCGCGCTACGCGCGGAGGAAGGGGAACTTGATTCAAACAAGGATTAAGAGTCGAGAACGGTCCAACGAATCGTCTTCTTTCTCTAATAATTTAGTGAAACGTCAAAGCTTCCCCGCTTTGTGCGGGGGGGAGGGGGGAGGGACTCCCCCTCCCTGCACCCAACCCCCTAGAAGCCGCGCTTCGCGTGCTCACTACCGCCCCCCTAAAATTAAATCCTGGCTGCGCGCTTGGGAGGGGTGCAACTTGCCACACGCTTCTACCACTTTGGTTGCTTTGATCCATTGCCGAAAATATTTTGGCACGTTTCATCCCACCCAACCACGGATACAAATCGACACCCTTGAAGACAGCACAATGAAGGAAAATGTTTAACACATGCGAGGTAAAGGAATAAGCGACAAAGAACATTTGGATTAGAAAAAATAGCATTCTTTATTAATTTCATATAAAATAATCAATCCTGAGATCCCCCCAAATAGTTTAAAGATGCATTCGTCTTGTTCATACCTTGGTAACAAAAACACGCCAAAAAAGAAACTGAATGTGTAACGTGTGTTCCAACCGTTAAAAGTGACATAAACCGAATTAACCTATCTTTTTAAGTAATAACCCTACCCTTTTCGTAACCATCGTAGCTTGATTTCAGATCATTTATTCAAAAAGAAAATAGTGAGCAGAGCAATATTTGCAACTTTTTCTTCTCCAGATATGATGTACCTCGGTTGTTATAACCACACGTGCTTTCAGAGTGTGACTCGCTCAACCGTAATGGGTATTGACAAATGCATCATTGGTTGCAGAAACGACAGCTATCAATCTGCAGCATTGTCCCACGGAGATACATGTTATTGCGGGAGTTTTATCTGCAAGAGGAATGGCACAGAATGCGACAGTAAATGTGGAGTACCATGCAGTGGTGTCCGGACCAGGTTCAAGACATGCGGCGGAAAAGGATTTATTCAAGTGTATATGCACGGTAAGATTTCTATCCTTTTTTTTTTATTTCGCGATGACGTCCGTGCCCCAGTAAGTGCAGATCAAAATGATGTGGAGGTAAATCAAATTAAAGAATGCATTCATCGTGCTCATACCGCAGGAACAAAAATACGCCAAAAACAGAAATAATATAATATATCTACCTAACTACGAGGGGCATTTTAAAGAAAATTCTTATCATCGTTATCAAGACATTAGTGGTCATCCCGTTACTGACCGAAAGCCCAAGAAACCAGCGGCCCGCGAGCCCGGCGACCCTGACAACTAAAGATTACACCCTTTTGAACCCAAATGGGAAGTGTCAGATAGCTGGACACCGACTTCCGTTGTCAGGGGGGGGGGTGGGAATACTCAGATTTGGTTTTGACGGTGGTGTGCCGCTCAAGCCTCGAAACCCCTATCCATTATTAGGGGGCATTTTTCTCGAAAAAGACCCATTTTCCACAATATTTTCGGGTGTTAAATTTTGAAAAATTTGAAAAAACGGACCCATGTTTAATGATATTTTTGTTCAAAGTGGGACCCATGTGAAGGGAATTTTTGTGTAAAAGTTACCCATTAGAGCGGCACACCCCCGTATGTTAATAATATGTGAGTACCCCCCCCCCCGGGTATCAATCATACGACATCTCTTCCACTGTTCTGTTTTGTCCTATAAAATAATTTCTCAAGAGTTCTTTATGATTGAAAGTCCGAAGTACAAACTGAAATTTACGATTATGGAGTTTGTGGTTCTTGGTAGACTAACGGTAATACCTGTTATCTGTGTCTTTTTATTACAGATTTTCCTTTCAAGGAAAGCCCAGGTATGTAAAACTTACCTACAATTGTTTAGTTTAAGATAGCTTGATTTGTTAGCATGTATGAACCTTCCAGATAATTGTTAAAGTGTAGATTCATAAAAACTTTTCTTCATTTATATTTTTAGGTCCATATCATCTTGCCATCTATATTGCACTTCCAGTTCTTGGCACATTGTTCATCATCGCTGTTGGCGTTATCACGATTTCTCTTTGTTCATGTCTTGAAGTAAGACCTCCTTTAACGGCAGTACCTCGATCTCCCCACCTCAGCGGCTCAACCCATCGATATTCAACGTACATTATCGATGATTCGAGGGAAGCAAACGAATACCAAGGAATGAATTTGCAATCCATAATCCAACCCGGATATCAAGACGTCGGTTACCAGACGGTACCGGAAGGTCACCGGATCCCTGTCGCTGGGACATCAGATCATGGCGCATGCGCAGATCTAAAGGCAGGGAGTGCTAAACATGCGACTTTCGACACATCTGAAGGCATCCCAGATGGATGTTCTGACAATGACGAAGTTCAATCCTCTCACGAATACGCGTATCCTAACCTGATAAATTATTATGAATCTTACACATGTCGGAGGTCACAAGTCGGTGATGATGGGTATCTTGTCCCGGACTCTTTGGAATAAGATATCGGATCCAGTATTTGTTGTTCTTCTTCAGTTTTTTGTTAAATTAAAATGCACGCCTATCAAAAATCGCCAGAAACTGTATATACTTAGGGTGATTTAAAAGGTAGGGAACAAGCATATACGCGTACCCTAAATAACACTGAGAGGGGGGGGGGGCAGTGAAGTAAATAATACAAGCAGAAAGAAACAAAAAGGAGAAAATAAGAGGGGGAAAGTTGTTTACTTTGCAGAGCAATTCCTCTATAATCACAATAATTTTGTATAAGTAGTACATGTATAATATGAGCATAGTTTATTTAGCCGTCGGGCTCTTTGACCAATTCTTGTTAATTTTAAACTATTCGGTTACGCGAAAACCTTTACTGTGACGTCATACCCGCGAGAATCATGGAGCTGTCAACTTGCAATAAATATAAAACAATTCGTGTTCTCATATTGATGCAGGACGTGTTTTACAATATGTTCAAGTGAACTTTAATTTATATAAAAGTCAATGCATATTCGCCTATATATCAGTTATTTATGTTTTGTACTCATACGCTCTGAAAAGAAAATACATAATCATTGTGTGTACATACACTGTCGCTCATAAGGGTGGAATATTTTAGTTTTACCCCAATTTATGGAATTATTTTTAAAGTTATTTAAAAAGAGTAGATCTAGATAATAACATACATTCTCAGATTGTATTGATTAATAATTTGCCAATGTGTGTGTTTTGCGGGACTGCTAAAGCATGTGTATGCTACTATATGCTTATTAATTAGGGGACCTACGCCCTCCAGTCATAAATGACAGTAATGAGGATTAATGCCCCACAAAAGGGCGCTAATATAGCACATCGACACGGTTTTGATCCTGGGGCCTCCCAGTTACGAGGCCATTGTTTTGTCACTGAACCATGACTGTACGCAGCGGGGGCTAGGGTAGGGGGCAGCTTCCATAAATTAAAAAAAACACAGAAAATGCAATAAATTTTAAATAATTTATTGCATTTAACCCCGGTCCCCAACATAAAAAAATCCTCTGAACGGCCATGCATTATGGCTCAAGGCATGGGCACTCAGAAGATTTTTTATAAGATGGGGCCCCAAAAATTGTCAAAAATACAAAATTTTGTTATTTTACAGATTTACCGGATGCATGGCAAAATCATGCGTCCGGTAATTTTTTTTTACCGGACGCATGATTTTTTTTTACTGGACGCATGATTTTTTTTACCGGACGCATGATTTTTAACTTATCATGAAATTAAAAAAAAAAAAAAAAAAAAAAAAAAACAGATTATAGTTATCAAAAAACACGAAAAACAAATATTTATCACCCAAAAAAAAATTATCAAAAAAATCATTAAAAAACAAATTATATAAAAAAAAATTAAAAAAAAAAAAAAAAAAAAAAAAATAGAATTGTTTAATAAGAAAGGATATCGGTGGTATCAAACGCCGAAATCACGTGCATCCAGTAAAATAGTTACATGGTAATTGACCAATCAGATTGCAGGGATTCTTCTAGCAATCTTATAAATTATATTAATATTGCCAATCTGGAAGGAAAACATATATTTATTAAAAACATTATTTAATTATCTAAAGACTTCACTCGTTGTTTTATTTCTATTCTTGTAATTCAGCAGTGTTATTAGCGTATACATCAATATAGTTATCATTATATTCGTTTTATGAAAATGAAGTGAGTGTATATAGGATCATTCAGTAGAAAGGAATGCAGACTTTACGCTCGTTTTTCCCACTTTGGCAGGAATCTAGGTATCAGGGTTGTTTGTTTACAATCGAGAATGAAAAAATAGATTTCGCAAATTCGTACTTCCAATTCCAATCACGAAAATGGGCTATTGTGAAAAGATTACACATAGTTTCAAACAAATTTGCAAAGTCATTTCGCATCCAGGTATTAAAATAGATCAGTCTTTGCAAACGTAAGCAAACTTAATGTTTTTTTCCCTACAACAATAATTACTAAAGACGATTGTAAATAATTTCAGAAGCTTTTCCAACATAGCAACAACTCATACAGAACGACGCAGGAACCCTTTACAGGTAAAAACAACAGTTCGTCATTTGGGTCATAACTAGAAGCGTTCATAAAACAACGTGAATGCATCTGCACATTTTCTATTAGACATACATCCTTGGACTTTGAGTACCGAGAAATACGGGGAGAAAAAATGAGAGAGTAAGGGAGAAAGAAAGAGAGAGAGAGAGAGAAAGAAAGAAATATGAATATAGATATTACGATATGTATTGTGATTTGTGTATGGTTCAAGTAGAATGGAGTAGAATGAAGTATCTCTCCCTACTCCCTAGTCCCTTACATTCATTAGTAAATGCTGTATAATATTAATCGAAAGGAAACTTACATATTCAATGAACAGCACAGAATGCAATTAAATATGAAAAAAAATGATAGCAATGTTGCTATTATGGCCGTTTGGTAGACTTTTTCAACTTGTCCGAAGCACAAGACGAGTAATTTTAAAATAATTAAAAAAAACATACCATTCAAATTGGGGCAAAAAGGAGTCACGCATCGTCACGTGATCTAGAAAATTATATATATGCACATGTATATATAAAATGCAACTCGTGTTACACTGAAAGATTGCTGTAATCCTCGCCTGATATTATCTCTAGTGGCAAATCCAGGATTTTCCGCCAGGGGATCACAAGTCTGGAAAGTCTCTGACAAGCAAAGGGAGATTATAATATAAAAGGGTTCTCACATTTCCAGGTAGCCCTCATGTCCAAAAGGTGACAGAGGCACACGAGAACGAAATCTGTTCACATATTTTGTTTTCTTGCATATCGCCCAGATGTGCGGGTGAATTCTTAAATTAAAGCATTTAGAATACGATCATACAAAATGCTATAATAAGACGAAAACACCCCTTAGATAAACGCCACTCGGTTGCTTCGCTCCCTCGCAGTATTTCCACACAAAGCAATGTAGATTTATCGTAATCATTTTAAGGCTTTTTTACTGTCTTTTTTTTTTCTCTTTCAAGATTTGTTTATCGAAAATTTGTATTGTAATCACATAATACATCAACTTTTATTGTCTTCAGAAAATTCTAGAAAATCAAACGGCATTTTATATTTTATTGTTCATTCAATGCACAAAAATTAATAACAGAATGATAATTGTGATAAAAGTGAACAGGCGCCGCCGAATTTAACTCCGCGCTAAAACTTCAGCGACGACCGAGCGATGCCCTAAAAACAAGCAGTACCCGGGCGAAATTGGCTAAAAACTCGCCGCCCGGCCGCGAAATTTGTATTCCCAAACAGGTTTGCAATTTGTTATATTTTCGTTCTTCTCAATGGCTGATATGTTCTACGTCATTAGAAGGGGAAAAAATAGCGCCCAGGCACCTAGCGCATTTTGGGGCCCCGCCGATCACCGGCCGGTCGCCGGGCGATTTCTTTAAAATCAGCCGGTGGCCGGTGGGAGACCGCTCGGGAATCGGTGAGTCAACAGTCGGTCACTACCGGGATGCCGCCTGGAGAAGCTCCCCGATTTCACCCAACTTTGACCTAAAATCGACCGGCGATCGACGGGAAATCGACAGGGTACCGCCCATGCTCGACTTCTCCAAAAATCGTTGGGCGATGCCTAAATTCCGGCGGCGACCGAGCAGGCTACTAATCGGTCGGTCGCCGCTCTGTGTTGTGACCATAGCTTTATTAAAATGCCTAGACGAGTTTCGCATTCTTTACCCCCTTTCAGCAACACAATACTTTGATGTGAAAAGCAATCTGTGTTCGGCCAGTATGAATGGCATTCCAAAACGGCTACACACCGATCGTGGCGCCGCGCGCACGTTTAAGCGGGACGGGAGAAAGTCCAAGCCGCTGTACAAGTCGGGTTGAGAAAGGTAAATTGTGAGAGTTTTTGCTGTATTTTGATGCCAAATTTGTGACTAAACGCCTTCCAAATGTATACATTTGTAATAAACTGAATTCTAAATTTTTCCTTTCCTCATTACTTTCCAGAGAGCAGCGTATATTCGAGAATAGACCGAACGGACAGAAGTGTGTTCGGCCAGAATGAATGGCATTCCAATACGGCTACACACCGATCGTGGCGCCGCGCGGCGACAGAAGTGGCGACGGAGTGGCGACCATCAAACATGGCGTTAAAAAGGAGGCGCCATATTGGCCCTGTACTGGAAGAAAGATCGAAGAAAGAGCGTCCCCCGAGAGTTTATACAAGCGTTAACTGGATCAAAAACTTAATGGTAATGTTAACATATTTTTGTTTATATATCTTGATTGACTAGAGAGGTAAATGTTATTCCTCACGGTGTGTATTTTATGTATGTATACATTAGTTTGAATTGGTGAAGCCGAGTACAAAACTCAATCGTAATAGACTAAGAATGTTGATGAAGAAGATTTGCTCATGTGCTGAAATTGGAATCAACTTCTGGTTGAAATTTCATACTACATAATGCTCAAGGTATGATAAATTCATGAAATGTAACACTATTAGGCATTTGGCCGATATTCTCAAATTCATAACTTTAAAATGTGTTGCTTGCATGTATGACTTTTATGGATAGAATTAACTTAACATTTAATTAAATATTGCAGCTAAATCATGCGAATGCGTCACGAATACAAACACTCCACTACATAATCTAGCTGAAACAATAAAGATATCAAATTTCTGAAATGGTCTTGAATTATGAATTGGTAATATCACAAGATTTTGTATAAATAGATAGGAGGCGAGTTGGCTCAGTCGGTAAAGCGTCTACCTGTCGAACCAAAAAAATCTCGTGATCTAATCCCACCGAGGCGGATGACTTAAGCCTGCGTTGTGTGTTAACGTGCCTTGTTTCATAGACGCAGGCTGTGTTAAGTGGAAAACACTCAGTCCCTCGGATAGGACGTTAAATTGAGGTTCCGTGTACAGGAGAGTCACCACCCTTGCAAGTTAAGAACCGACTGCACTATTCGTATAAGAGTAGGGGGAAACCCCGGTGTAGTGGTCCACCTGCAAACCCAGTAAGGTTGGCGTTATATCCTGACTTATGGATCATGTCAAGTATCGACGTAGCAATTTTCTAATTTCCTAAAAATTTCTAATTGTGCTTCAGTTATCATTGATTGCTAATCTGGCAAACCTACATCTTATGTACCACTTTTTATGGACCATGTGTCTCTGAAAAAAAAACGATAAGAGGCCAATTTTTAACTCAAGAGCAACAATTCTTTTAACTCAAGAGCCCAATTCATTTAACTCAAGGTAAAGTTTTCAGGGTTACGACATGTAATTCTTTAACAGAAATAAGAGCCCAGGATGGTGAGCTCCGTCTTTAAGATTAGTCCTTTTCCTCAAAAATTGCCATTGCCATTGCCAGCTTTAGATTTCACTATAATTTTCTCAAACTCTCAATTCTCCGCAAAATGGTAGGCCCCATTGAACTTACATTTAGTTTTATAGCCTCTCTTAATATTTCCGGTTTAGTGTATTAGACTTTAAAGTCCGAGAATACAGTTTTTTCTCGAATTTGTTGATGTAGCTATCTGCACAATCACATCTGTGGTATGATTATGATTCTGCCAATATCATATCGTACCTGTATGCCTGTTTCAGATGTCCATATATGGCTCTATTTCAGATCAATGGTGTAACTAGATGGGCAAAGTGACCCAATTTCGTATTTTTTAAAATTTCACTTTGTAAACGTTATAGAAATGTAAGTCCCAATTGCAGAATACAGAAAACAGAATATCAAAGTGACTTAAACTACACTTAGATCAAAGTGAGGTTGAAGTGTAGTTAGTTAACCCATGGTTAACTTAAACCTGCTATCAGAATACGGGCCTTTCATTTACTTATTGTATGATGAGCGACGTTTAAGGATTGCGATTTTTTGTAATCCTTTATTTTCAAGTCGAGACCTCATGTCAATGTCGGTGTGTTATTGTTGTTTTTGTTGTGTTAAAATGTGTTTGTGTGTGTTTATAATTTATTTTTTCAAATGGTTATGATAACCTTGAACATAATTCAAGTTTGGGCCAACAACTGGTGTGTCATATTCAATGCTTGTCAAACAGATGAATTGATTATTAGCGAGAAACGAAACCGAAATCATCCTCATCTTTTTCATGGACAATTGAATTACTACATGGTATAAGCAGTAAAACCCATCTGAGTAACATCATCTCTTAAAACACCGCCTATGTCTCAGATTATCTCACGTATTGCTGAAAAGAAACTGAACACATCGCAAAGACATTAGCCTTAATTGGCAATCACCTTTAGAAAATTATGTGCGAACAATACAATGACTTACCATGTAATCCGAACATAATATCTATGGGATGTACAATAGGGTATTAACATTTTCCTTGAATTGATATCTCGAAAGTGTTTGCGTTCGTGGTAACTGTCTGTGTCTCTCTACACTGGGCCGATACATCCAGCCTATCATAATTATGGTATACGTCCTCAGTAATCTGGTATGGCGCATTTTTAGTGTTAGGGTTTGAACTATAGAACAGAATATTCTGCTTCGCCTATTAAACATGCTAAAGATTGAAGAAACATTCGATAGTGGCCCCTTGAGTCTCACGAGGAACGTCGCATCACTTCGTGGTATTTTAGCCGTCTTTTCACACCCTCGTCTAACTATCGACATGGCTTATTACCCTATGGGGTGAGGCTCCTAATTGTATATGAGCGCAATATGAATCGCAATACATCTAGCTGTTAGCCACACTGTGTGCAGATTCATCGGTTAAGAAGTGAACTTCATTCTCAATTTGAACGATCCAAGGACAAACCGGTGAAGGAACTCTGCATGTCACATCATCAGCTTTCCCCTGAAAACCTAAATATGGGTTTATTCAAGACAACAGTTAATGCGTTTTTCTAATTTCTTAAGTCCATTGTTAATTCATTCTTATTTTCTGGTGGTCTTGACGTTTAGCTTAGACAGTGCCTGGCTGGGAGATGGTGACCTGTGAACTAGCCCTTAAACTATGGGTGAACGGCACGCCCAGTCAGGTGTAGTTTTTTTTCTCTCTCTCTATCTCTTCCTTTCTTTTCTTTTCATTTCTTTTCTGGTATTGCTTAGCATAGGTATCCTATATTCAATGACCACCAGATATATCGTGTATTAAGTATTGTTTATGTGTAACTTATATATTTCTAAAGTATGTATGTTATGTTAGTGTTTTGTATTTGCACTTTTTGATCATCTCTTTCTTCACAAAATGTTAAAAACTTTTGCATCAACTTTTCATGTCAATGATAGATTTATCAGGTCCTTTACAATTCATTTTTAAAACAATGAATTTAAGCACAAAGCCTTAACCACATTTTTTGTGGGGGAAGAGTGATTTAAAATGCGTTATAACATATTTCATGCGTATGTGGTGAAATTTTTTTTTGATAGGGACATCCATATTTCAAAGGGTTTGAGAGACCTATAGCCCACGAGACCTATATCTTACTACCGTTCCATGTGTATTTTTTTTTTTTTTTTTTTTGGGGGGGGTCGGTTTTTGGTCCTTGTCGTGGGCTTTCGATCTCATAAACCTCTTGGAAATTTCGATTTCATGGGCTGTCGGTCTATTTGGATGTGGTCATGCCGAACATCATATTATACTAGCACAACATAATCGCAAAGACTTTCGAGAAATCAACTCAAGTGCAATTTCAATACCCTATACTGTAATGCAGATATATTTAATATGCGGATTACTCAATACGTAATTGTCATGTTCCCACTTTCATGATAAACAAGGGTATAGAAATCGCCTTAGGTTGATTTTTCGAAAGTCTTTTGCTATCATGTGGCATGTAATTCACACACACAGGATGATTTGGTTAGATAGGATGAACATTTTGGTATTGGGACTTGTTTGTAATTGATGTTGTTCACCTTGTATTTTTTTAATTTTATAACTAAGATGTTTTGAGGATATAATCATTTTTTGATGGTCTTGGCGTTCATTCTATCCTTAGGAAGTTGTAACCTACAATGTAAAAGGCTACATCGTTTCGATGGCCTTATGTTGACAGTTCACACACCCGAAGGCCCGCGAGATCGACAGCTCACGAGACCAATCTTTTTAACACGATTGCAAGGACTTTCGAGAAATCTTATCAATTCTGTAGGGCAATTTAACATAATTATTTCCTATCGAAAATCATGTCGGATTATACTATACCTTGAACTAGTCGTACATTAAAAAGGCAACGCATGAAGATATTGAAATTGTTTTTGGTTGGTTTTGGGATGTGTTTGTAATCGCCTTATTGCCATCTTATTTCTAGACGTCGAGACGGACAATGCCTTCTGGCAGTTATCTCGAAGTTCACGAGACAAACAGTCTAAGAGACCGAAATTATCGACCTCGTAGACTGTTACTCTCGTGAGCCGCCGGTCTCCTTGGCTGTCAGTCTACTTGAGTGTGCATGCCTTTCCTTTTTCTTTTTTTTTTTCTTAAATTTTATTTTGATTACACGTAGTTTAGGTTTCTACCAACCTTACAATAAAGTAGACAAGATTTCGTCCATATGGACTTTTTCAAGCAAAGAGATTCTTCACATAAATTCTTGCGGTGTGAAAAATAATTTGCATCGCTTGAGAAAGTCACAGGAGTGGACTAAACTCTTAAAAATGGTAGAAGCCTAAACTACATGTAACCATAATAAAATTTAAGAAACTGAACTGCATTCTGTATCATTTTGTTTTGTTGTTTGCATTGTTATAATTAACATTAGTGTAGGCCTAAAAGACATAGAAGTGGTAGTGGTATAGTAGTAGTGGTAGTAGTAGAAGTAGTATAGTAGTAGTAGTAGTAGTAGTAGTAGTAGTAGTAGTAGTAGTAGTAGTAGTAGTATTAGTAGTAGAATTAGTAGTAGTAGTAGTAGTAGTAGTAGTAGTAGTAGTAGTAGTAGTAGTAGTAGTAGTATTTAAGATGATATCAGTTGAAAATATTTGATTTCGCTTTATGCTGTTGTGTGTCTTTTGTGTATATTTTGTAATAGATTGTAGTTTTTTGTGTATATTTATTTATATATTCTGGTGGTATTTGTCATAAGTGTAGGTTATCGCCTGGCTGGGAGATGGTGACCTGTGAATGACGAGCCTACGGGGCATTGGCCCTTAAATTATAGGAGAACGGCACGCCTAGTCAGGTGTTGATTTTTTTCTTTCTTCTTTTCTTTTCTTTTTTTCTTTTCTTCTCTTGTAGGGCTTATGAGTTTTCCCTTAGTTCCATAATATTACCACCAGGTATACATATACAATTTATTTGGGTATTCATACCAAGCTTTAACTTTATTTATATGATATATTTTTGTGTTTCGAGACTATCTCTTTCTTTGATATTGAGCATTTGTTATAAGCTGTTTTTCATCTTACTGTATAGTTTCCATCACGCTCATTTGTAGAATAGCAGTAATATTACCACGAACAGTGGTAGGGATAGGGGGCACATCCCCCTTCCCTCTGAACAGAATGACAACTCCAAAATTGTGAGTCTATTTTTTCTTTGCATGTACTTAATGATATTACATCAAATAACGAAACCACAACCTAATAGGAATAATAACTATTGTGTTGCTATGACAATGACAATTTAATTCATTTGTGCGATGGGCCGAACTTGACATCTTTGCTAGATGATTAAGTCATGTTGCCATAACAACGTAAGGGATTATTGACATTATGTGTGATGTGATGTTCTTTAATTTTTTTTTTTTTTTTTGTTTTGTTTGTTTTATTTGGGTTACATGTAGTTTAGGCTTCTACCAACCTTACGATATAGTAGACAAGATTTCTTCCATGTGGACTTTTTCAAGCCAAGTGATTCGTTACATAATTTCTTGCGGTGTGAAAAATCATTTGCATCTGGCGCTTGAGAAAGTCGCAGGAGTAGATGAAAGGCTTGCATACTAAAGTCTTAAAATTGGTAGAAGCCTAAACTACATTTATGGTCATAACGCCAAACCATTGACAGCATTCTGTATCATTTTGTTTTGCTGTTTTCATTGTTACTGTTTCATTGTATAGAAGTCCTATAATATAAGTAGTAATAGTAGTAGGCCTGGTAGTAGTAGTGGTAGTAGTATAGTAGTAGTACTGATAGTAGCGATAGTATTCAAGATGAATCATTTTGAAGATAATAGATTTCGCTTTATGCTTTTGTGTATATTTTTAGTTGTAGTTTTAGGGTGTATATATTTTTAAAAATATATTCTGGTGGTATTTGTCATAAGTGTATGTTATCTCCTGGCTGGGAGATGGTGACCTGTGAATGATGAGCCTACGGGGCCCTTGACCCTTAAATTGTAGGAGAACG
Organism: Strongylocentrotus droebachiensis; assembly: GCA_035222895.1. Taxonomy (NCBI): domain Eukaryota; kingdom Metazoa; phylum Echinodermata; class Echinoidea; order Camarodonta; family Strongylocentrotidae; genus Strongylocentrotus; species Strongylocentrotus droebachiensis. The sequence continues at coordinate 198,306 of JAVYIG010000029.1, forward strand.
GTACGCCCAGTCAGGTGTAGATTTTTCTTTCTTCGTTTCTTTCTTCTCTTGTAGGGCTTAGCATAGGTTTCACTTGATTCCATAACCACCAGGTATACATATATAATGTATTTGGGTATTCATACCTAGCTTAAACTTTAAGATATTTGATATTTTAGGGTATTTTTTATTTCGAGATTATCTCTTTCTTAGTTATTGAGCATGAGTTAAGCTGCTTTTCATCTTACTGTATAGTTTCCATCACGCTCATTTATAGAATAATAGTAATATTACTACGATCAGTGGCGGGGATAGGGGGCACATTCCCCCTCCCCCTAAACAGAATGACAACTCCAAAATTGTGGGTCTATTTTTTCTTTGCGTGTACTAAATAATATCACGTCAAATAACGAGACCACTACCGAATAGGAATAATAACTATTATTTTGCTATGACAACTTAATTTATTGGTGCGATGGGACGGAATTTCCGTATTGATGCAGAAATCTTTGCTAGATGATTAAGTCATGTTGCCATAACAACGTAGGGGATTATTTAAATTATGTGTGATGTGGTGTTTTTCGATTACTTTTTTATTTTAATATTTTTTTTAATCTTAATTTGTTTAATTTAATTTTGGTTACCTGTAGTTTATGCTTCTACAAATACCAACCTTACGATATAGTAGACGAGATTTCTTCCATGTAGACTTTTCAATCCAAGTGATTCTTCGCATAATTACTTGCGGTGTGAAAAAATTATTTGCATCACTTGAGAAAGTGAGACGAGTGGATGAAAGCTTGCATACTAATCTCTTAAAATTGGCAGAAGCCTAAACTACATTTACGATCATACCGCCAAACCAATGACAGCATACTGTATCATTTTGTTTTGTTTTCATTGTTATAATTAACACAGGTAGTAGTAATAATAGTAGGCCTAGTAGGATAAGTAGCAGTAGTAGTGGTAGTGGTAGTGGTAGTGGTAGGGGTAGTGGTAGTGGTAGTGGTAGTGGTAGTGGTAGTGGTGGTGGAAGTGGTGGTAGTAGTAATAGTAGTAGTAGTAGTAGTAGTAGTAGTAGTAGTAGTAGTAGTAGTAGTAGTAGTAATAGTAGTAGTAGTAGTAGTAGTAGTAATAGTAGCAGTAGTAGTAGTAGTAGCGATAGATGAATCACTTTGAAGATATTTGATTTCGCTTTATGCTTTTGTGTATATTGTTATCATAGATTGTAGTTGTTTTGTGTATATTTTTAAAATATATTCTGGTGGTATTTGTCATAAGTGTAGGTTATCGCCTGGCTGGGAGATGGTGACCTGTGAATGATGAGCCTACGGGGCCTTGGCCCTTAAATTGTAGGAGAACGGCACGCCCAGTCAGGTGTAGATTTTTCTCTCTTCTTTTCTTTTCTTCTCTTGTAGGGCCTAGCCTAGGTTTCCCTCAATTTCATAATATAACCACCAGGTATACATATATAATGTATTTGGGTATTCTTACCTAGATTTAACTTTAAGATATTTGATATCTTTTGTTATTTGTTTTTCGAAATTAATTCTTTCTTTGTTATTGAGCATTCGCTATAATCTGCTCTTTGTCTTACTGTATAGTTTCCATCACGCTCATTTACAGAATAACAGTAATATTATTACGAACAGTGGCGGGGATAGGGGGCACATCCCCCCCCCTGAATAGAATAAAAAGTCCAAAATTGTGGGTCTATTTTCCTTGTATGTACTTTATAATATCACGTCAAATGACGAGACCACAACCGAATAGAAATGAAGACCGTTATGTTCCTGTGACAACTTAATTTATTGGTGCGATGGGACGGAATTTCCTTCCTGATGCAGAAATCCTTGCAAGATAACTAAGTCATGTTGCCATAACAACGTATATGATTATTGCTATTATGTGTGATGCGGTGTTCTTTGATTTAAGGTTATAAATACAGAGGTATGTTTAACCTTTTTTCTGCTGAGAGCAGAAAGCATGTTTTTTTAAACTTTTTTAGATTTGTATGTTTATTTATTTTCTTTTATTTTAATTTAAGTTGTTTATTTGTTTATAATAATATAACAATCACATTTTGATAATCTTCCGTCACGGTGATATAGAACTAATGATTAAATCAATTTAAATAAAATTGCTTGAGAGTTCACTTCATCACTATGACCGGGTCCAATTGAAACCGGTCATAGTGAAGAAGTGAACTCTCAAGAATTTTCATTTAAATTGTTTGAAAAAGAATCATTATAGGCCTATATATAAATATGTATGTGTATGTTTTTGTGAGCGTGTGTGTATTTGTTTGTGTGAATGTGTGTAAGCTTGTTAAAGTGTAACTCAATTTTGCGGCCTTGTTAACTTATTTAGTATATTTTTCTTGAGTTGAGAATGTTAGCAGACATCCACTGAGTGTGTGTGTGTGTGTGGGGGGGGTGTTTGTTTTAGGGAGGGGGCAGGGAGGAGCAGGCATTGTACCGGTAAAATAACCTCTAGATTTTTTTTTTTTAAGTGAATAACATTTACAATTGACATATAAATTATGTTTAGGTACTTATAAGTTTTCTTTGTTTCTAAGTTATATACTTAAAATGAGTTTCTGTTTAAGTATGTTTATGTATAAGCAATCATTGAAAACGTTAAGTTATTCAATTGTATGTTTTTGTTTGTATTACACATTTGGAGGAATAAAAAAAAAAATAAAAAAAAAGGTCTGTATATAAAAAAAAAGTGTCAGGAAACCCAACCATTATTTTCACATTTCCTTTCGCATTATATACAGTGCGTCCCAGAAAAAACGAAACCGAGAAGTATCGATGTTCTATCATAACTTATTCACAACTATAATTAATGAATGATACATATTTGGAAAGCTTAGAGTCTCCTCTTTCATGTGATGCTACTCAGATAATGCATATTTCACGCATGAGTGATTAAAAGCAATTTGAAAGAAGGAAACCAAAAAGACATTTGGCGGGCGGTATCTGAATTTCGAAGAAAAATTCACATTTCTAGAAAGTTGAGTTTCTGCCCTTTCATATGACACCTCAATCAGGAAAAATGAGCGAGGAATGACAAAGTTATGTTTGTTTAAAGTAGTGCTTGCATTTCCATAATTTTATTAAACGAATTCGTTTTCACTGGCTGCCTGCCGTATCAATAAACGAAATTAACAAAAGACTTAACTCCGTTTCGTTGACAATCAGCCGTAGACGAGAGTCTTCATGCATGGCTGATTGTCAACGAAACGGAGTTAAGTCTTTTGTCAAATCTGCTTTTTGCGACGACAGGCACCCAGTGAAAACGAATTCGTTTGTTAAAATGTACATTAAATTATTTTAATATTTTCTCAGCCATCCAATATACATATTCTTTATAATGATATAGGGCTACATTCTTTTAAGTGAGTGATGATGATTGAAAGTAGCCATCTTGAAAGTTACACCATTGAACTGAAACTAGGCCGTATGAATATGATTATTACCTCATAATATATAGGGGCTTTTTGAAACTTGTGAACTAGATATTACCTAGGTCCTTGAATGCATTACGTTGTTCAGCATCAAATTATACTTAAGACTAGGTGATGATTATTCAATGATAGGGTATTTAGATTACCAGAGATGTTGGAATCCCCAAGGAGACGGTCTTGGGTAAAATACTGTTAACATTTACAACTATTTCAATTAAAAATATATATATATATATACTGAATTCATCTCCGATTCTATTATAATACTGTTGAAGAAGCAGCCACGAAATACGAACCAAAAAGAAAGGGAAGAAGAAAATGATGCCATGGGGAAAATAAAAAGATTAGGGAGAAACGGAAATGCCTTAAGGTAGCATACAATCAAAGGAATTGCGCACCAACTGCCGAACATGCAGAAACACTCGACAAAGCCAAGAAAGATCTCCACGATGCAGACGACGACGAGCAGTCAAATTACATAGCTCAAAAATGCACAGAGATCGAGACTGATGCAGTCCACCAACAGACTAGGGAAGTATGGGATATTGTGAAAGAGCTCACTGGAAAGGCCCCGACCCCAGTGGATCAGCTTAGAGGTAAAACACCCTGAGAGACTAAACCAGTGGAACTTAGGCCACTTTTCAAATCTTCTTGGTCAACCTCCACCAGATAACAACAATCCAGTAAGAAAGATAGTCCAAGATACACTCCCAATCAAAACAAGCAAATTTACCATTAGAGAACTCAAAGTGGCAGTTACCTCCCTCTCCGATAATAAATGCCCAGCAAAGGTATGGAAGTTTGGTGCCCTTGACCAACATCTTTTGGAAGTATGTAACAGAACGCTTATCCATGGCGAGAAAACAGACTTGTGGCCAATCACCCCTGTATCCAAAAAAGGATATCTCAGTACCTCTTAAAACTACCGTGGTATAGCACTGACCCCAGTAGCTGTGCATAAGTATTCAACAGAATGCTTTTGAATAGAATCCGTCCTCACCTGGAACCCCTTCTCCGCAAGAACCAGAATGGATTCCGTCCAGGCAGATCTACAGCAGCGCAAATTATAACTTTGAAAAAAATGGTGGGAGGTATTAAAGCAAAGCATCTGACAGTAGTGCTTACTGTCGTGGATTTAAAGAAGGCCTTCGATTCAATCAATAGGAGGAAGATGTTAGAGATCTTAAGAGCCTACGGAATACCACACACAATAGTTACTGCAGTGTAGGGGTGATGTACAAAGATACCACACGTCAAGTACATTTACCAGATTGAGAGAATGTCTCCTTTACCATCTTAGCAGGAATGCTCCAAGAAGAGGAGATAGAGGGAAGGACAAAAGAGGAAGAAGAAAAGAAAAGAAGGAGGATATCAGTTGCAATTTTGCAACAAGTTGTGGATCGGGGGGGGGGGGGCAAAAGGCCCTAGCCTCCCTTCCCCCCCCCCCCCTCCCCCGTCCCCGCTAAAAAAAAAGAGAGAAGGAAGGAAAATGAAAAGAGGAGAGCTAAAAGGGAACAAAAAAGAGGAATAAAAAAAGAAAAGGGAGAAAAGAAGCGGAGATCAGTTGCGGTTAATCCCGCCAACAATGTGTGGAGCGGGGTGGGGACCAAAATGACCTTGCCCCTCCCCCCCCCAAGAAACCTAAAAGAGAGATAAAGAAGTGAAGGGAAAGGGAAAGAGGAGAGAAAGGGAAAGAAAAAAAAGAATGAAGAAAGGTAAGGGATATCAGTTGCAATTTTCCTGCCAACAAGGTGTAGATCGGAGGGGGGGGGGGGGGGGGGGGCACTGGCGTACTGATCGGGGAGCGGGGGGGGGGGGGCTTTGGAGAAATAGAATTTAAACGTGGTTTATTTCTAATTCCATAACGGTGGTTTACAAATAATGCTGAAATGAGATAATTTTCCGAGATTTTTCCTCACTTTATGCGTTTGTTGGAAAATGACAAATTCCTAAATTTACAGCCAGGCAAGAAAATGCTTCTTGAGGTGCCTACATATCAGGGCCCGCGGAACGGCTAGGATCGGGATCCTCGAGCCCCCCACACTTTCTTTGATAAAGTATATTAAAGAGAAATAGAAAGAAAGAGAGCGAGAAAGAAAAAATAGTTAACTGCCAGTGTCACATTATAATGGGGTGTCAAAATATGCTCATCTGACCATGATTAAATGCCTAAAACCCCTGATTTCTGGGGGCTCTGCCCCATGGACCCCACGCCAAATAGTGTCCTGCCAGTGTCACAAATAATAAGGTATCAATAATGCTCATCTGACCGTAATTAAACGCCTAAAACCCCTGAGCTTCCGGGGGCTCTGCCCCCTGGACCCAACCAAGAGCCCTTAGGCGGGCCCCTTGATACTCATCTGACCGTAATTGAGTGCCTAAAACCCTTGAGATTCCGGGGCTCCGCCCCCTGAACCCCAAGCCAATTAGTGACCTGCCACTGTAACAATTAGGTATCAAAATAATGCTCATCAGTTTCTGACCGTAATTTAATGCCTAAAACTCCTGAACTTCCGGGGCTCTGCCCCCTGGACCCCGCCTAGCGCCCTAAGGCGGACCCATGAATGCTAATCTGACCGTAAATTAAAACCTTAAACCCCTGAGCTTCCGGGGCGGACAAGGTATCAACATAATGTTCATGTAACCGCAGGCGCGTAATCAGGGGGGCGGTGGGGTGGTCCCCCCATAAACGCCGGCCAAAAATAGAGAGGAGTGAAAAGGATGAGGACGTAGGAAGAAAAGGGAATAGACAAAGAACTTTTTTGAAATTCAGACAAGGATTAAGAGTCGAGAACAGTACAACGAATCGTCTTCTTTCTCTAATGAATTAATGAAACGTCAAAGCTTCCGCGCTTCGCGCGGGGGAGGGGAGGGGTAACTGAATTCAGACGAGGATAATTTTCGAGAACGGTACAACGAATCGTCTTCTTTCTATAATAATTTAATGAAACGTCGAAGCTTCCGCGCGGAAGGGGGGGGATTAATTTAGACAAGGATTAAGAGTCGAGAACGGTACAACGAATCGTCTTCTTTCTCTGATGATTTAATGAAACGTCTAAGCTTCCGCGGCGCTTCGCTTGGGAGGGGGGGGGGGAACTGAATTTAGACAAGGACTTAAAGTCATAACGGTACAACGAATCGTCTTCTTTCGCTAATGATTGAATGAAACGTGAAAGCTTCCGCGCTTCGCGCGGGAGGGGGAAACTAATTTTTTTTCGAGAGCGGTACAACAAATCTTCTTCTTTCTCTAATAATTTAATGAAACGTCTAAGCTTCCGCGCTTGGGGCGAAACTGAAATTAGACGAGGATTTAAAGTCATAACGTTACAACGAATCGTCTTCTTTCTCTAATGATTTAATGAAACTTAAAAGCTTCCGTGCTTCGCGCTTGGGGGGAAACTGAAATTAGACGAGGATTAAGAGTCGAGAACGGTACAACGAATCGTCTTCTTTCTCTAATGATTTAATGCAACGTAAAAGCTTCCGCGCTTCGCGCTTGGGGGGAAACTGAAATAAGACGAGGATTTAAAGTCATAACGGTACAACGAATCGTCTTCTTTCTCTAATGATTTAATGAAACGTAAAAGTTCCGTACTTCGCGCTTGGGGGGAAACTGAAATTAGACGAGGATTAAAAGTCATAACGGTACAACAAATCGTCTTCTTTCGCTAAAAGTCATAGCGGTACAACGAATCGTCTTCTTTCGCTAATGATTTAATGAAACGTCGAAGCTTCCGCGCTTCGCGCAGGAGGGGGAAACTGAATTTAGACAAGGATTAAGAGTCGAGAACGGTACAACGAATCGTTTTCTTTCTCTAATGATTTAATGAAACGTAAAAGCTTTCGCGCTTCTCGCGGGATGGGGGGAAACATAATTCAGACGAGGATTATTTTTGGGAATGGTACAACGAATCGTCTTCTTTCTCTAATAATTTATTGAAATGTCAAAGCTTCCGCCCTTCGCGGAGGAGGGAGGGGGAAAACTCGCCCCTCCCTGCACCCACCCACCCCTAATTACGTACCAATATTTGGCTCGCATAATTTCAAATTTGGGCCTCCCCCCCCTAAGAAATCCTGGATCCGCGCCTGACCTTAGCACCATGCCTATTCATCAGATCATTGGACTATATGCTCTAAGAATTGCTACTGAAGGGTTCGAGGATCTAGGCTTCACCCTAGAGGAAAGGAAAAGTAGCAGATATCCTGCTGTAATGATCACAAATACCGGCGACTTTGCTGATGATATTAAACTAATTTCAGACAATCTGGACAAGTAAAGTCTGCAGCAAGCCAAGTCGGTCAACAAAATAATAAACAGTACTAAGACAGAATTTATGATGTACAATTTTCGTGAAGGCGAGATTTGTACTGCTGACAGGACAAAGTTGAAGCAGGTCCAGGACTTTCAGTACCATGGCTCGTGGGTTGATCAGTCAAAATAAGATCTGAATATCCGAAAGGCGAAAGCCTGGACGGCTTTGAACAAGCTGACAGCCATTTGGAAATCAAACCTCGGTAGACAACTGAAAGTCCGTTTCTTTAGGGCTTCAGTGAAAACTGTACTGTACTGAAACTGAAACTGTACAAGACTCTTGAGAGCAGCACTAAATGTCAACTGGAAGGACCATAATGACAAATATAGAGTTGTATATTATATGTGGACATTACACCGATCTCAGACAGACTGAGAGACCGCCGCCTCCGTTCCAGTGGTCATTGCTGGAGGAGTAAGAGTGAAATAATTTCACAAAATATGCTCCTCTGGGAGCCCTCAAGGGGCAAACGCACTAGAGGGCGCCCAGCAATGACTTACATAGACCAGGTAGTAACAAAAACACTCAAAGGACACTCAAAAGAACTCTCAAAATCATGGAGAATAGAACTGAATGGAAAAGCTTGTAAAATCGGTTCGAGTACGCTCGACCTAATAGTATTACGTTTTAGGCAGACATAATCTAGTGCGTGTGCTCTATTGATTTTCATCAAATTTCACGTCCAAATAAGGATCTAATTTTTATCTTATTTCAATCCACATTATTGACTTTTTGTGGTTGAAGCATATTTATGTTAAATATTGGCACTTCCCTGTCAATGCTATAACAAAAATTATGTTAGATAAATAATAATTGTGGATGAATATTTTCACAGAGAATGGATCAGAAAGTCTGAAATGAATTTATCTTGCGAATGCTTGCTCAACAGAGCCTATAAATACCTTGCCCGTCTGTTTTAGGATGGCTTTGGTCATTTATCAAAAATTTATCATTTTGACACATCATGGAATCACCCTCCTTAATCTATTTTCTTTAATTCGGTCATCATTTCTGTCTCTATACCCTGATCATTGTCGAAACCTTTCACTAGGATCCCAAATTTAGCAGTCGATAGTATACAATAATACACATACGTGAGTGCGTTAGCAGGGGTTATCAACACAAGGTAATTTTGGAAAAGTCATGATAGTTTTAAAATGAACTACGCTAACCTTTTCAAATTTTCTGTCCAGAACGATTCTCATTTCATTAATGTTGTTATAAAGAGTAGGAGAAGAACATCTAAAAGTATGAAACAAGAATTGTGAAACAATGTGTATTACAGTGTATGTCATCAAAAAATGCAGTTTCATTTTTACAGTTTTCATTTATTTTTATTTTTTCTAGAGTAGTATTTCAAATCATGTATACATTTCTCGAAGGACAGCCACATCAGTCAGGTAATGTATGTTTTGTGCTTTTACACAGCGGGCAAGTAGAATTTTTAGCGGTTTATGTGAGAAGTACATACAAAGTGAAATGATTCTTTGGATACTGGTCAATTATAATTCGACAATTATCAACATGTTGATCAAGTGCGTTAGGAAGATTGTAAGTATTGTAACAATATAGCACTGTTTAAATATCTTCTTCTTCAGGCCCTCCTCTTCAGACCCTCCTCGCTTAGTTCCTAACGGGACGTTGAGGATATCCCAGAAGAAGAAGGCCATTGAGGGTAATGTCTGAATTGCTTTGCGTTAAATAGTACATTAGCGGTATAAATCAATGATACATGTATCTCTAGATTCACTTGTAATGTTTAAAAGTGAAATTAAAACAAGAATTCATGTGCTATACAGTTTAGTTTGCATTCCTGTGGGTCTGCAAATAGTATTTTGTTGCCTAATGTTCATGCAAAAATGACATTTCATGTGTTTTGTTGGTATTCTTCGTTTCTGACAGATAGACATCTTTCTTGCAAGGATAAGAAGTTCACTACATCACTGTCAAAGGAGATCGTTGGACGGCGCCATCAAGTGTATTGAGCCTACATGCACTGCTTTGGATTGGTTAGGAGTAAAATAAATAATCACAGGGAATGAACCCTTCGTAGAAAAATGGCCAAATAGAAGAAGAAAATTAGGGGAAATTCATCGGAAATTCAAGAAAAAAAAACGTGCTTGCAATAGGAAAGATGGGCATTAGAGTTCAGGACATTAGAATCGAGGGAAATCTCCATTTTTATTCTTTCGTGATGTATGGTGGGAAATTTTCCAATTTTGTATGTACAAAACTATTTTGATCTATTAATAAAGGTAACTAGATTTGTATAAGCAGTTGTAATATAAATTTATCATAATGCTATCGTCATTCTCTAAAAAACTATTGAAAGAAAAAAAAACAGCAGAATGTATTGTTTACATTATATTATGAACCTATAACGTACACTGTCGCTCATAAAGGTGGAATATTTTTTTTAATTCCAATTTATGGAATTATTTTAAAAATAATTTAAAAATAATAGATCTAGATACTAGTATACATTCTCAGATTTTATTGAATAATAATTTGCCAATATGAGTTTTGCGTGACTGCTAAAGCATGTGTATGCTACTATGCTTATCAACTAGGGGACCTATGCCCTTAAGTCATAAATGACAGTAATGAGGATTAATGCCCCACAAAAGGGCACTAATATAGCACATCGACACGGTTTTGATCCTGGGGCCTCACAGTTACGAGGCCATTGGTTTGTCACTGAACCATGACTGTACGCAGCGGGGGCTAGGGTAGGGGGCAGTTTCCATAAATTAAAAAAAGAAAAGAAAATGCAATAAATTTTCAATAATTTATTGCATTTAACCCCGGTGCCTAAAATAAAAAAAAATTCTGTGTGCCCATGCCTTGAGCCATAATGCATGGCCATCCAGAGGATTTTTTTATGTTGGGGACCGGGGTAAAATGCAATAAATTATTGAAAATTTATTGCATTTTCTGTGTTTTTTTTTATTTATGGAAACTGCCCCCTACCCTAGCCCCCGCTGCGTACAGACATGGTTCAGTGACAAAACAATGGCCTCGTAACTGTGAGGCCCCAGGATCAAAACCGTGTCGATGTGCTATATTAGTGCCCTTTTGTGGGGCATTAATCCTCATTACTGTCATTTATGACTTGAGAGCGTAGGTCCCCTAGTTAATAAGCATAGTAGCATACACATGCTTTAGCAGTTCCGCAAAACACACATTGGCAAGTTATTATTCAATAAAATCTGAGAATGTATACTATTATCTATATCTATTATTTTTAAATAATTTTTAAAATGATTCCATAAATTGGGGTAAAACTAAAATATTCCACCTTTATGAGCGACAGTGTATTTATTCTAATAAAGATGATGATTGGTTAAATCAATGGCAGTTAGTTTGATATAATGTGGACAAATCTGACAAAGCAAATCATAGACGGCTTCCATTTTTAAGAAGTGGAGATCAGCAGGTACGGCATTATGATACTAAAACTGGCAACGCTGTCGATTCCTCGTTCTCCAGAGAAACCATGACTATGTCTATTATAATAGGTATAGAGCTCCCTTGTATACACACCTTTTTTTATCAAAATGAAAAGTAATCTTGAAAGTATAGGCTTGAATGTTAGTATGGATCATTATACACACAACTGACATAATGAACTACTGAGTTGTCTCCGGTGCCCTCGAAGTCTCACGACAAAGATGTAGGCCTCATTTCATTTACTTAATATGTTTATTACTATTATTTACATTGTTACAGCCTGTTGTTTTATCAATCAGCTCTGTGTCCATTACAGTTTAATTTAAATGGTAAATTCCTTGAAATATTTGGAACATAATTATTGTATTTTTATGTCAGTTTAGTATCCGAGGTGTCGTGGAATAGTGGTTCATTAATTTGACTCTCAATCCAAGGTTTGAGAATTCGAATCTCAGCCCGGCACTAATGTCCTTTGCCAAGACGTTAATCCACTTTGTCACTCTCCACCCAGGTTTATTGTACCTGACAATCGCTTGGGTAATACTAATTTAGCGCTTAGAGACTTCGGTGGTAAGCGCTTTATAAGTAACGTTTTTATTATTATTATTATTATTATTATTTAATTTCAGGACCCTCAGGAAGAACAGAAATTAGCTGATGAGGCTTCCCTGGGTTAACAATATTAGTATTAGTATATAGTATTTTGTTAGATGAGATTTACTCTGGAAGTACGACCCCCCCCCTTAAATCCGAGTAAGAAAAATTAAAATATCCCAACCCCCCCCCCTCCCCCCCTCCCCCCCTCCCCCCCCCCAAAAAAAAAAAAGCAGAAAGATAATTATTCAGTCTCTTTTTTTTTCTCAAGATGTAGTAGTGAGAAGATGGTGATGTGAGATTTTTATGTTCGAAAGAATTTTAAAGTTATCAGAGATGTGAGTGATATGGTGCATTGTGATGGTGCAATTTGAATGTATTCTCAGAATGGATAAACTTAAGATAATGATAATAGTATTTCAGTTACACTCTGCAAAATGGATGTTGTGCTGAGGAGGGTCATATTATAACTTGCTAGAGGAGATGTACGTGTGTGCCCCCGCCCCCCCCCCCGATATCCAATAGTCTAGGTAAATGCCCTAGTTTTAAGTACAACGGCATATATTTTAAATGTTTAGGATTTCAAACTTTAGGTCAGCAAAATTCCTTTATAAATTGTGGAAAGAACGATGGCGGTATACCGTCTGCATATTCACTAAGATCATGTTTATCGAAAATTTCTCGCTTTAATTTTTTTTAAATTAAATTGCTCGGAAATTGCTCGAAAAGAAGGGTATACATTTTGAGAGGATTATTTTGTGTCTGCTTTTATGTCTGATATGTATGATAGTGAAGAGTATTGTCAAATAAAAAGTCGCGGTGGAAATTAGGAAAATGAAATAGATCCCTTAAAAACCGGAGTGTCCAACCTTATTCTAAGCTGTAACAATAACATTCAAAGCGAGCATGTAGCTATGGTAGGCCCATGGCGAGTATTTAAATTACAAAACGATTTGAAGCTCCTAAAATGCGTCTCTTTGGTCTAATATTTTGTGCTAGGTCTATAATGACAGTGCCCTCTTCTAAAACTAAGCCCTTGAGATGTAGGCACGCCCCGCCCTCCCCGCCTGGCCGATCTATGATTCTCTTGCATTAATATTATATTCATATTCTTATCAGGATGGACACAATTTATCTGAAAAAGCCCGGAACCCCTTAAAATTTACCGGGGCATACTGTTTTTTTCTGGGGGGGGGGTGGGTTTGAAGTTATGAAGGACAGGCTAAAGCTATGGTCACAAATCAGAGCAGCGACCGACCGATCAGTATAGCCTGCTCGGTCGCTGCTGGAATTAAGCATCGCCCAGCAATTAGGTCGGTGCCCGGGCGGCGACCGCCCAGGCACCGAGCGTATTTTGGGCGGTGAGTGAAAAATGAGCAGGCGCCGCCCAAATTTTAACTCCGCGCTAAAACTTCAGCGGCGACCGAGCGATGCCCTAAAAACGAGCGGTGCCTGGGCGGCCGCCGCCGGGCAGAATCGGGTTAAAAACTCGCCGCTCGGCCGCCGAGCAGTCTACTTTTGGGTAATGTGACCATAGCATAAGATTGAGTTTTGCTTCGGACCCCCCCCCCCCCAGCTTTGGAATCCAAAGAGTGAAATTGTAACCATTTATGGTCCTAGAAGGGCTATATAGAGACGAGGGTGAGTAGTTGCTGCGCTATATAATTATGTTAAACATTGCCGAAGTGGGAATGTTTCATTGACATTGTATTTTCTTGAACAAAATGCTAGTCATACTTGAATAATATTGTAAGACAAAACTCTTCAAATCGTAAGATAAAGTTTATTGGTCGCCGTCCAGTTAGTACAGATCTTTAGTGAATGCAGTTGCCTCAGATTGTAGAAAAAAAACCTTCAATTATTTTCTTTAGGAAGACGGTGTTTACATCGATCAGTGTTTAGCTTGGTGACCCTATAAAGAGTAAATGACTTGCGGATTCAGAAGCACAGGCAGACTCGTACAGTTCCCCCCCCCCCTCAGTTGACGCCATTGAAAGTGCGTTTATCCTTTACATATTTTAGATATATTTTTTCCAAATGAGAAAGATCTTTCTATTCGTAATTGTTTCGGGGAGCGAAAATCCCCCCAGCCCCCCTGACCCCACCCGTCCACGGTCAACAAAAAAGTTCCCGGGGCGCAACCAGCCTTGCTTACGAAATGTCACCTTATGTTATAGAATTTGTATAATATAGTGACAGAACTGTAAAATATGTATTTTACAGTTCTGTGGATATAGTAATTTTATGGTGATTCATTGAACCAAGTGCCCATCAACGATCACGCAGGCCTATGCAAAATTGCAAGGGGAAATGAACTTCAGAGTGGTAAAAGTTGGGTGGTGTATTATATGATTTTCGCTTTGAAGATACAGTAGAATTAAATTAGTAATTATGTATTTTTTACTGATCAAAAATATTTTAATCATAATACCTTAGTTTTCTGTCCACAAATATCAAATAAACTTATTCAAAAGATGAATTTCGGATTTTTAGAAACGAATTTCTCAAGGTTATTTTATTGATATACACAAACTAATTTTACTCGAGTCGAGTCCATATTGCCAATTTGATTTAAAGTATCATCTCTAGGTGTTTTCTCTGTGTGTGTAAATTGCCATAGACAGCTGTTACGTGGACTTTTACGCCGCCGCTAGGCGCTTGAGTGTAGATATGCCAGTGAAAGTTGTTTTTAATATACGAACAATAATTATTCAGCATATGTTATGGATCTAGAGCGGTGAAAATCATATTTTCATATAGTCTCGGTTGTACTTCCATTAAAATGAGCACGGGACGTCGCTCAATTCCTTCGTCCAGATCACATCCGTCATTCACTACGGCGGCTACCCACGGCTACTCGCTAGGGTCGCACTCGTCCACTAGCGATGGGGAAGCGCAGGGGAGAGGAAAGGAGGCTACCGGCACAAGAACCAAACGGCAAGCAGGCTTGTCAACAGAGCAATATTTGCCATCAGGTGTTAGAAATAATGAAATTGAGCAAGTGTGTGAAAATATCAATGAGAAATTATTAGTTAATGCCATGACTTTGGATGTATCGAGTAGATCATCAAGGGACCATTCCATATCAAAACTTCATCATGAAAATCAAGCTTCGTTCAATTCTGCAGAGCTGCAGAAACATGAACGTTTAGGTCAAGGAAGTCAAGCAAATGAAAGAACCATGATCCGTGGAAGAACAAGTAAAAGTCCAAAGATAACACCATGGCGGAAGTGTGCATTGTGTAGTATTGCAATGAGAACTCAAACAGACTTTCTCAAGCATTTACGGGATAAACATTGTGCAAAAGAGGGTGGTTCATCCGTTTGTCGTTATGGGCTTCATGGTGTATGCCCAACTCTGCCTGTGGATGGAGTGAGTGACATTGACTATGAATATCATGTTGCGAAGGATCATATGATGGATGAAGGTAAAATATTACGATGTCAATTGTCAACTTTGGTCCTTGGGAGAGTGACTTGGGCTACCAAGCAAGTGTAGATTCTCTAGAGGAAATAATTCTGCAGAGAAGGCAACAGAGGCTGAACCATCAAGTCACTCAACTGCGGAAGCATCAACCAATGTCATAGAGAATATGCTGTTTTACTGAAATAGACTACTTGTAGAGCAAGATTGCAGAATAAAAAAATTGAGAAAATATACTTGTTCAAAATGGGGTCTACATGTAGGTCTTTGTACAAAAATATGTTGTAGTTATCGGCCCTATGCGAGGCCAGGTAAACTAAAAAAAGGTGTGACACTGTGTTGTTTTTTACCTTTAGGTTGATGTCAGCTTTCATATATGTGTTTACATTTTATTCTTACATTTAGTAATAGTATGTACATGAGTAGACCGAAAGCTTCAGTCTCTATAATCGTCGGTTGTTCCACTGAGACTACGTCTGGCTCACTAGACCTCCGGTTATAGAGACTGAACGATCGCCTATACCATCGTATGTTGAAGATATCACGGCTAGATTTTAGCCGCTAGGCCCCTCCCACAAACATGACAAACTTGCCACGGCCATATTGTTATGCCCCCGAAATCCCCCAAAATGTCATTTTGTCATTTTGGGGGATTTTGGGGGCATAACAATACGGCCGTGGCAAGTTTGTCATGTTTGTGGGAGGGGCCTAGCGGCTAAAATCTAGCCGTGATATCTTCAACATACGATGGTATAGGCGATCGTTCAGTCTCTATAACCGGAGGTCTAGTGGAGCCAGACGTAGTCTCAGTGGAACAACCGACGATTATAGAGACTGAAGCTTTCGGTCTAGTACATGAGGTGACACAGGTGAGGAGATTTAATCCTAGAGGAAAAAAAATCCTCTGATAAGAGACATCGTGTATTCAAATTTCCAACTCTTAATTTGCAATCATTAGAAACGTAGTGCAGTTCTTGATAATGATTGTAAATTAATATAAAGTCTAAAATTTGAACACAAGTATCTCTTATTTAACTTGTCTTCCTAGATTTCTTCCTACTTAAATGATCTGCAAAAGGTATTGATACAGAGGTTGTAGTTGTAGTACATGTACATATAGGATGGGGGTTTGTGTGTCGGTCACTTAACATTAATAGAACTGTCATGTTTACTTTTCAATTTTACGAAGAATAAGCATCAAATAGCACTAACCAACATGCATGTTCTTCCTTTGGGATATTGTCCAACATTAATTTTAAAAGAAGTATGGAATATTGCTCGTAAACTTTTTCAAATTACTGTTTTAAAATCAACTGTGGATACACGCAACGTCATGGTATGTCATTTAAATAGTTGGGACTCTCTAAATAGTTTAGTCCAATGATTTAGTCCAATAATTTTCAAATTTGAAGAATGATTAAAGAAGCAATTCAGCAATTAAAACTAAGTAGATTAGTTACTGTTCTATCTTTCTTTTTGCTAGCTAGTGGCTAAATAATTTCCCAATTGTGACACTTACATGTATAGCCATTTCCAGATATATACATGTAGGCGTTTTATATAATTGACAAAATAATAAACTTAATAACTTCCTGCTCTTTTTTCTCCATCTTTCATATCTCATCTCTAGCTTTTGCCAATAAATTAAAATCTGCAGCTCGTAGTGATCCTACACCATCGGCTCCTTCCGTAGTCAGTGTTCAACAGAAATGGACGCCCCTGTCCTCGGTGGTCAACTTACCTGCCGTCCTGAATGACCCCAGAAAGGTCAGACGAGAAACAGATTTCTTCACTAAGACCTGGGGCGAGGGCTTTGTGGACCACGGTGAAATTCCTTCCTCTCCATACGTCCCTCGCATTTCTAGAATCCATTTTGAGAAGTATCTCAGGCAGGTGGCATGTGTGAGTATTTCTTTGTTAATCGCCCTATATGACAAAGATATTGTGTGAATGTAAATTGCATGAAGTTGGTAAGAATAGTCACTGCAAAAAGTTGTAGGTTTCCTGGGCCTAATGAAAGATGGAATTGGTCTTACAGATTTTAAAGAGGCCATCTTTTTATAGCACATGTAACTTCGTGGAGTTAGATTATCAATAAGTATAATATGCCTTGAATTATTTTTTGTAATTTATTTCATTTTATAAGAATGTTCCAAGTCGAGTACCTTTGATTAAATAATTCATTAGACCTAATAATTCATTTTACACATAATTTATTCTTGTGATCCAATTTAAAGATTTCACCTTTGCTTTTACTTTCCATTTGTGATGAAACTTGAATGTTTTTATCTGTTCTGATGATTTGTTTTTATTTTTCTTTTATATGATACAGAAACTTCATCAACATAGAAGAGCGTCTGCAATCAGCACCTCATCACAAAGCGACGATGATAATCAGAGCTCAAGTCTTGCCACTGGAAGTAGAGGTTAGCAAAAACAATCAATTACCATTCTGCACATTAATCATTGTATTGTAGCCTATGCTTGTAGTGCCTGGGAAATAAAATACATGGAATGTAATCTCATTCAGCATGATTAAAGTATTAGATAAGAATTCAATTCCAGTGAAGTCCAAAGTTCTTAATATTGCATTTGCTTACAATATGATAAACTCCATAAAACATTATGTGTCATTGACATGTCATATAACCTGCCAAACATTGAGCTTTATAATTATATACGGATATAAAGACCCATGGGAAATTTCAAGTTATGACATGTAAATAAGACTGTAATTGACTAAAGATGACTCAATAAAACAAATTTTGATTTTTTTTTGTTTACATAAGTGGAAATAGTATGTAAATAGTTCATTTGTAGAAGTACAACTATACAACTATAATCACAATATGCAAACTTAACAAATGTTTTACATATAGTTAAGTGATAGATGTTAATCATCACAACCTAAGGAAAATTCAGAAATGTTCTGCAAATTGTATATATATCACTCTCTTAATTATCATACAACAAATTTTTAGTGTATTTTGATTATTTTCTTTGCTGTTATTGTGACCATAATGTCTCATGACTTTTTATATGCTTTGCAGGATTCCTAGCATTAAATAACCAACGTTGTTTTCTTATTTTTAATAGAAATTGTGTACTAACAAGAAGGCATGCTAGATTATTATCATGACATTTCGGTTATTTACGAGGCATTGCTTGTTGACTCTGAGTATTTGATGGTAACTCTACACAGGAATGGCATGAATATTTCCATTAGTACACTGTGCATCCACAATATTTGCAATTCATTTTGCCCACACTCACAAACTTGGAACAAGTCAAATGACAGTTGTCAAGCAGTCATCAGTTATATTTCTTAGTTGTAGCTGATTTCATTCTAATTTCCTTTGCCTATTAAACAGACTCAACACCTGAATTGCAGCAAGTGCCAAAGGTAAGAGAGAAATAAAAACAATTTCATTCACTGTTATATAATCCTTCTATCTGGTCTTGAAACTTGAAATGTTTGTTGCTGTATTTAATTATATATTCATACAAAATGATACAGTAAATGATCATTATTACACATTCCCTTATGCCTTGCTCAAGTGTTGATGAAACCTACTTTAATTGTTGAAAATTAATTTAAGTGGAAGATTTATTCTTGATCATTAAAGTGATTAAATTTAGTCCACTGAATTTTGCATGAGTACAAAACTACAAATGCAGGTTGTCTGTTACAAAGATTTGTGAATACATTGTATCAAGAGAAAAAAAGATAAAAAGGAATGACTTTTATGATGCATAGATAACATCATAACGGCAAATGAATTACCCATTTCCTGCTGATAGCATAGACATTGTGGGTATACTTGAACAAACCCAGATATAATTTGAAGAGAGGAATGGACAGAAGGTCAAACTCAAGTGTTTTAGAAATCATGATTACAGTATCAAATCCGTGTATATGTTTGTCTTTTTATTTCAGATGTTTTTCAGGAGTGACTTTGCCCTTGAAAATCAAGACACCTTTGAAGCTGTTTTACCATGGTCACAGTTCAAAGGTCAACAGTCTTCAAAGCTCCTACAAGAAAAGGTAATCAGTCATACTTGTACCTCTGAAAGTTTATTTGGTACATAATCAAATATGCTGGATTTTGTTGTGTATACATGAATGCAGTGTAGATATCAAAAAATCAATAATTGTGAATGTGTTGTGAGATGTACATTATATACTGTATTTTCCGGCGTAAAGGCCGCAGTATTTTCGGGTGAGAAAAAATCAAAAAGTTGGGGTGCGGCGTATACGCAAAAACAACAAAATTCAGCGGTCAAAACATCACGTCCATTTGCACGTATGGGACTATAGGAACGGTAGCATGACTAGACAACGGTACAGGACAATTCTAGAATAACTCCACACAACTTACCGACAATTTTATGTTGCATAGTTGACATGAAGACGAAAAAACTTATTTTTCTAATAAAATCTGCCGATAGATCTAGATCTAAGTCCGTACCATTGCATCGCCAAAAAGTAAACAAAGGGACAGGCCGTTACTTACGGAGCTAGCTGCCGCGCAACGCAACTGCGCAGGTTGAGAAATGCTATTTCGGATTACACCGCACATCGAGGAAGGGGTATTGTAGGATACCAAATCTGCGTACGATACAGTACTAGCTTAAAGCCCAAGTCCACTCCAAAAATAACTTACTTTCAATAGAACCAAAAAAATCAGACAAACCAATCAAAACAAGTTTGAGCAAAATCGGAATACTAATAAGAAAGTTATGATTTTTTAATGACATGAATTTGTTTTTAAATCACTATACAAATTGGCAACTCACTCATGAGTCTGTGACGTATGGTCCTCACTATCCACTAATTATTTTCTTTATATTTATAATATAAATTTCCTATTTTCACCCTAAGAATCTTATTTCTTCACACCAGCATCCAAGTTAGATTGTTAGTAATATGTTTTTGTGTGGATGCACAAATAAAGAGTAATTTTTGTCCAGTTAAATCATGAAAAATTGAATTTTGATAAACTATTTATATAAAAATCAATAATTATGAAATACAATATTCGGAAATTAGTATCAATTCTTCAAAATCCATAATTTTTTTTGGGAAATGTCATGCACGCAATATGATACAAATCATATAACCTGGGCAAAGGCATGGGGAAATCAAGTTTTGGGGGATAAAAAGGGAAATTAATGGGATTAAACTATATAAAGCAATTGGTAAGTTGTGAGGACATGACGTCACAAACTGATAACCATCTTGGCAATTTGTGTCGTGATTCTCATTGTTCCATAGTTTTACATACTTTTTCCAAAATTCATAACTTTCTTATTAGTTATCCGATTTTGTTCAAACTTTTTTTGATTGGTTTGTCTGATTTTTCTGCTTTTATTGAAAGTAAGTTATTTTTCGAGTGGACTTGTCCTTTAAAAGTCGATGAAGATCTGCTAAATTATGATCATTTTTGATTTTCTTGTTGATTTATAAGAATATTGATGAATTTGGTATAATTTGTAGAAAAAAAAGAGTGTTCTACAAGAAAATTACGATCATTTTGTTTGGTCCGTTTTTTTTTTCTCTTTTTTTTTTTTTTTTTTAGTTTTTTTTTTCCTCTACGAAATGTCAAAGTTGGGGGTGCGGCCTATACGGCGGTGCGGCCTTTACGCCGGCAAATACGGTATCCAAATGGCTGTCCTTGATATTAACATAATGGACAATTGTTGGAGTTAAAGCTTTTCCACCTGCTTTGTGATACAGTAGCAGTGTACTATGTACATGTGTGAATGCATTTACAGTTTAGGATGTTTTGATAATTAAGAGGACAAAACCTTGTTCACATAATGCACCAAGTTTTGAAATCCACCTTTTCAAATTGATCAACCAATGTCTTTTATGATTGAACAATTAAAATTCTTTATTTAAAGAAATTTGTAATCGTCATTTCGTCCAAAATTTTAGTGTGGTCAGATGAATATTATTGCATTGTTCTTAAATTCAGCTGTCACTTTTCATAAATTTCCAGCTAAGCCACTATCTTGACATAGTAGAGGTTCAGATAGCTCGTCAGATCTCTATGCGTTCCAATGCCTTCTTCAGTGCAATGGCATCTCATGACAAACTACAAGAGGACCTAGTAGCAACCACAAAAGCAGTACAAGAACTCAGGTAGGTGGGATTACTCTAGAAACATAAGTTGTCTTGACATAGAACTTTGACAATTGTTGCTGACACCTATTTTTGCTGCAAGAAACTTTGTTGAATTTCACTGCAAAATTTCAGTGTTGTAAACCAATCATTTTGCAGTATGGACCACTCTCGAAATTTATGAAGGTTTTTGATGCGCATGAAACTTTCCGGTTTCTTTAGTATAGTGTGATGAAGTTTGTTAGTGTTCTTTATTATCCTAGCGTGATATCTCGCAGTATACTAGGCATTGTAAGCAATTTTCCTTTTTACCAGATACTGGATATTCTTTTGATTTGACCCTGACCTACATCAAGTAACGACCACAACATATGTTACCCCCAGACATGAGATGTAAACCATCTTTTTTTTTTAATCAACCACTGAAAATAATTTGTTTTAAAAATGCAAATCACATACATGTACATGCATACGGCAGCACACAAATCAGTGAGGAGAGCAGTTTTTATGTTACCCTAACCACTTTGCGTGTTGACATTCACTTACAATTTGGTTCAAATTTTACTGTGAAATATATTTTCCAGTGATTTTACCATTTTAGAACAGGTGTTTAGTACATAGGTCGGTCAAGAGAGGTTATCGTAAGAACATTACTATGTATTGATAACTGGCTCATAATATGGACTCATGAATATTTATTTACAGATTAAAGATAGATATCACTGATGCATGTTTCCTGAACCCAGTTACTTTTTGCAAACAATATCATATTTTTGTTTAAATTACCAAATAGCTCCTATATCATAAAGTATCCCAATGTCTCATTTATGTTTGAAGCTCTCTAATCTTTCCACTTATTTCTGGTTTAAAAATATTCATTGGAGATTTGGATGTAAGGTTTTTCATTTACACATGAATAGAATGAAATAAAGTAGACCGAGTTTCATTGTATGATCTGGTAATGACTTTATGACTATCAGATGATTATTAACATCCTCTGTGTTTAATGTACAAGATGTAGGTATTGTATTTTCTTGTTTCTACATTGTATATTGTGGTGGTGGGTTTTTTATCTGACTGCTAAGAAAGCATAAATGCTTGTTAGTAAACAACCAGATGGCCGACTTCTTTACGTCCTCTCTGTTGGACCTGGTAATGAGGATTAATGCCTTACCAAAGGTCACTATCGCATCGACTTGGTTTCGAACCCGGGTCATCGGATTACGAGACCACTGCTCTACAGACTGAGCTATCGCGCCTCCACATATTGTAGAGTGGAAGAAGTTAACTGTTCACATTGCCATTTTCATTTCTACATTTTGGTATCCAGATTTTGTGTGTATTATGTAAGAAGAGAATGAAATGGAATTGATGTTTTTCTGTCCCTCTCTGTCATTCACTCTATGTCTCATTTACAGGGAAAAACTCAACAACATAGACCAAGTATTAGCTAAAGGATCACTAGAAGTTTTGAGGTTAAAGATATCTAGAGTCAACTATGTGAAAGTATACAACAAGGTAAGCAGTTTCATATATATTTTGCCAGGCCGGTGCCGTTACTCTATCATTTCTGGATTTACCCACACACACGAGCATTAAATCAAATCTCAATTGCTGGTAAAGAAACTGCATATCGAGGAAAAACTAGCCAGAAGAGATTGGTTTCTCATGCAATGAATAAGTCATTCAGGATTGCATTACTCTCTTTTTAGTTTTGATGAAATTACCTTTGAGAATGGAAAATACAGTATTATTCCAAGGGTCAGTGACACAAAGACGTAACTCCATTTTGGCCATTTGGAGAAAAAGTGGTTTTTGTGTCACTGAGCACTTGGGCCTTAAGAAGTTAAGTCTATGTTTCACTAGCCATTGACTTCAATGGGCCATTGGGTGGAGTTAAGTCTTTGTGTTTCCTGGAAAGCCTACATTTTTCTGAACATTTTGATATCAAATACTCATTTTGGCAAAATATGGAGCTACGTCTTGGTGTCACTGAACCCTCGATTTATGCTTTCTATATGTGCACTCTTCCTTTTGTAGCTGAAGCTGATGGCCACTGTACATCAAACTCAGCCCACCATTCAACTGCTGCTGTCTAATTCTGAGTTTGTAGGAGCACTAGATCTCATCTCCACCACACATGAGATCTTAACTCAGGAATTAGCAGGGATTCAGAGCTTCAGGTTAGAGCCTCATTCAATTCTTCCTCCATTCATGCAGTGCTGTATGATCTTTCATTCTAAGAATGAAGAATGAAGCTAGTCATGCACAGCTGACAATTTAGTTGATCAGGGAGGAAATGTGTAGAATATGATGAAGCTGGTTTATGGGAAATCAAGACACAAATATTTTGGTCATGAAAGATATGTTGAATGAAAGCGAAAGGAGTTAACAAAACTCTTGGATTGTTTATGAAGAGCTGCATAAGTATTGCTACAGTAACTTCAATACAATGTATTGGTGTATAGGGGAATAAGAACATTGGAGTATTATAATGATGGAAATATTTATTTTTATTGATGCAAAAGCCATAGAAAGCAGAAATAGTAGAATAATACAATTTTTGGGGGAATCGTCTGTCTTGTTTGTAGGCATCTGAGTTCTCAGCTGATTGAGATGGAGAAGCTGATTGATAAGATGTTATCGGAGGAGTTCACAAGGTTCACCTGTCAAGACCTTAACCGACCTCTAGATGACCCCACACCAACTCAAGAAGTATGTGATTCACTTGTCTTTACTATTTGAAATACCTCGTGATTAAGGACTATGATAAAATGTTTGCTACTTTTATAGAAGTACTTTTCTCTGATTCTGTATTTATTTCACCTCTGTTCCTGTTTATATCTCTTAACATGAACTTTTATAAAATACATGCTACTCGAAAAGCCTTTTTGTCTGAGTTAGTAAATTATACTGATAAAAAAAGCATCACTAATGTAAACTACATACTTTTATTAGTCATTTTCTATTGAAGAAAAAATTCTTGCTCTTATTTTATGCTTATTCCTGCTCTTTGGCTCCTATCTTGTTGAATATCAGGACAAGTTATCATCGGTTGTTTTGGGCATGATGCGACAAAGGAAATTCATCTTTCTGGATGCTTATAAAGAGGAAACTAATGGTGCAATCAAGGCAGCTATCAAACAGGTAATTATCTCAACATCTGTTTATTAACGTTGTGAATCAATAAAAGATTACAGCTGTTGTTATGTAGACGAATATTGATAAATATAAGATATTGGCTTGAGTGTGCTAAACGGTTTAAATTGTTTTAGATATTGGGAAATCGTGTCTTCTTCGTTTTTTAAATTTCATAGGTATTGTAAAACTGTAGAAATATGCTATTGAATGAATCAATTATTCTGGTCTACTGAGATCCAGAAGGGTGTTGGTTTAGCACTCTTCCGGCTCTCAGTAGACAATTTATCAATGTTAAAATCTCACAAATTAAAAAATTACATTCAGAACTATTAGAATCACTAGTGAGGCAGCAGTAGATTTATGTTGAATAAATGCAATGTGTCAATAAATCACTTTGGTTGGTACTAAATAAAAAAAGTAGTAGTACATTTTGTGCTACTGCTGATTTTTGTTACTTTTTTATCAAATTTACTCCATTTTTCAAAGAAACTGTGTATGATATGATTATACTTGTTACAGAGCAAAAGAAAGCCTCAGTAAGTATACTCTTGGCAAACACTGAGAATTAAATGTTAATGTCATTTTTATTATTATGAATTTCTTGTTTTCTTTCCAGACTGTTGTAGAATCTGTAGCTGAGGCTGATAATGCTGAGAATGAACTAACCCCTTCCAGGTAAAAAAAAATTAACTTCCAATAACTTCTGGATTATAACCTATTGCCATGTTATTGTTGGCTGTAAAGTAAGCTACTTCTGCAGTTTGTCCTTTGATTCATATTTTCAATATCTTATAATCTTTTTCTTGCAGTTTGTCAGAACAGATGAGACTTCTCAACTTCTCACAATGGCTGGATCTCTTCAACAAAGTCTTCATGAACCTCATGATACTGCTTACAAGAATAGAGGTAATACTGCACATTCCTTCTCTGTATATTTCCACTTATTTCAACTCATGAACTTGCAGTCAGAATTAGAGCCCTTAAAAATGTTCTTATCATGAGCAACATCAGAGACTCTGGTTGTGGCATCTTTGATATAGAATTTTATCATCAATAAACATTCAAAATTGAAAATTCATCAACAGTGTCAAATTACAGTTATAGAAAGCTGTAGACAGATTACATTTTTGTTGTCTTTCATTTAATGAAGTACAGTAGTGAGGCATATGTTTTTTAAGCATTTTGAACAATCAGAAATTAGCTCTTTGAAGTAGAGGATTGCATTTATAGTTGGTGAAATATTTTAGTAATTTAGCTGCTCATGCTTTCAAGTTAGCTTTGTTTCTGTACAAGTATTAATGCACCATTGAAGTAGTACTATTTAGATGTTGCAGAGTAGGATAAATACTGTAGAATTCAGTAGAATGTTAACATCTCAAAACGCCCCACTCTCTCTTACTGTAGTACACACACAGCATAATGCAGAAGCTAGTCAACATGGCTGCCGGCAAGACCAACGATGAAGTGAAGAAGGTTGCGAATGGTTCCGGTGAGGGTCATACTGGGATGAATGGTATAAGATCGAGTCCTGTACAATCAGAAGAACAGACTAGTGATGATGAGAGACTCGCAGAGATTGAAGAATGTATGGAAGCTGATGAAATGTGAGTAGTTAATAAAGACTTTGTCATCGAACAAAATTTGCTTGTCTGTGGTGTTTAAACATTGAGCATGCAATATCACACTAAGAAAACAAATCTTTAAAAGTTCATTGTGTCGTAGTTTGTTAATATTTTAAAAATTGTATCATAATCTGTATAAATTAATATTCTTTGAAATGTACATCTTCTTGAAATGACAATGTAATTGTAAACATTTGCAATTCGGCCTTGCGACCGCGAGGAAAGTATTTGAATAAACCATTTTAAATGATGAATGTTCAAGTTTGTCAAAATTCAAAGGAGTAAAATAATCTTATTTACTATACATTATCTGTGTAATATTTTTATTTTTTTTAATAGTATTACAATCTGTAGAAATTAATATGCTTTGAAATATGTTCTGCTAGCTGTATCAATGATGTAAAGAACTATGGAACTGTGATATTTACCTTTTCTTTGCACATAAGCTTCAAATGTGATGTATGTTTTGTATTGATTCTGACTCTATCCAGACTGCCCCAAGGTGACTATCTGATTGCACCTAATGAACATCAGAGATTGACTGCTGGTTTATATGATCTGATGGGATCAGTCTGTGACTACATGCATGACCGCTGTCTCAAGCTGCTCATAGCTAGAGGAAAGGTATGTATCTATCTATGACTTGTCAATTGATTGTATTATTGTCTTTAGTATGATTGTCATGAAGTAACGCTGAATTTGGCGTTTACTATCATTTAGTGAAATGTTTTATAGTTAAAATATAGAGTATGAGATGATCTTCTTGTACAATCTTTATGGAGGAGAGTTATGAATAGCCAATTATTGTAGTAAGATGGTATGTAATTACAACTTAGCCACGCTTTAAAATCTTGATTTCATTCGGACTAAAAGATTGTAAAATTGATTATCTAGATTGTTTGTAAGCAAAATATTCTAAAAAGGCAAATCTTACATCAATTTTTTTTTTTTTTTTTTTTTTTTTAAAGATAAGAATTCAAGTGCATATAGAATGCATGCGGTGACAAGTTGACCCAATTTGCAAAAGAGAAGTAATGTCTATCAAGGTATTTGTAGTTTTCACTCAGTCATATATTGTATTTCTCTCTTTGACAGGATGGTTTCCTGGAGCGGCTGAGTTCCAGTGAGTTCCTAACACTCTCTAGGACCATCAAGGTCTTTGTGAGTAACTGTGATGAGATCTGTGGCAGGAGGAGTACTTCACTCATCGGAGGTCTACAGAATCAGGTGAGGGAGCAGAGATTAGATTCAACAAAATAAAGCTGGGCAGATCCAATGTATTTGGTCATTTTGTTTAAGTGTCATTTTCCTTGATATATTCATCAGGGCCCCGTCTTATAAAGAGTGCGATTGATCCAAACCAATCAAAAGTCCTCCAATCAATCGCAAATATGTTGCGATTGATCCAAACCAATCAAAAGTCCTCCAATCAATCGCAAATATGTTGCGATTGATCCAAACCAATCAAAAGTCCTCCAATCAATCGCAAATATGTTGCGATTAATATCAACTCTTTTTAAGACAGGGCCCAGGTATATCAAAATATTTGATGTAGACAATAATGTATTAGACAAATACCTTGGATGTACCAAGCTACCGGGATAGACTTCTTTCTTCTGATAGCTGGATACCTGTTTCTGTATTAAACCTATTCTTTTTTATACCTGCCAAACAAGGTAATATTAAATAAAATAAGATATTTGAAAGTGTATTGTTCGATGATTACATAGGACAAAGTTAGGGAACAAGAGATTATCACAAAATATCTGACAAAGTGCATTTAAACAAAAGAATATTTTCTCATACTGTAGAGTTTGTTTGGTGTATGCGTCTTTGTTTACATATCTAATGTTTCACAATCACATTCTTGCTGAGTATGTGTAACTAGAACCATTGCGCCTTTAGTATTCTTCTATTACCTTGGACTTGTTGCATGCAAAGCAACTGTTAATTCTATGAACATAGTTTTTATTAAACAGGTCTATACTTTTGATTTGTGATTTAAGAATATTTGTAGTTATAAAATTAAAGTTACAGATGTTTATAATACATTTAGATTTACACCTTTCACTTTATGTATATCTTGTTTTTAGGCGGTAAAGTTTGTCAGTAGATTTCATGATGAGAGGAAGACTAAGCTTAGGTAAGTACAGTGTGGAACATATGATGTTATCTTGTTGGGTATGAAAGGGATATTTGGAAATTGAGAATTGAACCAAGTATACTTTAACCTATCCATATCCAGCTTTATATCACTTTATTTTATTTGCAGATCGAGCTACACGCAAAAGAAAGATGACATAGAAAATAACATTTTTTGTAATGAATAAAATTTCACCATACATGTATTTTGTTTAGCATTAGTGAGAGTTAGTTGTCTATCTCATTGGTATATACTATCTTTCATTCAGTTTTAGTGTTGAGTCAAGTCATGATATTTGGTTTATTGAGTTTTTTTTATTTGATGATTTGACAGTTTGATTCTGGATAGTGAGAGGTGGAAACAGGCAGAGGTACCAGCTGAACTTCAAGATCTACTCAGTGCATTCTCAGATGGTATGCATTGTTTGGATTTATTTCTTTGTGGTAGCGTACTATAATGTCCACATCCTTTTTATATATATGGCAGGTATGTACTAATTCTAGTCCAGGCCAAAACCCCAACCAATGGGAAAAAGCTAGTCTACATATTCATCATTATGGAGCATCAAGTGCAAACTTTTTCATCCTCTCGATATTACCAACTTTTTGGTTACTAAATTGGTAAATAAAACCATTTCATAATGAAATTAAATTGTGATTTAATGACTGCATTCATTTTATTTATTCATTTTGTTTATTCATCTTGTTGCAGAATCACAGATATCTGTACAGAATAAATAGGTCGAAACATGGTGCTCCATAAATAAGTGGACTAAGTCTAACCAAGTCTAACATATTCCACCTATTCAGAGCTGCCAACCTCCAGAACAGAAAATCAGTAATCACAAGGCTCAAAATCAGTAATTTTAGGTATAAATCAGTAATTTCCTATGCTGCGCTATGAATCTAAAAAAAATGGCACGCCAACACTGCGCGGACGCATGATTATCTGAAATTTTTGGTGACTTTACTCACACAAAGTTGTTAAATATTGAGTTTCAGGTCATCACAACACAGTTTTCCATGAAAAATGGCTCCTATCAAGAGAATACTTGATACTTTTCCGTCTTTCTCAGCGATCATATTTATAAAAAAATAAAAAAAAAAAAAAAAATCCGTAATTTGAGACAACATTCCGTAATTCCGTAATGGTCGTTAATTTCCGTACCAATTACGGGAAATCCGTACTAGTTGGCAGCTCTGCCTATTTGAATAAAAGCCAAATATCCAATTTGGTTTCACCATGAAAATGAAATGGATGTGTCAAAGGAGCTATAGCTTGTATTTCTGGATTATAACAAGCTCTTGTGATGACTGTTAACCACCATGAAATATATACCCTGGTTTATACACATAGGCCCATCTGAGGAAAAGAGGAAAATCCCCTTATGTATTCCTAATCAATCTTCTTTAGTAGTCTGTGATTATGGTATCCTTACTGTGGTTAAACCGTAATTGAAATGATTTAACTCAAACTTTTGTACCAATTTCTTTACACAGGTACAATATCTTTGGATCTCTTAGCCAAGACAGATATGGGTAAGATTGCATCCTTTCTCTTCCATTCCAGAATATTTCTGAGTTTTAGTATTATATTTTTATGATTCTCAGAAAAAATGTTTGGATCATGGAGTGATTTTTTCTTGTTCATTATGGAAGTAGACCTTAATAAGTAAATGTAACAAAGTGTACTGGATGCATAGAACTGGATAAACTTTTGATAAACATTTTCCATAAGCTATTAGAAGATTTTCATTTTGAAATTGTGAGTTTATGCTAGATAAAATTAGCTTACAAATGTATTGATGTTTATTGATATCTCCTCCTTTCACACTACAAGAACTGAAGGAAAAATTTCTATCAATATTATTACATTTTAAAGCCATTAACTCTGGTCTTTATTACAGGAAATGGAGGAGAAAGGAAACCTCTTGACTGTGTAGAAGTCAATGGAAGCAAATATGCAGTTGTTGGGTATGTACAAAATCATTCATTTAGTCTTTATATTTTTAATTTTTTAAATGATGCATGACAAATTTCCTAACACATTTTCAGTGTTCACATTAAGATACCGGTACTTTTGTTTTACCATGTATTAATTTTCAGTAATTTCAATCCATAATAGATAAAGAAAAAACATGATTCTTTGTACTGCAAGAGCAATGAGAAAATCAGGGAGAAAAGGTGGCTGAAAATGTTTTTAATGTTAAACCTTGTTCATTTTTTGTTTTAATTATTTGGAATAAAATGCCCTTTCTAGACATTAATATTGATACTTTTGTGTTGTTAACTTCAGGACCGTAATGTTACTCTTGAAGATGGTAGCTGAGTATTGTCAGTGTGTGAAAGACATGCCTACAGCTACCATGGATCTTCTAACAAGACTCATGGAACTCTTACAGGTAAAACTTCATTCTTATTCTCGACTATAGCAACAGGGAAGTCGTTTTCTATATATGTTGCCATTCATATCATAGAATTGTGTTATTGCATTACGATGTATTAAACAAGTTTTTGAATGTGACAGAAGATTGTATTGCACAGTGAATAAAAATGTGATATGCCTTATTGCATGAATTGAATTACAGAAACTCCTTTGGTCTTGTTATTCCTTTTCACTCACATATCTTACAAGTGAGTAAATGTCCCTTTTAATGTAAAGCCAAATCATATCAAATATTAAGTGTTTTATTAATCTTTTTTTTTATTATTGAAAGTACTAATGCATCATAAATGTCATTGAAATGTCTTTCTTCAGATGTTCAACTCCCGTTCTTGCCAACTCATCCTAGGTGCCGGGGCCCTACAGCTTGTAGGACTCAAGACCATTACTACAAAAAATCTTGGTAAATACATGTACACTCATTATTTTATGAGTTATACAACCTCTTTATCATGTTGTCACAGATATATGATTGTCTGTTTGTAGCCAGAAGGACATGTGGTAGATTTATGCTTCAGTGCATTTTGTTACTTTGCCGTGGCATTCACCGCAGTAAAATCTTTACATATTCATAGTATATGCCTAAGCATGTAATTTTACGTGCATACAAAAATTGTTGAACTAATCCCTAATTTGCATGAAGACAAACATAAGAAATTCAGGTACCCCAAGCTTTAGGGTTAACTACTCATCTCAGTGTTTTGAAACTTTGTGTGTTAGTTCTATGGATGTATATAAACCAATGTAATGGAGCTTTTTTTTTAAATCCCCTCGTTTCCCTCCATCCTAAATATTGGGCCACAATGTCACCACCTCACTCAAAAACACCATTCTGAGAAAACCACCCCCACCCCATGATTCGATGTGTAACCTCCACTATGCCATGTACCATGGTAGGACACTGCTACGTCCACATAGTTATGTTCTCTGATGGTCAGGTCCTAGTCCTAGTCCATGGCCCTTTGTCGTAGGCATGCTGCCACCTTCTTCTTCTTCTTCTTCTTCTTCCATTTTGAGTACATACCTCTTTACAGAGTATTATCGTACTATACTGGGGGTGTGTGCAGGTGGAGCACTACACCAGGGTTTCCCCCTACTCTTATACGAATAGTGTAGTGGGTTCTTAACGTGCAAAGGTAGTGACTCTTCTCTACACAGGGCCTCCCTTTAACGTCCTCTTCGAGGGATGGAGTGTTTTCCACTTAACATAGCCTGCGTCTATGAACAAGGGAAGGGGCACGTTAAAACATAACGTGGACTTTAGTCATCCGCCTGGGTGGAATTCGAATCTGGGATCTTTGGTTCGACAGGCAGACACTTTACCGACTGAGCCAACTTGCCTCGTCCTCACTGGTCTGCAAAATAAAAAATAAAAAGGAGTACGTAATAAATAAAAAGTAAATGTCAAGTCCCCTCAGGCCTCTCACCCATTAGACCCTATTACAAATTTTTAGATTTGATTAATTTTCATCCTTTGATTTGACAAGAAGGGATATTGATGTACATGTATTATACTGTCTATCGACCACAACTAAAAAATATTAATCTGTTTGGAGTAAATGTAGGTACAGCTAAGATAATGTAATGAAGAAAACACCAGGCTGGTGACTAACCTCTTGGGATAAGGAAGATAAAGTGGCTATGTGCCTGTTGTAGTTTTGACTGGTGGTGCTGTTCCGAGGATGTTCAGCAAGTCGCACAAGCTTTCCTGTGCCAAACCAACCTCTGTTGCTGCCAGAGTAGCTCTGCGGTTTATTTCTGCAGACTTTCCACGTCCTTCGCATGCATTTTCTGATGAAAAGAATGTCTCTTCCTTCTTGCAAATGGAGCAGCGAAGGACCATGGCGCAGTTCAACCCATCCCTCTTTGACAAATTCTCCAGAGGAATGAGATGCCCTGAAAAATATATCCAATACAGTTTATGGAACCGGGAAAATATTTTGAAAAGCACAATCACCAACTAATAACATAGTGCTGGTTATGACATAGTACATTACACAATTATTCACGGTATCAACAAGACTAAATTCACAAGATTTATTTAGCTTGAGTCTAGGTTTCTTTTTTCGTTGTCTGACTTGTCTCTTCAATCTAGAGTCTAAATTAATCAGGACATTCATTATATATTCCCAAGCCCAACCCAAGCCCAACAATCAGGTAAGAACAATGACATCAAGCAAGGTGCAAATATCATATACAGTGTGAGTCAAAAAAAAGTTTACACCTAGAAAATTGCTAATTATTTAAAAAATCATCGATGAACATTAAACTTGTATATGTCTTATGAAAGAGTGTTCTATCCCAAATCATTTGGTACCATTTTTGTGTGGTATGTGTTCACTCTTGGATGAACAAGACACATTGTTTGCGAGAGTGCAAAAATCGACTTGCGCCAAAGTTGCCTTTGTGATGTTTGAATAAAACAATTGGGGTTTGGGTGTTAATTCGGTCTTTGCAGATCCAAATAACACCCCTAACAAAATTGATCATGCCACACATATCAAATATCGAATATCAAATATCTACGAACATTTGTGCGCGTGTGTGTGGGTGTGTGTGACTTTGCCCTTTGCAAACAACATATGCAATGCATTTCATTTGATACATTCAATGCATTCTCTCATTCCGCTAATCCCAAGATAATACATACTGTAGGCATCACTTTGGCGCAAGCCGATTTTTGCACTCTCGCAAACAATGCCATCTATTCATCCAAGCGTGAGCACATACCACACAAAAATGGTAACAAATGATTTGGGATAAACACTCTTTCATAACATGTATAATAATTTACTGTTCATAGATGATTTTAAAAATAATTAGCAGTTTTCTAGGTGTAAACTTTTTTTTGACTCACACGGTATTGGCAAAATTGCACTTTCATCCATCCTTATTTTTTACATTCCGATATCCCACTTCGATTCATCATCAATCTTTTGATTTGGCCTTCTGAATATTATGAGCCATGCACCCCTTGAGCTTGAATACAATCTCAAAGTTACAGTTTGCAAACTATGAATTATCAAAGATATTGTTTGATAGCAAGTACATACCTCCCAGACACAAGTGAGCCTTTTGCAAAGCAGCTGCAAGTTGTGGGCCACTAATGATGTAGAAGCCCTGTAGCTGACGCGGATCTTCACATGTGGGACCAGTATTACAAATTTGGGTGTCCCCACACTTATTCGGGGAAAGCTTCCTTTCTGAAGCTGTTATTTCTTCTGGCACCTCTCTAGCATTCATTTTCCTCTTCTGTAATACCTGGTATTGCACTCCTTTGAACACCTTCCTCTTCCTCACATATTTTGGAGTTTTGCGAGGCATTTTTCAGTGAGTTGAGACTAGGGTTGACACTCAATAGAGACCAAGCATGCAAAGTGGTAAAACTTTATTCCCATCTTGGTCACTAGATGGCAGCATAACACAAGCAAAAAACTAGTCTAGGCAATCAGCCCTTGTTATCCACTTTCTGCTGATACATTATGAAGGGGTGACCAAAGTTTGCATATTCTACACAAATTTATTTATTAAAATTATTATCAAATTGACGGCAAAGTTTTTAACTACAAATTGGTCAAACTAAAAAAAGTTATCGTCAAAGGATTCCGGAGATATCGCGATCTAAAAATTAGATTTCGGATCGGCTTGCGCGTTGCACCTAAAAAAGTCATTAAAACAACGAGACCTAAGTTCACGCACAGGGGTTTACAGCTGATTTATCAAAAATTGCAATCCATCAAAAATAAGGTATTATCGTAATTTGCAAGGCAAGATATCATACAATCAGTTGGTACCACTTTTTACTTACAATTTTGAGGAAATTCTGCTCTCAAATTGAAGATTTTCAGACCCTTATCGGTAAGTAGATAATTTTTCGGAACGTACGCAAATGACTGCAAAATTTGCTGATCTTTTGTCAATATTTTCACAATTTCGCACCCAATTTCAAAGAAAATTTTGTTTCTAGGTTATTTTATGTTCCTCTTTCCATTGCTGAAATCAGATCTTCGAAATCTTACTGATTTTTTGAGATAGCGAACTTTGGTCACACCACCATACTTGTTATAATTTGGTTTAGAATTTTATTTTTAATAGATTGAGACTTATTGAGTGCGATTTTCTTGTGAAGGAAGCATGCAAGGTCATTCAATACCATGAAATACTTGCCTTTGAACTTGAATTTAACAAACTTGTAGTGCTTTATTCAACATGAAAATTTAGATTATGGCATTTCAGACATCCCTTATTTCAGTAAGCTAAAAAAAAGAAAAATTTGAATTGCCCAAATCTCACCTGATGACAATATATACCTCCTTTTTAAATCATATCAATTTACATAGAGTTGATGCCTTTCTTGCTCCGAACAGACATGTTGATTCTGATCATTACCAAAAGGACAACCCTCTTTTAATACAAATGCATATACCTGTGAAAGAATTTGTATGACGCTTTTCTAATCTTCTTTGCACAATATGTCTGCTATGAATATTAATCAAACCTGTGTTTCCTTGTTTGCACAGCTCTTACATCTCGATGTTTGCAGCTGGTGGCATTATACATTCCCATCGTCAAGGAATTCTTTACAGAACGGCTTTCAATGAAGCAGCAGAACCTTCTCAAGAGCTTTGACAAAATACTCAAGGTATTATTTGCTTATTCGTACCTTTGAACCCTCTTGTGATGGACTCAGAAGGGGAAAAAAATTGAAATACTGGAGAAAATCAGCAGTTTGAGATCAGGCTTTGGGTTTGTGCACTAGTTTAGCGGGCAAGGTGCAATGATTTCAGTGTTTTAGTTGACATAGATGCCAAATTTTAATCAGGACAATACAATTTGGTTTAAATAAATAAGAAAAAATAAATTCAGAAAATCTACAAAGATACTCATCCAAGAAAAAAAAAAATCATTATGGTCAGCAAATGTTGAAGAGCCTGTGTGATGGTTGAATGACAGAAATTATAATGGTAATGACCTCTTTATAATCTACACAGATCTAAATAGACATCTTACAGTCATTGTGCAGTGATGAATACATTAAGCAATAGTTATTTACTGGAGTAATTTTTATCTCATTTATTATGATCAGGATTACAATGACCATGTTCAGGAGATCTCTAGCAAGCTTGTAGCCATCATGGACGATTCCTTCAGATCATGTCTCTCACAGGTCAGTAGATATCAAGAGTTCTTCTAATGATACAATGTAAAAGCATCATGTTGGGTACTGAAAGTTGCAAAAATATATATTGGTGGCATTGTGTGGTAAGTCATGTTTTAAGAGAACTCCCTCATAGATATGGCACTGGTTTTTTTAACTATGACCAAATAGCTTAATGACCCTTTGACAGCCTGAAACTTTACAAAGATAAAGAATTAGAAATCAGTTACAACTTTTTCTTGTTGCATGGACCTAGGTTAACCTCCCATAGCTTAACGAAAAAAGTTCAGCGTTGCTTTATGTGCATGAGGTATCCCTGAACAGCCAATTGTTTACGGAATTTTGTAACAAAATTGACATACCTTTTTTGTTGGAGCCGAAAAAAATATATACCCACAAGCAATGTTTTTTTTCTATTGATGATTAATGAGCATGGGTGGATCTTAAAGAAAGTTAACAGTAATCTGAATTAACTCCTGTATTTTGATAGAACAGTGCAATTGAAAATGGTGTTTCGGACGTTACATTTTCCATAAACAATGTAGGCCCTCATTTAACCCACTAGAAAAATCATTTAATGAGATTGTTTATGGTTTGAATAAGCTTATTAGTTACTCCAAGTCATTAAATTAAAAGAAAATATAATTTAATTGTAGTAGCGCTTATATTATAAATATATTCAAAATTTGAAAAAGTTGTCTCATTTTCCGTAAACAATTTTGTAACGTCCGAAACAACTTTCAATTTGAAGTAGCAGAAAATAAATGAACTGCAGGTCTTATCTTTCGTAACATTTTTTAAACATTTCATGGCGGCTACCCACCAAAAAAAAAGAAATTTGCAATACATCATTACAATACTATTTTATAGATAAAACCAATTTTCCGTTAACAGTTGTAACGTCCGAAACAAATGTAACGTCCGAAACAAAAAATATCAAAAATGTGATGATAATCCATATTTGAGGGTATCTGGAGTGAATAAATCATTATGAAATAAGTTATTATAAGTCTTAACACAAGTCAAAACACAAATCAGGTCTTTCAAATCCAATAATTTTGTGTAAACTCAAGAAGGGTGTTTCGGACGTTACACAATTTGATTGTTAACACATAGTTTGCAAATTTCAACTAATTTTCGATCATATGTGCAAGTTACGATTTCACAATGCACACTCCTGTTAAAAACACTATTTTGATAATTTCATTTAGATCTAAATATACAAATATGAAGAAATATGATGCAAAAAATCAAATTTTCCGTAAAATATCTAAATTTTCTGCAAAATTGACTTATAAAACATAAATATTGGAGCCACACTTTGTGGTGCGAGGCATTCCTGGCTGCTTTAGTATATCCTTAATTGTAATTTATCAGAAAAAATCTCAATAAAAGTGACTCATAAAAATTATTCAGCCATTTTAACAGCACTTTCTGTTATGCTGTTAGCACGTTTCGGATGTTACATTAAACTGTTAACAGACATTTTCATAATTTAACTGGTTCAAATGAGGGGCAAAGATAGATGTGAGAATAGCACATTTCAATTTTTCAACCTCTCCTCTTACTATTTACATTGCTGTGTGTTTGCAAATCATCACGTTTTCATTTTTACAGAGGTTGTTCCAAATTATGTCATATAACCAAAGATTGTATGGTCAATCTAAACTATTTGGTAGGTTACAAAAGCTCAAAATCACCCACTTAAGCAATACCCAGTGTACATGTACATGGCACGGGTATGATACAGGTATATAAAGTTGATAAAATCAAGCAAATTAAAATGTTTTTCTAAAAATTTATGGGAAATATGGATTTTCATTTGAAAATATCTTTTAAAAAGGGCACTCAATACACGTAACTAATCTGTGTAGAAAGTCCATACATGTATAAAAGAAAAGGGCATTACCAGTAATACCTTATTTAATGATCCTAAACATATACATGCAGTATCTTCCTCAAATCTATGTATACATACAAAATGTATAAGCTAGTGTAGGGATTTATTTTGAACTTCTGAAACTCCCCTTCATATCCATGATTCATCCCTTTCATATTAATAGGTCATCCCTCATTCACATTCACCCTCTTCATCCACCATCCTTTCATCTGTCTATCTCTCTCTCTCTCTCTCTCTCTCTCATTGGTTTCAATGTTCACCTGATGCAGTCAAGTTTATATAGTATAATTTACATATACTATGAATATTCAATATGTACCCTTTGTTTATGTTTGAATATTCAAGAATACTTTGTGATGTTGATTTATACTTGTATGGGACTATATGAATATTTATTGATTTATTCTACTTTGCATGGAATGTATATGGAATGCTACATTATAATGCTGTAATGCTTTTACACATAAAATCTGGTCAGTTAGCTAGTAGTTATCAATCCTACAACATGTCTGCTGGGCTGCCTCTGTGTTAAGAGTGCTAGGAATTATCTGTTAGAACCGCAACCCTACACTAGTGTGAAATATAAATGGGCTGTCCGTTTTTTTTTTTTTCCCTCTACAAAATGTCAAAGTTGGGGGTGCGGCGCTGCGGCCTTATCGCCGGCAAATACGGTACATGTTTAACCTACACTGTATATTGTTTGTCACCTGTAATATAGGCACAGCAAGAGTTAAGATCTATCAACCAACCAACCGACCAACCAATCAATCCATCCATTCATCAATCGGTCATCAATTAAATAAATAAATAAATAAATACTTATTTAAGAGCATTAAAACATATTGTCGTTTGAAACAGCCTCCTAATACAAATAGTGGTAAAGGATGATTGTTACTACAGTAGTATTATAACCTAAAACATACACAATTTTAAAATACATCAAATATGTCTCATTCTCGAGATGTACATACATTAGGATTCACTTATTTCTTATTACCGTACTTACATGACTGGGGGTACTTTTTTATAGTTTTATTTTTTAAAAGATTTGTCAATGTTTCAGTGCTTACATAAAGTCATGTATGTGTTAGTGATATTATTGAATGACACACTATATAGTTGAAGGCAAAGAACATTAGCAAGCTAATTAAACATCTATATTGTAGAGTTTGTAGAAATTGATGATCTCATTGAAATGTTAACATCGTGTAACATCCGAAACAAACCATAGTTTACATTTCACACTGTTGTTCATAACATGCAATAAAGAGTATGTTTCTAAGTGAATTTTCTAAGGAGTTTTGATGACTACAATTGCTATTAGCTTCATATTTCACTCTGTTAGATCACATAAGCATTTTTAACTACCGGTACACGTTCTTGAAATGAATAATATACCTTACATAAATTGAGTGGTCGATGAAGACAAACTTGGTATACATGTATGTGCTAAACTAATTAAAACTGCACAATTTTTTTCCATAAATGTTACAGAAGTATTTTTCTGCAAACAATTAATGTAACTGAGGTCAATAATACCTAAAGAAAAGCAATTAACTTGAATAAAGTTATAATGTTAACAGTGTGTAACGTCCGAAACATCAGTGGTGTGCCATATGAAAATTATTAGGCAATGCACTGGTTCCCAATTTTTTTGCATGTATTTACCTTATATCATCAGTTGTTATAATAAAATAAGTTTGACCTCAGAAAAAAGCATTTTACCTATTGAAATAAAAACTTGTTATTGTCAAAACCCTAATTTAGGGCTATTTTTCACTTTCAAGGGATACAGAATCTGTATTTTTCAAGATAGAAACTCAACAATTTGCATGAATAATCTCTGAAACATATTCTTAAAGACCCAACATATTTAAAGGTGTAGTTAATAGCAAATGAGTTTTATATCACAGTTATTAGATATGCTATAGTTCACAATAAAATTGTAAAAACTCAAAGTATTCATATCTGGTGAATAAATAAGGAGATAGATTAAGGTCCAGAATTTGCATTTCTCAAAAATATGAATAGTCCTGATCCTAAAAATACAAGTTTGAAGTGAGTAAACATAATTTCATTTTGGACCAATTTGTGGACACATTTGGTATAAGTTTAAAAAACCAGTGCCATATATAATTCATCCACTGCACGCCTTGGGAATTCTATAGATATGTATCTAGTTTCATAGGTTTTTCATTTTTGTCTGCATATGCAACTTGCAGAACTTAATTTGCGATAGAGTAAGATGCATAGCCCCTCCAAATATTTATATCAATCCCTAATCTTTCACTTTTTTGTATCAATCTATGTCATTGTAACATATTTGACATTAGTGTTTTATGATGAGATTATTTGCAATTAGTTCAAGTAATAAAATTAATGTTAAAGAAGTATGATTATTAGTAGGTTATATTTGATGTTGCATGTTTGAAGTACTATGACAAGATATCTCTGGAATCCTTCTACGTATTTGTATTCTTCTTTGCTATATAGTGGGAGGTGAAAGCTCCTGTACCGTCGTCATGTTTCAGAGAGATCTGTAAACGGATCAAGAAGCTGTATGAAGCCATTGCTGATCTTCTACCATCAGAACAAGTCAAGGTAGGTAGCCATCTTGGTGTGTGTGTAGGAGTGTGGTTGTCCGGAAGGGGAGAAAAAGAGAGACCAGCTAAAGTAAACATTGATAGATTGCATCAATCAAGATTATTTATTTATTGGTTTATGAAAACTGACTCGAAATACAGGCTGAAGTGGTCAGTTTATAATTAGAATATTACAATATATACAAATGGGTGTTTACAGTAAAGTTATACAAACATAGAATGTACAAAAGAAATAAAGTATAAACACAATGATTCATACAAAATAATACACTGCATCAGTAGACTAATTTTCCCTCCATGTAGGAAGGTGCTTTAGTATTAGTTTTGTGAAAGAGTTATACATGTAATACTTGATTCATTATAGTGGTTTAATACATTAAAATTTTAGATTTACTGGAAATATTTTGTTGTGCTATGTTTTATTTTTAATTGAAAATTACATGTAATAAATATTCAAATTGTAGCAATACATATATTTTTTCTTTTTAAAACATAATAAGCAAGATTAG
Organism: Strongylocentrotus droebachiensis; assembly: GCA_035222895.1. Taxonomy (NCBI): domain Eukaryota; kingdom Metazoa; phylum Echinodermata; class Echinoidea; order Camarodonta; family Strongylocentrotidae; genus Strongylocentrotus; species Strongylocentrotus droebachiensis. The sequence continues at coordinate 239,180 of JAVYIG010000029.1, forward strand.
TCGAAGGATAAACCAGTTATGGTAAAAAACAGGTAGGGGGAGGGGAAATTGTTAGATTACAAATTTCCAATTATACAGGTACACATCTTAATGAAGACTGTAATCTCTGCGGTATTGGTTACTCGGATGAAGAAAGAGTTTAAAGGGATAGTTGAGTTCTGTTTTCAGACCGCAAATGCCTTTAAAGTGCATGGTTATTGCTTTTATTCTTATCTATGACATTTCTAGTGCCATTTTAGGACCTACAATTGCTATGAAGGTAATTTTAGACCCCAAAATGTGTTACATTTAGCCAATACGATCATTCCAATTCAGCTGCACTTTCAAAAAAATATGGTGACCGTTAATTTATTAATTACTTAAATATAAAATATGTGGGCCGGCTGGTTGTGCGTAATATAACCAACACAAAAAAGCCAACATCGGCATTGGCTGAAATACGATGTAAAATGCGCTATTTCATTTTTTCAACAGCTTTTTCAAATTATTGAATATTTGTGGTGGTACACAAGTATTAGAAATCATTATATATATGGATATTTCAGCCGTCTCTGAACCGATTTTGATCAAACAAAGATGATTTTGTCATTTAAATTGTATGTTCTTTCAAATTTAACACTCTATTTTTTCATATCTCACAAACAAATATTTTGTGTAGCGCCTTCTCCAACAGAACTCAACTATCCCTTTAAAGGCATATAAATCTCTGCACAGATAATTTGGATGTATCTGTGAGACAAAAGCATTTTGTTGGTTTGAAGAGATTATTGACTCTTTTGTAATCCTTGATTTTCAAAGAAAATCTACAAGGACTTAAAACTCAGCTGCCTTGATTACCCACGGAATCCATTCTTCGAGAAAAAATAACCACAAGTAGTTGGGTTGGCATTTCAAAGAGATTGATTAACTTTGTGGTATTTGAAATGCACCAAGACATGCATTTTTAATAAAATTTTAGAACTTAACCAATGCAGCGGTTTATTTTTTCCCTTCATATTTTAAGCCGAATTAACCATTTCTGCATTTCAGTTGAATTCATTATTGTAGTGTCGCGTGTGATGTAGTATGTTTCACTGTGACCTTTTCTGCAGGTGTTGTTTACTAGACTCAATGCATCATTCAAGACCAGACTTAAAGAGCAGCTTTTTCATCTCAATGTTCAGAATGATGGAGGACCAAAGCAGGGGTGAATATATATACATGCATGTGTTTAATATACATTTCTTTATTTGTGTCAGTAGCGGAATGTAACATTTGAAATCACAGATTGTTTTGTTCTTCACTTTCTAAATTGAGGATATCACTTATTGATCTCATACTACCTTTTAATGTTCTATTAAAAGACAGTGTAATCACTTTATAAACATTTTCAGCTTCATTAAACTGTATCTGATGTCACTATGAACATGACGGACAAAGAAAGCGGACAAAATATACAGTTCCTCATGCTACCCTCAACAATTGCTATGGTAGACAAAGGAACATCCCTTCACTGCTATTACCGGTATGTAAAAATGTGTAGAACAGGTGAATATGCATGTGACACCTGTTCTACAAATTGTTACATAATAGCAGTGAAGGGATGTTCCTTTGTCTACCATAGCAATTGTTGAGGGTAGAATGAGGAACTGTATATTTTGTCCGCTTTCTTTGTCCGTCATGTTCACAATGTGTATATCCCATCATTTATTCAATTCATGTTTTCGTGTTATGCATGTACTCGTCCTCAAAAATTGTGTATGGTTTTGCCCTCCCAAGTATGAAAGCTTCAATAGATGAGTTCTGCTTTGCACATCCCCCTTTCTTTCACCATACTTCAACTTTCATTTTCATTTTTTATTTTGTCTAAATTATTATTTTCCTTCTCTTTTTCCCATGTGCAGGTTGGTGACCTCTGACCTTGTATTCTACACAGAGTTCATCCAATCACTGGATGGTCTTGGAGAGATAGTGGATAATATGAATGATATATGGTCGTGGAGGTAGCACTTCCAGTCATCACGGCCACCTTTTCAACCATCTCCCATATCCTGGGTATTTCTTCTAATATAATGTAAACTATTGATATGTTTCTCTAAGTGGACTGATCATAGCCATGTAACTGTTGTGATGATTTAGAACCTGTATGTGTGACATGTAACAGTAAACAGTAAGAAAGAGCAATCTAGTTAATGACCAGTATGTCTTGATTACCAAGCGCATGTTGTATTCTATGTAGATTATGGCACTCAATGAAACTAACTCTGACAAGTCCCTATTGAAAACCATTTAACATTGAGCCTGTTTAATATGAGGCCAGCAATTTCAGGAAGGAGTCTATGGAAAATGTGTGTTATACCAAAATTAAATCATATTTAACAGATAAAGAAGAATTCATGACGATTTGGAAAATGGAACAAACATTACTGACATGACGGCAAGAATACCTTCAATCTTCTACAAATAAGATGGAACAGTGATTGGTGTAGTGATTGTCACCATGACGATAAGATGCAGATTCCAATTAGATGATGTTACAGGTATGTGACAAAGAGCTGTCATCTATGAATTTCATTTTCAGTTCACCTTCACAGGTTATTTATCTCCACTTAGGGTTATGTTCAATTACATATATGTAGATAGATAATATTTATATTGTATAGTATATAATCCACATTATAATGTGCAAATTAGGTAATATGTATATTGGATGTGATATGAAAAGCAAGTAGAGAAGAACATCATACTTTGATGTTGTATGGGCATTTTGAATTAACAGAACTACAAAAAGAATTTTATAGAAAAGTATTATGTCATAGACCAGTCTACTAATGATTCAAATTCATTCATTCATACTCACTCTTACCAAGAATTCCCTTGTTGAACTATGTAATTGACGTGCTATACACAATATCATCATCAGCGGATGGAATTTGCCTTTCATAATTAAATGTTACTATGTTGGGAAAACCTTGGGCAAACTTGCAGTTCATAAAAAGAGCAAATTTTGTTTTTAAAGAGTGCAAATTATATTGATACATTAGTAAATGATCTATTTGATTCTTTTTTTTTCTAGGTACAATATTCATATTTGAGTTTGTAAAGGTCTGTGATTTAATGGACTATTTAGCAATAAGAATGACTTCTTTTATATTACTTTAGTTTCTATTTTCCTGTAACTTAATTCAAGGACTTTTGAGAGCTTAAGACGTGACGTTTAAAAGATAGTTTTTCCAATACATGTGATGCAATCTTTTTGATATGTTTTCTAGATGAGTAGAATGAATTTAATGAACTTTTACATCACACCAAGAATGGCATGACAGCGCATTTTATCTGCTAAGAAAATCAAGGATCATTTTTGGGAGGGTTTATGTACTTTGCTTATGAATTTCAGAAATTATAGCAAATGCAATGAATCTGTGTGAACACCTAGGCAAATAATTTATGCTGCCTATTCCTTATCAGTGCAAAAAGACACTCATCTGTGTTTTAGTACTTGATTATATTTAAGAATGCTACACATTTCAAAACAAACATGGCAGGAAGAACATAACTCAGCAGTTGATCAAGTACAAAATATTATCTCTCAAAGGGCTATATAATGCTGCATTTTTAACATAAATATTTCTTTAAACTTAAGTGTAGGTACATTTCATTCATTAAAATTAATTCAACGGAAAAAAGAAAAAGTATAGAATGTTGCCAATTTAAGGCGAAACCTTTGGTGGATTAAAGATTTTATCAAGCTGATGGTACAATTTTCCTTCATAATTTTAGAATGTGCCTATGTATGCTTACAACATTGTCACATACATGGCAGTGACTGGTAGATTACCAAGCCTCCTCGCACTGATATCCATTCTGTCTGAGCTCATGCCAGCATCACACCTCTATATCCTTCATATTTTCCTGCTTTTATACGTACATCTAATTACTTTTCGAGATAGACATATATGAAGAGATTGAGTGAGAATGAAAGAGGGATGATTTTATAATGATGACCAATAGTGTAGCATGGAGACTTTATTTTTGATATATTTTGATATAGCGCACTGAACTATGCGAGGAGCTATAGAAGTAGCAAATTCAAAGAATGACTTGGAATGTCTAGTATGTTTCTTAAGGATGCTATTATATCTATGCTTAAAAGAGATTTAGTACATCTACAATTTATTAAGATTTGATGTGTCAATCAGAATTGTTTGCTCAGATGGTCTGGTAGGACTATCTACTGTCGAATGAGGGATGTTCCTGTAACCTTAAAAGGGGTCAACACATAGCATATTGATAGATATAGTTGTGACAAGTGCAAACGTGCGTACACAAGAGCTGCCATATGTCAAAATTATGGAGCCCTGAATAGTGCTCTCCCATGCGAGTCTGTCTAGCCTACTGTTCTGTTCAACATGGCTTTAAAGGCAGTATCTTCAATCAATATTCACATCATGGTAAACTGATAAATGTTTCCATCTTTTATTTCACATACATTCCTCCATTATAGTGAAGTAGAAAGTGGGAATACTTGTTATTTTGTAGGCTTCAAACATAAAATAACAATTTCAGGTAGCTGCCATTCCCATAAATGTCTAACTTATTATTGTGTTACTATTTACCTATGTTGGGATGAATGCATCTTGCTTATTTTATAGCCAACGGCCCATGGCTTCAAATAATCCATATAATGGCATGCCAATAATGTTGATTGTTGATTATTATTTTCATGAAAATTATATGGTAGGCATAAACAATTTGAATGTTTGGGATTTTCTTCTAACATCATTATTAGTTATACATTGTAATATGTGATGTTTATATTATGATCAAGAATAAATGAAATTATGTGCAATCAATTAAATCAGATTTCCTTCACTCTAGGTGCTATTGTGTGTTTCTTGTGTAAACCTTGCAGAATATATGTATCCCTTTAAAAATCAATTCTATCTCTCTATACAGTTAGGGGCATCATGCTAGAGAGACAGATGGAGAGAACAGGGTTAAAGGCAACCTATTTATCAATTTAATATACAGTTATATATATATATATATATATATATATATGCTAAACTATGATCAAACTGAGAAATTTGTCCGAATGTACGCGTAAAGTGATGATTAATACTAATACGAATAAGCTTGGGAAAGATTCATTGAGTTCCGTTGTATATATTGGGTTACATTAGTAGTCTGAAGGAGGTCCCATTAAAAAAATTGGAAAGTTAAGTCAGCAACATTGTATAATAATAATGATACATTTATTATAATAATATCACATTTATAAAGCGCCCATTCATTATATACAAAGCGCAGAATATTTATATTTAGTTTTTTCTGCCATTTCCTCTTTGGTGGCTTCTATCAATGCAAATATATTCAAAGGAAAATGAATGAAAGACATTATACAGGGGGGAATGCTGTTACTCGTTTGAGCTACACAGTAGTATTATGTTTCATAGATATATTACATATGTGAATGCGTATGTGACACATGATATGAAACGGGCATTACAATCATCTCTGCCTTAATTGGATATGTGAGGGCACTATAATAAATAACGTGAATCTAAGTCATTTTTGACCTGCTCGTATTTGTGATACGATTTTATGATACGTCAAATCGTCTGTTTGGAGCCAAAAAGAGTGTTACGTCAATTAACGCCCTTCTGACTTCAAACAAACGATACATGAATGAGTTCATCGTCTGTGGTATGATGTGGATAAGATCTATTAGTAGGTCCATGATAGTACAATCACAATAGTTTTCTGTCGGTCCGGAAGTGCTTACTAACCTAACTTTATCAGATCACAATAGGGAAGTCTTAGTTCCGCTGAAAATGATTGTTCACTGATAATCTTCGGTTCATTTTATCGTCAAATTATCCAGCTTGCGATATATACAGAGCTTTTTACACTCTGTCAGGATACGTATATTCCTGACTGATGTACCTGATGTTAGCGCCTTGTATGAGTGCAAAATGCGCTATAATGATGAGCTAGCATGCTGCAAAAAAATTGTGTACACAAAACAGGCCTAGTGTGTAAATAAGTATGTTATTGATTTAATCATATTTTTGTTGATTCAATTCATGCAAAATAGCATTCGTCTTTCATTACTGATATATTTGCCCGTAAACTTACATAATTTGGTTGCTGATAGTAACATAGGTTGTTGTTATGCATTCTATATGGTGCCAGACAACAACCAACAGACTTTTCTTTAAACTGTATTTTTCGTAGAGTTGTAAACGTTAATCATACCAGATATAAGCATCGTATGGCATTGAATGACCTTGCACACCATGTACCCCTCATCCCTTCTCCAGCCCTTCTTATAAGATAAAAGAGCCCCCCCCCCCCCCCCCCCCCCCCATTTACGTCATCTTAGCTCTCAAAACCCCATCCAGTCTTACTCCATGTGTCCCCTTTCCCTTCCCGCTTCCTCTCTGTCCTTTCTCCATATGCTGGATCATATCACCAGCAATCAGGAGTAGCAGGGGGAAATCATCGGGGGCATGTGGGTGATTACCAGGTTCTAGGGTGGCTCAAAGTTTCGATCCTTATCGGTGGGAGAAAAACTTCCTCTTGCTGCTTCCTGATGTGTGGAAACCTTAACTCTATACACGCCATGCATGCAGTACGCCAGTAGTTCACCATTCTATAGCTATAGTGCCGTTATTATAGTACGTGTGATGAATTTATATGCTCACCTCTAAACCTTGAATATATTCTACGCTTAATTTTATAATTTTCTTGGGGTGTTGGGGTGGAAGTGATCGATGATATTTTCGGATCCATAATACCCTATTACCAGTTATCATTATTATTATGTGGTGAACAAAATTGCAAAGAATTTCAAGACATCATACAGAAGTCATGTTCGGATAACGCAAGTTGCCCTAGTAGATTTGTTGATCGTATTGGTGACAGAATGGTATCCTTAACTATTAAACTTGTGTTTCTTCCTCTCAGTTAAGTGTACGGACATTTGGTATTTTAGGAAAATTAATGAAACAGTAGATACAAACTATATTTAAATCAGGGAGATACAAATGAAAAGAAGTCCATAAAACGTGATTATAATTTCTGCACCATTTATCATTATCGTTGTGTGGGGAAACTTCTCTATTTTGTACAGTTTGCTTTCTTGAGAATCGGTGAGTAAAATTGATTAAGGGTTGATACAAAGTAACTCAAAAGGTTGGAAAACAATAGCATTTATTCACAAATTATGTAATACAGATGAAGATATGATGAACCAAGTATGAACTTGAGTCTCGAGCAAGTGTGATGTTGAGAACGGAAAGTTCTCTGACCTTTTCTGACTGGAGTTCGAAGTGAACCACTTTTATAATTGGTAAACCCTATTTTAGAATAATTGAGTCCTTGACCAAATATTAATGACCAGAAGTACGTAACAACTTTCACTGGGTACTACAGTGTATTATCTGGAAACTGACCACTGCGTTATGACGTTTACTTAGAAGTTGCTTTAGTCATCCTTTTTTTAAAGAAAATTTAAATATTTTTTAAAACAAATACAGATCCGCGTCCTTGTTTTCACGAAGTGACGGTAGTGAGGGAAATCGTAACGCAAAGTGAATGCAATTTTTTTTCACTACCGTCACTTCGTGAAAACAGCGACGTATATGAGGATCAACAGAAGAAGAAGAAGAAGATGAAGATGAAGCAAAATAAGAAGAATTAACTCCTGTTTACTTCTTGCAGAGGCATTGCTTGAATATAGTTGATGAATATATGGATCTTACATTACGTAACAATATCATCAGTGGACAGAGGTCCATTTTACGAAAAAGGTTGATCAGTAATTCAGCATATTGAAGACTAAGAGCGGAGTTTTTAAATGTGATAGCAACCTTAAAATAATCCTTTTATCTCGAATATAGCATGGACCATTACGATGAATGCACTAGCGCCCTCTTTTTAATCCATACGCTCCTCCTCTTTCCCCTCCTTCTCCTAATCTTTCACCTCCTCCTTCTTATATTACTTCTTCCCCCTGGTCATCATCTCTTTCATCAGTATAGCAGCAGCATCCAGCACCTCGTCGTCGTTATCTTTTTCTTCTTTTTCATCTTCTCTTCCTCCATTATCATCATCATCATCATTAGTATCACCACATTTCATTATCATCATCATCATTATCATCATCATCATTACTATAACTATTGCTTAGTAATTTTCAACATATACCTTTGCCATCATCGTCTAATCATTTTTACTGTGGGTATGGATTTTGTTTGATAATATGATCCAGTATTCTGTGGTCGTAAAACTACATGTAATAATCCCAATCCATTTTGACAGGTTTTTATAGGGATTTATGAAAATTTTGCTAGACGTTTCAACTCCTAAATCCTAATCTCATATTGCTTATTTGATAATACTGGAAAGATAATATAACCGGATTGTGAAACTAAATCTGTAATTCATTTTCCATAGATGTAATGACATGATAATATTGACACCTATAAACCGATCAATGAAGTCTCTATTTTGTTATCCATTCCTTCCCTAAAGATAAATATTCGTTCTTCTTCTTTTCTCATAGTGATGATGGTGGTGATAGGACGAAACATAGCACGTATAAGCGAACAATAATGTGAGCGTATACAAACAATTATAAATGCATCGACCATAATATTTATAGAGCACGGTCACATCTCATTTCTCGTTTTGTTCCACACCACCACCATGACCACAAAATAGGCGAGAAAATGTATTTCCTGGTCGATTTTCATTTCCATATTCATGAAAAAGATTAGGGTTAGAAAATTGGATCGTTCCCCAAAACTCGTTAGTGGTGTTGAAGAATTGAAGGTGAAGGAGAAAAAAAACCTTTAAAAATAACCAGAACAGGTAATTTTTTTCTTCAAAATCATCATGAACATGATGAAATCAGTGAATCTGTTTCTATAGGATATTTTTTCGCCATTGAAAGGTCATGTGACAAGAGAAAGAACCGGGGAGAAAAGAGCGAGTGAGAGAGAGAATAAAAAGCAGTTATTGATCGCGTAGCCTACATTCATACTTACGGATGTATGCAAAGGTGGCTCGATATATGAAACATCAAAGCGAGTGCCTCTTTTCACTTTACACATCCGTTATATATAATATGGAATATGGAAATGAGACAATAATTTAGATCAACAATCCATACTTCTTCACCCAAATCTAAACCAACTCGAACAAAAATTCGGTCAGCTTCGTTTTAGCCGCCATACAACATGCAAGCAAGGTGCAATGTAATACACCTTTTCGAAAGAAATTAGAATTAAATGTCTGGCTGTCCTATTTTAAGAAAACTCTCGTCCCTATGATTTCTATATCAAATGTTTTTGCCACTCCACAAGAGGATGTGTAATTTGAAGATGGCCGATTGAAGCACTGGCAATTGAGGAACAGAACGTGATATACATACGGTTCTAGAAAATGATATCATGTTCTAAACTAGAAGCCTAGTGTAACATTGTAGTTTGTAACATGATCCAGGGCCCGGCCGTCTTACAAAGAGTTACGATTGATCCAAATCAATCGTAAGTCCTCCAATCAATCGCAAGTTGGCAGTTTTCTATCTCTTATGTACACAGTTGCGATTGATATCAACTCTTTGTAAGACAGGGCCAGCTTTGAAAAGTATTAATTCGATTGGACTCACTGGAAATGGATCGCGCTGTCTTGTTTGTGATCTAGAAAATAATTAAATTTAGCTTTTTGACAAAATTTACCATTTTCGACTCGTCTTACTCCATCAGGAATGTTGAGCCATATTACTTCAGATTCACATGCTACTCAACGAGTTTTTAAAGATAACTGGAAAAAAAGCGATATCTTACTCAGAATTTTCTGTAGGTTTACTGGTTGGGCATTCTCAATGTACTTTAATAAATATAGGATTAAATGATTAAAAGATCATACATATGAATTTGAATAGTAGAACCATAAAATGACCTATCAAGATGGGAACATTTTCATTAAAAGAAGGCTCTTTTCCAACTGATTTGTTATGTCATTGACAATGGAAAACGTGGTGGAAGTTTGTTCACCCATTTGTGTTTTTGGTTTTCCAGGTCTCGCACTGTGTGGTTGTTTTCATTAAAAGCTGTTTGCAGAAAAACAACCACTTCTCCAAACACAATAAAACGTGAATACGAGCTTTAATAATAGACTTTAAAAATAATTCTGTTTGTGCTCCACATCCGATACTTTATTCACACCACTATGTGCACGGCGGTCGCCTTGTGCTAGATGAATCGCAACTAGACCCTATTTATTACACTCGTAGAGTAATGAAAAGAAGGGGTGAATCATTATCGTGAATTAATTTGCTTAAGTCCTTTTAATGGCCGTCTAAAAGGCTGTTTTTGTGTACTCTGATGGCTGAAGGTACACTGGGATCGAGTTAAAGTTTAACCAAGGTTTACTCACAGTACTCGGTCAACACTTTAGAGAACGTTACCTAGCAGGCAGGCAGGCAGGGCCGAGACCTCTCTGATTGGGACGCTGTCTCGGTAATGAGTTTCATGTCTTGTACTGCCGCTCAGAGGCGTAGCCAGCTCATCCAATATAAATATGGGGGGGGGGGTCTATGGGCTATTCCGTTTGCTTGCCAGCACCCCATGCTTGGATGGAAGGGTAATTAACCATCAACAGTTTATTGGGGTATCAAAACAAAAAATAACAGTCTCATTATCTCGTCTGTTATTATTATTTGAATCATAATTATCAACCCTTTTATCATAACTATCCATTCGTACGGGCATAATTATCGTATTGCAGCTGTGGTTAAGATGTATATTACTGTCTATTACTATTCTTGCACCTTTCATTTTTCTTCAACATAGGCCTACTAGTATTTATCATTGATGCATGGATATCGCATGGTAGACAAGAGCATATTATTTGAGTGATAAAAGAGAGCAGGTCTGCATTTTAGAATAAGAATATCGTGAAAATCTCACACTATATTAAATTCGCCATTACTTTGTTCATGCCATAAAGAATTGTCGTTTCAAGAGCGAGACGTTTAGCATCATAACGTATACAGTATTCTGTTCTAATCCCCATATCAGTCAGTTGGAGATGATTTTCCATTTCAATTTAAGGAATGATGGTTTCCTTACTCAGCCGAAAATAGAGCATGCCAAATGCACAAACAAATACAACATGGCATAGAGGAGAAGCACCGACAAATGATCTGCTTCTAATGAGCTCCAGGATAAAAATGGAATTAGAAGAAGAGGAAGATGACAATGATAATGAAGAAGAAAAAGGAAAAGAAGAAGAAGGAGGAGGATGAAGAAGAAGAAGAGGAGGAGGAAGGGGAGAAGGGGGTGGAAAAGAAAAAAGAGAAGAAGAAAGAGGATGAGGAAGAGAAGAAGGAGAATAGGAGGAAGAATGATGAAGAGGGGGAGGAGGAGGGGAGGAAAATAAAAAGCAGCAGATGAAGAAGAAGAAGAAGAAGAAGAAGAAGAAGAAGAAGAAGAAGAAGAAGAAGAAGAAGAAGAAGAAGAAAAAGAAAATGACGTTCGTCGGAGAAAGGGGTACACTCGCATGCAGAGGCAATCCAGCTTCATGTTGCCTGTTGCTCATGACAACCGAAATCAGAAGGAAACCCATAGCCGCTGGATGACTTCCTCTGTGTATAATAGCAATCAAAAGAGTAGAGTAACGTTCTCATTCTCTGCTACCTCCTTTGCAGTTCCCCCTTTACGCACTTCCCTCAATAATAGTATTATGCCACTATCGATTGGCAAAAGATTTATCAAGCCCCAGTTCAACCGATTATTGACGTTGGAAATAGAGTTATTGAAGCAGTGGTTTTCAAATCCGAATAGGAGAATCACACCGAAGACGCGTTATTGAAAAGGCGTGAAGTTTGTTCACTGTGAAGAGGCAGATAGATAGATAGATAAGTAGATAGATAGATAGATAGACAGATAGATAGATAGATGATGGATAGATGGATAGAAAGATATGGATATATATATTGATAGTCTACCATATATATATATATATTATATACACACACATGAGAGGGCTGAATATTAACTAAATTAGCGCTTATTCATGTATTGATAGTCACGCTTTTTTCTCAACATTTAAATTAAACATCTACGTACCAACATTTAAAATATACTAATTCAAAACAAAATAGAAACATTTATAACGTTGTATAATCAATTTTCATGATGTCAGGAAGTACACTACAATATGATATGTCATCAATGCAGTAATCGGAGAAGGGATACCGTCCCCAGTGCCCCCATCCCTCGATACCGACGCCCCGGCCTGCTTACGTCTGTAGAGAAGCCACTGAAGATAGTTCCTTTGCCTATCTCCTTCTTATCTCGATTCGTGCCTAGATGGATGTAGATATCTCCTGTAAACATCACGATACAACAGAAGGTCATCAACTCCTAACATAAACATGGCGTTGCATGGATGAGCTCCAGTATCTCTCTCCTTCGATAACATTCGCGCTACAGAAAGGCGACATGAACATCACATTCGTGAGCAGGCGATATAAATAATTTCCCGCCTTTTTATATTTTTACAATCTACGTTTTGATTCTCCATCTCCATGCAAGGCTCCGATTGAATCGTGATATTCCCTTTACATCTAGGATTATGATATTGTAATGGTGAAATTGTGATTAATTAAAAATATCTGTATGTAAGAGAAAATAATTCTTCTTCTGTTTAGGTTAATAATGTCGAGAATTAAAATTCCAATATATCAGATCTTTAACTTTGATTTTGCTTTTTTGTTGAAATCCTATCTTTACTGCTGTACGACAATCACTTACGTATACGGATTAAACATTACGTTTTGTGTCGTCTGCATAATCGTCACCCATATAGCAATATAATTTGAACGGTGAAGTATTTCTCTGTTTATTCTTATCTCCAAGCTTTTATGAGCTTGTCATAAACATTCTCATTAATCATTAGTTGTCTTCCTCCATCCCTATTTCCATACAGGGTCACCATTCCATGTACTCAATGTCTTAGCGAAATAATCCTTTCCTCAAACACATTCGCCTTTCTCATATCATTCCTGACAGTTTTCCTTCATTATCCCCTCAAGTTTCTATATTTCCAGTCCACGCCGGTTATTACCAGGACAGACATCAATCCGATTAAACATAAAGATCAGGGAAATCTTTATAGTTTCACCACGATCTAGTAATTGATTTCCCCTACAACAGATACGAGGCAGCCTACGAAAGAAATTAATACGGAGGGAGGAATACAGCCACATAAGAAGTGCTCTGCAAACATTGTAAAAAGTTTGCATTTATGACGATCGCCGTTTTGAAGAGCTCTTATTTTTGCCAGGCATGTACGCTAAGGGGGGGGGGCGTAACAAAGAGAAGGGAGAGAGAGAGAGAGAGAGAGAGAGAGAGAGAGTGTGTGTGTGTGTGGGTGTGTGTGTTCGTGAGCAGAAAATGGCAAGGCTCTGCGCGATAATAGGATGCTTCTCACTGAAACCCATCACAAATGATTTGAAGATTCAGAGAAAAAAATACTCCTCCCACGTTCATGACATTTCAAACAGGAAAATTACATTTATGTCATGCTCTAGTCACAATTATCCGTCTGCAATTTTTTTTAAATAGGTTGATTCGTATCCCCACTTTGGGTATGTTCGGTATTGCATTTACTGCGATGGATAATGACGATATCACTGTCAGCAAAGTATAACCATAATCATGATAATGATTGTCATTTGCTTTCACATTATTTTGTGAAATTTTAAGAGAGTCATCTATACAGTTTTGTTTTCAGATATCAAAAACAATACAGAACTTATTTGATAAGAGGATATAATAAAGGAAAATAGTTTTCTAATATCTCTATCATAATTTATGATCATGAAGTTCCATCTAAATTGATGATAAATTATGTCACGTCTCTCATCATAATTCCATGGCATTATTTATGGCATGCTATTAATGCAAATAAACAAAATAAATTGCTAGCGATATTTTAAGGTTTATTCTTCGGCAGTCATGCTCAAATTTATTACCCTTTCCCTCGCACCTTGGTTCCAATAATATCCTGCAACGTTACGTGACTACAGAACATTATGCGAAAGCTATGGAGTAAAGGGATTTAGTATTCTGAAGCTCATTTACTGTAGAGAGGGGAAATAAAAATCGTTGAAGACTGAAGGAAAATTGTTACAAACTCTACCTAACTAGAATAACAGTATCAGTAACAGCAACAGTAATATAAATACATGTAGGTTGTAGGAGTAGTTGGAGTATAGTGGTAGAAGTAGAGGTAAAAGTAGAAGTAGAAGTAGTAGAAGTAGTAGTAGTAGAAGTAGAAGTAGAAGTAGTAGAAGAAGTAGAAGTAGTAGAAGTAGAAGTAGAAGAAGAAGTAGAAGTAGAAGTAGAAGTAGAAGTGGAAGTGGAAGTACAAGTAGAAGTGGAAGTGGAAGTACAAGTAGAACTGGAAGTGGAAGTAGAAGTACAATTAGAAGTGGAAGTGGAAGTACAAGTACAAGTGGAAGTGGAAGTAGAAGTACAAGTACAAGTAGGATCAGTAGTATAAGTAGAAGTAAAGGTAGAAGTAAAAGTAAAAGTAGAAGCAGAAGTAGTAGAAGTAGTAGAAGAAGTAGAAGTAGTAGAAGTAGAAGTAGAAGTAGAGGTAGAAGTAAAAGTAAAAGTAAAAGTAGAAGTAGAAAAAGAAGTAGTAGAAGTAGGAGAAGAAGTAGAAGTAGTAGAAGTAGAAGAAGTAGAAGTAGAATTAGAAGTGGAAGTGGAAGTACAAGTAGTAGTGGAAATGGAAATACAAGTAGAGCTGGAAGTGGAAGTGGAAGTGGAAGTAGAAGTAGAATTAGAAGTGGAAGTAGAAGTACAAGTACAAGTAGGATCAGTAGCAGAACTAGATTAGAACTATTAGCAGAAGTAGAGGTAGATGTAGAAGTGTTGTAGAAATGTATAGGTAGACATTTGAATAGGATCCGTAAGGTTAAAGATACAAGTAGAAGATGGTATTATATAAAAGTCTACGTATTCAAGACGGAAGAAAAATTGAAGTAGGGATGTATTTAATGATATAAGTAGAAGTGGAATCAGGAGTAGGTGTAGTAGATGTAGATATAGGAGTAGGTATGATTTGTTACGATTAACTGCAACTTTACCTTCATTTTGTATTGTAAATATATTTTGATAGTTAAACATCTTCCCATCGCCTCTGAACGTACATGTAATTGTTTTCAGCGTCTCTACGTGTGCACCTGCTTTATTTCAATAAAAACCAGCCTCATTTCAAGGAGATGACGATTTATACTCCTTCGACGCATAATACGTTACCATGGCTCCTTATATAAATGAAAAAATAAATTCTTTAGGGAGATGGCACTTTAACAAAATGTACATGTTAGCCATTTTCAGTTTTCCCTACTATATACGTTATCATTTGCATCGATATAGAACAAGCAAGAGGATTGAGAAGAGGCTTGCAATTCATTCGTTCTTGTCAAAAGTCTTTATTCTTCCCGCCATCTCACTCTGGAACACATCTTGCAGACGACCGTCGCAAATCCGTCGAAACTTTCGTATGCGTTGTCATGGTGCGCGGAGGTTTCCGCACTGTCTCAACGGACTTGAACCTGACTTGAACGCGCATGCTGCGATAAGGAGCACGGGGTATGTCAGAAGGTGCTGAACGCAGTGGCAGCCACATCGTAATGGTGTGACTGCCCACACCCCCGCTGACACCCACATGTTATTGGCAACAGCCTTACTCAAGGTTTAGTTCAAGTGACAAGACGTATACAATTTACTCTTCTGCGGTTCTTTTTACTCCAGCTTTTGATACAATGAAAAGAGGTGTTTTCCTGAAACCACTTGACTAGAGCTAAATGAGCAAGTACAGTTCATAATAATGGTCTACAGAAAATGAAAGCATTATAGGTTATGCAGTTCGTCCACCAACCCCCCCCCCCCCCCCCCCCCCATCCATCGCCCTTCGCCATGTTGAAGATAAAAAAACTGGCTACACCACTGGTAGATATTATCCTCATCGAACATTATTAAAAAACAAGCAACGAAGACGTACAAGAAATACCATAAAACAAGGCATAATGGGGGGGGGGGGGGTGGGGGGAGAGGTGCTTGTTTTACGTAAAAGAAGCCATATAAGCTGCTATATTTCTATTCTGCGCCATGAAGAGAAACCATCCTATTCTACTATAAAAATAGAATTCTAATTCTCACAATCTAAAGCAGAGAATGTCTCTAAACCATAACATACTATATCCATATTAGCAAAAAGTTACAAAGCCTCATGACGTCTTTATATATCAGACTTTGTGCGTCATGTTATGTTCCTTTCCACTGTAAAAAGAAGACATCAGTAACCCATACCCGCTAATGATGTGGACATCGATTTATTTCGCAGACAATATTTTATTTCTTTGTTTCTGCTGTTATTCTCATATTCTGATTTTTTTTTTGGCTACCCCTTCATGCAGCATTTAGTTATTTGCCTGATTTTCTGCATTTTACATGCAGTGGGTCTATTTAATTATTACAAAAAGCTGTACAATTTGAATCTCTTTGGTTAATACCAATGGGAAAACAAGGAGTAAATATGGGTTGGTTATCTTATCACAGTAATGTAATTTTACTCTGACAAGAAAATGTTAATCTATTCCTTGTATCGTATAAATTGTACCGCCAGATCATTCATTGCCTCGGGGTAGGAAACTAAAATTTCTTTTTCTTTTGGAGGAGAGAGTGATCCTTATCCAGAATACATCTAATTATGAATATATCAAGATGTTAATTGTGACTATTATATCTACTCTGGTACTACGCCTTGTAAGGAATGATAAATGATTTGTTTTATTCGCTGTCGTTTCTATCACTTCCCTTTAATCTTGGGGAGGAAGTGGGCAGGAGGGTTCGGAGGGGGCCATGATATTATTTGAGTGTGGTTTTCCACATTCGTCACGAAATACTCATTTCAGTCGACATTAATGGCCTGGTAAATGGGGAGTGAAATACAGAAATAGACTGTCTGGAGAGTCTCGGTGGTGGCCCATACATCTTCGTGCAAAGAATTGAAATGAGAAAGAACGGTCATTTCCATCGTTGGATCTTCGTCATATTCATGAAATTGACTCAGTATTGTACTGATGACGGAGAACGATGATGATAATGATGATGATGGTGGTGATGATTAGGATGATGACGATGATGATGGCGACGACGACGACGATGATGATGATGATGGTGATGGTGATGGTACATTATGTAAGTAGGGTTCTCGTTGAGTATTGGGCTTATGAAGCTGCTGTTCAAATTAATACACGTAATGGATTCAAGATCATTAGGTTAACTAAACACACAGGCCTAAAGCGTGTATCTTTCATATGAACGGGTGAAGTTGGGGACTTGGGGGTCTAACTTTGACCCCCAATCTAGGAAGAAACTGTCACGACCGTTAACCTTTCAGGTAGGTCACAATTCTCCCCTATTTGTCTTCTAAATCATGCCGCCACAGTGAACTTTTATTGGGAGTAATTCATTCTCTCTCCCCGGCCCTTTCATCTATATTTACCGGAATGAAGAAAAATTGAGAAGTATGAAAATAGCCGACTGAAGGGAGAGGGGGGGGGGGGGGTTGAGGATCGTAAATATGTGCTTCCTTATTTGGCAGATCGTCGTGAACTTGTCAGGCATGCAGAGCTTGAAATAGTTGAGATAAAATTACATCATTGAATTACACATTACTGCTGAGATTGTCTGGTGCTTGTCTATGTTCAGTGTAGACAAAATAATAACACACAGCATGAGAGAAAGAGACAGAGAGAGAACGAGAGAGGGTGAGGAGAGTGAGAGAGAGAGAAGGAGAGAGAGAGAGATAAAGAGAAGAGAAAGGGGAAGGAGAGAATGGGATAGAGAGGGGGTTAGGAGAGTGAGAGAGAAGGAGAGAGAGAGAGAGAAGAATAAGGGGGAGGAGAGAATGGGGGAGAGAGAGAGAGAGAGTCAGAGAGAGAGAGGGGGGAGGGTGAGAGAGAGAAGAGAGAGGGGAAAGAGAGAAGGGGGAGAGACAGACAGACAGAAAAAGAGAGAGATGGGGAGGGGTATTTTGAGAATGTGGGTATTCGTCCGCAACAATCTGGAGTAGAGGAAAAAGTTTGGTAACCATAGTAATGCTGCCGGGAGGGGGTGGTGTGAAAATGATTCTAACATGTACCTGCAAATAACACTACGTTCAGTATTCGATCCATTTTGATTGTGAGTATTGACGTAAATTCAGACCTCTCCTGACCTTTGACCTTATAACTGGATTCGACCTCACGTGAACTCTGCTCGGTTTTAAACTTGATTTATTGCATGAAATAGATCCCGTAGACTTTATTTTTAGCTCACAGTTCTAAAATTGATTGAGAGGTGAGCATCAATTATAAACAGTTTTTTTTCTTGGTTCTTAGTTTTTGAAATCCAACCGTACACGACTAAAAGTCTAACTTGGAGTTTGACCAAGTTTCGGTTCAACTCTGAATCTGGATAAATTCACGATTAAACATTATCTTTAATCCACCAATATCCTTCTGATTGGGGTGCTGCCAGAGGAGGGTCTAGTGTGGATATCATCGCAATATGATATCATTTAATTAGCCAATTCTATTTTGTCGCTTAATTTGTACACTTAACATCCTTTCTAAATCTGGTTCCTTAGCTTTACCTGATTAGATGTGTATTGTGAGACGTTCAAACGCTAATTGTCAACTTGATAACCCTTTCCAATATACTGTATACAATATTATATAACGGGGGTTTCCATCAGCAGTAGATCCCGATTTGTCCAAGATACCCCGCCCCGCCCCTGCCCTTTTAAATCTCTATTTCGTAAGGTCATATGAAATGAGACACTCATCAACCCAAGGGGTCAAGTGATGTTGTATCTGTCTGTAGACATTACATAAGTCAAATCCGCCATTCTTAGTTTGTTTCATAGTAGCCCGATATTCAGGATAAATCATTTGTATCCGTCGATTAAAATGACTACACCAATATTTAGCGTATTTCATGCGTATATATTATTACCTATTGTGAGAGATAATGAAGCATTGTGTAGGGAAGTCTACATTTTATACCCTAGATCAAAGAGTTAAATGAGTTTTTGTTGAGAAGAAGAAAATAAATCTCCTGAAAATCAGAATAAATGAATGGCCCGAGTTTGTTAGCCCATTATGACCAGCCCCACAGCTATGCAAAAATAAAGTATTAGTCCCGTCTGGCTGACGTCATGGGGGACGTCATCATCAAAAAACAAAAAGAAACAAGGGTAACATTAATTATAGAAGAGGATCTTCTGCATCTTGGAAGAGACATAGTCTTATAGTCTGCAGTCATGACTGTAAATTTGAGTTTGAATGTCGCGGAGTCGAGCACATTGTAAGTGATGCTAAGCAGCATCGGCGTTAGCAATTACAATAACAAAAATAGTTTAAATTAATTATCTGATCATGCTTTGCGCAGATGCGTCAAAAATATGCCCTTCGTTTTAAATCAACAACAGTTGTGATGATCGACAACGAGCAATACTCTTCTTAACTTAATTCTGATCATGTAATATTATTGTACAATCATAAAATTGCCTACAAAGTTCATTGCTTATGTTAACAGGCAAAAAACGCCTCATTACAGTGCTCAAGTTAATTATGATCTGCGATTAGAAACGGCCTCCACTTTTCATCTGTTAATACAACAATGATAAACCTGTCAGGACAAAATAACGGCAGCTTTGTCTAAATTGCAGGATGCATCTTTTTCCGACCTTACTATAAATGCCGGAAGATAATGTGACATTGAGCTTTGTTTTGATTGAAACCACCAATTATTTAATTGGATTGGGAGATAATTTGGCGGCTAATTTCAGGTTACCTGGGATTGTGACAGATCAGAGGAAGCGAAAGAGAGTAATTTGTTGTCATGATATCCACTCTGACTCGAGATTCCCTGCTTTGAATATCAGATTGCGCAATCTAATTTTGATTTCGTTTGTTTTATTTGTTTGTGTATTTTAAGTGTTGGTTTGTTATTGGTCCTGTTGGTTTTTGTTGTCATTTTGTTCTCAAGATACATTCTCATTTCAAATGTGTATTTCCCCCAAAATTAGCTTATACTGATAATGAATTTTATATCTGATGGTCTATATACGCTACCGACACGGGCATTGCCTTTTAGCATTTCATATTTGCCCTCGTCATGGATTTCGTTGAATTGGAACTAAAGTTGTATCAAAATATTATTTACTACTTTATTTTGTCTATTAATAATAAACAAAGTTAACCAGAATTGTTTGAACTTTTGAACATACCATCTTGAATAATCGGCCTCAATGTTTTTTTATCCATTTTGTTTCGTTTTAAAAGTAAATCCAGCTTTAGTTTCACTATTTCATGTCAATCACGTGCAATTGCCCCTTTTTTCTGTTCAGTAAAACGAATTTTTATATTAATTTTATTAGAGTTTATTGTACTTTGAGCAGCCCTTGGAAGACAAAGCTTTATGTTCAGTCCAGAGTTCAGCTGGTAAAACCTTTTGACCCCAAGTGTTTGCCCAGATATTACTGATTAGGAATGCACGGATAAATTATAGCTCATTCAAACTGATATGTTGCTAATCGTTGTTAATCACTATCTCGTAGGTTCATAATTTCATAAAGATATGCACATGTTTATTATTTTACACCTTTCTTTTCTCTAAATGTATTGTTGCCTTCAAATTTGTTTATGACTTCGTGTCTCTTCCGCAATCCCAGAAAACGCCCCCTTCTAATTTTTCTCACCCTCTCCTGGTCTCCTCTCCATCTGTCAAGTTTCCATTTCCATTCTCTCTCTCTCTCTCTCTCTCTCTCCCTCTCTCTCTCTCTCCCTCTCTCTTCTTCCCTCCATCTCCCTCTCTCTCTCTCTTCCTACTATCACATGTCATAACAAGTTCATTAGTACTTTTGTGTTTATGATAAGGTTCATACCAAGTTGATACATCCTGGTATACAGTGCCTTTAAAATCCACCAGACAACAATACCTCTCTTTCAAACGACAGAGAATTGAAACCGAAGAACTATCGCGGATTATTATTCTTTCCAACGTAATTTTGTTAACAAATATTGGGGCTTAGAATTAAGAAACAAACCACTGTTGTGTTATGGCGTTGTATTGCCCCCAATATGGTTCATTAACATATGAATGAATACGGATGTTGGGGTGGAAACACGTTCGATGTCCTACTTTTGGTGAGACAATGAAAAAGACTCGATTTGTTTCATCTAAATCTTCTGTTTTTATCACGAGATAGATAATAATTCATCCGGGTAAACTTTGTAAGGTTATGCTATACAAAATTGAATTTATTGCGCACTGTCTTCTTTTTCGGCCATATATTATTTCAAATGAAAAATAATGATTGAAATACAATGACTATGAGACTAACAAATTAGTATAGGCTTAATTGCAAATATAAACAAACGGTAGAACCCGTATCGATTGTTACTATACTAAAGGCCTTTAACGAAACACACATTAAGGGACGAATGGTTTGAGGCTAGCCAATTTGTGTTTCACTGATGATAACTTCAACAATTCCTGTCTTCTTACTTTTAATCAGACATTGCTCAAACTTTCACTAATTAATTTCTCTTGGTTTTCTGCTTTTATTAAAAGCCAGCTAATCATCAGGAAAGACTACCCCTTTAAGGCTTTAACCATGTCAACTCATAACATTATCTGGGTATGATTGTTCATTAATGAGCTGCTTTAACACAATTTACAAACCTAATGGGTGATTTATTTTACCTTTCGGAAATTAATGTCATTTATAAACCTGACAGATGAACAACGCAGGAAATACAAATTCCCTTGAATTCACGCTCGAATTTGTACTTTTAGAATATTTGAACTTTCGTTGTTTTCATTATTACAAGGAAAAAACACACACGAAAGCATTGTAAAATATTTCGTAACGAAGGTCGTTTATTATAAAGCACAAGATTAAACTCTACATGGGGTCAACGTTACATGTGGAAGCATTCGAATGTTCGGTCACACCCACATCATTATTCATGTATGCAGATTTACAGCAAGAGATATAAATTTGATTTAGTGAAGGCAACACAGTCATGTTCTCCAGCCTAAATGTGTGTGCATCAATTGAAGTGACGAGTGTTGAATGGTATAGTTATTTATATTTTTCTGCTCTCGAAAATTTGGGTCATACTCCCATCAAACTAACATTCATCCCGTCTCGAAGTCCAGGGGGTGTTTCACAAAGATTTTAAGTCGAACTTAATTCTAAGTTGGACTTAGATATATAATGGAGAGCCATTTGCAGCCTTATAATGAAATATATTCAAAAGCAAAAAATTCAAGTATTTTAGACTTTTCATAAATTCCACATCAAGAACATGAAATCTCCCATGATAATAGAAAATTTGAATCATTTGAATCATTTTATACCTTTTAAAATAACTTTTAAAAAATATTTTCAAAGATGCTAACGGCTTTCCATAATTATTAAGTCCAACTTTGAGATAAATTCAACTTATAGGATCTTTGTGAAACACCCCCAGGCTTACATTCAAGGGCGTCGCTAGGAATGGATGGGTTCATTTTTGTTCTCTCTCAGCTCTCTGAAAATGTTGATTGTGTTTGTTTCCTTAATTTTAGGGCCTCTCCCCCTTCTCACTCTCTCTCCCCCATCCCTTTCTTTCTTCTCTCCTCCCTTCCTCCTGTTCATCTCACCATCTCTCGTTTAACAAGATACCCCCCCCCCCCCGTCAAATATTGTACCAGTACGGGTAGGGTCCATGGTACCAGCGACGCCCATCAAAGGCATTATACTATGACTGGTATATCATTATTACACGCCCGAGTTAGAATCAATATCCAATTATAGAAGTCACTTCATAATGAGATAACTCAACCTGGTGGTCACTTCCAGTGGTCAAGCACACCATCAAGCTCTTCCTCCTGCAGCTGTAGTTTCCGGATTTAGCCAGTCCATGCACCACCAAGGCGGAAGTCGTACACTCTTCCTGGACGCGGAGATAGCCAGGGCCAGGAATATCCTTTATTTCACGCTATAGCTATCATGTTACATAATAAACTATTGTTGAGTGTTGTATTTTCCCTGGTTTGCTGTCCCTTTCCGTCTTCTATTATAATTACTTAGTGACGTCGCATGGATTTGAAGAGTGAGAAAATGGGGGAGGAGTCGGGACTGAGGGTAAGAAAACTATTGGGAAAGGTAAAAAAAATTTCTAGAAAATGAAAAATTGGCTAACTGGCTCCTTATCTCTTGCTGAGAGGGGTTAAAACGCCAATGAAATCTTCATTTTCTAATGTAAAAGAAATTAACCTCAAATTGCCTGCCTTTAATTTGAGATACCCCCTTGCCCCATTGGTTTTGCCACCATTTTTTCCAAATAATCATAGTTTATAAAGAAAAAGTCCTACGACCTGAACGATAATTACACTATTACCCTTCTCTATTTAAGAAATGCTGATAATATTGTCCTAATTTATTGAATATCTCATATACTATCAAGCCATGTATCTTCTGATAATATTATGCCAATATACAGTGGCATTATTCAATAAGGCGTGTCAAAAGGTTTGTAAGTCATGAGACACCACTCACACCAGAGCTCCTTGAATGCTAGTAGGCTTCATAAAATAATGTTAATTGATCCGATACCATCAAAATATATGTACGTGATTGCTACACAATCATCATGGCAAATTCTGAATGGAAAGCAGTGTAGAAAGAAGCAGAAAACTTTCCTTTTAAGTCATTTTCCATGAGTCCACTTGATTTTCTCGATCACTTTTATCATAACCAATCATTAGTCTCTGGTACAGAAACAACATTATTTCAAAAGTACATGCATGCATATCATACATTCCTAACTGTATTTAATTTTTTTTGGGGGTTAATTGTCTATGATATAAGCCTATTTGGTTATCGTTTTATGGGAAGACTATACTAGAGTTTATTGAATATTATAGGCATACATGTACCAACATGTAAGGATGAAAGGTCGATTATCCCTGGGGAACAAACATAATTTATCATCGTTAATTTAGAATTTGCAAGATTTGCAATATTTAGGAGGGTTTGACATGCTGCAATAAAACAAAAAGTAATTTATTAGCAATAAATATCACGAATTGTCTCAAATTTTATGAGCATGAAATACATGTTATAAATGGTCTTTCTCACGCACACGTTATCATGCCGAGAGGAAAATCCTTGAAGTATTACATGGCTAGCGTGGGTCCCGCCGTTAAAACTGCACTACTTGTAGTAGCTTGCGCCCTCTATATAGCAAACAATGACTAAGCGATACCCGTTGGTCTCCATGACCCCCTTTTTGAGAGCCGATTTGATGAAATAACCACTCGTCGGTAACCACGCAGGGAGGTCTAATCCCTGCTGGCCAAACTATAGTGCAGATAAACTTTAAAAAAGGCACTAGTAGTAGTAGGCCAAGAGCATTAGGTCAAAATAGGCTTAAACCTGGAAATTTTTGGTAACAAGCTGATTTTTTCAGGATAGGTCCAGAAATATGTCTAGAATAACATACTAAAAGTCCTCGTATATCCTCCTTGAGCGTTTTCCGTAATCCAAGATGGCGTCCAAAATGGCCGCCATTTCCTGAATTTCTTAAAGCTTTGCAACTAGATCACCCAAATACAAAATTTAAATGTCTAAATATATGTTTTTTAGCATAAGGAACTCATTAAAATACATGTTGATAAATTTTGAAACACACAAGTAGCTATAAACCACTTTAGCCCATCCCGAAATCCAAAATGGCGCCCAAAATTGCCGCCATTTCCTGTATTTCTTATAACTGTGCAATTAGATAACCCAAATACCAAATTTGAACGTCTAAATATATGTTTTAAGCATAAGCAACTCAACCAAATACTTATTAATACATTTTTTAACACACAAGTAGCAGTAAAACTACTTGAGCCCTTTCCGAAATCCAAAATGTAACCCCAAATGGCCACCATTTCCAATTTTATCTCATTGTATTAAAGTAGATACATGTACGTTATGAATACAATCAAATGTCTATACTAGAAAAGCACCATTGTAATACATATCAGTACAAATAAACCTTTCATTGAATAATTAAATACTTATTATACATAAAGTATACACACCCACCCACCCACCCACACACATATGCACACATATGGCTGCTTACATCAGACGGACAGTCTGCAACCGTGAAGAGTACTCAACGTTAGATGAAACTGAAAATGGAGACACATTAGTACCAATTAATGCTGCAAAGGCAAAAGTCACAAGGTTTCAAACAGGAAATACACCTCAATAAGGGAGTTTACAGATAGCACATGGTACAAATGACCCCAAATATCCACAGATCTTTTACACATGGAGAAGTTCCACTTTGAGCATATTAGAATAATAACTGCCAAAGCCCTAGATGTGCTTCTAGAATACCTTTTGTTTGCCCTCTTGAAAAGAATACTTCTACCTGCGTATCATAGAATGTACCGTTGGTGCATAAATGAATAATGTTACATAACTTTCATGAGCGCATATCCAGTATTCGTCTGTGGGTTTTAACTTTCTGGTACAAATGACCTTTATCTGCCCATGCGCAGATTGTATCTATGAACTGGCTTATAGCACATATGCCATGTCATCTCAGCTAGTCACTTCTGTCGCCAATATTGTTGGAATAGCTGCGTATAAACACCGGAAGAGTGGCTCACGTGAACAGATAGACATCTTGAGCTGAGCAACATGAGCTTTGTCCTTAATGGATTGGTTTCATGAAAGTGGCCATGCAGAGTGACCAGTACGAGAATTGAAACTCTGCCCTTCATAAATTTAGACCCCTCCAATCCGAGTACCATCTACACTGCACTATACACAATGTAAAAAACATAACTTAAGAATATGTGCAGTAACATTTGACCAGCCCTCGTACATCAAGGCAGCAGAGATTGTAGCTTCTTCTCAAGACCTATGAAAAGTAATCGTCCGTTTTGGTGGATTTAACATCCTCATGTCATATCTCGGCAGCATATAGTCCTTACATGGGCGGAAGAATGCTTGCAGAGCTATGGGAGACAGTGTACGCCACAGGGTCTGTCATACAATTATGCAATCTGGTCATGCATTTTCCCCTTCTCTTCGTGCT
The DNA here is from genome assembly GCA_035222895.1 of Strongylocentrotus droebachiensis. NCBI lineage: Eukaryota > Metazoa > Echinodermata > Echinoidea > Camarodonta > Strongylocentrotidae > Strongylocentrotus > Strongylocentrotus droebachiensis. Next base: position 265,392 of record JAVYIG010000029.1, read on the forward strand.
CACATTCTTACTTCAGCTGCCCTCATTGGCGTGTTGATGGGTAAACCTATAGATAAGACCACTTAGCGAATCTGTATGGTGCACTCCTCAACCAGGACAAGAAGGTGACTGCTGTACGTACCTGAGAAGAGTGTGTCAAACAGTTAAAGTCAGATCATTTTACAACTCTTTGACTGGGCAGCAGGACACAGTAGGACAGGGAAACTTTGGTTGCAGTATATCCGACATTTATGTGTCTCTTGAAAGGACAGGGGACTGGAAGCTCCATCTCAGCTGTGTGAGGGAAATGATACAACATTTCAATGTTGCAGGACATCTTCCCTAGTTCAAATCTGCCAGGTTGTTTTTACAACAGATGGAAGCTCTAGAGCAAACCATGCCAGGAAATGAATATACACAATTTGCAGAAAAGGGATAATTCACCATCCGCTGTGTTGATACATTCTGGGGTGGAAACTTCTCTGATCAGACCATTGAGAAGTTCCTGATGCGGCAGCTGAAAACATCCAGAGAAATGACTCGTGGACGTAGAAACACAGACAGTACATTGGCTAAGTGGGTTCATGCACTTCCTCACTGTGTTCCTACCTGTGATGAACTGGAACAGTTCACCGGAGTACACACTGGTATATCAGAGCAGCATAAAGACATACAGCAAAGTACCAGGTCAAGAGACAATAAAGAAAGATGTATCTTTGTTGGATGGCTGCAGGCACATCACCATTTGCTGGATACGAAACTAATTGCCTGGTCTCCTTGTCAACTAGCATCGTCGCTGGCTCATCTGTTAATTGTGATTAACCTGTACAAATCGGCCTAGTAGCGGCATCCGAAACGATGAATGGTAGGAAGTTAACAAATATCAAGCTAGGTGCATCGTAAGGACAAGGTGGAGACCATTGGTGCAAAGAGTAAGAGAGTGAAAATCAGGGGACAAAGCACATAAGTCATTATGGAGCTCTCATTTGACTGTAGTGTTCAATGGATATGGAAGTGCAACTTCGACAAAGGTAACTGAGACGAATAGCCCAAAGATGTACCTCTTTATTTGATGATATTATATGCCAAGAAGCACAACCCAAAACAGCTTTCCTTGCCAACAGCAACAATAAGATGAGACTTATACAAACTCTACGTGACAAAATACGTATCAAGCAGGCAGAAGCGGATGCCACTAGCCTGATTGTCTCTACAGAACAAGCAGTAGCAGAGGTGTCCGTTGTTGTCGATGGTAAGGACACAGACTTACTGGTCATGCTAGTTGTTCCGGCAACCACTTCCACAGATATGCACATGCTATGCCGCAGTAATCCTGTCACGGTCTTCTACATTCATGAAATTCAGCATGCCATAGGGGACACTAGAAATTGCCTGATGCTTCTTGATGCTTTGACAGGGTGTGATACGGTCTCTGCAATCTACCGTCAGGGCAGTCGTAAAACTTTCAATATTGTCCACAAGAAACTTGACTATGACTTGCTTGATACATTCGCAGTGGAAGCACCCATTACAAGGTAAAAAAAAGAGCCGGGAAAGCCTTTATGAGGCCTACAGTTTTGAATATTTTGATGACTACCGTCACACTGCATACAATTAAACAGGCAATTGGTCGCAGTTCTCTGAGTTCATCCTTTCAGTTAGAAAGTCTACCTCCAACTAGTGCTGCAGCAAAGCAACATCCATACCGCACATATCTTACAGTCATTATGTATAAAAAGCTTTAGCGACCTTGGTACTAATGTGTCTACATTTTCAGTTCCATCTAATTTTGAGCACTCTTCACGGTTGCACACTGTCAGTCTGATATCGTTGAGGATGATGGAAGCAGCCATATGAGTTTGTGGGTGTGTGTGTGTGTGTACTTTATGCATAAGAAGTATTTTTTAATTAAAAGATTGTTGTACTTATATGTTTTTCAATGGTGCTTTTCTAGTCTAGACATTTGATTATATTCATAACGTATCTACTTTAGTACAATGAGATAAAATTGGAAATAATGGCTATTTTGGGTGCCATTTTGAATTTCGGGAAGGGCTCAAGTGGTTTTACTGCTACTTGTGTGTTTCAAAATTTGTTAATAAGTATTTGGTTGAGTTGCTTATGCTGAAAAACGTATATTTAGACATTTAAATTTGGTAATTGGGTTATCTAGTTGCAAAGTTATAAGAAATACAGGAAATGGCGGCAATTTTGGGTGCCATTTTGGATTTCGAAAAGGGCTAAAGTTGGTTTAGAGCTACTTGTGTGTTTCAAAATTCCTCAACATGTATTTTATTGAGTTCCTTATGCTAAAAAACATATATTTAGACATTTATATTTTGTATTTGGGTTATCTAGTTGCAAAGCTATAAGAAATTTAGGACATGGCGGCCATTTTGGACGCCATCTTGGATTGCGGAAAACGCTCAAGGAGGATTTATGAGGACTTTTAGTATGTTAATCTGGACATATTCCTGGACCTATCCTGAAAAAATCAGCTTGTTACCAAAAATTTCCATGTTAAAACTAATGCTCTTGGCCTATAGTTGTCGGAGCGCTGGTCTTGTTGAGTAGACATGCGAGAGGGCAAAGCAAGTGAGTGAGGAGGGGCAGGGTTTTCCATCATCTTTCCCGTTATTTTCCTCCCCTCTATCTTTTTCTCTCTTTTTTCTCCCTCCACCTACTTTTCATAGTTATATACTTGCGGAATGGGGGAAGGGGCTTGTGCAAAGCGCATCTACGCCATTGATCATTATCATTATCATTATCATCTTATTTAAAGGTAAATTAGTTTATCTACATGGTCTGTGAGAGATAAACGCACGTGTCGCGCACGTGTGCGTATAGTCCCATATACATCTTTCTGTGTACAGTGCTTGTAACTTTACGAAGACTGGGCCATATTTCTTATCATTTTGATGATTTCAGAACCTTGCAGTACACACCAATACTTATGTGCTAGATGATCAACCTTTTCTGATCGATTCCACAACGTTTCTTTCACATTGCAAACGCATGACCATAACTGGTCTTTACCTTTAAGTTCTTTATTTCTCTCTATTTCTTTTTATTTTCGTTTTAAAAGTACAATCGATCCGTTTCCCCGAGCTATTTTACATTGTCGACGCAAACTCGCAATTTCCTTACCATTTGGTGACTTTGCAAACTGTTTGAATGATTTGACACATTTAAAAATGAAAGTGTCATCTAAACAGACGTTTACATAGTTCTGTTGTTCTTGAATTTGATGAAAAATATATAAAATGAATACATACATGTGCTCATATCTTCAATACATTTATACTGGATGGAGTACTTCTTCAATAATTTATAAATTTCATTCAAAGATTTGTTAGCATTTATATGTAATAACTTTTCGACACTGGGACATTTGAGCAGTGTACTCGGTTTCATTATTTTTCGATGTTATAATTCTACTTTTTACTGGTTGTATAGTGTAGAGATCAGTGTTTGGAAGTGGCGAACACTCGGCGAGCACTGTACTCACATGTTAGCCCAAATCATTTCCATCACGCATGTTGCCTTCAGTGCATCATAATTTGATTACTAATACAATAATATCGAAGACTTATATATACAAATTATGTATGTATAATAATGTATATATTGTTTCTTAACCTGTTCTCTTGTCTTGTTTCTTCAATTTGTGTCAAGTCTTTTTTTAGAGAACTTGTTACAAAGTATATTTAATATCAAACATTGCTTTCAAATATGATTAAAATAATCTCTCTTGCATAACAATTTTATCTTTAGTAATCTCCCTCGAAATTGAAATGTATATCCCTTGTTAAATGCTATATATCATATGCAATTTAAAATAACTATTTTATTGTAAAATCAGAAGTAAGTTCTATCTTTTGACTTCAACAGATCACCATGGGCATTTAATACTGTTGATGGATGTGTTCGTTTCAAGATAGTAGAAACCACTACAGCTAATAAACATAATCACGTAATGATAAAAATATCTGGATTTATAGAGAACTTTAAAAAGGGCATATCAGACTTCTCACTGATTTAAAGACACTATGTCCCTTTTGCAGCCAAAATCAAATTATGTAGAACTTTGCAGGAACTATGAATATGTTATGTATGTTATATCTGTGAAATTTAAACGTTAGCAGTGTCCTTATATTCAAATTATGCAAGGAAACCCGTTTACTTGCTAGACTTCACTGTCAGACAATATTGAGTGACTGACTGGCATTTTTTCTTCTTTGGTAATAACAATCATAAAAATTAGCTGTAAAGGGTACATGAGCATTTGTCTATACATCAATAACCCACTTCTTGTAATGGCCAAAATTAAAGTGATTGAATCTTTGCGCAGCACAAAACGTACGACCATTGGGTACAATGGTCTGAAAATCAGACTATTACTTACTGGCTCTATAGCTCCTCAGTCGATTTGACAACTAATTATCGTTATTTTCCCACTTAAAGACATTTTCAAGCCCCCCCCCCTTTTTTTTTAGGGAAGCTCTAAATTAGTAGTATCTTTCAAATGCCGTTGGAATTTAACCTTTTCATTTGTTTGGCCTGCAAATGGGACATAGTACCTTTAAGGCTTTCATTTAAATTTGAATAAATTAACGTTATTGTGCAAGTAATTATTCATGTTAGTTTTCGTTGTATATAGGGCTTGCCTCACATAAAGATTTACTGATGGAATACACAAAAACATTTACCATTCCTGAACTTTTCCACTCATCATCTTTACCATATTCGCCAAATAATATCAAAATGAAGACATCATAGAATGATGTTGACATTGTGCTCAGCAGCTGCATGTTTCTCATAAGCTGTTATTCCTGCAATAAAGTAACTTATTGTTTCTAGTTTATATATAGTATTATCAGATCAACCTCCAGCAAGCACTTGCGTTCATCATATCAGCATCAAATATAAATACATGATGAAATATATATATAGATATTTTATGCACTTCTGCCTAAGGAAATTTAGTGAGTTCCAATAGGCTGCGAGTGTAGTTGATGGCCAACTATATTTGGGAAATCGAGTGGTTTCATTTCATTAGGCAACCTTTTATTTTCAAGTGGGACATCTTGCTTTGTACATAATAACCAGATTTTATGTTCAGGGGAAAGCACGGTTATGCAGGCATATTATGTCTGTTTTTATAAATCTGCAAGATTGCAAGCAGAAATCTGTTGTAATTTATTCAAATGATAATGCTATTTTTTATACGTGACAGTAAAAACTGACAAATCTTACCTGAGATTTCAATAACTTTGAACAAATATAGGCCTACATTTTGTATGTGGGCTAGTACATATGGTCTGGAATTTGCCTGGAAAAGAATACATGTAGTCATGTACATATCACTTTTTCACGGGATGAAGAGGGGGGGGGGGGGATTTGCATCGTATGTATATGTACATGTTTCTGCCGAGTGGTATATTATCATCATAGGTTCAATTGCTATCACAAACATAAACGTTAAAATATGCAATGGAATTACAGAGAATTTGCATAATTTATGTTTCAACCTGAAGAAAAAAAAATCAATGAATGGCTCTGCTCAAACTTTACAAGCTAACAAAAATTATTTTTGTTCTTCTTCTCTTTGTGATAAAGACGTTTGCTATATAGAAAATAAATTTTCACAGAGAGTATAATATTGACTTTTTTAAATGTGAACGCCCATATAATGCTCTTGATGATTGTTCAATCATTATTTTGGGGTCTTTAAATAACTTTGAAAATGTTTAAGGTATTGAAATCTTTATTAGCATTTTGTCTCGGTGTGGTTAAAAAAATACTATGTGGGCTATAACATAATGGGCAGGAACATAATTGCATGTACATATCACTTTTTTTTTCAAGGGGGGGGGGCATTCGCATCGTTTGTAAATGTTGATGTTTCTTGCGAAGAGTAGGCCCATCGTCATAGGTTCAGATGATGCAGTTCACAAACATAATCATTAACAGATTTAATTTTATGCACATGGAACTTTGGAAGGCTCCAACAAAGTATATCAGTAATGGAATAACAGAAAAATTTGGCATAACTTATGTTTCAATTTGCAATAAAAAAAAATCTAATGAATTTCTCTGCTAAAACTTAAGATACAATTTTGTTCAAAAGATTGTATTCTTCTCTTTGTGATGAAGACATTTTTTTTTACAGAAAACTAATTTTCAGAGAGGCTTTTTCATAAAAAAAAACCCACCTAGTTTCATGAGAATTCGTTCAAGTGGAATTGCCCACATAATATTCTGATCATTGTTTAATCATTTGGGGACTTTGAATAACACTATAAAGAATATTACAGGCATTGAAGTCTTAATGATCATCTTGTCTGGGTGTGATTACAGAAAACTAATTTTCAGAGAGGCTTTTTCATAAAAAAAACCCCACCTAGTTTCATGAGAATTCGTTCAAGTGGAATTGCCCACATAATATTCTGATCATTGTTTAATCATTTGGGGACTTTGAATAACACTATAAAGAATATTACAGGCATTGAAGTCTTAATGATCATCTTGTCTGGGTGTGATTTCCACCATGCCTATATTGCTCAATCATGAAGTAGGTCAAACTCATATATAACTGCCTCTCTTGTAGGTTGGTTCTAAAGGAGCTCAGAAACAGTTCTGGAAAAAATGTTCTCAAATCAAACTTGTAAATTTAACAAATATAGAATTTCAAGTTCAATTTAACATCAAAAAGGAGTATGAGGGAGCATTTATAAACGATGTTTTGATTTAAAAAAATGTATGCTGACAGTAGAAACCCTGGTGAATCACATTAATCACTTGCATAAAAAATACTTCAAAAAACAAGGAAAAAATTCAAGTGAAGAAAAGCTTTAACAAAATACACACTGACTCCGTCTAGAATACTGTTTTCTTTTGGCATCAATTTCATATAAAAAATAAATAATTTATTGCACATCTCACTTCTATCCGATTCATTTTAAAAAGGACACTGTTATCCTATAAAAATAGATATATACTCTCTATAAAAATATTTACATCTCACTTCAACATTATATCACAATAAATTTGTGTTCTTTCCCCGATATAGAAGCATATATAAGTGCATAGTTTGTTAGTGTGCCCATTCACTGTGATGTTCATTCTGGGTTCTTTATCATGGATAAAACAAAGTTATGGCAGTCTGTGGGTTTCCCCAAATAAACATTTACCATGGAAGACAATTTGTATAAGTGAGATGAGGAAGCAAGGGGAAGGATAACTAATGTAAGATACCACAGCTTTTGGGCTTAAAATGGAGAGTTCATGCAGTAATAATGGACGGAATTTGAGCTGTACATGAAAATTTGAAGATTGGAGTGTATGTGGGTCAATTATTGGCTTGATGTTTGATATAACTCCATAGAACCATGCATTAATCTCCAACATATGGGTGCTGATAGGGAAGAAAAGTCAAAAGTCATAAATCAGCTTTAGAGACAGAAGGATGCCTGACTGGTTTCATCACAGCATCATAACACCCTTCTGACAATAAAACCAATAAAATAATAACTGAAAAACAGGGATGATTTGAGAGAAAAGAGGTTGGACTGATAGCGGTTGTTGTTGTTGTTTGATTGGCAAGATGAATTAGGATTAGAAATGTATCTTAGTATTAAAGGCAGATTGCATATAAACCCATTAAAGGGCCGAGAGCACAAGTAGAGGTACATACATGTACAACATGGTGAAGTGTTCGTGAGCTGCGAGTCCCATCATTAATAATGTTCTAATGAATGTTCTCCTAAACTATTTCACTTTTTTTCAAAGCTACAGTTCAAGTCACTAATGTATTCAAATAGATAATGGTATCATTCATATTCACAAAATGCTTCATAATTCAAATTTCCAGGACATCTCCTTACCGAGACAAACAGTGATGTATAATTGCATATTAATGCACTATGATAATTGGTTATCTGTTGAATTTAATTTGCAGTTATTTTTTTAATAGCCCTGCTGTAAAAATCTCAAATAACAACCATCACTGTATAGCTCACATGGTCAAATTACATCCTATAGGCATTTGGGTAGCTAGGGTACAACGTTCATAATGATACATTTGAATACATTAGTGCATGTCCTAACTGTGCTTAAAACTTCCAAATGAAGTATGATAACAAAGCTACCTTTATTTTACCTTTAAATGTAGCTAAAACATTGAAGGTTGGGAAAAGGGGGAAATAAGCCACACATATAAGATGCGAATGGACTAATTACAATTTGTGAGGCTACAATGTCACACCATGCAAACTGCCATTATGTTGGTGCGGAGACTATAATATAACAAAATATATTAACATCGATGCATGTTACAAACAAAATCATATACATGACCAGATGTCCTCTTCAAATGTTTCACTTTTTATCTGTCTCTCATCTTCTCACTCTCGCAATGATAGTATAAAGTATCTGTTAATACAAGAAATGTATCATTTTAGTTCTCATGATCCCATACAAATTAGCCCACAATACCAAAGATAGCCAACTTCCATTTAAAATGATTTTTTTTGTGGCATTTCTGTCTTTTTTCTTATTTTCTCCTTCACTATCTTTAACATTCATTCACACATACAGTCATTCTAACAGACATACATAACATACCAATGTTTGAAAGTTAAATTAAGATGGTGAGATGTATAATTTTGCCTCAACTAAGATGAATAGTGTGCATCTGGATGTGAATGCAGTACTAAAACAGGGAAAATAGGATATTGGTACAGGTGAATTTTTATGAACTTTTTTTTTTCGGTGGTGGCGGTGGTTTTTCTCCAGAGTTGATACAGCGAGCGAGCGAGAGTGACGACTGTTGTGACCATTCATTCCGGCATGCATTAATGGTGAATATACGGCTTGGGTTAGGCACAAAACAACGATGACAAGCAGATCCCATTGGTTAATTAAGATTTTCAAGAGTACATAAGGAGAAAAAATATAACCATGAGGACTATTGCATCAGTGATGTAACGAGGAAAAGGCTGAATGTTTTAAAACCAACACCAGGTTAGATCGATTCTCATTGTTAAATGTATTTTTACAAACACAGAGATCGCCTTTTAAAAAGAATGTAATTAGCTGATGTTCTATGGAATTGATATATATGTCTAACATGGCGATATGGATACAATTTTTAATTTTCAGCAAACAACCAGGGAACAGGTAGGTTCTTCAATTCCCTCATGACATTGATATCGACAAAATAAAAATGTAGTGCTCTATGAACATCCAATGTGTGTATGAGTTGTAAATGATGTTTTTAGATCATCCTGTGATATCCATGTAACATAATGCTCAACACAATACTCTACACAATATTGTCTTCTAGCATTATACCAATCATCTGCTTACAATGTTGTGTGGAGCAAGCAAATTAAATCATAAATATTCTAGAAAATATTATAGAAGGAACTGATAAAGAACAAGATGTGATGGAGAAAGCATGAAGAAAAGAAATTTGTATGTTGTGTAGTAAATTGACCTGTGTGATAATGTATTATATGAAAACCCATGATCATTCATTTGTTCTGACTCTTGAATCTTGTGTATGAAATATTGAATCTGAACAATGCATACCGTATCAACTTTCTGAAGTAATCTTAATGTATCTGGGTTATTCTAGATATTCAAATAGCAATATTACAAACCAGACATGGATAGAGGACATTTCTTCAAAGGAAAAACAAATCTCCTTTCTTGCCTTTTTCTTTGGGAAGATAAATGAAACTAAATTCTGATTTCCTATTAAAAGTAATAAAGAACAATATTGACATTGTTTTCCAAGGACTTCCCAAAACCCACTTGTGTTCAATAGATTTTTAAAGTAACATCTGTAATACAGGGAGGGAATTTAGAAGGTCCCAGGTATCAAGACCCATCTAGCTCTCACTATATACTTATGTCCTTGTGACAACCAAAAGGGAGATCGGACGCGCACGTGGGCATCACCATTCCTTGTAAGTAAGGTATGTGGTATGGAGGTTGAACAAGCAATGTCATGTGGACTGAGTAGAAAATGAGTCTCCGTAATTATCAACCCAGATGCTGGGGCTCATTAGGTTCTATTTTCTTCAGATTACATTTCAATTGTTGCCCAAGACAGATGGATGGATGGACGGACCCAGAACAGAATTTGATATTGGATCGCCATTGGTCTCAATAAGGGATTGCAAGCGTGAGGAATTTGAAGGGGGTGTTTGATTAGGCAGTCCAGAAAAAGGAATTAATGACTTAAAAAGGCATCAGGAACTTGAGACAGAAATTGAAACCAGAAATCAATGCGTTGATAGCTCCAGTCACTAAATGCCCAGATGGGATAACATCTAGGATGAATTCCATGTAAACAGGGTCTACATGGATCCCTTTATAGACTGAGGTCTTGTGAAGAGCACCTAGCGGGTGTTTTCACAAGAAATGAATATGACGAGTGTTGGTTCCCCCCTCCAAACATTTCCCTGTGTAAAGAGCAAGTAAATATATGGGCACTTTAACCTCGCTGCACCATACTGTCTTTATATGGGGCTTGTGAAATAGATCAAGGACTAGGGGGCAAGCACAAGCACTAACTTTAAACTGGATGAGATGAGAGAACACAAGTGGGGGATGGGGCATGAACAAGTGCACATCAAGCAGCAAAAAAGGGGGGATGGGGTTGATAACCAATGAAGTTAGTGTCTGGTAACTGAAGAAAAAAATAGTAGAAGAAACATGATGAAGACCAACTTAAATCAGGAAAGAAGTGTTCCTTCCCTGGAATGCTGAAAAGATCAAGTTATTACATGTTGACTATCCACTAAGCATAACACACCTTCACCGTATTAGATTGAAAAATGGTTGGAAGCTGATGTATAAAAAGGAATAATGAGTAAAATAAAACGTTAACAGTATGAGTTGCAATTTATTTCCTTTTTTCTTTGGTTTGGTTTGGGTTTGTAGTTTTAGTCAGAGCATTTGAGTTGTGTTTTATTGATGTGACATGTGAGTTTAAAAAGTCAGGATAGAAAGATAGAAAGAGAGAAAATATAAGACAAGTCAACCTTGTTTAAATATCATGCAATGCCTAGAATGTACACATCTCAGCAAGAAGAGGTCAAAATGAAACACATAGACACAATGATGATGGATTTGAGGAAAAAAAAGAGAGCAACAATGTTTTATAAATGCAATGTGGTTTAAAGAACATATGTAGATGATGGGTAAATGGCTCATGTACAAGTGCTCAGGAAAAAAAAATCAGAGAAAAACAAAAACAGGAGAAAAATTAAACAATGAGTGATTGCCTAGCAGTTGAAATGCTAGAAACTGTGCTTACCTAAATGAAAACAATTAAGTATTAATATGTGGTCTTGGAAGTAGAAATATTTTGCCACGTTTCCTCAGAATATACAATAGCTAAACAATATTTAAACAGAGCTTCATGTGCTCTCCTAAGACTACACAACTGAAAGAGAAAACATAAAAATAACTTAGGAAAGACCTACATAAAACCTTCAAGACTTTTTTTTCTTTTTTTTCATAAAGTGGCCATGAGACTTAAAACATTTAACCACAGAGCTTACATCTTTACAATACTACTACTATCTTACGTAAAAAAAGAAAAACATTCATAATCCCACTAAATAAGAAATCTATCACACGCATACAAACAACAAATCATCATATCCGAAAATATCCCATTATTTTCAAAATATTACTATATCATAGCACCCTTATTCACCCAACTCTCCCACTCTATTTTCTTGGGAAAAGTCTCCAAGTCGCCCCTGGACGAAAGTTGTCTTGCTTCCATAAAAGATACAAATGATAAAATCTCAAAAATTTACCATTGTACAATCATAAATTACAAAATCCATCTTAAACCTACACAGAAAAAAATTGTCATCAGAAATATATATATATTTATATGTACCGTATATAGATCTATACATGTATACGTAAATACAACAAAACAAAAGATTTATCTAATCATCTTTTTCGATATCAACTATTTTTCGGTGGATTTTAACCGATATAAAATGAGCTACAAACTTGCACCAATCATGCTTTATGATGATGTTGACAGATTCACAAATACATAATAATGATATGCAATGCAAAAGCAAATGATTCTTTCTTCGTATATAATAACCCCCTTTTAATAAAAGGGAAGCCACAAAAGGGGTTTGGGACATAATCAATGCACCCCTGTTAAAAAAAAGCTTTGCTCAGGCACTTATCATTCAAATAGAAGTTGTACAAATTTGGATTATTCCCTTTCTGAGAATATAAGTAATTTAAAGCAGAAGAAATCGTTTTTGTAAAAGCACAATACAAAATATGCTTGGAGATTATATATCTGCAAGAAATTGCTGTAAAAGGAAGATAAAAAGGGACAAATCTTAGAGCAGTATCTGAAATAATGTATCGTTATGATTTGTTTTGATTCGTTAACCTTAAAATAATCATGAATTTGTAAGAAACTTATCATAAACTTTTGCATTTTCTTATGGCAGTGGAAATGATTTTACACTTACCATGCAGTTGAAATGACTATAACACACAATATACTGGATACGACAAAATGAATTTCCTTCATTAAATTTATCCTAAAACAAATACTTTATATTAATTCATTTGCTTAAATATACTTCTTTCATCATAAAAATATAATTTTCTATTCTTAAGACAAAGAAACAAGATGAGTTGTCATATTTTCCACACTAAGAAAAATTGGTGGGATAGTCAAGATGTAATAATTGTCTGAAATATACAAAGTATAAATCAAAGTTACACAAACAATAGATTTTCTGAGTGAAAGAAAATGAACAAACTTTGCCGCATCTAAATTCATGGCCTACACTTCTTTCTTAAAAGTGATCAATCAAGGAAAGAAACCTAAATTATAAAAAGGTGTTTATGATAAGATAATGCTCTTTTTTGTCAAGATGCTTACTGGAAGATATATATACTCTCTTTTTCTGTTTCACATAAAATAAAAACACAATTTTCAAATAGAGCATACATTTGAAGCTCTGGAAGATTTGTCAGTGCTCCTGACAACTTTGGTATATCCATGTATACTTGAACATGATTGAATGCTTGAAACAAAATGCATAACAGATATGATAATACAAAGTACACCTGAAATGATTGGGAGGGAGGGTTAGTATGTGCATGGTGACAAGGCTTTGAAAGAAAAAAAAACTAATCATGTATACATTGGCATGATAACACATTACACAACATGTACACAAATAAGTTGAATTTTATGCTCTAAGATCTATAAGGTTTGGGTGGGAAAGCATGAAATAATAGACATATACATTAAGAGAATGGATACCACACACTCATATGGCTTGGTTAGTGATTGTTGACAATATAAGTTAATGATTAACAAAGTCTATGTTAATCTTCAACAACTCCCTGTGTTATTAAATATACTCTATCGGTCAGTCAACATCATTATCTGTTACCCAAAGTATGGTCAAAGTCTGTTGCCTGTTTTTTCATATGTGCAATCTTGTCCTCTTTCTTTTTTTATACCATCTGAAGCAACAAATTAACCAGACTTCATGATAAAAATACCATTAAGGGTAGCAAATCACCAAGCAACAATGTCAATACATGTATTTTCATGGTCGATTACCTTCCAATGATGTTATGTGGATGTTCAATTCTAGTTCCGAAATGAGTTGATGATAAATGGAAACAACCCCTCCCCCCAAAAAAAATGATATGTCAGCACCAATAGGTTATTAAGTAAGAATAAATCACTCATTAAAAGTGTCTATTCTTTCTTCTTCTTATTTTGGTAGAAAATACCTAGGCCATATTCAAAATAGCTTGACTTCACTAAAAGACCCAAGGTTTGTTGTTCCCAAATTTATATTAAGAGTATAAACAAATTTTGGCAAGATTAAACACCCATGCACTTCAAATGAAGGATAATGACTAAAGCAAACTGCTAAAATAACGAGTACAAGAAAATGTAACATTGTGTATGAACGAAGTATTATACAAGGGAAGCAAGTTATCTACTCTACATGATCAACATAGTCATAGGAGGGGAAATATTAGAACATAGTAATGACTATTTGAATGACTTTTTATGCAACGTATGTGTAGTCGGCCTGATGGTATGGTAAGTGCAGATGACCATGAGTGTAAAAGCACCTATTTGACAATCATTGTCCCCAATACTGAAAGGATATTGGAAATGACTGGGGAAGGACTGGGGGGAAACAATCTTTTTGAACTCATCTTAACAGAAGCAAAAAGGTGTAGGTTAAATTCTGTTGTGTGCATATAAAGCAAGTGTGACAGAGTGATTCCATGATTAAATAAAATGAATATACAAAGTCAACAACATGCATGTAATGTTTGAAGTTATCTTGTCTAGATTTATTCATAGAAAATTATCTCACTATACATGGACGACAAAAGCAACAAAATGCATTAATAGATATATATATAGATATATATTATACTCTATTGGTCATATGCCCCCTGAAAGTGACTGAAATATGTTTGGTATAGATTATGAAAGTATTTTGAAAGAGAGTGAAACACTGAAAAAACAAAGTGAAAAGCAATTTTTAAGCTATGGAACTTGGTTAAGTAGCAAGGGTGACGTGTTGAGTCCAATGACACGATTGAGTCAGATATCCTGTTAGAATGCACATACCAATACCTTCCGGTCACATACAAAATAATATTTTACTAAGTCTTAGTACTACTTCCACAAAGGTTTGAATCATGGTCTAATCAAATGCAGCATATATTTACCGAGATGTTATTACATAAACCTGCATTCACAACGCATGTATAACAGGACCTTGCTTTAAACATAGCACCTTGGCCAAACTAACACTGGGTCTCACCATACAGGAAGGGAGCTCAATTTGGACAAGGTCTTTCGATCGTTAGAGACAGCTATTCCACAAAGCAATCTTCCTAAGGTACAAACCTTTGAATGAAAAGCCATTTTTGAACTGTGCTCATTTAAAACGTTTTCCTCTTTATTCAGAAGACAATGCATTTGTCTCAATGTAAACAATAATGTAGTGAGCGCCCAAATCATAATTGAATAGAAGACGGAAAGGTTTGGCCTTGTATAGTACATGCTTTGTGAATGCATAAAATTACCAAGATTAATGCAAAATTTATCACATGACACTAAAGGTGAAAGCAGAGAAAATAGACAAGTTTAGACCCAAAATGAGTTTGATTTGGTAATGAAGAAAATAAACATAGGTGGGATTATAATTGCTGAATCAGTTTTTAACACACAAATACATTTGATAGAAAATAGAGCTCTAAATCCTTAAAAGTTGGAGAGCCAAGTGATTTGAAGAATAAAGCATTACAGATGAATAATGATCAAACTGTTTACAAGAAACATATTGATGCTTAGTTTCAGAGGAAGTTTTTGCAGTCTCGAAATAAGGTGCTTAACAAATACAAGATGTTTTGAAATGTCAAAGGTAATAATGTCTGGAGAAAAATAAAAGTGTAGAAGAACAATGTTTTCGTCTCTGTACGTAGCAAATTGTACACGGACAAGATGTTCGTAAATGAGTCAGGAATTGTTTATTCCCACAAAGAATGCAGCATGCATGTTGTTAATACAGTCTGAAGTTGAAGTTTGGAGTTGAGGATTTGTGAGCACAAGTGAGAGATGTTGCTTTGTGAAGGCTGGGTCGTTTGGAAGCGTTCATCGTTAACATTTCTTTTCTCCATTCCTTGGTATTTTCCCCATGAATATCAACCCTAGACACTCTCTCAAGTTTTAAAGAATTCCCCTAGGAAACAAATTCTTATGGATAAAATACAAACAAAAGGCTTTTGCTTCTGTTTACTAAAGTCTACATGAAAGAGTTGCAAATACACATGGTTGAACTAAAATAAAATGAAGGATGACAACATAATCAATAAATTAATTGGTAGACAAATGAGAAAAGAAATCAAATCATCGTTGATCATTAACATGAATTTCAAAAACCCATCCCCCAAATCTAACAACTACAATAATCAAATCCAGCACCATATTGCTTAGTCCCAGTAGTGATCGATGGTCTCTAGGTCTATCATCGACCAAAGAAGAAAGATTCTCTGGGAAGAATTTCTGATCAGAGAAGAATCAAAGTACAAAGAACACAATCACAAAATAATCTGTTTTCTTTCTCAGTAATGGAGGAAGCATCAATCAGATATTCAATATACAACATATGAATACTTACACTACTACTTGTCTATGCACTCTCCCCTTCGTAAATCAACTGCACATCCAAAAATATAACCAGTGGGCGGGCGGGTCCTCGCTCGAGCAGCACAAAACGCCATGATTAGAATGAAATCACAATGTGTAGAGACTAACAAGGCAACAAAAATTAATCAAAGACACAATTGCTGTCCTCAAGGAATTGAGAAAATTTCTTCAAATCATTCTTAATTTCTTTCTCACATATGCAATTGGTAAGTCTCTAGAATTGTTCCATGAGTTCAAAATCTCACTGATCGAACTGAAAGATTGAAAGAAAGATCTCAATTTCCTGATTTGGATTTCCTTCTTATCTCTTTTTCTCATAAAAATGAGTGATTTCATGACTATGATCATCCTGCCTATCTGTAAATGTCTTCCACACACAAGGCACACTTTCCTTGTTATATAATTACTATGGTAAATCTTGGTCATCCAAGATGCTTTGGTGAATAAGAAAGATTTCTAGTGAGTGAGAGTGAGGCACGACTCTTCACTAAATTGATTTTTAGGTAGTACCCTTCAAGGCTCTATTCTGCTCCTCTTGGGCCAACCGCTGCATAATCAGGAAGTGTGCGTTCTGAGCTGCTGTGACTGGACCAGTTATCGTTACCCGTCTGTTGCGTGTGCCTGGAACATATTCATTCTTCTTGGAGATTTGGATTTTGGCCCCGGTGAGATTCTGGAATTCCACTAGCGTTTTACCTCCCTTCCCCAAAATAGCACCAACTAGGGTCTCCGGCACCTCGCTCTCCAGGATCGATTCCTTCTGTGGGTCAGCTGCCATCGTGATTCCACCCATAGAAGGGAAGCCAGCCATGGTGGCACCAAGTGGCATCATTGGAAGTCCAGGCACCATGTTCTCAGGGGCACTGGGGATGGAAATACCCATTGTACTACCATTGGTTGAGTAGGGTGAGTCGCCGGTACTGGTGGGAGACGGACTGGACAGAGTTGTTTTGCTGGAAGGACTCATGGTGGTGGCTACTTGGTAGGATCCTAGCAATCCTGATGAGAACATCTGAGGGGTTGCCTGGATTGGAGCTGTGGCACCTAATAATGGGCTTGTGGCACCAAAATGACCTTGAAAATTGCCAAGGGAGGATAGACCTGGATAGTTGTATGCTGCAAAGTTGCTCATGGCACTGCATAAATTGGAGGTATCTGTTTGGCTTGGGATAGGAGCTGCTAGACTGGTGGGAATCCTCGAGCTGAGCATCATGGAAGGAATGGTCAGCCCACCACCGATGGGATGAGGAAGGGCAGTTGCTGATAAGGTCTGGCCAGCCACTGGGACCTGTGGTTTGCCCATTGCTGCTGCTGCTGCTGCTGCAGCGGCCATGTTGTTAGCCACTGTAGGTGAGACCCCCTCTGCAAAAGGAGAACCGGTGGGATTAGCATTGGCTACAGGACCTGTAATAGTGGCATAACTGAGGTTATTGCAGCTACCACTCTGGGGATCCTCCTGGATCTTGTTGACTATGAAAGACATCGCCTTCCTGTTGTTATCACTCTCTCCAGATATTGTGATGACTCTCTCTGACAGGGTGATGCCATCAGACTTCTGTGAGATCTGCACTCTGGAACCACTTTGTTCCATTATGGATTTGATCATGGCTCCACCCTTACCTATTATAAGCCCTGCTGTACTGTTGGGTACAACTATCTTTACCTGCAGAGTAAAAAGAAATGAGAAAGAAAACAAAGAAATTACATAAAGTATATAAATAAAATGAAAAAATAATTTCTCATCAAACACAACACTATACGTTTATATCGTACAAGTGTCAACATGTAGGAGTATGCTGTATTTGATCATCCACTGTATATAGAACTTAACAAAACAGGATTGTCAAAAGAAAGAAGTGGTAATCCAGGCTACAATGCCTGCAAACCAGACTAAGAGATGATTACAGAAATGAAATAAGGATAGTGTTATTTGACCACAACACAAACTCCTTCAAGACCAACCACATATCTCTCCTGGTGTGAGTTTGAACAAGACTCCTTCAAGACCAACCACATATCTCTACTGGTGTGAGTTTGAACTCTTTCTCTGTTAAACAAGAGAAACAAGAAGAGTAGGAGAAGATAATGAGAGCTGAAGAGACAGAAGAAGAAATAAGAAAAGTACATCCCTGGAATCGTTATCTAGCCACCGGCCAATACACAGCCACAGATACAAAGTCTTCAGAATGAGGTTTCCTATGATGATGAAAGATTAACGCACTTTTTCTGATTGTGTGCCTGTGACCATACCTCTGAATGCACAGATTCATGGATATAATCTTTGCTCGTTGGCAGCTTTCACACACACAATATATGCTCCCACCAAAGTTTAAGAGATTTTAATAAATTATTACATCCATAACACCAATTATAATAATAATTTTGCTGTGAATACAAAACAGTTTTCTTCATTCATATTCTATATTTAAATATGAATTTATCATAACTCAAAAAAACTTTCCTGAGGTCTCATCGTAGTAATTAGTATAAATAAATACTGACAATAATTTGGATTTTAACTTTAATATTTTCATATATTTCATGATGGAGGGCACGAAAAAGTGCATTGTATCCCATAAAAGTGTCTTTAGATTGTAGACTATGATGTAAATAATGTCCAATTCTATTATCCTCTTTCTAGCAGGTGCATAACGCAGTCTGCCCAGGAATCCTATTTGTAGGGATCAATTAGAGCCCTTTACAGCTAGCCATGTACATACAGCAGGTAGTCAGGTAGCTGCGAAGGGAGAATCAGAAGATGTGCAGGAATATGGGATGAATGCTTCTTCATCTCTCTTACTGTCGCCCATCACCCATCCCATTTTCATCTTTTTCCTTATTAAAATATTAACCTATATTGAGGCGTTATTAAAATAAACTTTGAAAAAAGTCTGGTCTCTCTGTATAAAAAATCCTGAATTAAGATTGGAATATTGGCTTATTGAGATCTGATTGCACCTTTCATATATCGTCAGTTAAGACCCAGTAGGGCGGTAATTCCAGGCTAATGCCCTTCTAGTACCATACAGACCATATACTGGTCCACAACAGATGGCAGAGGTGTGAAAGTCCATAATATTTTCTCTCCTCCATTTCCCTCTGATGTACCCCCCCCCCCCTCCCCCCCCCCCCCCCTCTCCACCTCTCTCTCTCTTTCACTCTCTCACTCTCTCTCTCATTGTGTTGTTTTGCAATCAGGTCCCGTACTTTGTACTTTGGTGACCTTAATCTCGTACATTTGCTGCCTCACAATTTGCGTGTTTGTAGTCTCTCTGATTACGGTCTGGCAAGCCCTACCTTGTGCTACCGAAATTGGCTTTTCAGCGACGCTAGGGGCTATCAAATTAAAAGTGGGAGAAAATGATCATCTTCATGCTCACTAGCTCAAACAAACACTCCTTCCTTTTAATGCTCTTCTCATATTTTCTCCCTTGCCCAATCAATCAGTACGATAGATCCCTGCCCTGATTAGATATGTAATCACACGCTCTACGTATATCTCGTTCACTTTTCCTCAAATACAGAATGTCTCTCTTGGTAGTTGAAAACCCTTTGTTTACACATAAATTCATGTTACACATTTGGTTTTCCAAACCAGCTTTTCTCCTACGTTCCTGTAGCATTCAAGTTAGAACATTGTCCGAGTCTGACCAACTGCATAATTTCTCCAGAGAACATTTAATCCTAAACTTCACAGACATACACTAACATTGTTAACAAAGCATTCACTAATTCTACTGCAGTTACATTCTGTGATGGCGTCACATCTCTTAGCTCACACTTTAAAAGACACTAGTTATGAAAAATTGATAAGCAAATGCAAGCAAATGCTTCAAAAACATATTAAGGCATCTAGTTTACACCTGATGACTTGGATGGAAATACACATATTCTCCTTTTATTTTCCATAACGAATATGCGACTCAGCTTCAATTTCAGTGTGATTGTCTATTTCCACATGATTCTCAATAATGGAAAGCATTTTATCCCATCCCAATTGCCCTAAATCCACTTAGTTCTCTGAAACTGGGCCTTGCTAGGCCACGCACAAATCAAATACGTTTTCCAGAAATAGGTATACCGCCCTACTATTTCTAGGCCAACATGTTCTGGGGTTATACACCCACAGGAGAAGAAGACAGAGCTTGAATGAAAAGGAAAGAAAGAAGGGTCCAATCTAGAGGGCTGTAACTTAATTTGTCAAAGAAATAAATTACATTTCTATTGATGGATTTAAGTTCTGAAAGCACCTAGACATGCATGCTCAGTTACCAACAATACATTTGAGTATGCTTTACAATCCAACGTTCAGCTACAATAGAATTCCACATATCTAGTAAGGGTAGAATTCCACATATCTAGTATGGGAAGGGACATTTGTCATGTTGTTTCTTCATGTCACTTTTTGTAATCGGAATTCCTTCTGGGATTCTGTATTGAATGTAAATGCAGAGAAAGTTAAGTGAGTCAATTTTGTTCCATTTTGTTCCATCATTATTGGAACTATTGCAAACTGTTTAGATTAACTGATGCTGATTTCTACCATTTAAAAACAAAACAGAACAGATTCCAAAGCTAATTCCTTCATAAAGAATAAAATATTATGTTCAATGAATTGTCCATTAACTGTCACCTTGTCAGAACTAATTAATCTGTATTTTATATAATATGCAGACTTGTTTCAATTGCCAATCAAATTCCCATGTTGACAGTGATTAGATATCTGGTATATACATCAAGTACAATGATTTCATGAATCATTGTACTACCTACCTAGAGATACAAGGACCCATTCTAAACAACAGGAACTCATCAAGTCATTGGTGGACCAAGTTCAACTCTGCACTCTTCCTTTGTCCCAATGCCATGATCTCCGGCCACAAATTTGACTAATTTGACGCAAATCTGTGCAGATGATGTTAATGCACTTTTCTGAAAGGGTTCCTCTCGCTTTACTGCCATATCGGTGTGGGAAAATTGAACCAAAACGCTTCACACAATTAACAAACCTGAACCCTGAAATGTTACATATTTCCTGTGATAAATTGTTGCTGATAACAAGATTGCTGAATTACATATTTTAGTTGGCAGGAGAGAACACTACCTGATATATTAGAGGATATTTTATACTACTATTTCCTTCCCTCATTTTAATTGTTTTAAATGAATTGAACAAAATGAGATCATGCTGGACTTCCAAATTGGCAATTTTTAAATCCTATTGTAGGATTGCTCAGTTGCATTTCTTGCTTCATGTAGGCAGTCTACCATGAACGAGATATTATCATTATGATAACTATATATATATATATATATATATAGATATGTGTGCATTGATTGAAACTCTGTTGAGAAAATCATTGAAGAAAACCCCCTAAAATAGACACTATCCCCCTGATGAGCCAGATATAATGAGATGGTGTATCTACTACAGCAGATTGAGCCATAATAAATCTGCATGCAATTGACAGACCGAGCAGTAAATCTGGGAAACACACGGTGCATCCGCGAATTCATTACTCGGTGTTTACGCTAACGCAATAAGAAGGAGACGGAGTGACGGAGGAAGGAGGGAAGGGTGCCAGTGTCGTTAGGCACATCACA
Source organism: Strongylocentrotus droebachiensis (assembly GCA_035222895.1). Lineage (NCBI taxonomy): Eukaryota > Metazoa > Echinodermata > Echinoidea > Camarodonta > Strongylocentrotidae > Strongylocentrotus > Strongylocentrotus droebachiensis. The sequence continues at coordinate 287,239 of JAVYIG010000029.1, forward strand.
GGCTGTTGGACACTTGATGGAAAATTTACAGTTTGGGAGCTGATTACGCGGGCCCCTGGCTGCAGGAGCTTCTAAGCAAATTGCTCGTAAATCGGGCTAGCTTTCCGAGGGTAGACACTTGCAATACAGCATGATATATGACTGGGCTTGATGCTGCCATCTGCCAGGTACTTACAAGAGCGTGTTCACTAATGAATCTTCTGTAATAAACACCACCTACATACACATCATAATAAAGCATGGATACTGTATCTTTCCACTATGATATGGGTTACATAATCACCCCCTCATTTCTTGGAAGCATGAATGGGGTTATGGCTAAATTTCCATGTGATATTTCAAAGTAAGCAGAGTATTTTTATCATTGTTTTCCCTCCAGGGTACATTTTGTTAAGAAATGTAGGAAATACAAAAAGGCAATTCCTGCTAACAAACAAAGCATTCGTAGTTTATGAGGAAGAGAGGGGGCATATTTATGATGTGAATATACTTTAAATTCAAGTTGGAATAAAATAATTAAAATCCAAAAAGTTCATCACTTCCCATGTAGCATATTTGACAACTCCAGATTTCCTAGAAGTATATAGCAATCAATGTGAGCTCTACAAGAGGAGCAGAAAGGGTCTCTCAAATGTGAGCAAGTTGCTCTAGAAATGTGAAAAAGAATCAAGTGTGAACAGAAGCTAATGAGAAGATGGAAAACGGATGCCTGGAGATTGGAAGTTAGATAGTGAGCGGGCCAGGGTGAGCTAGCTATAGGACATCTTGCATGGCTAGATGTATGCTTAAGGAAATGGGCCTTGTATTGATGAAGCCAAGCCTAGTTATCAGCTACCCATATCCATCCCTCAGTATGGCAGTCTTTTTGTGTGTTTTTTACCTCATAACCTAGTTTTTTGCACCAAGACATGCATGCACAAAATATATGAACCTTGACAATCAATGAAACTTAAATAAAAGGCCTCAATCTTTATTTTATAATGATTAAGAAAATCCTCCTACCAGATTATATTGGAAGTGTATCCCTACAAGAGCATAGCGTGCAGTCTACATAAGCTACATGGAAAAGTGATATCATACTTAGTATGAGTGTTCAGCTAATTAGAAGAAGGAGAAGTCTCGGTACCCAATTTGGTTGTGACTTCATGATAAATCTAACGAAACCACACTGCTTTGTTATCATTTGTCATGCAAGACAAACATTTGTATCAATGAAGAGGATTTTTTTTTAATTGAAAATCTTTTACGTTTACATCGTTTTAAAAATATGTTTGAGTGGTCAGCATTGGTAAGGCCTCTGGGTCTGACAACCAGACATATTATAATGGGTAGGCCTACAGTTTAAAAATGGTAAACTACAACTAGGTTTATTGGCAGGTGTGATCTTGAAGCTTACTGTAACCAAGCAGCATGTAATGATTCCATCACACTTCACCCATAACCTTTCCTCTCATTAGCATCATATCCACCCTGTCATGAATATTCATGAGCTCATGCTAGGTCACCAGATACCCTTGCTTCTTCGGCAGTGCATTAAGAAAGGTCAAGCGAGAGCAAGGAAACGCTTAAGGAGGTGGGGGTGGGGGGGGGGTGCTATGCTAAAAAGGCCCTGGGTTTCCTTTGGGCTCAATGCTACGTAAATCCTGCATTCCCAAATCAAATTACTACTTCATTTTCTTGCAAGAGTACAAGTGTGTGTGTGTGAAGCAGTGGTTAGGGCCAGGACCCCATCCATCCGAACCCACACAGCACTCATCAACTGATTGAATTAAAGCTTCCAGTCCGGCGGTGTTGATGAAGTGTAGTTAACTTCAATAGAAAGCATTCTGACTCAATTCTCTCTTGTCTGTCTCTCCATTAGAAAACTGTCTGCACATTTCATTACCTACATAAATGCACTCTCCTTTCGAACACAAGTGCAGCCACTATTCTGTCACATTAAAGGTACTATGTCTCACTTGCAGCCAACATCGAATTCTGTAGAACTTTGCAGGAATTATGAATATATGTCACGTATGTTCCATCTGTGAAATTGAAACGTTAGCAGTGTCCTATTATTCAAACCTGTTTACCTTCTAGACTTCACTGTCAGACACTGTTGAGCGACTGACCAACTTCTTTCTTTCTTTGGTAATAACATACATAAAATGAGCTGTAAAGGTACACAAGCATTTGTCTACATCAATAACCCACTTCTTGTAATGGCCAAAATTTAACTGATTGAATCTCTGCGCAGCACAAAAAGTATGACCACTCGTTACAAAAACCTGAAAATCAGACTATTACTAACATATCAAGATGAAACAGTCTTTGTTTTTCTGAATACAAAATAAAAACACAACTACAAGAATTGCTTCCTCTTTGAAAAAATGTAGGTGTATTACAAGATTCTGTGTTTTATGTTAAATTTGAACATTTAGGATATCAGATATAGATCACAATCTGGCAAGGTTTTCAATTTGTTGAGAGAAAATTTATAGATAATTCAATGAGCAAAGCATGTCAATATGCCATTATTATGCAAAGAACATCTTGGGGAGAGCTGGAGAGAACACAAACACACTAAATAATTTTGTAGCATGTTACTCGTGCGGAGCGGCGGCCAGGTTTCAAATTCAAAGATAAGTAATATAATGATGTAGACAAACACATTGGCTGATGGATTCCCAGTCCCATTTATAGATGTGCATATGTTTGCGATAACCTTTAGGTACACAATGAGCAAGAAAAGAAAGTCTGGACAAGATGGATGGTAATAATGGATGGTATGCTAGGGGTATAGCAACGCCCATCATCTACCGCAGCTTATTTTTGCATCAGATCGGGGGATATTGCAACCAGGTTACACTTCAGTCGTTACAGAGCAAAGATGAATAACAAATGTCCAGCAAGGGATGGATTTGGTGTATGCCAGCCCCTCTCCCCCTCCCTCCTCCATTCCTTGATGTCAGAAGACCCTCTAAAAAAATCAAAATATTACTAATGAACTGTGTCTACATCATGGTTCACAGGTACATCCCACCTTCCCGGGAGATCACACTGCCCCACCAAGTATTTCATTTTCTGGGCACGGCAATCTTTTAAATTAATATAACAACATGTTGCTACGATATAGGACAATTTCTTACTTCAAAGCACAGTGAATGTTACTGTTAGTCGATTACAACCAATTATGTTGATTCAGAGGTCCCACTGCATCCTAACAGATGCTACATACAGCCAGCATGTAGAGCACACATCTTTGTGTATTTGCCAGGGTAGTAAATGCTTGCAGTCAAGCCCTTGTCTGAGCCTTCTATCCCTACCATATGGGACATGGTGTTATCCTTCCTTACATCCAGCCAGCCAGTAATGCTACAGATGGAAACATCCAACTGCTAGTGCTACATAAAAGTTACAAAACATGTTAACCCATTGAATCCTAAACCTCAGAAAACTCTGTGGAGTCTATGGAAAATGTGTGTTATTATTCTTTAGACCATAAACTCAGTGGGATATTAAGGGCAAATTGATGATAGAAATTAATTTTCCCATATGAAACAGAATAATTAACAGCAGTAGCCATAACAAATTATCATTATATTTTACTGTAGTCAATTGTGTTTAAAGTCATTGTGTGTATTCATGTTGGCTGTTACATATGGAGAAATGAATAGTGACCTTAGACTTCCCCTCATTGTGCATAATAATCAGTTAGGCAGTCCTTGTTTCAGTCTGATAATTCATCATAGAATCTACGTTCATATGTAATTAATTTAACATACAGCATTTCACACATCACAGTCATTCCGCCAACACTGTAGTGTAAGCTCATATAAAAGCCTTTAAATGAATACGAAATTTGCGAAGAACCCTTTGCAAATGACAATCCTTTGCTTTTAATATTAATCCTGCATATGATATCACGTTATCACCTGAGTAGTGTACGATTACATCAAAGTCATATGACATCCGCCTGAAATCGGACACTAACTTCTAGAGAAGGAAAGTTAAATAGAAACACTATCTCTACAAATAAAAACTATTTGAAAAATTCAGGGACATGTTTCACTTTGGATATCCTCAGGAAAGCAATGCCCAGGCTTGTGCTCATTTTATGAACAAGCTCAAAATGGTGGGGGGGGGGGGGGAGAGGTATAAATCACCTCCAGTGACCTGTCAAGTAGCTTGTTTTTACTGCTGATCTTTCCTCTAAACTCCACAACCCACGGCTAGCGTGTACCAGCACTGCACAATACAGACTTGCAGCACGGTAGAGCACATTAGCAGCATACGGTGACCCGCAACCGCGCAATACGCAAAACTGGGCACATTGGCAGACCTAAGGCATTTGGCGAACTCGACCAAGATTGAGCCCCTTACAGTTGACCTCTAAAATCCCCACTCTATCCCTAAATTTCAAATCCCTCATGTCTTTTCATGTAGAATAGAAAGGATAAGAGAAAATTTGGTTATTTCAGTATCCCCACTAGATTTATATTTCATAGGTCAGCTGGATAGTCTACATACCCAGTCTTTTACTAAGCTTTCAAGAAATTGTTCCTTCAATTATATTTTTAACAATAATCTTCAATTATATTTTTAATGATAATTTTCAATAGGATTTCATTAAAAAAAATAAAAAATAATGCAACATTTAAAATAGTGATGAACAAACATATAAAGATTGAATAATAGTTTTTGTTTATAAATCTTTCTTTTCTTCAAGCATAAAAATGGTTTGCGGAAGACAACTATCAAAAGCTTATTAGCCAGAATCTTGATATCCGAGTATTGTTGCTGTTACCAGTCTTTGTATCTGGTAAGATGGAGTAGAGCTCAGGTTTCAAAGTGGAAATAATACAGGGTATTATCATATAGAATGATGGTTTCATATTCTTGCTGGCTTGACCGTGTTTGATCTGGATTGGATTGCAGTCTGGGCTGGGCCCCTCTGTGCCTTGCCAGACCTGAATGACTTGCCAGATTGTTACACCTCCGCAGAGGATTGTCTCAAACTGCAGTGACGAATCTTGATCATAATTCAATTGAAGACAAGAATACAAGATTAGCATCATCATCTCAAATGGCAGTCAAAGCTCCAGATAAATTCGTAACAACAAGCCGTGTAAAATATCAGAATACAGCCCTTTTAGGAAATAGAATGTCTGATTCGGTCCGAAGGGTTCGACTGATTTTGGACGTGACCCAATTTCTACCCATCTATTGATATCTAGTTGACTACAGGGATCTCTTAATTTCTTAAACCCTTCCACTTGCAGTGTGCATACTCATTTAAAACCACACGCCCTCTTTTCTGACATAATGCTAAAATACAATTTAACTCAATAAAGAATAATATGACTCCCACTACACCATGATAGTTATTATATTCACTTGTGCTGTAAAGTGAAAGAGTTGGAAATTTAACTCCTATTCCTCTGTTTTGTCAATTACAGATGTGAAAGTGATCATTGATATCACCTATTAAGCAAAAATTGTCTCCAGAAAAACCTTCATGTTGATTTAATAAAAGTAAAACTGCATGTGAAGGACAGGAGCCCTACAATATTATTTGGAGCAGGAGAGTCCTGCCAATTTCTTTTTAACTTTGAATCAGGAATCTTTCATCTACTAAGGATTCCTTAGTTAAGTACTAGGCAGCAGGAAATGAGAGGAAACTGTTTAAATTTTGTTGGCTTGGAAACGACGGGGCATCACAGACTGTTTCTATCGCTAATCACCAATCATTATACTTGTTTTCGCATCCATTGCCATAGAACATTGAAGTGGAGAAATTTTCAATTAGGAAAATTTGGATGATCTTTAAAATGGAAGGATGTGAGTTACAAGTTTGTCTTCTGGCTAAACATCTATTTGTGTGCATGACCAAGGAGTTATTATCATGACTACTGGTTTTATGGGAAGGTTTCTTCTATTCCTGACTTACAAATGTGACAATTTAGAGGAAGCTTGTATTACTATATCTCTTGTTTGTTTGTTTGTTCTTGTTGTTGTTGTGTTTGTTTGTTTGTTGTTGTTGTTGTTTTTTTTTTTTGGGGGGGGGGGGGGGGTTGTGACTTTTTAGGCTCTATCTCCTCTCAGATTAAAAGTCAATGTTTTTAAACTTGTCCTCCAGACCTTATGCAATCTACTTGTTTCATCCTGCCATCATTATTGCTAACATACAGTGTCCAGTTATATGATCACAAAACCTAGCCTAATATTCACATGGTCACCATCCATCCCATTTCATTTAGTATCAAAGGTTGCGGGTAAAATGGCTACACTGCCGATCCCCCATGCGCTCTCTGGAAGAGGTAGCTCAAGAATTGATTTGCCCACTTGAAAACATAATGAAGGCTTCAGGCCACAGCCCAGCATCCCCTACTCAAACCAAATCTTGTAAAATGATGATTTATCAAGTTCACTTCAAGTAGCTTGGAGAGGAGCATTTGTTCATGCTTGCGCTCTGGCTTGAATTGGATTTTCAGCTCAACGCCCTAGCCAGAAACGCGATACCAAGATGATTATCGATCAATACCAAGACAAAGGAATAGTCCTAATGCTGTGAAATAGAGGGATAAAACCAAGATGGCCTTCGCGGATGTTGGGAAATACTGATATGGTACCAGCAGAATTTCAAATCAAGGATTTCCTTTCAACAAAGAAAGAGAAAATGCACAATAGAAAACATGCCATGGGAATATATATGCCTGCTAGGTACCATATGGTTTGCTTATATCCTGTAGTATGAATACATTTGTGCAACTCCTATGAAAGCACTCCACTTCAGTTTTGTGCACAAGGGAATAAATGTGGGGATAGACAGAACACCCAATGCTATTCATTATTCAGGTACAGCAAGTCATATAATTCTGATTTAATATAATGACAAGATTTACAGAGGCCTTGTTCTTGTGCACATCATTTGATGGTTCATACATAGCTAGATCTAGGAGAAGATCCTTTCTCCTGATTATCTATTCTTGCAATTATCTATAATGATTCGTAGAGTTGAAGCTAGGCTCATCCATGCAATTTGCAAAGCACTGTAAAATTAAAAATACATCTCATTGTGTATTGAGTCTATTGCAGATGGGTGTAACATACTTTCTCATTTTTTTAGTAATAATTAACCAGCGGTTTCACCCTGACACAGCTGTGTAAAATTCATGTCAGAACAATTATTGTAATCTGAATCATTAACTGTTTTGAACAGAGCATTTATTTGGCTACCTGGAAGAAGGCCGTAATAGGTAAGTGTTGTCAATAGCAGTAGATGCCTTTTTCAGGGTAGCTGACAATTTCATATGTTCAAAGCCAGAAGGGCATTAACTCTCAATGAAAGTATATGAGTTAACACCCTTCTCGCTCCAAATAGACAATTAACACTATCAGGATGGTCTAGACGAGTTCTGCACACCCTACTTCACATTTTGGATGAAATTATAATGGACATTTACTGTACCTGTCTTGCTCTTTCTGGTGAGGTAATGGTTTCTGCTCCTGCCTTGACTCCTAGTTGTGGGGATTCCTTGATCTTATCAAGGATAAATATGGCTACATTATTGAGAGATTCCACTGGACCAGTCAACAATGCTACCCTCTCTTGCGTTCCTGGACAGACAAAGATAGAAAAAGACAATGTTTATAAGTTTTATTAAAATATTAAGAAATGATTCATGCCTACTGGCACTAAACAAGAATCATATCAAATAGCACGTACCAAGAAGCATTACCCCCACTTCTAATTTCTTAGATGTGAAGTGATACTTCACATCAATCGTTGTACTAAACAGTCTATTGTCAAGTATCATTTCTGAAATGCTTAGCAATAAAAACAGATACATGGAGAGCTTCACTGAAGAGGAAACTATCAATTTTTCAACCACTTGACTATATTTTACAGAAGAAGAGATTCTCAAGGGCTTAAAATTCAAACCTCAATGCTTATAATTATATGCGTCATATTTCATGTAGATATAAACATGCATCAATGATTGGTATGTATTATCTTCATTGTGACGTATTCAACCATTAATCTGACTCGTTGACATGCCTCCTTTCATTTGTAGGTCATTTGTTTGCACAGATTTGTGAAAAACCATAAATAGTGTGCAAGCGCACACCTAGTTCTACCAGATTTGTCTTGTTCATGCCATTCAATTCAATTAACAATCACTTTCCTCTTGCCTTGTAAACGGCTGCAAGCAATCAGGAGTATGAAAGTGTTGAAGCATGTAATGTGCATTGAGCTTCCCCCAACACTACACGAGCCTATAATCGAATAAATCTTGCGCGGCTGGTGAATAGAACAGAACTTTCTAGGGATTTCAACGCATTATGAGCGCTCCATTCTTTGCATCATGAATTTACAGTTGGCTTCATATGGTGATGGCATCTGCTGCATTGGAGAAAAATTTATAACACCACCGACATATTCTTTTGTCAGGCTGGAAATTATTTGTCCTCAGGCAAGATACATGTACATTAGCATCATCCATCTCCAGAAATGAAATCAATTTAAGGGCGCTACACAATAACACGAAAGCTGCGTCACATAGAGAGCCAAATTCCTCCATACAAACGTCACAAATTAATCCTAATCAAGTCATATTTCACTCCCCTTCACACCATATCCACATGAAAAGAGAAGAAATGATTGTAAATGGAGAAAATCGGGTAATGGTATTTATTCCTTAGAGAGAGCAACAATAGATTGGGCTACTAACAAATTATGTCTTACATGATTTTGTAATTATATTGGCACAAAGATATATTCAATTTTAATGAAAATTCTAAACTTATACAGAAACTTTCATTACAACATTGATTTCTCATTTTAATTTTGACAATTGCATTGATAAAATCATGATAAGAATTGAATTATGTTAATAATTCCAATATTTTTAGGGGTATGCACATGTATGTACATTTAAGCAGCCTTTCCAATCAGCTCGATATGAAACTGGAAAGGTATACTCGCTCTGACAATAACTACATCATTCATCATTTTCCAATTTCAGGACACAATTACCTCAATCATTCAAGATTAATCTGACATGGGAGAAATTTGTCAAGGTAAATGGGCTTAACTACTGCATATCCAAACTTTGCTCTCAGAAGCATTACTTGATGATATCCAATCAAAACAGGCAGTACAAGAGATCATAAAGAGTAAATTACCAGACAATATGGATGATGCAAGCTTTACCATGTTATCATTAAATAAAAGTCTTCATTTGAAAATTTCAAAGAAGACTTTTTTTCTTCTTATTCATAATGACAAACTAATAAACAAAAAATGATCCATTTATCAGTGACTGATTGATGCTCAGCATTTAGAAATGATTTACTAGCTTCCATATGCTGTTCCAAAGCACACACTGATGCTCTTGTAATCAACACAAAACAATCAAGTGCATGCACAAACAGACTAAATCGTAGTTGGGCAGAAGGGGAGAAAAACACAAGGCTTCCATACTTGATTGAAACAGAAATGGCTGGTGAAATTTAAGTTGTCTTCTCGCATTGCTGATTTTTTCATTACCAGGATATGACATGCTCTGAAGATGATTCTTAAAGGGATAGCTATCAACTTCTAAGATGTAGAATTCATTTGAAGTTTAGTAATAACAAAATAAAAATGAAGTCAAATTATAAATTACCAACTATTATTTAAACTACATTCAATATACACAAAATGCATAACCATTAGTTCCAATTGCATGTAAGAAAGTTGAATTCATTATTTTAAAAAAATTTCATGTCGTTACCATGTGAAGAATCACTACAACAGTTAATGCAAAACCTCCACCCATTGCATGTTGGTTGTTTCTACATTATTCAAGTCGATACTAGACGATACAATGATAATATACATGTAGGCATGTTCTAGTTATAATCAAGAATAGAATTCTTGATAACTATTATCTTTTTCTTACTACAACATAATGGGCAAAGGTGATGTTCACATTTATTCACATTTTTTGTTAAGAAGTATTGAACAATGAGCAACATGGGGAATACTTTGTAATAATGTAAAGGCTAAGCATTGAGAATTTCTTGGTAACATCAATAATATGGCAGTTAGTGAGTGGATAATCCTCAACTCTATTCTCCTTCTATTAGGAGGAGGAGACGTCTCTAATATGTCTCCTCCAAACCCATTACACAGCCTTTCCTTGTGTAATGGATGCTTGTCATAGAGCCATATCAGCTTTGTTTAGACATTGACAATCTTGCTGTGATTTTCTTTGTCTTGTTCTCTCTTTTATTGTTCCATCAAAGGGATCTCTTACGAGTCTATACCGAATTAGATCTCTGTGTTTGTCACAGCTTCTTGATTGAGAACAATGAAGCTAGCTCCATAGGTAGTCTGCATGTCTCAGGGAGCTGTCACTTGCTTGGCTAGCTAGCCCAAGCCAAGACAAGCCAAGGCATCAGTCTTCAAGGCAAATCTCTCCACAAGTGATGCATCAGTGCATCTCCTAGAATTACACCACACCCAATATCCCTCTTCTCCTCTGTTACTTCAGCACTTTCTCTCGCTCTCTCTTCCTCCCGTCTCCGATACTCAAAGGACCCATGAAACTGCCATGCATTGTCCCAAAGCTATCATTATATAGAAACTGTGCTCTAAAGAAATTATAGTGCACTTGAAAAATAATGAACTATTACAAGTATTTAAATAGATAATCGCAATGAATCTCTGCCCTCTCCAAAAAAAAAGATTTTTCTTTCTGAGACAGCCATAAACAATTTGATTTTTTTATAATGGCATCTTTACACACAATTTAATCATCTTTCCAGAAAACTGGAAAAAAAGAGAAAGTCTATTTACAATGGCACTATAGATAAGGTCTTTGAATAAAAGCAGAAAAACTGGCCTTCTTGTAAAATGGCTTTCTTTGTGTGCTAAAATGTTCAATGGATTAGTCTTTTTGTGCTAATGTTACACAATCTCTCAACAATGTTCCTCTTCCTTTCTCTGAATTTTAGTGGACGGATCTTATTATCTTTTAATTTTCTTGCTCGACCAATTTAAAGAAAGAAAGCCACAAAGTATAATTAAATATTTAGTTTGAGGCTTATAAAGAAGTAAGTGTATGAATCATCCAGATGTAGATTTGTCTTCATTTTAATTACAATTACAATATAAATTTAAAACAAAATCTGACACATTTTGTCTGAAACTGCTTTGGATACATCAATAAAATGTGCCATCCCATCACAATGGAGAATACAATTGTGTTAAAAGCAAATTTAATGATATGTCATTTTGTTTGCATAATTTGTTTATATTGCTGCAGGCCAGAGTGTAGTAAGCATAAAGTGTGGTGAAATTAAATGTATAATATATGAGAGAGCCATTGGCAATGTCATTATGAATGCCTTCTCCTCGCCAACTTTCACTATCTACAATCTTTTTCCATTATTTATCAGTGCATTTTTTCCTTACCAATTTGATACTTTTATGGTCTCAATTTACATGATCATATCACAATTCACTCTCATAATTCATTATCATAATCTAATGCTATGGACGTTTTATAATTTTACAACAAAGCTATTTAAGATATTTCCCAGACAAATGAATTGAGAATAAAACTCTTTCCCACAATTAAATTGTCTCTTTTTCACACAAAAAGTCTTGCTAAAGGAACAAAGCTTACCAATAGCTTCAAGATTCCCCTATGATGTCATGTACCCCAAGCTTCCATTAAACATTACGCACATTAGTAGGGAATACATCATTGACTGCAGCAAGCAATCCACTAGTAATGCAGGATGCGTAGCAGGTTTCACCCGTTTTACGTCATGTATCTTGTCTATGCACTTCATTCTCATGGCGACATGTCATGTTAATTCCCTCACCAAAGATCATGGAGATCAATCATGGATGTTCAGTTCAAACCTTATCAAATCATTAAAAAGTCTTGTGTGAATAGCCTTGGCAAACAGAGAATCTAACATCCCATTCTAGATTGGTGCATGAAAATGTATTAATGGTAGAATATTGGAAATTCAAATTTGATCACAGATGTAAGTGGTATGCTGTGATACTATAATGAATATCATGGTTTAAACAAAACAGGGCTGGCTAGTGAGTGATCTGAGATTGACTAGTTTCTGACAGCTGACCTTTCACAAAATATTCTGGCCTTCAAAGGTAACATGGTTCGTTGAAATTCCACACCATTTTCAGAATTGCAGGTGTCTTAACAAGCTGCTCTTAAAACCTTCTGCAACTATTAATAGTTTGATCATTAATTTGTAGATGGTGAGACATGTTTTATTTTCAAACCAACTACACCAAAGGGTACAGACTCAGAATTTTTGCAATGCAATAAAAAATACTAGAGAATCCATGTGGAAATAAGAAGACTTCTAGTCACACTTGTATACATCTCTATGGTCAAGCTGAGTACACTACACTCGCGCATATTTCCCTTGAGTCACACTTGGAAATGACCCGTTCACTTTATAATTGTCTGCATGGGTTGATCATCAGCGCCACCAAGAAGCAATCTCACTGCCTAGCTCTTGATGGGGGATTGTCATCAAAAAGAGAGAGTAAAGAGCCAACTTTAAATGGGAAGGCTCCAGAATGCACTGAATCACTTCAGCCTGTGTAAAGCCCACTCTATATTTCTGATATGAAAATGAAAATGGAAAGGGGAGCCCCCATATCGGGTTCTCTATCTGCCCCTCCTCAAATGGCATTTGACAAGGGTTTTCCTGGACTACATGTAAGCGTCCTTCTTCCCTTTGACTAATTGGGACCTCGTTTGCTCTTAGTCTCTCACACCAATGGGGTGCGCTAGGGTTGAGGAAATTGAATCATTTTAGGCAAAGGCAAAATATTTGAACAAGTGCAAAGTACAACCAGTAAGAAATGGCCATTGTACATGGATATCTCTTAGAAGCCTATCCAGTTTGAAATCAATAGGAAGCTTAGGAAGCTTAGCAAGTTAAACTCAAGCAAAACAAAGTGCCTTCCACTGAACTTCTTCGACTCATGACTAATGAAGGCGTATTAGTATCAATTACGAATGCCATAAATAAACATCAACTGCTAAATTCAGTGGTTGATTTGTGCAAGTGGAATTACTAGATGTAACACATATTTAATTTTAAACATATAATTCCGGGAGGTTTAACAACTTTTCACTTACTTCATTTCATCCTTTGTTGCAGTGTCCTTCATATAAATGAACTCTTTAAAAGCTGTGACTATTGCAACCCTTTAATGTGCTTCAATACGCCTTGAGAACAGGGAGTATGGTGGACAGCTTCTACTTTTCAATTCGCTGTGTTGACATATACACACATGAAAAAATAAGACTTCAAGTTTGTGGGGCTGAAGCTGCCTATCTGCCAAGCTCTTTGCCTGGTATTTACTTTTCGACAAGAGTATTATAGGGCTTGGCCGCTACGGCATTGATTTGGGAGAGGAAAGTACAGGGGTCCGTCCTTCCATTGAAACCACTCCATGTTGACTGTGAGACTGAGATGGGGCTAAATATTTGGCTTTCCCTCTTCCTTTGTTCGTCAAATACCATTAGCTCTTGATGCGGGAGACGCAAGTATGTGTCACATAAGCCACTTGGTGAAAGGTTAGCGGCAGACAAGTATGCTCGTGATTTCAAAGATGCCTAAAATTCATAGAAATCTTTGATACTAGTGCTGTAACATCACGGATATCTCCAATTCCGTTTAACCGCCAGTCAAAACCGGACGGTTTTCGGTTAAACGATTTATTTATAAAAAAAAAAAAAAAAAAAAATTTTTTTTTTTTTTTTTTTTTTTTTTTTTTAAATTTTTTTAAATTTTTTTTTCTTCACCGACTGTCGGCAGCAAGCCAGGTCCGTGTGAAAAAGTGGGAAGGAATTTCGTTTGTGCTTGTGAACTTGTCATAAATAATAGTAACAATGTCGATTTTAGAGGAATGTGTAAGTAAAAACAGTAGAGGACCTAGGATAGAACCTTGTGGTAGGCCATGTGTTCAAGTTGGATGAATTATTATTATAAATTACATATTGAGATCTATTACAAAGATTACTTTCAAACCAAGATGACAGACAAATTGGAGTGTTGTTCTAGTTTCAGAGTGGTGAGTCAACACACAGATTACTGAGCTGGGAGACATTGCCAGGCATAGTGCCAGGTGTAGGGGCATAAATCGAAACTTAAAAAAAAAAAATATTAAAAAAAAAAAAAAAAAAAAAAAAAAAATTAAAATTAAAAAAAAAAAAAAAATTAAAATTAAAAAAAAAAAAAAAAAAAAAACGGGTAAACGAAACCGTCCAATTGAAAACGGAATCCGCCATGGGCGGTCGGATACCGGACGGTTAAACGTTTGACTACAGCACTATTTGATACTAAAGTCTTACAGGAGCAATAAATTTAAGATGAATACCTCCATGGTATATATCAAATAAATATTCAAGAACAGCAGGTTTCTATATTTCATGCCATCTCTTGCTAAACAAGCAGAGTATATTATACACCAGTTCTAATAAAACGCAACATAAATTGACCCATTACATTTTCAAGGAGAAAATTCAAAACATGTGTCTCAGGTACATTCAACAATTCACTGCATAATGTGTGTTTTTCTCCTATCCCGTTCCTACAAGCATGGATCTATCTGTACTACAGTCCATGCTACATGCAAGTACCATTCAGTAGCCAAATTTTGATGACAGGACTGTTCTAGTCCTAGTAACCAGGCGATTACATGGTTACAAAGAAATTGACTCGTGCCTTTCTCAAGCTTAACCTATCCTGGATTACATGTACTTCATAGAAATGTGAATACCAAGAAACCAAAGCTACATTTTAGGGAGCATCTATTTGTTGGTTAAAGTCTATCAAAATTAACTGTGTAAAAATTCTCAATTCTGGAGTGAATAACCAGAAAATTTCTAGTGATTCCACTCACTTCAATCCATCGACCTCTACTTTTACAACTACAAAAACATTGATTGCCCTGAAAAAAACTACTCTTTGTCTAACAAGAATGAGAAAAAAAAAAGCTCAATTATCATTGCTAATGTAACTTGTTCTTCTGAACATCATCCACACGGAGGCCCTATATACAAAAAGCCAGTACAAGACTTCATGCATGTTTACAGGATTTAATTCCTTGTACTGATATTAGTTCCTTCTTGACCTGATACCGAGCCATGAACTCAACAAAATTGCAAGGCTAATTGTACAACACCTTTATAATCAATCATACATGTGGAACTACTACCCTCTATTATCAGGTCGTACCAGCTTTACCACATTCAACTTCCTGATTCTCACAGAAAATTTAAGAAAAAATGCAGTGAAGACTTTTATGAATTTGTATCATAAATTAATACAGACATTATTAGCATGCATGTGTGACTAAAGAGCATTGTAATTTTGTTCACAATCACAGCCTGTGATTCCTCCATCGAAATCATGAAGATCAACGGATGTGAATACAGCCTACAGGATGCCTGGTGAAATAACCAATATAGTGCATACGCTGTGAATACAATTCATGACATTAGGCATTAGATGTTCCCTTCAATATGGAAAGTCAGAAAGAGTACTTAGGAAGGAAGGGGTTTTAACTCCTTTTGACACTCAAGAAGAACAGATTCAAACTTTTTCTGTCTCTCTATTTTAAAGGAGAGAAAAATGCCAGTCCAACCCTCGTAATTTGAAGAAATCTTAAAATGCCTGAAGAGAGACTACAAGTCAGGTAGAAATGATTTTCAGGAAGTTGTACCTTCCTGTGTTTGTATCTCAATCTAAGTATAGCAACTTCAATGAATTTCACATTTTGAGATGCTATAAAGTACAGTCCAGGGTAGAACTGCTCCTTCCCTATGCACGTATTGTGGTGAAAACACTGCCGAAATGGAGAAATCCTCCAGGCAATAACCAAATTGACTTTACTGAATCACTCAAAAATAAACATACCGTCCTAAAAATTAATTAAAAGGCAAATCACTACAGTGGCAACAGACATTTTATTTGTGACTCAAAAGGCCTAAAGATACCTCAGCAGTAATAAGCATCAGTTCAATAAACTATGCAGCAGCATCAAAGCTTATAACAGAAACATGAGTTGAGAGTACAAAGAGAGAACCAGGAATGTGAAGAAAAATTAAAGACCTAGTGAATTCTTTTTTTTCTTTCCAAAATATTAGGTATTAATTTTTGGTTTCATGAAGATAAATGAATACATTCAATTTATGTTTTAACTAATTTTTTTTCTTTGTTGTCCTTTCTTTCTCTCCCTCTTAAAGCTAACCCTTCATTCAGATTACCAGAATTCATTGCATAGCTATATCAGAATCATATAGCTATACAATAATTTTTTTTAAAGTCTTAAAGGCATAGAAAGAAACATTGAATAATGAAACGTTTAAACAAATTGCATGTATGAGCATTGTTTTGAACGAAGGGTTCCCTTCTAGTCTGAATATCGTACAAAAATCATTTACTGGGCGGGCCTAATCATGTGCGTGCACTAATGATTGGCCAGCTGTCATGGCAATTGACCTCTACAGGATTTGTTTCTTTGAACGATATTGTTTTCTAATCTGTACACTCCTTTCACAAAGGATGATACTTCATTTCTGTGCACGATTTTCGTAAGAATTTACTTCTGTCTGAACAAGCCATCATTTAGACTATGAATTGAACACAGACTGTAGTACTAATCTGTCAGAGGGTAATTCAGCAGTTCTCGGAATCTCTTTAATCTCGCCTCATCAGCTAGAATCAGGAAACGTGATTCAACAAGAGTTCAAAGAGATCAGCATCACTCTCTAGCAAGTCAATCGAGCCACAATCTTCATGGGAAGTAATCGCTCAAGTAATCTCGGGGAAATCAGAAACCTAAACTATGTAATGAGCAGTATTGCTCAATATTTTGAGAAATAATTGATCTCATAGTATCGGTGCTGTTTTATGAATCAACTTAAGTTGTCCATTTTGTAAACCTTGTGAATCTGAGATATATTTTAGGGACATATAGCTCCAAAATAGTGAACTTGATACAACCTATATGATCAATAAGGAGATATACATATACAAATGATATCCTATTTTACCAGGTAATCCCTACAGTGCACTATTCTGCTATGAAAATATGCATTTTATGTACATGTATGCCCAAATTGTTTATTATATTAAACTTTTTTGCTCTTACAAACTTTTGATTTAAAAAAAATGGGAACAATCTACACATTCCAGGGAAAGATTTTAGGCCTTTTGAATGTCAATGCCAATAGTATTAAGCCTAAATAAAATAAAAAGTCAAACCGTACCTCCCTTCATACATTGTGTGATGCTGCTAGCTAAAGAAATTTCCTTCCCCTTGTAAATACTTGCTAACGGATTACCGCTTCTATAAAATGGTGTGCCTGGGAATGTGTGTCATCCATTTTCTTTTCCTCGTTTTTTCTGATACTCTCTCGTAAGTTTATTTTGCCCCCAATGCCCCATTCATTGCCCTTGTCTACCCTCCCCTATAATTGCACTAATTCAGATATCCAATTTTCCACCCTTTCTGGCCAAAGGCCAAGTTAGCTCATCTGTCAGATGTACTACCGACTGACAGTGGGAAAGCTTGCTTGACAAGACATGTAGCATAGACAACAACCCACTTGTGAATCACAATACATCATACTCTAAAAACATGTGTTTATCAACAAAACATGAATTTGAGGTGTTGAGGTAGACAACATCGACTATGACATTACTTACCATAAATCTCCGGGTATAAGAGTGTCTTCAATTGTGATCTATATCTTAATAAATAAATATTATTAATTATTATTTGAAAATGCTTTTACAAAAATCAGCATGACTGTATTCCGTCATACAATTTCATACCCATCACTCTTCATAATTTTCATCACTTTTCTTTCTATTTAAAATTAATAAAGGTTTTGGATTATGAGTTTGACAGACAGCTTTTGACAAAGCTGAATCCCTACAAGTTGTACAACAACTTAAACCTTGGCCCATCTCTGCAATCACCTATTCACCCCCTAGCAGAGACATTTTATCCGAAGCGTTATGAATGGCCTCAAGGCAAGGCCCATGGAAAGGAAATGTGACCATCTGACTTACATGCCCAGGTCAATCGGAGGTCACAAAGTTTCCTGGGATTCAGGATGTTTGGATGAAAAAGCAGTCACTTTTACCAAACTACGGACATTCACATTCTGGGAGAAAAAACATATCTCTAAATGCAGGCACCATGTGCCTTTTGACTTTCCCTTTTATTTACGCTACTTTTTTATGTTATGAATATTAATAAATACAATATGCACTTAAAAATGCCTAGATGAAAATCATTCACCTTTAAAGTCCTGTATCATATGTTTCACTTACAATTACTTTTGAGAGAAATTGAACTTGAGACAATTCCTAACTACATTAAAAGCCCAACTGTAATAAGATCATACATTAATTAAAAAGACGTAGGCTTAAATGTACACCTGGATGGTATTAAAAGTTTATAAATCACATTAATAAGTAATCACTGCATCTCCAAATACAATATGACAGTCAAGTCAAACTAAGGATAACAGTGGACATTACTGTGCAGTCATCAAATCAATTACCCTAAGTGACGTTCACATTTCCACATTTGATTGGATATTGATTTCATGGCATTTGATGATCATCCTAAGCAGGTCAGGCGAGACACTGGCTGGGGTTTTAACAAGGAGGATCGAGGAGGGAGGAACCCAAATAGTTGTTTAGAAGGATGGCAGATGATGCGAGGCAGATGATTGTCTGATCTAGTTTGACATCAAGATTCAGTCATGTTCACTGCTGTTGTCATTGCCACCACCACAACCTAGCGACAAAAGCAGGTACTTGACAGTATGAGGCTAATGTAACTACCGCACCATTGGTTAACTGGAGTGTCAGTAAATTGATCCCCTTTTCATTGCGATGGTTAAGCTATAAATAGTGTGACCAGGCAGGACAAGGTGCGTTCCTTAGCTTCAAGGGACAGGCCTGAAGCAGAGGATAGAGGAAATTGGATGGCCAGGTGCACAGGGTTTCTTGCTCAACTGTCACTGACATTCACAATTTAGAAGGTGATTATGGCTTAGCTCTTCATCACAGGATGCACATTTTCTGGAAATTGCAAACAAATATTCAAATATTCCAAATTTTGTTCTTCTCCAAATGTGACAACTAACGCAACTCACAGATTTATTGGGCCTCAGGAAATATATAGGCCTATATGACTGAAATATGCAGTCCATTTTCTCTCTTCTGTGGGGCTTCTGCTAGATTAATTTGAAGAGACAAAACTCCAACAAAGCACTAACAAGCAAAACATAATTTTGAATTTAGTGTTGTCTAGTGACAGTAGAGCAAAGTTAACTAATTCAAAACATTTGGGTCTGTCACTATACTTCAGAACCTGAGAGGTAGACTCTAAGGAGTAGATGAGGATGAGATAATCAGGTATGAATGATTCATAGCTTCAAAGGAGTATGACGAATGTTGACAGCAAACAATACAACAGTGTCCATATCAATTATACATGCATATGGGTCTACGTTGTAATCTCAATACAGAAACCTATACCCAAGCCAACAATAATAATATATCAACATCAAAAAAGGTGTCTACGCATTATCGTTTGATGTGTTTGAGTAAAATTGTTTGTTGATATGCAAGGCTTTATTAAAGCCAATGCACATCCAAAATGATATCATTATTCGTTAATCTATCAAGAGCACCAAATTGTTTGGAGGGCGTTAAAATATTATTGTAAACAGTAAACAAATTCTCAGAACAGCATTGTAACAGAACTCTTGGCAAACCCTTTGATTACTTCAGCATTCAAATCAAACAGAACTATGACATAACTAAGTACCTACATGCATTACCGGTAGATAACATATGCATAGTTCACACTTTCAGTGTAATACTCATAGTACAAAGCATGAATGCAGATTTCACTGTACATGCTAGCTCCTATAAATCCTGAGATGTGTGAAAATCCATCCATCCATCCATCAATCCAGTTAATAACTAATCTGTCATATACTTTCTGGAGAGTCAAAGAGCACACATTAGGTTATTGCATTACTTATGCTGCATGATTATTTCTGAAAAATCTTTATCTCTGACAAGGTATTTAAAAAAGGTGGGTTTCTAATTTCTTTTTTCTTGGGGGGGGGGGGGAAGTGCAGGTCTGTGTTTATGTTTATGCGAGGGTTCAGTATGAAAAGTTATACCACCTCCCTTGGCAACCATACATTACAAGAATTGTCCACATATTTGTAATGCATTTTCAATACATTTTTGAATAGCTCTATGGAAGACACACATGAACAACCCTCTCTTATCTCCCTTTCTGTTTTTCTGTTTCTCCTATATCAGACATTTTGTAGTAACAGGGTCAAAAGACTATTGAACTACAGTTCAACTCGGGCATAATAATTCCTCTACAATCATACAGCTGATTCTCAAAGCACTCCACAGATTTTACCACTGAAACATCAAAAGGCAACAAGTACTTGTAATGGTTGAACAATAGCTTTGGCATGCATGGATGGGTGGAATGAGAAGCGCAAATACAACTTGTGCATTCAAATACTGAGTTGAAAGACTGGTATACATGCTACATTGCTTCATAATTAGATTCCAAACCATGTAATGCCACATTAGTTCTACACAAATAAAAAGGAAAATTTGAGCCTGAATCTGTTGTGATGCAAAAATACCTCTCCAAAGAGTCCAATCACAATACCGGTACATAATAATGGTTTTGTTTATGTACAAGACTTTGCACTAACCATTGTTGGCTAGTGATACCACTATGGTGATTTGGCTGCTTATTTCATTTTTTTTTCTGAAACGGCGAGCGCTAATATTTGCAGTTCCAGAAATTGCCAAAAATATGGTTTTGTTTCCTGTTTCTGTGGGGACAATTTCCACATGATTTGTTTGCAAATACTTCCTGGTAAACAATCACTTATTAAATTAAATATAACAAGCTACGTGCTTGTAGACTCATCTTTATCATTTGGCTCTTTCTAACCGAGCAAATAAATGCATAGAAACATTGCTAGTAACTGTAAGAATAAACAAACAATTGTGCAGGTTTTCATTTTTATAATCATGATCACCTTTTCAACTAAACTTCTAAAAATGACAAAAGTATTATACATTATGAAGCAGCAAAAGATCCTCAAAAAGGAGAGGATCTGCAATGCCCAACTTAGTGATTCTTGATTGTTCATGACCCTTCTATAATCTAGACAATGTACCATTACCAGAGAACAAACCCAGGTACTGCAATCTGTGTCATGTTTCTGTCTTTTGCATGCACATAAAACCTGTCCTGATTTCTCTTCCTGGGGCCCTGCCATCATCCCAAAACATAATGGCGCAGGGGTTATGCAGGGTCAACTCAGGTTTACGATACAATCAATCATATCTACTACGCTGAGACTCCCTTTACACTAACAACGACCCAATATTTTCAGATCTTGTCAGTACTGTATATCATCAGACATACCCAGATCTTGTACACATCACAGCCTAATGTAAAATATTTTACCCACACTGTGGTACCATTATACGATAGACTAAGACTAATTTCTCAACATTATCCAAAGTTTGAAGCGAGAGTAGAAGTAAAGGCCCAGTAATTTGAGTCTTCACACCATACATGTTCTAATTGGTGGTGGCTGTGGTCTATGATCATGGGGTTGGTTCCCTGTGTTCTTCTTAATTGGGACCAGGGTCAAGTCTACAGCCTTCCAAGACGCTTGACATGATGTGCCAACAAATTATCGCTTCTTGATGGACAAGCAATGGGTGCAATGGAATCACAACTATTGAGTCTGCTCTTATTGAAAATTTGAATATTGAACAAGTCCTGTGGCTACATGTGTACCTTCATCAGTATAAATCAGCAATCAAAGTAAACATAAACATGTACATGTAGGCATAATAATAATGCTGAGGCACATGAGATTTATACACATAATAGATAATGTCAAACCATAAACTTTCACAGCATGAAAATGTCACAAATCTGGACCACTCATGAAAATCACTAAACTTTCAGGTTTTATCTTGTGCCTTGACATATATGCAGCTTCACATAAAAACTGATCAAAACTAGATAGCAAGTTATAAAGGGTTCTTTGTCTTGGGGTTAAGGGCAAGTTCTTTTTACTCCCAATGGACATGTGAAGATTCACTTGACCTTCTCCAGACACAAGCCAGAGACATCACGACTCTTAACAGCCAAGTTAATGACCAGTTTCTATCCTCAATTCTGCTCACTGAGGTTTTCACTTATATTTAGACAAAATTGTCTGTGCAATCAGGAACTGTGGGACTCTAAAGAAGGATACCGCAGGCTACAACACCTAGTCGAAAGTAATTTAATTTGCTTGTGCTACCTACAAAAGGTCACTACTGTCATGATAATGTATTCAGATTGACTAATTCAAATAGACCAGAAATTATTCCTAGACAGGAGTCTTGAGACTTGAGTAAAAGAGATATGAAATATATCATGTTCAGAAGAAACAATGCTTTAAAAATGCTTGTCACTGCTGAATCATTGTGGATACAAAACAATATGACAAGAAAATATTCCCAGCATTGGCACAAGACACCAAAACTTTTCTGCCTAATAATCTACTCTTGGGAAAGAGAATGACCTCTGGCATTGCCTTGCTATGACTAATGACAAAGAAGCTGCCAAAATATGACATAGTTAAACAAAAACTAAAACAAACACCAAAAGCTGTGAACTATCACACATCTAGAGCAACATGATTTTGCAGATGTTCACATTTATTCAAGAAATCAGCAGATCGAGAAATGCTGGATGACTGGAGAAAGCACCAGGGGACTTTATGGAGCCCAAACAGAACTGCTAATACAATCATAAACACTACAGATGGTTATTTTCCCCATAAGAAAAGCATCTGATTTCAAAACGATGGTTGTTTTTAAGATGAAAAATCCTGTAATATCTGACACGTTGCTGTGCCAATGACAACAAAGATTTTTTCCCCCACAATGAAATTGATGACTGCACAGTTTTGTTTGAACACAGTTTTGTATAAAATCACGACTGTGTTGGGAGTGTTATGCTTCTCATTTGAAGATGCTAAGACATAGTAAGAGTAAAGTTTTGACCATGATGTCATCAAAACAGATGCCAGAGACCTTCATGTATGAAGACAGATAGGCCGATGTCCTCCCAGGATAATCATGATTAAAGGAACATCAGAGACTGGCACATGCCTCTTAAAATAACACTTAACCCAAGTTCAACCTTTGCCACATACGTAGTAAACATGTAGCCATGAATGATACATTAGGACTGATGGCACACAGTTCATCTAATAGCTTTTTAATTTTCAGGTATTCAGAACTCGAACTGCCATCCTATATCATGGGGTGCTTAATTGATATATATGCTTCTATATCCATTGAAGGTAGGACTGGGTTGGCCGGCTGGCTGGCCATATGCACTTGGCTTGCTTGTGAGCTCTATTCTAGGACTGTTCCACCTCCATCCGATGACAGACAGCAGCAGCCGTTGTATGGGCACACTCTGAAGCAATTAGATTTTTGTTTATGGGAAATCATTTCCTTTGAATGGGGGGAGGGGTGGGGTAGCTGTATGACTATTGCGGGTATGTAGTATAGCTGTTGATACAGAATATTTCATTAGCTCTTGTAGAAGTTGTAACTGACGATTCGTAATTAAAGAAGAAAGAGTGGAAAGTTATCATGGCATACGGCAGAGTATCATGCCTATCACATTCCTGTTCATATTCTCTGTATGATTGTATATTAAATAGGCCCTGATACCTCTTTTTTTCAGACTTAAAGAATTATTTACTGCATCATGCAAATGTGTGATGTTGAATTCAATTCAAATATAAGAGAGGTATACATGTAAACATATGTTTTTCAAAGGCTAGGCTAATCAGGTGAACTGATAAGAAAGTGGAAAGGGTGCCATTCCATTCAATTCTAATATAAAAATTGTAATAGAAAATATATAAAAACAGGACAAAATGGTGAGTGGGTGGTCAAGTGCATAGCAAAGGGAGAATCTGGGTCAAAATTGCACGATGGGTCTAGCATATCAATATGTAGTTTAGAGCAGCACAAGGTTACAATGCCACAACAAGCTTTTAACCACTCTCCTGCTTCTTATTTGCTGTCAAAAATTGGGCAATCTAGCGTAATGAAAAGCAAGTATCGTAGCAATCAAGCCAAGGTTAATTCAATTACTTTAATGGAAAAATTCATGTTCTTGTGTCGATGTTTCACTCGGAATCGATAAAAACTTCACGGCTGATTTTCTACATGATTAAGATTTATAATGAATGTGTGGATATACATGTATATATATAGGCCTGCACATGTCCCTTGCATATGATTTATAAACCAATAAGGAGAAAACTAATAAATTATAACAGGAAAGTAAGTAAAGCAATAATTTTCTAGTTGCACAAACTTGATCAAATCAAATACCGATATTGTTATTTCTTCAAATCAAATGGTAAACAAGAATCACATTTCATTATGAGCAAATATTGGATTCAGCAGATAAGTGAAGTACATGGCTAACCATCTATGAAACTACAAACAACAACACAAGAGGAGAACTATGACAGACAAATCAAGTAGTAATAAAATATGGTTGCCAACATGGATTTAGATGACTTGGCTCAAGGTGACTGTAATCGTCATCATTTATTTGGAAAGCATAACAAAATATTTGTCTTATTTCAAAACAGGATTGTATGTAATCAGCTGTCAATCAATGCTGTCACAGGAGTTTGTGAAAATAATGTAGGCCTACATGTAAATATTCTTCTTAATGCATATTAAATGCACATTAAATTGTTGTTAGTTTTATGGACATAAACATACATGTACAGGTGGAAGTACAAGAATTGCATTATAGTTTGCAAAACTGGAAATAAAATCTGCCCTCTGATATCATATTATTGTCTGAATTCCTATCATACAAATTTACCTGTCAATTATCACCTCTATTTATTCATATTCTAGTTATATAATCTGTTCATAAAGATTAAAGGGAAAACTTATCAATTCAATCACAGGAGTCCCTTATCACAACTGACAGCTTGAAAAGCATGAAAGACAATAGACTACAAGCTTCATTTCCTTTGATAACAATACAAGCTCATAATAACTTCATGTAGGACCTTTAAAAGCCTACATCCTTTAACCACTACTTGAACAGAATATAACTGCTGAAAGTTATATAGTTATGATTAAATCGCTGGGACAGTCAATGTTTATGTAGAGAGCTTCTGAAATGTAGAATTTGCTTTCACTTTCAAATTCACAACATATCCTGTACTAACAAGCCTGATAATTATACACAGGAGAATTGTCTACAAACCATAACACTTACAGGATGTGTTTCAGTTAAAGAGAGATAAATCTAAATTACTGTTTGAACCACAGACAAGTAATCCGCTAAATATTCAGTGAAGGTAATAATTTCTAGTATTTACTCATCACATGTCTATACTTAGAAAAACAAATGCCTTACAAGACACACCAACAATTAGCATTTATCTTCTCTTTCAATTCTTATGTTGTTACATGTTTCTTTCCAGACTGCCATTGTGCTCCCAATGCGACCCTTTAAAAATATCTTGAGGCCAAAGGTCATTTGGGGAGACCTATAACATGTCCCCTCAAAATTCCAACAGAGCAATTCATACTGCCTTTACCCTGCCTGAAAGGATTTGCACAAAGCAGCATATAAATGCTATAAACACTTGCCCTCTAAAATATGCCACATTCCATGGACTACACATCACTATTCTGTGCTTTGATAGTACTTGTTTACAGCAACCTTACAAAGTTGTGTAGATATTCCATGATTCTGCTCAGATTACCTGTTTGTCTTAATATAGTCTTATACTTTAGAGGTTTGCACGCACGTAGGTTTGCACGTAGGTTTGCACGTAGAACAATGTACTACTAGGACATTGTGCAATGTCAAAGAGTATACTAAAGGCTACATTGCAAGGATCACAGATGAGGCATCAACCGACAATCATGTTCTTCAGATGCCTCCAGTTGTGTTCATACAGGCACTGATTTGTTAATCCAGAGGTTCATGCATACAGACATAACACTGATATCACTGGGACAAAGAGAATTAATATTTGAGAAATATAATCACACATCACCTGAAGAACAAGAATAAGAATCTTGAAATGCAAGCCATGGGTACAATATTATGAACGCTGCAAATAATTGTAGTTCATTTGGAAAGACACATTTTGTTGCTCAAAATAATTCCTCTACCTTTTGGCAGCAAATGAAATTGACTTCAGGAGTTCAGCAGTTTCTTGTGTTCAAAACAACAGCTGGGACATACATTTCTCAAATTATAGTATAGGCGCAAGATGAATAGAAATTTGAAACTGAAGAGACAAATATTTCTCTCTCTCTCTCTCCAGACAGATACTAACTCTCCAGAGATGTAATTAATGATGGAATGAACGCGGCCTTCGACACACACATTACAAATAGGAGTAGTATCTTGTGGCACTCTCTCAGTAGGATTAATGCACACTATTCTTCATTAAGTTCTTTAATTAGAGTTGAATAATCCCATGTGTCTCATCAGTTGGGTAGAGATGTACATGTAGTAAAACCTAAAGTCATTCATGAATTCAATGCACTCAGAGTCAAATTCCTTTACCTAGTGTAGTAGACTGTAGATGTTCTATTAATTGACATTCTTACAATGAGAAAGATTTCATCTGTGAGGACCAGAAGGGTGTTCACTCTGTATTAATAGAGCCCTTCTGGCTCTTAAGCAGTTGACAAGAATTCTAGCTAAACATAATTGATAAATACCATTAGCTTAATAAGTTTAGATCCTGATAGAATGAGACATAGGCCTACATATTACATCTAAGCCTACTTTCAATTTAACATCTAGTCATCTAATATTTTTTACCTACAGACCTATCTCTTTTCATTATAAATCAAATATAGACATCCCTGCAAATGAATAGCTTGACCTGGATAATATTTCAAACAAATATGCACTTTATGCCATACTTGTTGTAAGTGAGATTCTAAGATGGAAGACAATTCCTTGATGCAATCTGAGTGATTCACTATCGGCCAGGCACTGTCCCTAGTGTGGCAGTGCTCTTCTACATGTAGTAACATTCCTGACATTAAACCGGACCTGACTCATCCGTGTCAGGTTCCCAGATCTAATTCCCCCGTCCCTTTTTGCAAAATGAAGCGCTGATAGATGCCAAATGAGAGGGAGACCTGCCTGCAAAATAAATCAGTATTCATTAAGCCAATGGCTGGTCGAATTCAGCCCCATTATGTAAGATTTCCACCGGGATATAACAAGCACCCTCCACATCAACTGTCTTGACCTATTACAAGCAGACGGAATGGAAGATTTGTTTACACCGGGTGCACTATCTAGAATTGTGGAGCACTGCAATCGATTATATGGGGAAAAGGTTTATTAAGGAGCTGTATGACACTATGACTACAGATTTATACCTGCAATGAAAAGAAATACCTGAAGGAATATTTGTTGATTTTTAAACAGAAATAGTAAATTAATTGTAACTGCCTAAGGTGCCACCTATCCCCTCTCCCATCCATGTTGCATTCTATTAGCTTTTTCACTTGGCTTCCTTTGTTGGTTTCCTTTGTTGGTTTGTTGAAAAGTGACCTCACATGAAGCCTGGTTACATTACATCCTTCAACATGTGAGGTACTACCAGCATACCGGTACATTGATATCATAGTAGCATCGATGCCTTGCCGTGTTATCACATGATCTGATATTTAAATCTCATCACATTTTTTGCAGTAATGAGGGGCCAATCATACATAATCTACACGTAGGCCTCCCTCCGCCTACCCAGGGTATGTCTTTTTGAATATTCTCTACATCACTACTTACTTTAGAAGCAAAGCTGAAATGAGGAAGAAAAGGCATCAGAAAGCTTCTAGAAGAGATCTTACAATGTATTTCAAGCTGAAAATCACACCATCATCATGAAAGAATGGAGAACCAAAATTGTACTTTTAAGTTACATATCCTAATAAATAAACAAATATTTACAATGGTAATTTAATATTTACATCGATATTACCTAAAATAAAGCATTCTTCTAACTGACAAGGGCTTCTAATCTGTTGGCTGTAACAGACTAACAGTTAATACTACATAATCTACCCTAAGTCCGCTATTGGAAAATGATCGAAAGCCCAATACAACAACATACACGTACAGTGTATTATATGCATGCATACTGCAGAATAACGTAAATGATCATGGGCAGGAAAGCCATGTAAACACTGTTAATCATATGACTTTGGGTTCAGAGTTCAACAGGCTTGTTTACCAGCCTCACTAGATTTCAGTGTCCAGTTACCAGAGAGCTTCTCCACCACAAAGCTAGTCCAGCCTCTGTACCGTTTTCGTTTAGCGCACCCAATCAGCTGATAAAATAACACACCCTCAACGTTGAAAGTAGACCTAGCCATTCCTCTAAATCTGGGTCCTGAATACGGTCCAGACGAATCTGCCATTCTCCCCCGGAATTCCGGGGGAGATTAACTCCGCCCACAAAGCTATACACGTTCGATGTACGCTGATTGGACGAAAAACCTGACAATCACTTTGGCGCATTACGTAATGTTCCGCCGCCGTCACGAAGCTACTATTCTCATTATAAGGATTCCATACTTATTTAAAAAAATTAGGGTGGAGTGTTTATTACGTTAATGCATTTCAAATGTTTCTATAAATAAAAAATCCTCTGTTTGTTGAAAGAAATTAAAGTTTGAAGATTGTGGAGCAAAACATGAACTGACTATTGCAAATTGAAAAGAAACTGAACTATAAATACTGACGTCCTGACGCCTGATATCGAGTTAACACAAACTGTGCTCTTCGGGTTGGCTTTATCGAGTTGGTTTTCTGAGATTTACATTTACATTTCATGATTTTTGGAACTGTTGTTATCATCGTTTGTTAACCATAATCTGTAAGAACGTCTGTGGATAATCATCATCGTTTTACGGAGGAGAAGATTGCCGAAGCTTTGAAATATGGAGCTATACGAAACTGGGACTGAATGACTCTCGAATCTAACATTTATTTATGTTTTATTTATTACAATGGATAAAACAGTGAAGGGTATTCCGATTCAGTTATAAGAACTGCTTTCCAACGGAGCCCTCCCTCACCACATGATACAATCAAAATCAGTCAACATAAAAACAAAACATGAATGAAAACATCAATACAATTCAATATATAAAAACAAAAAACATTTGTACATTTTGATTAAACTATACATGGAGCGCACATGAGATGCACGGCGAACCCCCCCCCCCCCCCCACAGTAATCAGATTGTCGTGTTTTTTTAAAGCATGTTAGAGAAATGTTTACATTGTTTCTTGAAATTGTGACTTGCAATTCTGGACGGACAATGGCAATTTCCGGTGAATAAAAAGGATCATTTTTTTGTATTCTGTTTTAGGAAATGGTATTTGTCGAAGGTTTTAGGTGCATGGTATATATGGCGAGCAATATATACGATAGGTCGCATAACAGACAATGGTCATCATATTACAATTAAAGTCACCAAAAACAATAGTGACAGAATTTGTGACAGAAAATACATCATTAATATTTTGTTATAGTATATTAAAGAAAATTGAAGAGTTGCATCACTGGATGGATCTATATCTACAAAATAGGACTGCTTTGGTGCCTTTTTACTTCTAAACACATCAGTTCAATCTTGTGACATTCAGTCCAAATCCGTTCTTCTTAAGTAAGATATATTTTCCTTTATGTGGCAAGCCACTCCTCCTCCAACTAACCGGCCTCTATGTTTAACCACACTTATCCAGGCACATAATTGATTTGATTCATACAATGTCATCGTTTAACTATGTTTCGGACTAACTGAACAAATCGTATGTATTATTTTGTCAAAAAATACTGAACATCGTTTACCTAAGTTAAGCTTCTGATATTAACACAGGCGCGGATCCAGGATTTCTTAGGGGGGGGGGCCCAAATTAGAAATTATGCGAGCCAAATATTGATACGTAATGGTGACCAACAGTGACGTGATGCGGGGGGGGGGGGTCGGTGCAGGGAGGGGCGAATTTCCTCCTCCCTCCTAAGCTTTGACGTTTCATTTAATTATTAGAAAAAGAAGACGGTTCGTTATACCGTTCTCGAAAATAAATCTCGTCTGAATTTAGTTTTTCCCCTCTCGCGCGAAGCGCGGAAAATTTTAGGATTTATTAAATTATTAGAGAAAGAAGACGATTCGTTGAAGAGTTCTCGACTCTAAATTCTCGTCCGAATTCAGGTTCCCCCCCTCCCTACCGGAAGCTTTTAAGTTTTCTTAAATCATTAGAGAAAAAAGACGATTCGTTGTACAATTTTCGAAAATAATCCTCGTCTGAATTTAGATTCTTCCCCCCCCCCTCTCGCGCGAAGCGCGGAAGCTTTTACGTTTCATTAAATCATTAGAGAAACAATACAATTCGTTGTACAGTTCTCGAAAATAATTCTCGTCTGAATTTAGTTTTTCCCCTCTCGCGCGAAGCGCGAAAATTTTTAGGATTTATTAAATTATTAGAGAAAGAAGACGATTCGTTGTAGAGTTCTCGACTCTAAATTCTCGTCTGAATTCAGGTTCCCCCCTTTTAAGTTTCCTTAAATCATTAGAAAAAAAGACGATTCGTTGTACCGTTTTCGAAAATGAAACTCGTCTGAATTTAGATTTCCCCCCCCTCCCGCGCGAAGCGCGGAAGCTTTGACGTTTCATTAAATCATTAGAGAAACAAAACGATTCGTTGTACAGTTCTCGACTCTTAATCCTCTTCTGAATTCAGTTTACCCCTTCCGCGCGAAGCGTAGAAGCTTTTACGATTCATTAAATCATTAGAGAAAGAAGACGATTCGTTGTACCGTTCTCAACTCTTAATCCTTGTTTAGATTCAGTTCCCCCCCCCCCTCTCCCCCTACTGCGCGAAGCGCGGAAGCTTTGACGTTTCATTAAACTATAAGAGAAAGAAGGCGATTCGTTGTACCGTTCTCGAATATTAATCCTCGTCTGAATTCAGTTCCCCCCCCCCTCCGCGCGAAGCTTTTACGTTTCATTAAATCATTAGAGAAAGAAGACAATTCGCTGTACAGTTCTCGACTCTTAATCCTCGTCTGAATTCAGGTCCCCCCCCCCCTCTCGCGCGAAGCGCGGAAGCTTTTAAGTTTTATAAGATTATGAGAGAAAGAAAACGATTGGCTGAACAGTTCTCGACTCTTAATCCTCGTCTGAATTCAGGATCCCCCCCCTCCCGCGCGAAGTTAAGTTTCCGTAAATCATTCGAAAAAAAAGACGATTCGTTGTACCGTTTTCGAAAATAATCCTCGTCTGAATTTAGATTATCCCCCCTCCCGCGCAAAGCGCGGAAGCTTTTACGTTTCATTAAATCATTAGAGAAACAAGACGATTCTTTGTACAGTTCTCGACTCTTAATCCTCGTCTGAATTTAGTTTACCCCCTCCCCCTCCTGCGGGAAGCGCTGAAGCTTTGACGTTTCATTAAACTATTGAAGAAAGAATGCGATTCGTTGTACCGTTCTCGACTCTTAATCCTCGTCTGAATTCAGGTCCCCCCCCCCCCCCACCTCCCGCGCGAAGCGCTGAAGCTTTAAAGTTTCATAAGATTATGAGAGAAAGAAGACGATTTGCTGTACCGTTCTCGATTGTTAATCCTTGTCTGGGGCGGCGGCGAAGCCGGCCCCTGAAGCTCAGAGGTTTTAGGCGTTTAATTAAGGTCATATGAGCATTTTTTTTTTGTATACCTTATTATTTCGTGACACTGGCAGGTAACTATTTGGCGTTGGGTCCAGGGGGCGGAGCCCCCCAAAATCAGGGGTTTTAGACATTAAATTACCGTCAGATGAGCATCTAAGGGCCCGCCGTAGGGCCCTTGGTGGGATCCAGGGGCAGAGCCCACGGAAGCTTAGGGGTTTTAGGCATTTAATCACGGTCAGATGAGCATATTTTGATGCCTCATTATTTGTTAACACTGGCAGTTAACTATTCTTTCTTTCTTGCTCTCATTCTATTTTTTTCTCTTTAATATACTTTTTCAAAAAAAGTGTGTGGGGGGGGGGGGGGGGGAGAGCTCGAGGCTCCCGATCCCCGCCGTACCTCGGGCCCTGACATGTAGGAATCTCTAGAATCATATTTCTTGCCTGGCTGCAAATTTAGGAATTTGTCATTTTCCAACAAACACATACAAACGTATAATTTACTAAAAAGTGAGAAAAAATCTCGGAAATGATGTCATTTCAGCATTATTTGTAATCTACTGTTGTGAAATTAGAAATAAACACGTTTGAATTTGATTTCCACTAAGCCCCCCCCCCCCCTATCAGTACGCCAGTATCTCCTCTTTTCCTTTCCCTTTCCTTCCTTCTCTCTTGTTTGTTTTATGGGGGGGGGGGGGGGTCAACAGCCTGGGAGGCAAAGCCCTTTCGGCCCCCCGATCTCCTTCTTCCCCCTTTTCTTTTCTTCTTCCTCTTCTTTCTTTCCCTTTCTCTCCTCTTTCCCTTTCGCTTCTTTTCCTTTTTTCTCTTTTTTTTTTTTTTTTTTTTGCGGGGGGGGGGGGGGCCAAGGCCCGCTCGGCCCCCCCCCTGGATCCGCGCCTGTATTAACATGGGTAATTTCCATCCCTTTTCAATATGGAAATTCACCATTTCTTGTTTCTCCTACCCTTTACCTATATTTTGATCATATTTATCACAATTATTGTTTCCTGCATAATTATGTAGATGACTCATCATTTTAATTTCGGATCGGCGTGCGCTCTGCAACTAAAAACGTTATAAAAAAAAACAACGAGACCTTACTTCGCGCACGGGGCTTTACAGCTGATTTATCAAAAACGCAATTAATAAAAAAAAAACAAGATAATATCGTAATTTGCAAGGCAATATATCAATCATACAACCAGTTTGGGACCACTTTTTACTCACAATTTTGAGGATATCTGCTCTCAAAATGTTAATTTCCAGACCCTTATCGGTAAGTTGATAATTTTTCGGAACGGACACAAAATAATGACTGCAAAATTTACCGATCTTTTGTCAATAATTTCTCAATTTCGCACCCAATTCCAAAGAAAATTTCATCTATGGTTAATTTATGTTCCTCTTTCCACTATAGGCCTATATATTAGATTTTCGAAATCTTACCGATTTTTGAGATAGCGAATTACTGAGGGCACACGCGAACTATGGTCACACGTCCATACCTGTAAGGATTTTTATCAAGGGGGTGTTTAGAAATTGGATGGCATCGTTAATGTGACCCCGCGAGGTAGCGAAGCAACCGAACAGGAAAGTGGTCGGAGGGGGTAATTCCATCCAACGTCGTGAATTTCGATATCCTTGCTTTAAAAAACCTGTGGTTTTCCTGCATTTCAAGTTTTCAAGTTTGTTTGTTGTTGCTCTCTCCACATTTTACAGTATAGAGACAGACATATGAAATAGAAATCATATAGCTATGGTAACGGTATATAATCAAGTTACAAAGAAACTCAATTCACATGTCCGATTAAGTACGGGAGCCTATTCACATACAAGCTATGCTTTTTATTTAGGCTCCCCACATTTTACATTGTTTTACCTTGCCCGTTATATCTACATATTTTGAAATTTCGTACTTATTTTCCGTACATTATATTTGATTTGAAATCTTTAATTGTTTTTCTTCTTGTGTGAAATCTACTCTTATAAAATATACGCCTGTATAAAAATAAAAAATTGAAAGAATATAAACTGTTTTTCTGTAAAATGTGGAATAAATAAAACTTCAAGTAAAATGTGAGGAACATAAAGGGTGCTTGTGGATTATAGGTTCCTAATAAAAATAGACATTGTAGATTATAGGCGTAGGAAGCTTTCTTGAAGTTGGGGAAGGAGCGTTGACTCGGAAGCTCTCACCCTGAAATCACATCACCAGCGCGATGTGTGAAGTCCCTTTATGCTGGGGTCCAGGGGCCTTGGAAGCTCTGGGATCCTAGATTCTCTCCGGTGCAGTATAAGCCTTATTTTAGTGCATTTTATGACATTTTTTCAGAGCAATTTACAACCAATTTATGAATTTAAAAATACCAAATGGAAATTGTAGACATTATATGGGGAGTATAGCCATGTGAGATTATATAGGTTTTGTTCTTCGAGATTTAACAGTTTCCTCTTACCGTGGACAAGTGCCTTGCGGAGCAACTTCCAAAGTAGGGGGGCACCAACAAAAAGGGTACTTTACGGAAAAACGGGCACCTACAAAGGGAAACCTCAAAGCACAAATATACAATTATTGCCATATTGTACCCCTACATTGTGATTAGATTATTAGGGATGATTTCATCGTTTGTTTCTCTCTTTAAATTGCCCAAGATACTGCTTAATCATCATACTTTGCAGTTGGGTGTGATGGTATGAACATGACTTTGTATTCGTGGAATTCTGTCACACTTAATGTGAACCCATTCCCCATACTTTGAACAAACCGAAGAGCTTTTTGATTTCGTTTCACTGGCTTACTACAACAAACACATGGATACTTGATGCCCATATCGAAACATGAAAATCAACATTGATTAAATAAAGAACAATATTACACCATTAAGATAAATGATGTAGAATATAACATCTATCATTATCATTGTTATTACTATCATTACTTTTTTTTAAATCGTTTTTTGTTGTTGTTGTCATTATTATCATTATTATTAATAATCCTATTATTATTCGCAATTTAGGTTTATTCCACCTTTTAATTGGAACATGAACTAAGTCTACGAACGTCAAAATAAACATGTCCAAGATAGATATAATTTACATATTCTTCTTCCTCCATCCGTCTCTTTCGTCCGCAGATATCTGTTCGTTTCTATTTTCACCACTTCCCACTCAATATATTGCCTCGTAAAAGTCTAAGTGAATGAAACAAGGCAACACTTACAATACTGTTCACAGACTAGGTTTTACGTTATAATATTAACATGAATAATGCTCTACAAAATAAGACTTATTTCTAAGCGCGAATGGTTTATTATTTTAAGTCGAAAAGATTTTTCAACCGGGCACAAACCTTTCAGATTTAATAACGAATATCCGATGAGGCTCAATATTTCAGTATCGCATACTCTCTTAAGTTCTAAATCCTTCTTCAGACTTAAACTGTTTTAAGTATTTAAAGCTTCATTTAATCGAATATACGGTTAAAAGTTTTAATGAAAGTAACTTTTGCAAATAAATCATTTAGGACTTAAAAACTTCTCGTACAATCTGATTGATGTCACTTGCGTGCTCACAGCCAAAAGTAAATCGTATTGGACCATCCATTAGACTTTTTGCCGCTCTTTGCTCACTCTCTATAGATGTAAATAAAATAATAAGCCAAAAGAATTGGGAATAGGCCCACTCTTTTTCTTCTTAAACCACGAATGTCTTTCGTCCACTGATGTTCGTTCTTATTTTCCCCTCCCGACACCTAAAGTATTCCGACCCCCTGTTCAGATCATCATGTTCCCAAACAAGATTTCCCCTTTTCCCGTCCTTCGGGAAAAAAAAACACGTACAATACCCCAAAGATAATATGAAAGTTTGCCCCGTATAACAAATACATATAAATAAAATTTGTCTGTGGCTCATCATTCCAACGAGTACGAGTCATGAACGAAAGAGAATTGTATAGAGACATATTTATGTGCCGTGTCAAATGCCTGAGCGTTTTTATGTTAAATTAAGTGACCTTCATATCATTATAATTGATAGTATCATTATTTCGTTAAACGAGGTACTTTAATAAAAGTCAAAATATATATAGGCCTATGATCATATAATATAATCAAAAATTATATAATAATTCTACCTTTATTCAACGGTTTACAAATCATTTCAACTTAATTGACAAATGCAGGAGACCACCATCTTAAATTTACTGCTGATTTATTCATGCAACGAGAGATAATGGCAGTGATTGCAAGTCAGATTTATTGAATTCAGACAAGAATACAGTTTGCATGCATGTGAAGAGATCAGGGAGTTGGGCTCCCTGGTAGTAGGCCAAACACCAGTAAGTGGCTAAAACCATGGACTTCCACCCAATGTGTTTTCCACTGCATCGGGGCAGTGCGTGTAGAGTTTCAGCATGGTCCAAGGTTTCAGGCAGGGCTGACCTAATCCTAATACAAACAAAGCTCGACGATGTTACTAATGCATATTCATTGAGGCATAAGCGAAGGCACTACGTCAGCATACATTAGCGCGAACTTTTGACCCCCGACACTGGCAGATTCGTCTGGACGTTCGTGTGGACGGAAATTTGGGGATTGCGCGATCAGTGGAGAGACCGCGATGTGTGTGGGGGATAAAAAGAACGGATTGCGCGATCAGTGGAGAGACCGCGATGTGTGTGGGGGATAAAAAGAACGAACGGACTGAATCTGGACTACCACAAAGCCAGAAGGTCATGAAAGGAGCTTGCAGGAGCTTTGGAAGGTTAGGAACAGGAATGTAAACAAAGAAGAGATGAAATATTTCCTGTTGCTCCAGCATGGAAATTATGAAAATAGAGGATAACAAAATATAAATCCAGGGAGGGTGATTTTATATGGACAGGAAAAGGAAAGATTTAGTATAAACCTCCATAAAAAAAGCTTTCAGTACTTAATATGATACTACATCAACAATTCAATAAGTCCTGATTTTTCCTCACCAACTACGACAAAGCACAAAATTAAGGTTATAAATGATCATCAACATGAAAGTCATGTGCATCATGCCAAGTAGATTTCAATTACATCGTTTTTTATGAAGTAGTAACTACCCTTAGAATTAACTCCTCCAAAACAAAGCAGCAAAAAACAATAAAAAAACACAGGAGTGGTGAGAAATTTAGTTCTCGAAAGCTATAAAGAAAAGAGGTCTGGTAAAAAAACAAAATAGTATAATATCACTCTGAAAAATTTGCACTCGTACAACTACAAGACCAAATCCTAAAGCAGCTCCGGGGTCCCGCAAATAGAGAAGTACCGGTATGTCAACTCTGGTAAAAACAATGCACAATTGCATGTAAAATGTAATTCAGTAGATTATCGACATTGATTGGTTTTTATACAATTTCCATTTTGCGGTTTCTTTCTACGAGGTCTTCCATCAAGTCTGCAATGAAGCATCCCTTCACTTGTCTTGCCACGACGACCCTTAATACCCTTGATCGAGCACCAGTTCGTCTCAGATAGCCCACAAATGAATTATTCATTCATATTTCCCAGCCAGCCAGCCAGCCCTCCCTCATACAGTGCAACTCCATCTCTATCACTCCCTCTGTAGCATGCTTCACTAACGAGGCTCTGATTGTAACAGTCAACCTGTTCCTCAGGAGAGAGAGAGAGACAGAGGGAGGGGGGAGTTTGGACGCTCATGGGATCAGATACGCCACAACACTTTTAGGTTTTACCCCATTACTAGTAGTGATGCACTCTGCATGTTAATGATACATGTATATAATCTGCTACATCTCCCATAGATCATGCACAGAATTATTCTCTTTAACTTTGGTTCAAGGTACAGCAAAGTGTTGGTCAAGGTTACACAGCATTTGGTGCTTTATCACCATGACAATATTGTAATCCTGACAAGAACAATATCAAGTGAACTTCTTTTTCACATTTACAGGCTATAAATATCTGTATCCCCGAAAATATGACAATGAAGAATGTCTGTCAATGTCATGCGTAAAAAAGGCTACAGACAAAACTTCATGACATCACAAATGACCTCAAACTCACCAGATTCATTCAGAAGATGATGCAGAACAGACGCTTCTTTGTCGAACTTGATGGGCAGAAGAGCAGATGGCGGAAACAGAAAAACGGTCTCCCCCAGGGTGGCGTCCTGGCGCCAACACTCTACAACATCTACACTGCTGACATCCCTTCAACAGAGAACACTCGAAACTTCATCTATGCAGATGACACCTGCATCACAGCCCAGCATAGTACCTTCGAAGCTGTTGAACTCCATCTCAACACAGCGCTCGCAAGCCTTTCGGAGTACTACAGAGCAAACTACCTACGGGCAAACCCATCCAAGACTCAGGTGTGTGTTTTCCACTTGAAGAACAGGGAGGCAAAGAGAGAACTGAAGCTAAAGTGGAACAATGTGCAACTTAACCACTGCGAGCATCCAGTGTATTTAGGAGTAAAACTCGATCGTACTTTATCATTCAAGAAACATATCGAGAAGACAATAGGCAAAGTAGAATCTCGAAATGCCATCATCGGGAAGCTAGCATCTTCACACTATGGCGCTGACCCCAAAACTGTACAAAGTGCAGCTGTTGCTCTATGCATGTCATCCGCAGAATATGCCTGCCCAGTTTGGAGCAGATCAGCCCATGTGAAGAAGCTTGACACCACACTCAATAACACATATCGAAAGATAACAGGCTGCCTGAAACCAACAAAAGTTGAGGAGATATATCACCTCGCTGGCATTGGATCTCCTAACCAAAGGCGCACTAACACCTGCCTAAAGGAACGGATGAAGCAGGCGACAGATGACAGACACATGCTACACGGATACTTACAACCCCACAAACGACTTATATCCCGACACAGCTTCCTCGATTCTGTCCCACCACCTGAACAGAATCCTCCACCATCAGCCAAGCCCGTACTCATCAGAGGTCTTAACCTGAAGTGGCCGGAGTGGCAATGCCTAAATCGAATGCGGACGAGAATGGGGCGGTGTAAGGTCAATATGGCAAGATGGGGCTATGCCCATGAAGGAGATACTCTCTGCGACTGCGGAGAGACTCAGACGATGGACCACCTCTTGCAGTGCGGCGGAACGGGTTGCACAGATGAAGACCTGTCTCTTGTTAATGAAACGGCCATTGCAGCAATCGAGCGATGGAAGAACTTAATTTAATTTAATTTACTTCTAATTAAGGAACTTTACATAACTATCTTGATCTAAGGAGACACGAACGAACGATGCGTAAAAATATACATCAAACTGAACTTCTTTTGAATAGATAAATCATTATATTTCCATTGACATAAATTCCTCTATGAACTGGCTCACATGCAATGGCTATGATCACTGTTTTGGTTCAGGTTATCTGAGCTGAGCACAACAAGGGGGGGGGGGGATATAATAGGCATCAACACTCAATGCCATCATAAATTTCCTCTAGAATGTGTATATGTATAAATCACATCCAAACTAATTTCCTGAAATGTATCTAGCATTGCCTTACACATGTACATGAGTACAATTGTGAAAATGAGCACACTATGCATGATGGAAATGAATTTAATGAACAGACAAGGTGGCAAACCAAAACCAAATAGTATAATAAAATTAATTTATTATAGTCGTATGGATAATCAATTATTATTAGTAGTTTCGTTTTGATGTAGTGCCTAATCATATGTTTGTATCCAATTTTACTTGTTAGTCTTTGTATGCCAAGGGTAAAATCACTTGTACAGAAGGCTGAAAAGCAATTAGATTATGAGTGCGAGCCAATAATAAAATTACAATAGCCACATTTGTATGGCGCCTAATAGTACAATGTTTGTAAGCGCTTTACATCGTAATGATCATTACTCGGTTATTGGATTCAATTTCTAATCCGCACATGATAGTGCACGTGCCCCACTCCCTCGGGAGTATTCCACCCAGGCACCATTTTACAAGCACACAAATGCCAATCCAACCACCTTAATGTTTGCCTCCTACCAGGTACCCGTTTAACACCTGGGTGGAGAGTGGCAAATGTAGATTAATGTCTTGCCTGAAGACTGCCGCACTCTAGGATCGAAACCGTGAACCATGTGATCCATAGTCTGGTGATATATCCACTAGAGCACACCATCTCTACAGAGGTGGCTTTGGCCTGAGATGGGTGGGAAATGCATTAAACCTAGGCCAGGGATTGCAGCATCAATGTGATATATATCCTCGAGCTCAATCAACCTACTTCGACTCAACATGGTGCAGTATATGGTGTACCCTTCCACCGGGGTCTCTCCTCAGGAAGGATTATGAAAGCAGAATATCACTGAAATTAATAGGCCATTTTTTTATGCACTAGAGAGTATTTTGTCTTGCTGTCAAGCATGAGTAATACATGTAATGTTGATTTTGACTGATCAGTACTTAGCTTTGCTATTTATCAATAATTGACGCATTTTCAGTCGATGATTACAGGGTTGGATACTGATTGCTAAAAATCATTGCTTTATAAATCAACCCTACCATCCCAAACTATGGCTCCAGTTGAGTACCCAAGCAAGAAATTAATATTTCACATTTGCAGAGAGTAATACATTTTCACAATACTAAATTCTCATCATTTACAGGAGGATTGATAGCAATCACACAAACAAGATAATCTTCTGTGGAAAAAGAAGGCAACTTAAAATTGCACATTTCCATGAATTTTGTAGATCCTGGTGTAACTACACTGTACCACAATCTGAAAACCCAACCAGGAAGCTTTGCTACACCATGAATCACAATTTTTCTGCATTTCATCACGTCACAGTTCATTGACCACATCTTGGAAACCACTTCAGAACAATGGACAATGAATGGCGATAATAACTCAACCCCCATTGTTGAAAACCTGACTTTTACAACCAAGTTGTTTACTTCCATAAACACAGTGAGGACTGCGAGCATAGCGCTACATTGGTTTTGTACAATAGGAGATGCTATGGTGTCGGATACTGCGGTATATGAAAGAAAAAGTAACTTGTTTGTGTTGCAAGTGTGAAGGTATAGGATCTAAAATGGGTGGCTTGTTTTGGCTTATTAGATTTCATACCAAAAAGTAAAGAAATGGAAGTATTACAGTTCCCATTCCTCATAACAATTCAATGGCTGGAAACATAAAAGAGGGGTCTTTTGAGTATTGTTGACATGAATATTTGAGAGCATGATATTCTACTTCAAGTATTAGATTTATCTTGAAAGCTGTAGACAAAGATATTCTTTAAATTTGGAACACTCTGAACCCCTATGGCCTAGAACTTCTTTTCAGGACGGATTGGGGATTTTATTCTATCAAACTCTCTCCCTAGTACAACTCCTGAGAGATTTTAAATCTGGATCTACGCCTTTCTCCTAGGTTGGGATATAAGTTGGTAACAGCCTGATTTTGAAATTGATACGGTGCACAGAGGCACAGAAGATTAGTTGAGAAACGTCATAAAAGGGAATTATTGGGGGTGAATTCTATATAAGGGATATATGTGCAAAGGCATTCACTGCACCTCAAATTTAATTAAAATGGTGAAACCAAATATCATAGGGTTAGTTCTTAGAAACTAAACCAGAGTAAATACGGAGCGTTAGATTTCATGTAGAACAAGAAGTCAGTGAAGCAGTGCTCAACGGCCATGGAACCTTGAAAACTTGCACTTCAGGTTTGGGTATCAGTTTCCATTCCTGCCTACATTCACATTTGCATTTTTTTCCTTCAAATTCTGATTAGTGTCCCGCATTTTCAATCTTATACACTATGGGCTCTCAATTTGAGTATGTCCAATACACTTTTTAGGCCAGAAAGTAATGTCATATGCAATATGCATAGAGAATAGTAAAAGGTTATCCATTAGAATCAGTTTCATGAAATGCAGGACTTTGTGCTGTACAAAAGCAAAACTCTCTCCAGACGGCAAGGTACATTAACATAAAGTGAACAATGTTGGAACAGGAAGAAACATATATCACTCATAAATCATTGCAAATATCTCATATTATTAATGCACTTTATCACCTACATCATCGTCATAGTAATAGGAATCAAATCCCTTGGAGGGCAATTCAATAGATACAACAAAAATGGATAAAACAAATGTATACCAAAACCAATACCGGAAGTGACTTTCTCATCTCAAGACTGAGCATACATGTATATAGGAAAGAGTCAATGCATCTAGCTTATCGCTATATTGTCAATACAGGTTTGAACACACGAGGCTAGGCTGTGAGTGTGATAGTTGTTACAGTGTCCCTAAATTGCTAGGGAAACCCATCCAATTTGTCATATAAATTGGGTTATTAGCGGAGATGAAGGCCCAACAATGAAGTCATAAGAATATATAACCTGCTCAATGAACTGGCAAAGTATCCTTTCAACCCTAATTATTTATGGTGGCTGGTTGATTGTTCTTTCAAATGAAATGAAAGGACATGCCTTCCGTATTTATATTTCATCTAAAAAACATATTCCAGAAGATAATAGTCTTCATGATTCATTGTCTGAGGGGTAATGTGGTACAGTAATGGTGATTAAAATGATATTAACATTTTAAAAACACATGGCAAGGTTACACTGTATTTTCAATTCATTAGTGGTTTCCTGATGGCAGAAGCAAATGATCATTAAATATGTGTGACTAAATGAAATTATAATTTCTTTTTCTGAGAGGTCATGCAGAAGTTTCAGCCTCATCATGCATCCAGTGGACCTGTCTATCATGTTGAACAATGAATGATTTAACTGTGTAGATCTAATAAAAAATACATACATGTAAGCTTACATGTATACAGGTTGGGTAAATTGAAGAGGCCATTCTATTCAGTTTGCAA
This sequence comes from Strongylocentrotus droebachiensis, assembly GCA_035222895.1. NCBI lineage: Eukaryota > Metazoa > Echinodermata > Echinoidea > Camarodonta > Strongylocentrotidae > Strongylocentrotus > Strongylocentrotus droebachiensis. Next base: position 329,990 of record JAVYIG010000029.1, read on the forward strand.
TTGCTGAAAGCTTTCGGGGGGGGGGGGGTACTGCATGTAGATTGGATCCAACAGTTACATGAAAGCCAACATAAACACATTAACACATCCATAGCTTTTCTAACAGGATCAAAATCATCATGTTTCATTACACTTAGGATATCCTTAAGTTTTGAGTACTGCATGAGTGTATGGGATGCTTTTAACTTTCACACGGTGTATATCTGAATGTAAATACACAAGTGTCCAAAGTGTACACATTATAAACATCAACCATCAAGTGCATATACTCTCAGGAATCAGTCCCAGCATTTCCTTCCTCTTGCGCTGCTGCCAATGGTCACACTAGCACAGTAGCTACAGTACTAACATATCAGGCAAGCAGTACAGAAAGGAAATGGGTCAGAGGGACAATGTCAGCGCGACAACGCTCTCCCCCCCCCCTTCCCACACGCACACACGCAAGCAGAGCAAGCAGCCGACCCAAATGAAATGGGGGCAGGAGAAACATGAGCATTTGAAACATTTAGAGCATGCAAGCGCTAATTCACGCATGACGGTGAGAAACAATATCTGAATCAGCATTCTCAATTGCAGATAATAGCCAGCATATAACTGTCTGTTGGTAATCGATGATAGTGTTCACATGTTGTAAGTAACCACTATCCCGATATACATCACATAGCCATAGGGGTGCATTTGAATGGGTCTACATGTACCTCTAAAAAGAAAACAATCAATGAATTCGCAAAATAAAAAGATATTAATTTGATTGCCTGCTTTAATTTGAGAATTGGAACCATTCCCATGATCTCCTCTGAAACACAAGTCACTGCAGCACTCATAATTTGGGTAGTACTGAAGCATAACAAATGAAATTATTTTTTATTTTTCTTTACAATATCAATTCATTGGGGTTTAATTTGTTAGTTCATAATATTTTCTCAGTTTAAGGTTGGTGTATATGATACATCATTAATATAATTTAAAGCTTTTCCAAAGTGTAGCAGCAAAGGAAATAAAACATAGTTTAATGACTGATCATGTTATTTACATACTCCTACTTACATGTATCACTCAATTCTGTATAAGCATATTTCTCTCCTAATTTTGAATAAATTAAGAGTATTTCATTCAATTCAATTTAATGACTGAATTTCAGTATTGCCTCGTGTGGTGGCCCAGGGCTCCATACCATTTTTTTTAAAGGGGTCTGGATTTAACTTCTTAGAGTATGTATGCATTAATGTTGGGGTCAAGATTTTGATTTTGGGCACCCATGTGTCCCGGGCGCCTGTTAGTGTCCTGGGTAACCAATCAAAACAGGAAAAACAACTATATTTTTCTGCCATATGCTGAGATAGAGACCCACACACATTCTGAATCCATTTCTCTGCTTCACGCTAGAATCCATTCCTTAGCACAATCAGGATAGAGAAAGCGTCCAGAAAACCAAACAGCTGTTGCCATTCAGCATTCTGAAATAACAGGACTTGTGAGATAAAGTCAGGAGCATGGTCAGAACGGGGAGTCAGAAGTACTCTTTCTCTGTGTGTGTGCCAATCTCCTACTACCATTCCTGCTCAACAAGAACCCTCGGTTTTCAACGAGTTTTATGTCACGCAGTAGGTTACTGTAGCTTATGCAGCTGTGCACAAATATACATAAAAGTCGACTTTCACATACAGTATGTGAACTGCACAGGACTCGATGATGAATTGCCACAGCTGTGCTGAATGAGCTATGAACAAAGAAACATGTTCAGTTGCCTAGAAGCAGTGATTCTTGTGTCCTATGTTATGGCATCATTTTGCATTTCAAGACATGCACACTATCTGCCATAAAAATAATGCAAGATTTGATACTTCAAATACATATATATATATATATAGGCCTACCATTTGTTGTGATTTTGAAATGACCCTACATTTAATGATCAAATTTTTTTTCTCTATCAAGCTGAAACTGTTGATGTTACATGATATTAAAATTGTACTTCAGATTCATCAACTGAGACAGGGGGCTGTAATTAATACTTTTATGAACTTGAAAGCCAAATGCATCTAAAAAAACAGCTCAGATGTTCCTTATGAATAAATGTACGTCTACAGGTGCAAATTGTATACTGCCTATAGAGAGGGAAAGGGGTTTTACTGCGTCATCATAAAATCTATGGAACAGAACGTACATGTATGCTGTTAATAGTTCTTAGACGACTCAAGATTTTCGCTTTAAATGTATATTTTGTTGAAAGGGTGAAGCTTTCTAGCCATCCAATTAACAAATTCTTGTCACGTTTGGAAAAATCTCCTGTAGTACATAATAATGCTCAGTCTCTGCAACTATCGATATAACCGTGGAAAAGATCAATCAGGATTGTGGGGCTAGACAAGGCTGACTGACACTGAAGCTGTTCTGGTTTATAATCATCAAACTGGTGAAAGTGAATTTGACATGGGATATACAGGTGAGGAATATTGAGCCCCATTATCAATTGAATTCTTCTCCGCTGTAAAGGAAATGAATTGTGGCAGTCAACACACAGTATAGCGCATTAATGGCAACCAACAAAAACATACGCGATCCCCTTCATTAACTCAAAGAGACAAGATCAAAATATCTGTTATTTACAGGTCTGATCATTCTACAAGGTACTAATGCATTCTATATAGAAAAAAATAATCAGATGTACGATATCTGAAGAAAATTAAACAATTCAAACAAAGAGTAACATAGTATTGTAAAGTATGATGAGATTTCCCATTTTTCTATTCAATTAATATGTAACATCCATGTAAACTGACAATTCCCTGGACAGAAGACATATTCTTATCTGCACATAATTATAAACAGTTTGACTATTTTTGTATGCACTAAGATTTTGTATACTGTACCTCAGGCACAATTTTTTTATCACACTGCACATTGAAAGATTCCTATATTGTAGGATTTGGATGATCTTGGACACCCATATAGCAAATACAAGTTGAGGGAAGATTTATTGCTCACATCTAATACTTGATGGAAGTATTCCCCTATCATCTCTCATCTTAAAAGGTTCTTCATTAATTATTTTCCATACCATAATTAAGGGGAAATAAAATCAGAAATTCCAATAAATTATTCATAATTTCCACTTTAGTCTTTTTCTTGTCATCCTGCACTTTCCCTTTTTATTGAAGGAACAAGAAGAACGGGTGCTATAAATACTTTTTTTCCCTCAAAGAACGAGTACTGAATTCGATTGAGATATATGATACAAATATTCTTTTTCAACTATGAAGCTCCATGCTTCGAAATATCCAATCTTCAATTTTTTGTTTCTCTCTCTCCCTCTCTCTCTTTCTTTCTTCTCCTTCTTATCCATCTACTGGCTTGCCTTGTTTGATCTCTTTAATATCTCTGCACTGATGACACTTTTGCTAGATGACTTTCTTTACAAGCAGATCAAAAGAATATGGATTCATAGCACAAGCATCTTCCAAGATGTAGTAGCATTGTCATTATCAGTGTAGCAGGTGAAATATGCGTATTAGTAAGCTTACAGGCTACTGCTTCTGCAAAGCTCAAAAGCTCTACAGGATTGTAGCAGTACAGATCGAGTCTTGATAATTATCTAGTTGTGAGAATATTCATGAAGCCATCTTGGGACTCCGTAGTACGTACACACATCTTTAAAGGGCAACTTGAAACAAGGGCAACTTGAAACAAGGCAAACGAGACAATTAGCACCTGCAGGAGATAATGAGGACAGCGACAAAGACTTTCATTACACTTGAGGAAAAACAGGAAGCAATAGTGACTCTAATTTTCGAAAAAATATTTCTGTTTTGTGCATTTGTGTCGGTGGGTATGGGGTTTCCTATCCTGTATGTTTATGATCATATCAACATAAACCACAGCTTCAATCAGCAATTGCATTTCAAAGTGCCATTGATTACATATTTGTATTTGCCATGCGGTTAAAATGAATTAGATTGCAAATGGAAAATAGAGCAATTAAATTTCTTATTGGTGAAGAATTAACACAAAAAAGCTGCCAGACTAATGACTACTTTTGCTTTAGTCGCATGCACGTATATGCATGAATAATTAGTACACCATCCATTCTTCTTAGATGGTACAATATGAACATGTGTGTGTATAGTGTACAAGAGACAAGGAGTGAGAGAGGGAGAGAACAAACTTTCTCTATCCTCATCAGGCATGGGCAGGGCTGTCTAATGACTAACATAAGACAGCGTTCCTGCCACGCAAACATGAAGGCATAATAGAAATGGCTTGAGCTAACAGGGACGTGTGTGTGCTAAGCAAACTCAGCATTGTACACATTGGCAGAGATGCAATTATGGAAACCATGATGCAAAGCTTTCTATGCTCTGTATTTATCTGATTAACATTGGTCATCTTCTATTTTGCATGCCTTGTAGATCCACAAAGTACAAGCACAAGTAAAATTAATATTGCATACAGCCAGTCAAGTACAACACATTAAATTGTCAACTTTTATTCAAATGATTCTCTGCAATGAATCCCAAAGAAATAACCATTCTGTTTTGATATATGACCAAGCATTACCACATCCTTTTGGATAAATTTAAAAATGCCCCCACCAAATAAAAGAGAATGTATAGGAACAGTATGTGAAGTCATGTTTTTATTAGAAGGTGTTGGCTGACTCTATCAAGATATTAGTCTGGCTCTCTGAGACAAGCATGATGAGCGAGATCTTAAATTAAAAAATGCAGATTAGTGATTTGTGTTTTAATCATAGCATGCAGAGAAGCCTCTATTTCTAGACATCCCTCCTGGAGAGAATGACTTCACTCATCACAGAATGATTTTTCTCATCTTCAGACACGATATATTGCACTGCGTCTTTCTTCACCTATGAGGGGTGTAACAGTGCCTATAGACTGGAATACTTCCGGGGGGGGGGGGGGGGGGGATATTATCTCACATCATTTGTTTGATATTTTGTATTGGGTAGCTGATTTTCAGGTACCTGTGGGTTCTTGCTTTAATCACCATTACATGTAAAAACCCTGTACTGTAGGTATACATGTATATTAAGCCATATTATGTATGGAAATATTAATTTAATTTACAATAGGCAAATCTAATATCTTTATAATATTTAAACTTTAAATTTTAACTTTTGTAACTGTTGAGTGATCAAAATGGCACTGTAATAGCTTGATAAACTTCTCACTTCTAGGGGAGATTTTATTTACCTGAAAACCCCCTGTTTTTATAGGACTGATTTTGCTGTGAACTCCTCTGCTTTCAGGCAAAATGATTTGATAAACTTGACTAGTCATGGGATGAGAGGGGCTGTCATGAATCCCTTATTAATGAACAGAGTGAGCTAGAAAGTACTCATCCAAAACAAGGACATCGCCGTCCTTTCTTTTCATCTTAAAACATGAATGACAGGCAAATTGACAGCTAGTGACTTCAACAAGCTCATCTTCCCGCCTAATAGAATATCAAGGCTTCATATTCTGAAAAGGGGAGAGGCATCTTAATGGTAAGAGACAATATTGTCGAGACCATAATCCATAAATAAAATTTGAAGCAACCAATTTGCATGAGCCAGCCTAGAATGACATTACATAGAAGCGTGCTTGAATTGAGAAAACAATTTCATACAGGACAAGCAGGATAAAGTTTGATAGATGAGAAGCATTACATGATGTAAACATCATCTTGGATTTAACACAAATGGGAAGAATTCCATGATCACGGACAGCAAAGTGCTTTCAAATCAAGCAAGGAACCCCACTCCAACTTCCAAGACATTATGCCTGGTATACAGAGAATGAATTTTCATTTGGGATGTACACTCTCTTTATTGGAAGGCACGTAAACTGGAGGGTGAAGACCGAGTGTCCCTGCAGGCGATAGACGCACACAGGGACAGTCCTCAGGAAAGCTGAGCAATAAACTGGCACAATCATGATTTATGAGTTCTTCTGTGGGGTCGCTATGGTAACAGCGCTTTTTAAAATAACCTTGCCTGCCTGGGTTATCATTAAGAGCACTGGTAAGGAGTTCTTGAAGAAATAATAAATGGGTGAGAGATAGAAACTGGGCTTTTTTAATGCCATGCGCTGATGTACATCTGTGATGGGTTTGGCTGTGCGCAGTGGGATGTGGATGAGGAGCAATAAAGGAAGCGGGCAAATGCAATGTGAGAGCACTAATGCACTGACAAAGATAAACACTTTTATGAATTATCTCCATTTTGTTTGGATGAGCACAAACAGACTTGCACTGATGATCAGAGTAGGACCTACTATAAAGGGCAATCCAACCCTTGCAATATGTTTGTTTGTATGAAAGTAGAAAAATAAGATAAACAGAATGACAAATTTTTGAAATATGAGATCACTAAATAAGTGTGTATAATTAATTCTACTTGTACTCTTCCGTTTGTCATTTGTCTTGTAAAAAAATATCATTAATATCTGTTTTTCTCTCAAGTGCCTTCTCCCTTTGGGCATTACTCAAAATATATCATGGATAGCATATTATTAAAGGTCCTCTTGACTTTCTAAAAATTCATAACGTTTTCATTTTTTGTCTTGTTTCATTGAAACTTTCACTAGTCTGCTTCTCTGATCTTTCTACTTTCGTCAAGAGCTGTTTGTAATCAAGCTCGGATTTCCCTTTAATCTGGTCTAGTATGCATGGGCGAGACTGCTTCAGCAACTCTTTGGACTTTTCAATATCAATAATTCAGATTAAATATATATCACTTCTCAATACCTTCATTTCTACTGATACTTGTGTGATGATCTCCTAAAATCAGTCTATTATTTGAATTCTCATATTAAAAAGGATCAATCTCAAATAATTTGGTGATGTCAAATATAATTATCTTCAACACGACATGCTTTGTTGACAAGTACCTTCTTGTAGATCACGCTATCTAATCATTTTGTCAAATATCTGTAGGAAGTGCATTGTAAGGTGTTTTGAAAGGAAGACAGAAGAAAAGTAGAATAACAAATGTTACTGAACACTTTCTATTTTGAATAACAAATCCTTTGGGACTAGAAGTTATGTAGTCCTGTCAGTTTGGAAATCAAACTATTAAAATGCAACCAACATTGCTCTTTGCTATATTATTTATGATGACAAAATTTTCTTTATGATTAGGAAGAAGCTTTCATCAGATGAAGATAGATAAGCACTCTCTCACTTCCACAAGACCACACAGACACTCTCCTAATCAAGATCTTGCAGGAGATTAACTGACATGACGAGGTTAGTCTTCTACAACATAAATTTCACAAACCTGGATAGAAGTCATTGGCCTTTGAGAGTTTGACATTGGTCCCTGTATCTCTCTGTAGTTGGGCGATAGTTTGGCCACCTTTGCCAATAATGGAGCCTGCCGCTGTGCTCGGGATTAACATCTTCAACATGTATTTGTTGTCATCTAAAAAAGGGAGAGAAAATAAGAAATAGACTATTAAGAACAAATTGTGAGCTTGACAGCTAACTACATAATATCTACATGATGCTTAATTGCTTATCTTGTGTGGATATCTCTTGGCTTTACGAATACAAAAAATAAGAAATGTAATCATCAACATCCTATTCTCTCATTCATTATCTTCTGATCACTCAACTCCAATTCTTTTCACTAAGAACACTGGGCTAATTTAATAGAAAAAAATATATGTGAAGCATTATGTTAACTGAGATGTGTTCCATTGGTAACATGACTGTTGCTGTTTTTGTTTTCAGAATTCATCAAAATTGGTATGTTAATTACATTTTATTGGAATAACTTATTCTTTTTTATTGGTTTTTGTGAATGTTTGAACAAGCTTAAAATAGATTCACTCCAGACATTAGGAGTTTGCTACCGATCACTGATAGTGAAACTATATGCGCCTTTAAAATGTAGTGTTTTGATTCAGAGGAGTGTGAAAGTTTCTCTGTTTTATCTATCTTCAGTAAAGGGGATTTAGGCGTAAGTCTGGAAAGGTTCTACAATCACTCAGGATAGTTTATCTTGACCCTCTGTGGGCGCCACCAGGATTTGTCTCAAAATACTTCACCAGGATAGGCAGGAACAACTTCACTTTTTATCACTGGCACATCCTTAGTTTCAGGCAGATAGTAGGTGGGCACCTACAATGCACATTATGTGTACTTGATTTATCAAAAGTAAAGAGGTACGGTACACATGTGGTAGAGGGCAATTTACCCCCCCCCCCCCCCCCCTTCACACACAGACACAAACTTTAGATGCGCAAACATATAAATCATTCTTCACAAGGAAATTTTGCATCACTAGGTTGTATTGCCTTTCTCTAGTAAACACTGTACAGCCCTTCTTTTAAAAAAAAATTATTTTTATCTTGGCTGGTAGCCAGAGCCCCTCCCCCATCAATTGTATCATTCCATCTTATCGATTCAACAACTAAAGTTGAAATCTTAAACAACATCAACTGATTCAAGTTTATTATTTTGAGGTCCATATTTTAACTTTACTGTACAATCAATGGGACTTTAAATACAAATCAGATTATTCAAGTATCATTCAAAACTTTTTTTTTAAAGTGCAAACCCCACATCGCAGGTCTTTCATTTCCTCCCAACCAACTAACTGATCGGTTTCCTGAAAAAAATAATGACATCAATTTAAGCTTACAATGTACCTGGGTGTCCCCAAAGAGCAACTTTCAAATTCACTAATGATAAATGACTGAATCAAATTAATTGCATGAGCCATTACTGCTATTCCTATAAAATTAATTGCGCATTTTCTGTATTCCCACATAGATCAATCAGTACGTCTATATGGTGAAGTGGCCATTTGTCATCCCTTAATGATTAACAGATAGGGGGGAAATGGAATGGGAATGACGTAGAATCACCAGAGTAACAGATACCATGCTTTGGAATGGGACATTTCTACTCTGGTAATCCTTTTGTGATGTCAAAGACTTGGTCCCATTCAAAGGAGCATAAATGGGAGAGGAATGGGCAAACAATAGACCAAGCCAACAAATCAATATGACCTCCTCCCCTCTCCATACTGGGTCCCAAGCTTGCTCTCTCTCCAAGCTCTCATTGCACAGACCCACAATAGGATATGTGTGCAGTAAGCGGATTGTGCAGGTCTTATTCACCCTTGTTGTTAAAACACAGGCTTAGTCATGTCAATGAGTAGCCCAAACCTACCAAAGCAAGGTTTAATGTTGCTTTGTTCCACCACTTTACTTCCTCAATAGCTAATCCATATTGTAGAACTATACCCATTCATCCCCTGCCAGAGGTGTTAAGTTTGTGAATAATTCAGACAAAAACTGGTCCTTGAAAGACAGACAATGCATTGCCTTATTGTCCTCTTTGAAGAAGTACAGGTACATAGATTGATTGATGAACAATGGCATCTCTGGAAGAATGTTTTCACATGGTTATTGATTATATCAGTGCCACATCCAATGGGGTAGACATTCTGAATGACTCTCTATGCATCTTCTAACAAAACAACAAACAGAGATGACCAAGGAAATGACCATGCATGCATAGTGTTGGGACTCTTGGGAGTAAGCACAACAAAACAAAAACAAAATTACTACCAAGTTGATCATAGTGATATTGTACAAAGAGTGAAATTACATTATCATATTTGGTGCACATGACACTACATATATACGGTAACCACATTTCAAATTTCATAAGCCCTAAACAGGGCACAATGAATGAACATTGTTATATTGAGACTTCATAAGATAATTATATGGCCTAAGCCCAAAATCTGAAAGAAATTAAAAGAAAAATATGGACAGACAGTGTAGAAATTGGGATTTAAATAGAAATAAAAATATTGAAAGATATCCAAGTCCACTATGTACACTGTAACATTCATGCCGCAGGGTCATTCATCATCTCATGTCTTCATATGTACATGTATATGCAAGAGCTACACGTATGATATGAATGAACCTCCTCACCTAACATTAACCGTAGAACAACAACCCTCTGCCGCTTGAGTTATCCATTTACAACACATCCCATTCTCCACAAATCACTTCCCTTTCATCACTAATTAAAATCCCATCCCATGTGAGACAATCCGTTCAGTGGCCCATAAAATCAGGCTCAATATTTCACAAAGTGATCATCGTTAAATTATCATTCTTCCAGAAGGGTAAGGACCTTGTGTTTATTAATTTGCGCCAAACCTGGAGGGTGAAATAATATTGTTAAGCCAAGGGCAGCAGTGCGTGCCAGACAGAGCTCTATTGAGCGTGATCTGAACACAGTTCCTTGCATTTTCTAAAGGCTCCTCCGTTTATCAAGCATCGGCTTCACTTCCTTCATCTTCATACCTCGCTAAATTTTAAATTAATTTTTCGGCCATTTGCGGTTATTGTCCTGTGACCCCTAGCTGGATCTATAAACAAAAAATTCATGAAATTACATGACAAATTTAAGGAAGGAAGGAGGAGGCAGTGTTGTTTTATAACCTTCCAGAATCATTCATGTTAAATTAACCTTAGTGATAAACGATGATCCAGGTTATTGTACTAAATCTCAAATTTACATCATTTTTGTTACTATCCTCCAAGAGACTGTTTAATGACTCTTTGGGAGTGTCAAGCATCTTTCTTCTTTCTTTATTTTCTCAAACACCTCCTGCTTGTTGTCTCTGATCTATGTCTTCCCTTGCTTCTTTCTCCTGCATCTACCTGTTTGTTTAGATGGCATTCTCTGTCTATCTACCTTCTTCAGTGCCCTGACTGCGCCAAGAATACCTCTCAATAAAAAGTGGGCAGGAGAGCACTTATTCAATTTGAGGAAATCTGTGCCCAGTATGGGTGCAAGCGTGGCCCAGGGGAGGCAACCCTGCACCCAGCAGGGAAGAAGCTACTCCTAGCATGCTACAGACAAACCTCTAGCTCTGCAGACATATGCTGCTGTCAAACAGCACCGAAAGGCCTACAAGATATGGATGGCGGTGGTGCAATGATTGCACCTGCAAAAAAGATATTACATTCACAGGTATTTTGTTGAGATCATATATCATGAGGAAATATCTTATATTTCAGTTTTCAACATTTTCTTTCACATTTTTACTCTATTCTTTGATCTAAATGCAACACTACCGGCTTATAGATTCCAATATCTATCTAGTTGTACATTAATTTCAGTTACCCCAGATACAACTTACACCAATGCAGTTGTCATAACTGAAACCAAATTTGTATATAACTTTGTTTTCCTTTTTACATGGAGTGTTGAATTTTCCATTCTTGTTTATAAATTACAGATTATGCACATTCACCCAGCACTCATTCACATTTTATCACTCACATTTTATCCTGAGTTAAAACAAAAATGGGTCAGCTTCGCCGAAGGCATACTTATTTTGTGTGTTCATGCATTCTAAGACAGGCATGCATCTAAAAGTATGATGTAAATGGACTTTCAAAATGGAGGTGGCCCTCTCCCATCAATGTTCCATTCACAAAATAGTGAAATATGAAGAGTGACATAATTAGCATGCACAGGAAGATGGTAGCATCACTCAAGTCTTGCAACTAAGAGCATGCTAGCTCTCAGTCTTTCTCAGAATACTAATCCAATATCTTGATGAATTAAATCAGCAGACAGGATCATTTGAATGTCATTACAGACAATCAAGTTAGAGATAGGAATAGAAGGCTCTGCTACAATAGAGACATGTACATGTATACATCATCTGTTGGAAAGATTGTAGAGATTCACCTATCTCCATCTTGATTATATCACTTGCACCAGATGTGTTGATGTTGATGTTGCAAGTGTTCTCTGGATGCTAGTATAGGAGATTTAAATAATCTGTATAATAATATTCTTTCTACAACTATATGTACATGAATCGCAAGCTGGTAATTATTTTATATTGACTGTCAATTCTGTCACATTGGTGTCACCTACTAAAATTTAAATCTCAATAATCAAATCATTTTCAAAGACTAATTACACGATTTCCCGAGAAATTTAAGATTTTTTCCATAACTTAATGAGATGAAACCGGGAGCTTTGTGCATCACATTTGCATTTGATTCATCGGTTTAAATATATCGTTGATACCATATTGTCTCTCTGCTACAGGTATGATACATGATGCTGATGTTGCCATCAACTCTTTCTAATTAAGAGATAAAGTCACATGCACGCTACTGATCCCGATGAGGAATTGGGTTGCCTTGCCCATTTAATTAAATATGCATGGCTGTGATTTGACGAGGAACACCACCGCCATCGTGGTGCGAGAGAGAGAGCCAGGCTTCCCGCGTTCCACGCGATGCCATTGCCAGACACGGCTTATTGACCAAGCATGTGTGGGAGGAATGAATCCTGGTTGGAGCGCTGTTCAAACACCTAACAGAGACATACAGCAAATGGAGGATAGCATCTTCCACGTAATGGATGAAACAGACTATTCATTTCTCCATCACGTTTCTTGATTCACGTTCATGGTTGATGCTTCTTTGTTAAGTCATCTCAGTGGTGGAGTCGATTCAGGACTTCATGCCAATCGCAATAATACATTTCCACTATGTTATGAACAAGCCTTTTATTAACCGGGCGCCGGGCGATTTTTACCCCCCGGTCCCTGACTTTTGGCGCCCGGTAAGACGGGGAAAATGAGTACCGGGCGCCGGTCATTTTTTATTTCTGGCGCCCGGTCTGGGAGAATTAACATTCTCTGTTTCATAAACTTCCACATGTCTAGCACTTAATGTTCACAAATGTGACAAAAACTTACTTGATACGAGTAAAATGTGGACTGAATGAACCCTAACAAATCATTTTATAATGAGAATCCTAATTAAAATCGCCCAGAAACAATTGCAGCACGAATACGAGCGGCCGTTCAATCCTACTCCTAGCGCCACTGCTATGGGGGCTTTAGCAGCGGCGTGCAGACTAGCTGAGATCGAGAGTACGCGAACAACACTCTCACTCCGTCTAAAAGTTTGACTGTGCGAACGTGGTTAGCGGCTGGCTGTGAGAACGAGCATATGCATAGTTTCGCTATTGCTTTGTTTTGGCGATTCCTGTAGCGCGCACTCATGTACATTGCACACAATACAGGGGATGTACACCACTGAAAGACGAGAGCATTTCCCCAGGCCATGCATACACACACAAATGACATAATCAGTGCACTGCACTACACACACAGTGTCAGTACAAGAAAGTCCCGATGTAACTTCCAAAAATCCATCCCAAAAGCCAAATTTTGCTGTCAAAAATGCGGAATCGGAGCCATATTTCCAAAGCTCACGGGGGTTTAGCCCAGTTTTAAGAAACAACTTCACCAAAAAAGCGCTAAAAATCAAGAAATCAGCGATTTTGTTACCAGTTTTTTCGTCTATCGCATGCCCTTCGAATGTGATGGTATCTTCAACAAGTCAAATGAAAAACGAACACCGGACCTGCTGATGCATTGACTTTATGTACAAAGTTTATTGCAACTCCAGACTTGCCTTGATTCGACCGCAATTAAGCACCAATGGGTGCCGCACCTTGGGCATAGAACATCATCGTGTGTTGCGCCGCAATTCAGCGACCTTCGTACTCATTGACTAAAATTCTGTGATGTTTTAAATAATAGATTTTTCTTTTAAAATAGGTAAATATATCGAAAATAATATCGCTAGTGATATTCGTTTGTCTCGCAATGTGGTCAATAAGGAATCTAAAAGATCACGACGTTTCGTATGCTACTGCAATACTTCGTCAGGTGATAAAAACTGTTGTAAGCAAGGGTCTTTTATACTTTACGGGAGGACCGTAAAGCGGTCTAAAATTCGATCGATAATTGGAACAATAACGCCCAATGCCTATTGGTCGACGCACACGGTGATCGACCAATCACCAAGGCCGCTGGTTCGGCCGCTGGTTCGGCTGATGCACCAGGCCTATTGGCCGACGCATACGGTACTCGACCAATCAACGGGCCGCTGGCTCGGGCCGTCTGCTGAATGGAATCGACCGTTGTTGGCTGGCAGGACGGCGAGTGTCATGGCGGCGTATCGTCCGCATCCAAAATTCAGGGATATCGATCCCGTTGTCTCTGTTGAAATTATTAGGATTGAGACGGATATTGATAGCTTCTTTTACCCTCCGTGTATACCAATGCCGTTCTTGGGAAAGGCACTGAACCCCGTCCCAGTCTGGTTGATGCTGGTTGTCCCAAGCATGTTCGGCTACGGCTGAGTTGTCAGTTCGACGGAGTCTGACGTCCCTCTTATGCTCAGTGATTCTTTCTTTTATCGGACGGGCAGTTTCACCGATGTAGGATCTATCACATCCTTTACAAGGGATGTTGTACACAATGCCGTCCCGTCTATGTGGAGGAATTGGATCCTTGGGGCGTGTAAGTTGTTGACGTAGGGTGGTATCTGATCTGAAAACCGTTCGAATGCCATGGCTCTCTAGGCGGCGCTTGAGTTGTTGGGAGACCCCATCAATGTACGGCAAGACTGTAAAAGTCTTGTATACCTTCTGATCCCTGGGTTCCGACGATCTATTCTTGGTATTGTGTATAAAACGGCGTGGGTAACCGTTGAGACTCAGGGCACTGCGAACACGGGTCCGTTCTGTGCATGGCTGTTGTGGACTTGTCACAATGCGTGAAGCTCTGTCAAATAGACATTTCACTAGACCTCTCTTCACCGATATGGGATGGTGAGAGTCAAACGCTATGTACTGGTCTGTGTGGGTAGGCTTCCTATAGACTGAGGTGGAGAGCCTATGGTTGTCGTGTCTATGAACTAGAGTGTCTAAGAATGCTATCTTCCCTTCACACTCTATCTCTGATGTGAACTGGATGGTTGGTTCAAGGCTATTCATGTGTTTAAGTAGCTTATCTGTTTCAGAGATGGGAACTATGATGAAGGTGTCATCTACGTATCTCTTCCAAACACGAGGCAAGCAAGAGAGGGGACATGTGTCCAACGCTTCTTCTTCGAAACTCTCCATGTATAGGTTGGCCACAACAGCCGAGACTGGACTGCCCATGGCTGCCCCTTCTGTCTGTTCATAGTATGAACCTTTATACAGAAAATATGTGGATCGTAGAACAAACTCGAGGAGTTGAGTGAGTTGTTCCGGTGAGAGTGCGGTCCGGGTAGACAAATTGCTGTCTGATTGTAAGCGTTGCAATGTAGCATTGCATGCGCCCTCAATCGGTACATTGGTGAAGAGTGAAACTACGTCAAACGAAACCATGCGTTCTTGAGTACCGATGGTTTGCTCTGCTATGAACTCTGCAAAACCACTCGAATTGGGAATCGTATATTCAGTCAAACCGGTGAGCGGAGAAAGAATTTCAGCTAGGTACTTTGAGAGGTTATAGGCAAAGGAGCCTATGCATGACACTATAGGTCGTAATGGTACTGTGGGTTTGTGTATCTTGGGTAACCCGTATATTCTAGGAGGTTGCTTTTGTGTGGGTTTCAGTCTACGATAGGTCGGTTCATCCATCACATTGTCTTTCTTTAGGTTCAGCAAGGTGTTGGTAAGCTTGCGAGCCAAACGATCTGTGGGATCTTTCTTTAATACACGATACGGACCAGACTCCAATAAGTCGGTCAATTTCTCATGGTATATTGTGGTGTCTAGAATGATTGTGGCACGACCTTTGTCGGCTGGAAGAATAGTAATACTATCATCAGCCTTCAAAGTTTTGAGAGCGGTGTGCATTTCTTTCGAAATGTTGTGTTTAGGGGGGCGTGCTTTTTGTAGGATGTTGTCTACATCTCTGCGGGCGGCGTCGGCCGACTCCGCATCAAGATACTTGACCGCTGTCTCAACTTTCGCAATTATTTCGGTAGCTGGAATCCGTCTAGGGGAGACGGCAAAGCCGAGGCCTTTCTTAAGAATCTCTTCTTCCGAAGAAGTGATCGTTCTAGAGGATAGGTTAATACCGTAACCCACTTCTCCTCATTCGCTTCTCCCCACTTCTCCTCATTCGGTTATTGTTATTGTTCCAATTATCGATCGAATTTTAGACCGCTTTACGGTCCTCCCGTAAAGTATAAAAGACCCTTGCTTACAACAGTTTTTATCACCTGACGAAGTATTGCAGTAGCATACGAAACGTCGTGATCTTTTAGATTCCTTATTGACCACATTGCGAGACAAACGAATATCACTAGCGATATTATTTTCGATACTATATCCGCAATGAGTAATATATTTAGCATTAGGTAAATATATTTAACAAATATTTTTTTTTTAATTTTCTAATTTTTTTCTAATTTTTTTTAATTATTATTTTTGTAATTTTTTTTTAAGTGACAGGTCGGCCGCTCTCAATGATTGAATGCGTTTTTATTCAAAGAAACATAAATGCAATAGCATTTTATAGGGAAAATAACAAAAACGTAAAACAGGCAAAATCTGTTTTTTCACCTAAAATATGAATATGTTTTTTGAAAGTGACAGGTTGGCAGCTCTGCATGAAAAAAATTGTAAAAATAATTTAATTCCCCCCTTCCTAACATTTTTCAATTTTTGCATTTAACAGCATGAAAATAGTATTAAACATGAACAACAACAACAACTACAAATGACAGATTTATCCAAGGTATGAGTGATTTAATATTAGAGTGCTCAACATTTAAACTAGAAATTAAACTACCGTATCTTTTTATGTATAAATAAAAGGTAACGGTTAACAAATAATTTAAAGGAATACATATTTTCATCAATTTTGGAAACGGCTCCTGGTCCTGGAAAACGGCTCCCGGTCCTCTAAAAAATTTAAGGACCGGGAGCCGCTTTTTCAGATATTTGGCTCCCGGTCTGCTTTGACTTAATAAAAGGCTTGGTTATGAATGGTATTGGGAATGTCTTGTAATAGTACATTTCCACCATCCAATGAACCATATTGAGAATGTCTTTTTAATAGAGAGGATAGTACAATGTACATTTAAACCATTCCTCTTCATCTCCATCTTACTAAATATTGTACAACTGGAGAGAATATTCACTTTGTGCTTGGGTGAAAACAACATTGTAGGCGGGCATCAACTTATGTACTTTTAACTAATTAATGCCCTTTTGTCTGCCAGCAGATGATAGTCTTCATACACCAGACTTGGTTAAACTCATTTTCATTGAAAAGAAGATGTGCGAGTGAAGGAGGGAAATGATTCCACTTGAAATCCAGCCTAACTTTTTAAGATGGATTCTTTCACCTACTACAGAATAGATATATCCAAGCTTGACTGTCACCTTCTGAATTTCAGATAAACAAAAGAGGAGTGCAAGATTTTATGATTGCAGGCTGTTGGGTCATTCATCATGTATACTGAAGACAAAAGTTTATTTTCACGGAGCTGAAGGAATGAGCTTCCACCTATTCTCTGGGCCCCTGGTGGGTAAAAACATATGTTGGGGTCACCTTCAGATAAAGATGAATGATGCAGAGCCAGAAAGGATTGATGATTGATATGGTGAGAGAGCTAGCTAGCGATGGATGGAGCTAGGGTAAAGACACTCACCCATCCATCACTACAATTGTAAGGAGGTAGAAGAGGGTTGAACATATTTAGAAACGCATGTGCATGTTCCTCATCATTTTTCATGAAAGAAGGGAAAGTATTAGTTTCAAACTAAATACAACATTTAATGTTTTCATGCATCTATAGACAAAGCCCAAATCAGCACTTCTACTACCAGGTATATTCTGAATAAATCAGTCAGAACTACAATTACATAAAATACTTCCCTTTTAATAATAGATGCCTGTCAAACAACCACAACAAAATGCAATTAACAATTGGCTTGTAATTGCTGAATAATTCTGAATAAGCCAGCATATCTTTCCTTTCTTCCAATATTAGCAAAAGCAAAGGGAGCCATTGTTTAATTCCACCTACATGGACTTGAACTCCCCCCCCCCCCCCTCCTCCCCGATTATTTGCCTTTAATGTTCCCTGACATAAAAACATGTTCAATACATGTAAACATATACGACTTGGCATGATCTCATAATGCCACATAAATACCCCTACCTTCACGGTCCTCGCTTGAGCAAGTTCATGTACATGTATATACATGTCCTCTACATGAGGTACTGGTGGGTCTAGTCCAGATCATCAAGATCTTGAAACTTAATCCCCATGGGAACTCATGACAGAGCAGAGCTAGGCATGCACTATAGGTGTGTCTGCACTATCTCGAGATTGCCAAATATCCAGCTATTTTGAACTATCCCGATCGAAACTATCCAGCTATTTGCGTCTTCATTAGACCGAAGTGGCAAATTAGCTGGATAGTTGGTCGGGATAATATCCCAAGATATCTCGGTCTAGTTTGCAAAATATCCTTCTATTTCCGAACTAGCGGGATAGTTTGCGACCGTCTTCATTAGACCGAAGTACGGAGTCAATTATCCCGATCCCATCATGCACAACGATTTCCGGTTCGCACATGCGATCTATACCGCTCAGCGCTGACCTCGCAACCACTGACCTCGAGTAAACACGGAAAACCGCAAACTAGACCGAGATATCTTGGGATATTATCCCGACCAACTATCCAGCTAATTTGCTACTTCGGTCTAATGAAGACGCAAATAAGCTGGATAGTTTGCGATCGGGATAATTCAAATAGCTGGATATTTGGCAATCTCGAGATAGTGCAGACACGCCTACTGTTGATCCTCTGTTTCTTTCACCCAACATGCATGGGACTAGGTACATACTACACTACTACATGCTCTAAAGGGTAATGTATGCAAGTACATTTGGGTGGCCCTCAGGAATGTGCAGGTCAATTTGCAGAAAAACACCTCATTTTGCACCCATTTAAATAAATTGATCAAGGCCTACAAATATGGAATTTTTGTCCACTGCTCAAAATCTACAAAATTGCATTGTCAGGATTTGTAAGTCATGAATACATTTCTTCATGAAAACTGATATAGAAATATGAAGTATTTCAACAGAGCAGCTTTCAAGCAGTATATAATTTCCTTCAACACAAGCTAATCCAATGGCCAGCAGACTGTGCAGAGGAATCAACAACTTCAAAGTTATTTTGACGGGTTATTCACCCACATTGCATTGACCCATTGACTCTCAGTTGAATCTTTTCACCTCATTTCACGATGACAATAGAAGTAAAAGGAAGAAGTGCCAATAGAAAATATTGAAGCTCTTTACAATTTCAACAATGGTGGTTTTCTTCTATGCAGACAGTACTTCATACATCATTGAAGTGGCTTCTAGATTCCAAAGTTCACTGTAATACAATAGAAAGCTGCCTTTACTATTTATGTTGTGCTACTTATTAAAACCTTTCTATGAATTCATATTCAGCATCATAATTGTATACTGAATACTTTGAATAGGTATATTTCCAATGAAGATTATGCATCCTCAAACTTAAGAATTGAAGAAACATATCATCTTTTTAATCTTGTAAAGGGTTATTATCCTTACAAAAAAGATAATTCTATAAATTATTTATGAATATCTTTAAAAGATTTTGACCAAACAAAGCAATGAGTGAAGTGACTCTGATTAACTCCAATAAAATTCAACATGGACTACATGTACACTGTACACAGGTGCTCTAACACTTTTAATATTGTATCCAGTATTTAAATAGAATGCAAGAGCAATCTTAATATGTATGAAGGGGTGGGTGTGTGTGTGTGTGTGGGGGGGGGGGGTGGCTGGGGCAGGAAGACCTGTGGAAATGCAATAATTGTTCACACTGAGACAGACTGAGAAGACGTAGTAGCTCTCCCAGCGCTCCAATAAAAGTACACAAAATTGAATCAACCTACATCCAGGAGGCAACACAGCCAGAATAAATAAACGACATAGGCAATGATCAAGATTGGCTTGGAGACAAAAACTGAGAAACTTCCGCTCTCTTGAGTTCGGGAAGGTACACCCTATATTCAGTGTTTTCTTTGTCTTCCCAAGGAGGTACCAGCACCTCCTTGGTCTTCCAAAGAAAGCGTCAATAGCTACACAATGTTTTGGCTGTAAGACTGGAGTATTTCATGAAGTGTGGCCACTTGGCCAGTATTTTTATTTATTTTTTCTTCAGGCTAAAGCATTGAAATGTCAACATCTTCATCCACTTTGGCTTTTATAAAAACTAAAAAAGAATTTAATTTAAAAAAATGTTGATATAAACTTGAATATCCAACAAGTTTGTATGTTCATACAACTTACAAGTAGATTTGAAGATAGACAGCCTTTGAAGATATAGACAGCCTTGTACGAGAAATGAGATATTTTTAGAACTACATGAATCCTTTATAAAAAATCACCTACAGCAAAGCAAGATATTTCTCGATTGGATTGGATATTGTGCAATTTGGCACATTATCAGATAATCCCTAAGAATATTAGAGCCAATATTATCCATATAATGTGGCTTTGCCTCCTACAGTCCAGAGGGTACATATAACCATATGGCATATTTATAAAATACATGTTTCTCAAATAAATTACATTGCATATATCTGTTTGCCAAAAAGAAACATGACTGCCTAATGAAAATATCACATGACTCCAGAATCATTAAACCTATCCTTTTATTGTTTTAACAGAAACATGTTTTTTTCTTTCCTTTTTTAAATAGATGTTCACAGAAACATCTGCACTCAATGAATTTTCCTAGCGCCTTGTAGTGGCTAGATTTTCACAATCTGAACAACACGCCCCTTTTAACTAGGCCATTGCACTGGAACCAACTATTATTGACTGGCATGCGCAAACATCAATTAATTGATATGGCTGCGCTGCATGGCTGTGTGGACAGAAAGGAAATCAATTTGCTTCCCATATTTTCCAGTTAATGACAAACTAGTATTAATCAGCACCTCTATCTCAATCTAGATTGTCAATGAATAATTTGTCTCTTTGGAGCAAGAAGGTCATTAACTCATAAACATTGTACTGTATCACAAAGTACACACCATTTTGGTTCTGAACAGTGGAATTACACTTCTAGACTCTGTTAGTGTTACTCATATTAAATATAATGTTATCTTATGAGGGGACTAATGTATTTTTTCTTCTCCCCCTGCTTTATCACAAACAAACATGGACTTACTTATTTGGAGTTTAAGATTTTATACAGTGCACAACATGGGGCTCATCTTTTATACAAATAACAATTTGGTCCATAGTTCCTCTTTCATAGCCATCTTGGATAATCATTAACCAGCTTGGAGGGAGGGAGATTGCTGACTTTGAATTTATTCCATAGGTGCCAAAATGTACCAGCATAATTTTATAGCCCTGGAAGGCTTACAGCCTGGCTGTGTAACCTCATGACGCTCTCAACATATACTGTAGTCTAGCATTGTGGTATACAGTGCATACAGATGTATGTAGTAATGAATCATTTACTAACTACACACCCTGGTTCTGTATTTAGATCTTGATACATGTATCAGGTTCCCATATGGTTGCATGTGTCGATGAAAAACATATTGAATTTCCACCATAATACCTCTCCACAGAAAGTAACTTGTATCCCTTAGCATGCAACAAGTATACCCACATATCATACATGTGGACAGGATCCAATAAGCATTGTAGCATATGGATGAAATATTCATTCACATTTCATATGGACAAGCCTGATCCCTTAGCATGCTCATGTAGCAAAAGGATTATAAAATATTGGACCTGTTTACTCATTTTAAGCATACTTTTTTTTACAAAAGTTCCTCTTGACAACTAAATAGCTTGCAAGTGTAGGCTTGCTCCAAAAAGCAACAGCTAATATTGAGATTCCATTATTCATAGTAGGTTAATGAAATGACAATCAAGGGTTAGGGTTAGTTGAAATATTGTAAAACAAGCAAACAGGTCTATTGGAAATAACAAAACAAAAGGCACATGGACTTTTTTCTAGTTCCTCTCTTCTTCCCCCACCCCCTCCTCCTCACCTAATCCAGATCGATGCTGCAGATTATGTGGAGCCTAGGAAACTTACAGTATATGTGAATACCTAAATGTGAACATGCAATGATAAAACCTACAGAAAGTTTGGAGCGAAATCATATAAACAGCTGTAATAATCTTGAAATGGCTCCAAATTTCTTGTCGAAATTCAGTTCTCTAAAGTGATATAGTTTAAGATAAAATCTTATTTCCTCCCATAGAAACTATCCAACTTGTGTTGATGTTGAGTTTGAGAAAGCAATGGCACAGTAAATACTACAGATTCACATCATGGTCTCCTACAAATGTGCTTCCTGTTTTTGGAATGATTTCCGATGGCTGGCATGCCACCATGACTTGAAATTTCCTTTCTATTTTTCTTCCATAGTTCAGCTGTAAGTCATCATTCAACCTTCAACCAAGACCCTGGGGTTCTGCCTCCTAAATACTGGAAAGTAAATATCATGCAAGCATATTATACGATGTCTGTATCAGCAATCTTTGACTGTAAAAAATATGGAGAATCTGTATCATAGTTGAGATCAATAAAAATTGGCTAGGGAAGAGACCAGAACGAACGACAAGAAACAGTAAGAGCTAGAGAAGAATGAAGACTCGAGAGGGTCGGAGAGACTAAAAAGGAGACAGAGAAGATAGGAAACAAACAGAAAGGGGGAGATACATCAACATGTATCATGTAGGTAGAACTAAATTAATATATACGAAATGCAGAACGAGAGATTTAAACATGTCACATGTATGCTGCACTACAGGCCCAAATGTATTTAAGCTTTTACCTCAACAAAATCATTAGAAAAAAACTACACTAAGTACCACTACCCGTTAAAGAGTCATTGTAGGCCTGGCTACATGGATATTTTGTAGGTTATAGTTCAAGCTTCAAGTGTTAGCCAATATGAAAAGCTGCAAACTGATTTGTAGCTAGTGCTCTTGTCGAGCCTCTTTTTTGGATCAATAAGGAGAGGCATCTTGAATTAACAATGAAATTCCACCAAACTCGAGTCATCATAGTATAATCACAGTTATTGTGAGCAGACAACAGAGATTATGGATTCCTATTGTTCCCTCTCCATAGGGGATAAAAAGGTCATTGTGAAGACATCAATATTGTTGCACACTACCAAACTGCCTTGTATTGATTTTCCTATACACGCAATTGCGGTTGAGCCCTGCTCAGTAGCTTTGGATGAAAGCAACAGTAAAACAACCTGCTGCCTTCTATATAACTGTGAAAGGTAATAGACTAGACGGGTTAGTTGTTAATCCTAACACGTTCTTCTCTCAGCATGTGCGAACCATGTGAACTCTCACAGCAATGGTGAAGGGTTGAACTGCCTTATAAACCTTTATATATCATTATTTTATTTATTGATGTTGGTATTTTTTTTTGGGGGGGGGGGGAGGGGTGCTCAAAATATGATCATATGTGTGCATACAATGAATATAGGAAAATGTTGTGTATTGTGTATTATCGCAACTTACAAGTAAAATTAGGAGCAACAATGAATTCATCATTGTTTTCGGCATGCACTTATAAATTATTCATGGACAATAAAATCACAACAGGCATAAAGAATCTACAATTCTTATTTTGGCTAGAGAAAGAGACAAGATTAGCATATCTTCTGGCAGTAGATATTTTTAAGAAACACAGACACGTTTAGGAGCAACAATGAATTCATCATTGTTTTCGGCATGCACTTATAAATTATTCATGGACAATAAAATCACAACAGGCATAAAGAATCTACAATTCTTATTTTGGCTAGAGAAAGAGACAAGATTAGCATATCTTCTGGCAGTAGATATTTTTAAGAAACACAGACACGTATGTAATGAATCATCATGGAGTAAATAAAATTTTGCAAATTTTGCAGCCTTGCAGTCTTGTTTGCTCTTTTTCTCATGCATGCCCTTTCAATAAACAATGCATTATTCAGTAACTGCCAAAAATCATATAAAAAGTCCTTATTCAGGCTTTGATTGATTTGTATGAATACACTCGATTGTTTGCTTTTGGTTTAAAATGCGTACAGAAAAAAATGAGGAAGTTTGTGATATATAAATGCTGTATCATTTCTTATTGTGATATATTCAGATAGGAACTCAAAGTAGCATTCACTCCACATTTTCAAACTAATTTATCAAATTTTACAGCATATAACCTTTGCTTAGCTAGGCCTGCTCCATAGGATAGAATATTCTGTATTCAATGATTTTTTTTTTAATAGGGGGAGGGGGGGGGGGGGGGTCAACCTACCCTCCCAAACTCCTGCCCCACCCCTTAACAGTAAACATGCTAAATGTGACCATGTCTATCAACACCTCCTTTAGATTTAGTAGAGAGATAAAAAGTTACAACAAAGTCACATACATAATGTTAGTGTTTAATTTCCATCTTTTCTGGAGGACAATATTGATGTATCAAGTGAATTTGTACATCTATGGACTGGGACTTTAAAAGTTGATTAGCTGCTGCCGATTGCATGAAGTCACTGCCACGACTGTAATTGTAAATGTAAGTGTATTATATCCCCATAAAGCTTTAGGCCTAAAGGATTTATAAATCTTGTCACAGGATTTGCTTGTATGGTTATATATCTATATGTGACAATTTATACAAGTTACAACTAAATCTATAGACTAAACGTTTTCTTTATAATGTTATGTTTTCTTACCCCTGTTTATTGTTGAACTGTTTTTGCCAGACTTTACCTTTTAATTTGCAGACCCTTTTCCTGACTATTATTATGTGTTGCTTCTTAATCTGATCTTAAAATCCATGTGTGCTACAGGAAATCAAATTGTTAAAATACTGTTATCATGATTCATATAGTATCAACTCAACTGTACCAAATCGGATTGACTTTTTCACGAATAAATGAAAAGGACGTGAAATCGCGCATGCTTACCGATTGGTCCTCCGGGGCCGGAGCCAAGATTTGTCCTCTTCGTAGCCATACCTCCGTCTAATTCTGCTTCTAATGGTCTTTTCCTAGAATCACAAGTGTCTCCGTTTAGACCGTTAATATCTATGATAGGTTGTCCGACAATTGAATGGATAGATGGAACTAATGAAAGCGATGCTGACTGTGTTCCTGGGCCCGTCACGAATTCTGCTGTCGCCATCTTTGCGAGGCCCGGCTGTCTGAAAAGATTTCACGATCCACCTTCCCCGACGAAACCCCCGTAACTCGTTATACTAGGCCGTGTAGTCAGGTGAAGAAACTCGAGATGTGGCTGACTAGCTCGTGTAACTTCGGAGGACTGAGAGTGGGTTCCACTTCCAGCCTTGGCTTTGGCCTTTAGCTCTTCACTAAATCGACACAATAAAGATTGTGTTTACAACGTATTACATACAATACTATTTCTAAATATGTTCACCCACCAACCAGGAACTACAAATCTGACGAAATGTTCAGTTCCACTAACAACAGCTCTCTGTGCCTGGCTAGTCGCTTATGCGATTGCTTGGGGTCCGGTCGATCGCCTCGCCGACACTGAAAAGCCAATGAACTGCGATTGTGTGTACCGAAATGGTATGTGCTAGATAGCAGATGCTGTGATGAGTACTTGCATGATCCGATTATACTCTATACAAACGAAATGGGTGTTAATTTGTGTTCCGAGATCTCAATTGGTCAACCTCTCTCCCAGCCTTCGTGTAAATGTGTTTTTTCAACAAGATTTTGAATTCTCTCTCTCTCTCTCTTTCTCTCTCTCTCTCTCTCTCTCTCTCTCTCTCTCACCTTCTCTCTCTCTCTCTCTCTCACCTTCTCTCTCTCTCTCTCTCTTTCTGATTGAAAATTGTAATTATGTCGAATTATAAATATGAGCCCCGGATACACAGGGTATATCGCATTAGAAAATGAGTTCTTTCTTTAGGCTCAAAAATGCAAAACAAGACTAAAGTGTATAATTAACCCATTTATGAGTTCCAAATTTGAAAATAGAAATGTCAATGCCGTTTTTTTGCTTCTTACTGTTCGTTTCATCAGCCTCTCAATCTACAATATTATATTGCACCTCATTTGCAAAGGTTTAACTTTAAATTTAAAAAAATTGTTTTTCGTTTGCCTTACTTATTTCCTCGACAGGATTTCCCCGGGTTTCCTTAATTTTTGCCTATTTTGAAAACCGATTTTAGGTGTTCACAATTCGAAACTTAACCGGTCTATTCCAGTGCCCCTTGCAATTTTGTTATGCGTAAACAAACATATATACATATTTTAGCCCTGTCTTATAGAGAGATGAACTCATTTGCGAATTGATATAAATTGCAACTATGTACATATGAGAAAGAAGACTGCAAACTTGCGATTGGTTTGGATCAATCACAACTCTTTACAAGATGTGGAACCTTACAAATCTGTCACTTTGCTCACTCGTTTGTAAAGTTGTAAAATAATTTTCGAAAATAAATTTCAGCGGGGGATGATGAGGGCGCAATTTCATTGTTTGCCCCGGTGCAAATGAACCGAACGTGATTTTTTATAATATTATGCTCTTGAATTTGCGTTTCAGCCCCAAAGTTTAATAATGTCTGATCTATTGATACATGTTACATATCTGTTGTTTATATATGGATAAGTCTATCCACTTCATAATAGTCCCAAGATTTGGTTTCATAGATTTTCAACAACAAAAATGTCAAGGTAATATTTTTAACATAGAATTTGGGCATTATCAAAACTATGTGTAATCAACAAATTTTTCATCAACATCAACATCTATGAATCAGATAGCCCGGATAGTATAGCCACATAGAGGCAGCCAGTTGCCAGTTAATAAAAGCTTAAGGATGACTTCTGCTCTTAATCGTGAACAAATACTTTCCCCCATGCACCCCCTTCCATACTATATTCCCTCTTCCCATTCTATTTACGGTATTGCTTCTAACTGTTATTTGCACGCAGCTTTAACCATTTATCTCTCTACCCCTCTCTCAATTTTTTTGCATGACACTGGTTATCATTTTTACTGTGATAACATCTTGATAATCGTCTTTCATGCAACCTAATTATTCATTTTAAAAAACACATTAAGAAACATCACAAAGTAAACAATATGAATCATCAGCAATTGGTCCTTGACCAGTTGATTGTTATCGCCGACCAATATCCGAACAACTTTTTACCATTCGTTAATATTAGTTTGCAAATATGGGGCCAGTCACCACGAAATGAGTCCAGTGTCGCATTAGGCTCAATCGTAGTAATAGCGATGTATAGTGTGTATGTACTGAAAATTGACCCACCTACCACATTTAAGATTTTTCCAAAAATCGACTTATTAAATTCTTTGTTTGTTGAAATTTTCATTGAAATCGAATGATGGGAAGTGTGTTGTTGCTATGTTGTTGTTGACCAGACTATGTTACGCATCATTAACTTTACACCTAATTATCTCAAAACTGGGTAATCCCATTGTTTATAAAGTCCAATTAGGTTTTGGTTCATATTTCTGGATATAATTTATCAATTTTAATGTGTGACCCCTTAATTTAAAGCTTACTTAATGTAGATTCATATAATACTTAAAAACAGGAATAACATTTTTGACCAACTGGACTCATTTCGTGGTGACAGGCCCCATATATACAATGATCGGACGGTGTTCGACCTGATCGGCACTTGCCCTACAAACTATCAGCAACTGGTCGCCCACTAAATTCTTGCAAATTGGTTGTCGATGGTCGCACCTTTTTTTGTTAGGGGAGGGGTGGGGGGGGGGGCTGTCAGAAGTCGGCAACCGATCGTATGCCTACAGGCGCGGATCTACGGGGGGGTTTAGGGGGTTTAACCCCCCCCCCCCCCCCTTGGGCGGCCAAAAAAAAAAAAAAAAAAAAAGGAACAAAAAAGAAAAAAAAAAGAAAAAAGAACGCACGCTGTAGAGAGAAACCCTTTCAAGTGCAAATATTGTGAGAAGATATTCAACTCATCTGGTAACTTAACCAAACACATGATAACTCTGGATATAACTGTGTATTAAACTGTTACTTGATTTAAAAAGACGTTATCATGCACTGCTTTTTATGGTCTCCATTGTGTTAATAGATGCCAGGAAAACATCATTTACGGGGTTCAAATAAACACCCCCCAAAAATCGGCTCGCCGCTTCGCGGCTCGTTGACGATGCTCCGCATCGTCATTATTTTGGTCAACTGACCCCCCCCCTTAGCAAAAAGCTAGATCCGCCCCTGGCCTATGTGTGACCACAGAGTTATACAATTTATTATAACTCCTTGGTGTGACCACAGAGTTATACATTTTATTATAACTCCTTGGTGTGACTTCAGTACAGAAGGCTTAAAGGCTATTATAGAGAGACCATCCACTCTATATCTATACCTTTGGAAAAATGAACTTATATAGAATTGACAGTTTGAATAATCAATTAGGTACCCATTTTGCTCAGCTCCATTATTTTGAATGATTCTATATAAACATTGATTGATGAAATGTAGTTGTCAATACCTCGACGGCGCTGAGGTTACTCCATGCGCTCGAGTCATTATCAATATGCTCCTCTTGCCCGGCTCCAACTTTTGACTTACCAATAGACTAGACCAATATTTAAATTTATAGATGTACCCAGGCGCGAACGCAGGGGGGGGGGGGGGGTAGGGGGTTGAACCCCCCCCTTTGGTATTTTTATGTGTGTTTTCTGGAGGAAAACCCTTTGGTAAAAAAAAAAAAAATTATACCAATGGCTGACCTAAAAAGTTGACCTTATCCCCCCCCCCCCCCCAACGGAGCAAAATGTCAAATTTTCAATTTTTCAATTTTTCAAGTACCCTCTTACCCCCCCCCCCCCCCCGCTTATTCAGCGGCTGGCTGAGTCGTTAACCCCCCCCCCCCCTGAAAAAATCCTGCGTACGCGCCTGGATGTACCACAAAATACTTGGAATTCAGTATACATTATTTGTTGCTTTGTTGGGCAAGTCTTGGTAAGCCTTCAGGTCGCCAAGAAAATCCTTTGTGTAAAAAAGCATGTATGCAATTTGAATATATTATAGTAAACCGGTTTATATTATAAAATATCGCTAATTAACAGAGATCCCTCTTTAATTTTCCACGGACAATGATCATTCATCAGATTGCCCTTTGATAAAAATACTGCGGTACCGTGGATATTGATATTGATATTTATATTCATATCACGTTTGTCGAAGGTCGGCACATGATAGTCCAGACTATACATTTCATTCTTTGTCTAAGCATGGACCTACAGCAAGTGGTCTAAGCATCACTTGGTGATATTGTTACATTATTGCCCATGTTTTTTTTCTTCAATATAAATGTAAGTATCATGATGTAATCATACAGTCATAGACATATCCCTGGTATAGTCATATATGGTATATTATATAATAACAATTATTTGTCAAATTACTGCCTTCTTACTTTTAATTATGTACGTCTCTCTAATTTTCTTTCCCTGTCATTTTTCAAGTCTCCCATGAACCTATTTTTTTTACATGCTCTGCTTTTCTATAGGTTCCTGCACCACAGTTTGTGCTTTTCTTGTCTGGTTTTTCTTTAAATGATAATAGTTGTCAAATAAATGTGATGATATGTACCTTTGTATAGTCTGATTAATTTGTAAATTATTATAATCATTTTTTTGAATTATGAAACAATATGTCTTTTATGTATATTTTGTTATCTGTAATGTATCTGCATGTGAAATCAATAAACTCAACCTCAAACTGAAACAGAGGCCTCATGGTGACTTTTACAATACACATGTGTCTCTCATTTCTCCACTGACGGTGAGCCATGATTCAGTACAAATTTGTGTGTTTATGTGGGCTTACATTTTAATTAATCCGCATCAAAAAGGGAAGCATTCGTACATGCCCTTCTTTTCATTTCAAAGCGATTGGTTTGAGAGATGGATTCAATCATGGTTTATTTGGTTGACACACAAGTGAGAGTCAAGTTGTGCCTTTTATTTTGTTCTGGTATAGGAATGTTTTTGTTTTTGTTTTTTCAGGATTCCTTCACCAACACATTTTCTACCAGACTTGAAAAAAATATTTGTTTATTCTTTAGTCATCAATGCACGTCAAACGATTTTGATGGAGTCACTAAATGACAGTAATAATCTTTATTGAAAACAGAACCGTATGATAAATTTGAAGTAGCTGATCCTTTTTAAGATTGAGATCTGTAACAGCAGTGATAAATGGGTATATTTTGTGCAAACAGTTTTTTAAATCTATCTACTGTCTCGCATACTGTGACAACAGTGACATCATCATTTTCAGATGACATGCATGATTTTCTTTAAAAATAAAAATAATTGTTTGTCAATACTGCCTGTCATCAGAACAGCATTTTTGAACTGCCTATAATTACATGCCTATAACAATAATATAATTACATCTAGGCCTACTATTATTTACAATAAACATATGGAGAATACATTATTATGAATAATCAAAAATAGATGTAAAAATGACTATCTTATAATTTTATAATTTGTTATGAAATTACAAATCAGATTTGACGTTTTATGATAAATCTACATACAATCATATCTATTTAGCATGTTCAGTATAGACGATTCGAAGATAGCACTACCGTATTGTCATTTTTCGGAACTAGCAGCGCATCTTTGTGTGCGTCACTCTCGGTAAGATCACATGTTATGAATAATTCATGATTCTCAGAAAATCAACAACGAACTGAACGAAGTTTTCCTTTTCTATTTCTTTGTCGATTTGTTAGTTAGAAATCAAAATAAGAAATATAATCCTAAAATATTGATTTTGAAAACTTTTATCGGACCAGCTATAATGTCCTCTATAATGTGAAAGATTATTTAAATTTGGTCTAAAATAAATCACATGACCCTTTTGGTTTCATTATACATGTACCTTTAAATCACGTGATACAAACAAATACCGATTTGCATGTTTCAAACTTAGACAGTGGATCGGACTCGGTGAGGAAGACTTCAAAACAAACTCTGTAAGTAAACTGAAGCCCTATAATATATCATCACAGATTGAATGAATTATTTTGTTGTGTATTGATATAGTAGATACCTCATATGAAATCCAAGTAAAAAACCGTTGTTTTCGTGAAGCAACGTCGACGGTTCGCCAGTTGGCAAAGACGACTTGCGAATGCGGCGCTCTGCGTCTGCCTCTGTCTCACCGGTCGGTCTAGACTCGCGTCAGCATCAGTCACGCCCGCGCCCGTGGGCCAGCTCTCGAGACGGGAGAGGTCCGTTGTCGTTCTTTTACTTGGCTTGCCTTGGGCTTAGCTATGAGCCGTCGTGTGTGTCTGTGTGGGCATCGATGGTTTACTGTCTAGTTTTATAAGTTTGACAGTGATGCAATATTTTCTAAACTGCTAAATAGACCCTATCATCATGAAAGAATCATAATCGAATGCATGAGCAGCTTTGAATGTTGTGACAAAGAGAAAGCTAGTTTAAAATTCAAACTTTATGACGTAGTTGTGTGATGGGGCATGGCATTTAGGGTGCTTGTTCAGAAACCTATCCAAAATTTGACCCGTAACTCTGGCGTGGAGATATCCTAGATCTACTAAAACATACCCAAAATGAAGTAAATATTCATTAAATGTCCAAATAAAGATCATGAGTTAAACGTTATGTTTATTACCTGTTTTGTGTCAATTTTTTTTCTTCTGAAAAACGTTGATATTGGTATACACTTTTCACAGGTTTCACGGCAAACCGCTGCACAATACAAGTGCATACCGGTTGCGGGCGCGGGCAGGCGCGCGCCTGTGTGAAGTTATCTACCGTAATGAGGATCTGAGACATTCAAAAGTATTTCAATGCAAATATCAATTCTTTTGGTATCTGTGGAATCTTATGCTACAGAAGGGAAGCAAGGGGACATAATTAACTATGACTTTTTGCTATTAAACACAGGTTTGGGCAGAACCTTATCAACTATACAAAGGAGGATGGGATTCCGGCGGAGTGAGTATGGTCGGCAATACAGAGAGCCAGGCTGGGATACATACCAGGACTACTACAGACAACAGGTCTTGTACAGGGCTTACCGCAGACGGCTGGAAAGCCACCACAACTTTGTAGAGTGGGACTGGGAGACAGAGAGTGAATCAGGAGAAGTTAGAGGTGACAGAGCGGCTAATAGACCAGAGCAGGTTCAAGCTGCAGGTACAAACTTAGAGGACCAGTGGACCAGGCCTGTCAATGAAGGGGAAGCTATTGCTGCTAGGGGACTATCAGACAGAGAAGTGCAGACACCGGATTGGGGTGATGAGAAGACCAAGAAGAGGAGGAGAAGTGAATCCGCTAGAGGTAATCACATTCACAGTAAATTAAATGGTAATGCAATAGAAATGAAGATAATTATGACATATTGCAGAAGTGTATAGCATTAAACAAAATGAGAAGTAAAAAAGAACATTAGAAAGTTTGACCTTAAATAAATGAATACATTGATTAAGTGTAAGTTTTCAAAGAGATATTTTAAACCACAGCATGAAAGAAGACTAATGTAAACCAAACTTTATTATCTATATACATGTAAATACCTCCTGATTTGGTAATAAACTCTTTATATCAGAGTGCTGTACATGTACGTTTACCGAGCAACAGTATGCAAGCGCTTCATTTTGCGTCTTTCATAATGTCTTTTGTTGTGTTTTATATCCAGGCCTCTCAAAAGGAGAAAGAAAGGTACCTGAAACTACACCCAGAGCCAAGACAAGTCTAGAGAGAGTAAGGGGAGGAGGAGGAGTAGAAGGGACTAGCCCACCATTACTTGCCTTTGGCTGGGCTGATAGGGAGAAGGACGTAGGATGTAAGCAGACGTTTAATGTGAGAGCATCAGCACATGGAGATGTAAGTTCAACTACAAATTGTCTGTTGAGACAATGTTCACATCCTTGAATGTTGTGATCACGGTCACTAAAGTTGGTAGCCTAGCTAAAGCTGGGGCAATAATTGGAGCGCCTTGAGGTCCTAGTGTTGTGAATTTGTGCACTACGAAAATATCCAATATTATGATTATTGATATTATCATTCTTTATAAATCTTAATTACACACAGATAAGTAATTACATGTAGGACCTTTGTTGTGCACAGCTACTTTCGTGCATATCCTCTTGCCCTTCACTTACACATAAAGAAGGCTGCTATTCACATCTCGTCATATGTGAATGAGCCATAAGGAGCATATACAAAATATATGAGATAATTCCCTTCTGGCTCACAGCTGAAAGTTTATTTACAGATTAAACCTATGGAAATGGAATCACTGCAGTTGAATTGTTTGTTATCTTGTCTTCTAATCATGAGAGTTGGTTTTCAAATTCCAGTCTCTACTTTCACCTTGAGACAATTCATTTTGTCTACAATCTTCACTTTTGAATTGGATGTCGTAAATTTGACCCCTGAGGGAAGAAATTCCTCAAATGCTTTCAGCACCTTCACATCAGCTTGGCAAATGTCAGAGTAAAAATATCAAGCACCTCTGAGTAGATTTTTTTCTTCTTCAAATAGACAGTATTATTCAAATGCTTTAAAGATATTTGAGATTTAAAAGACAATTAGACATGTATGAATCAATGCATGAGTTTTATAGTGCGCTCTGAAAAATTGATGGTAATGTCCAGTTGTTAACAGATATTTAAACAATCATAGATTTTGTATTTAACATTGGTTTTTCACAGAGCCCCAACCCCTTTACCTCCATTATATGAATGATTATTCACCTTCTATTTGTTCAAAATATATATAATAAACAATACAAATTTTCATTCTGTGATCTTTATCACTTATTTAATTGATGTCTATAGAACACCCAGGTTTTCCCGTCGGCTCTTCGTGCGATGAGGAGAAATCAGTATGCCATCGAGTATCGTGAGGAGCAGAAGAGACGAGAGAATCTGAAGACGAGAAGGCTGCGTGCTGCATTCAACGTTCCACCACCCGACGATACACTATGGACAACTGAATACCAGAGAAACTATACCGGCCAGTCTCAAACAACAAGGAGATCAGCCAGGAGATGATCTTATGGGAATAGTTAATCTTGAAAATTAACAGGTTTTGCTAAACAAATCCAATTATGACAAGATTAATTAACGTATCATTAAGTTATCTTGAGGAAATTCTCAATGCAAATCTACATGAATCTGTACTATCATCAGGCAAATTATAGCATTTGTGTAAAGCGCCATGAGTGTCAGAACCTGGCGGATACCGGCGCTATATAAATAACCATATTATTTATTTGCATATGATCAGTTATGTTGTATAACTTGGAGGACTTATAAATTTGTAATGCATTGGAGATACAAGAAGCTTCAATGCAACAGTATAAAAATGTGATGATCTACAATGAAATATTTAGCCATGCTTCAGTAATTCTGATGGCGCCTTGTGCATGGTGAGATTCAACTCAAGTTGGTATAGTCCTGTAAATTATTATTACAAGAAAATTGACAAGCCATTTTGCACAATATTTATTCTTTCGTGAGGGATGAGGATGATGATCAACAATGTTGGGGTTTTGAGAAATTTATAAAGCTCCTAATTTTTCAATCATGTAAACTGTAAAAGTGCAGCTAAATTTGTGTGATTATCTGTGTTCAATCCAGTTGTCATGAACAAAAATTTGAAATGGAAGATCTGATGAACGGTTGGTTGTGATAAATGTCCAAGTAAGCAATCTTCTTGTCAACGCACAGTCAATCTACAAACTGATAAAGTTTACTAAAACTTGTAGGTTATGATGCGTTTTTATAAACAGCTTGGTCTTGTTGATTGCAGGACTTTATGATTGCCATGGATATGTTAGGTTTCTCTTCCTCTCTGTAACAATAATTGTGCATACAAGTGAGTACATGCAAAGTGTCTTCTGCTGTTTCTATATTGCAGCTTCTCTTTTGAAAATTGTTCACTATGTAGAATGGTAAGATAAATATGCCTTATCAATTGCAGCTGTATCATAGCTCCAAATTATAGCAAAGTATATATTTTATCAAAGTTGAAATTTGTTATTGAAATAAATGTAATGTTGGTATATATCATTTTGTAGTATAGTATTAATGACTGCTTTGAGAGAAATAGTTGTTTTATTACGCTCAAGGGAAGGTTAGAATTGTGCTATTCCCCGAGGCTTGCCGAGGGGAATAGCCCAATTGTAACCTTCCCGAGAGCGTAATAAAACAACTATTTCTCGAATATTAAAGCAGTCATTAATACTTTTATATGCCGAAAAAAAATAGACTAAAAAATAAAAATAAAAAAATATTTTTCATTTTTGTCGAAGACGGGATTCGAACTCTTGCGTACAACAAGAGGTGTTTCGAAAACCAACGCTTAGACCACTAGGCTATTGCGCGTCGTTAACATGCTTGGCAGTTTTCTCCAATATATATGAAGGGGTGACCAAAGTTCGCGCAGATTTTAGAACAAATTAGAAAATGTGATATTCGATCCATGTTTTCTCATATTCTACACAAATTTATTTATTTTAATTACTACCAAATGGACGGCAAAGTATTTTACTACCAATTGGTTCAACTACAACATTTATCGTCGAAGGATTTCGGAGATATCGCGATCTAAAAATTCGATGTCCGATCGTGCATGCGCGCTGCATCTAAAAAAGTCATAAAAACAACGAGACCTAAGTTCACGCACGGGGGTTAACAGCTGATTTATACAAAAATACGATCCATCAAAAATAAGGTAATTTGATAATTTGCAAGGCAAAATATCATACAACCAGACGGTACCACTTATTACTTACAATTTTGAGGATATCTGCTCTCAAAATGAAGATTTCCAGACCCTTATCGGTAAGTTGGTAATTTTTCGGAACGGACGCAAATAACTGCAAAATGTGCCGATCTTTTGTCAATATTTTCACAATTTCGCACCCAATTCCAAAGAAAATTTCGTTTCTGGGTAATTTTATGATCCTCTTTCCATTGGTGATATCAGATTTTCGAAATCTTACCGATTTTTTGAGAAAGCGAACTTTGGTCACGCGCGAACTTTGGTCACACAGCCATACATTAAAATGGATTGAAAACGGCTCTGCGTGAGGGCCTCGCAAAAGCTCCATGAAACGGGCCCTTCTTTTACTTTTGCAATGCATATTGGCACGAACTTAGATCAAGATCTATCGGCAGATGTTGTTTTTTTGTTTTTGAGAGTTTATTTTCGTCTTCATGTCAACAATGCAAGATAAAATTGTCGGTAAGATCGATCGAGATTCAATTGTAGACCAATCCTTCGCACACATACGGTATTCTCCATCGCTCAAACCATTTTTTAACATGTAAACCTATGGGGTAACCATGGAGTAACCATGGTTATTAAAAATAGTGAAATGTTTTATGCATGGTTACCGAGAATTTTACAGGAACAGTTGAAGTTTATGAATGCAATTCGACCAATCAGATGGCTGGATTTCTTAAGTGAGGTATATAAATAAACATAGTGCCTGATATTAAAAACTAATCACATGCACCTAGGCTTAAACCCTGTATGTTCTACTCTGCACTGCTAGATAGGTATTATGCATTGAAGGGATGTTCAAAGCACTATCTTGCCTGTTTGATTGTTATTTAATCTCTTTCCTGGTTTATAATGACCAGGATAACTAGGATGTTGACGAATGGTTGTTAAGAGAGTCATTTTGCCAGGAAAACAAGTTTTTGAAACAGTAAGAGGAATGGGATTTGAATGGTAGAGTTTACGTATACAACTTATAGAAGTGTGTTGTATACCATTTCAAACTAGATGGAACTTCGACTGCGCGCAGTCGAAAATGATGCCTCCGTCATAGAGCAAGTTTACAAACCAAAACAGAAGAAATTTTTCAAATTCAAGTTTCATTGTAATCCATCCAACAGGTTCTCAGAATATCGTGATTACAAGCAATTTCTCATATACATATATGACCCTTTGATCTTTGACCTCATAACCCTAAAATCTACTCAGTTCATTGGCTCTGCAAGATGTCCTGAGTTAAATAGTAATCCATCTGTCAGTTCTAATGAGAATGCGTTCACAAGCTATTTTTGCATACATAATGAGCCCATGACATTTGACCTTTGACCTCATGACCCAAGAATCTACTTAGTTCATTGGCTCTGCAAGATACATACATGACCTAAGTTTGGCAGGAATCCATCAATCGGTTCTTGAGATAACCCGATCACGAGCTGTTTTTGCAAACATAATGAGCCCTGTGACCTTTGACCTCGTGACCCCAAAATCTAATCAGTTCATCGGCTCTGCAAGATACATACATGACCAAAGTTTGGCAGGAATCCATCAATCACTTCTTGAGATAACGCGATCACGAGCTGTTTTTGCATACATAATGAGCCCTGTGACCTTTGACCTTTGACCTCGTGACCCCAAAATCTAATCAGTTCATCGACTCTGCAAGATACATACATGACCAAAGTTTGGCAGGAATCCATCCATCGGTTCTTGAGATAACGCGATCACGAGCTGTTTTTGCATACATAATGAGCCCTGTGACCTTTGACCTTTGACCTCGTGACCCCAAAATCTAATCAGTTCATCGACTCTGCAAGATACATACATGACCAAAGTTTGGCAGGAATCCATCAATCGGTTCTTCAGATAACGCGATCACGAGAACGGGACGTACGGACGTACGGACGGACGGACGGACGGACGGACGGACGGACGGACAACCCGAAAACATAATACCTCCGGCTACTTCGTAACGGAGGCATAAAAAAGCTACCGTAACCAAAATGATGAACAGCCAGTTTAAAAAGAACGAACATCCGGGTTGATACAGGTCTATAGGGTTTCAAAATATTTGTTTGTGTGGATAAAATCACATTCAATTAATTTTCAATTTAAAGGTGGACAACCTTTAAATTGAAAATTAATTGAATATGATTACTGCACTTTTAAAAAATCATTGACGATAACCCTATTCACTCTAGTTGTGATACAGAAAAACCTGATGTAGCAACCACCTGTCTGTAAAGACCACATTCTAATATATATATGGCGCAAAATTGAGCAGTGATCCCAAACCTGTATTTAAAGATCACCTGCCTCTATAGACCATTTTTTTTGTCTCCCTCGAGTTGTCTTTTTGTTTAGGTTTCACTCTATTTATTATTTGTTAGATGTCACAATTTGCATAAAACAAACGTAAGAGCATTACAACACGCATCTACATGTATGTGTACGTTGACTTATTACATCTCAAAAAACTTAAGGCCTGGCAATTCAATTTTTATAGGGGTGTTACAATGAACAAGATACAAATATGATATATTTATTCACTATGCTAGGGAGATTTTAATCAAAACGGGAGAATAAATAGTATTGTTGACTTCATTGTTGAATTATCAATCTGTTGAAGCTACTTTATTCCTTTCAGTGATCTCTCTGATACTCGAACACATATTTCTAGCCATGGGCAATGAAGGTATTAAAGAAATAGTAATTTTTGTTGAATGATCTTTGGCCAACAGTGTACAATATTATGAATTACAACTCCTTTGGAATACTGCTGCACATGTATTGATTTATTTGTTATAAATTTTCAGAAGGGTAATGTCTCATCAGTGTGTATAAAAACAGGAGCTAAGATTAACAAATTCCAGAGATTAAAATTTAGAATACTTGACTAGAATCCAAGTACCGGTATTTATTAGGAATGGAATCCTGACAAAATAAACAAAATTAATCGGACTAAGAGTTAGGTGCTAGTAAAATGTGCAGGAAATGGGTTTCAAGAAATAAATGGTCTTGTAACAAGCATGGGAATACAGTACTTGGGGGGAAATAATGAAACTGGAAAGAAAAATGTATGCGATATATATATGTATGTCGAAAGTGCTACGATATACACGTAATGTTATGTACTACAGGAATGAAATTGTAATTAAAGAGCAGCATCCAAGGCTGGAAATGGTAAAAAATTAGCATATTTTTTTATAACGTTTTGGTATTTCTGACAGATCAAGACAGGGAAAAAGAGTGCAAGAGAGAGAGAGAGTAAAGTTACACAAAAGACAATATGCACACAGTAATTCATCATTATAATAACATTTATTTTATATGACAAATATGTTCATTTCATTGATACTTTCTTCTCTGGTACTATTACATAGCAAAGTGTTTTCTACTCAGCTTTTCATTCAATCACACCAACATTTTTATTACATGGTAATTCTGCACAGTAACAAAGATAATGGAAAGTAGATTAAAACTATCAAAAGATATATATATTTCACAAGAAAACAAAGTCTCCATTATAAGTTTTGAGTGCAAACTAGACAATGAAAACACATATGTTTACGACATCTACAAGAAGGAAAATACAATTTTTTCAAAGAATGAAAAAGTGAAACAGTGATACATGTATATATTTGCGACAGAATTTACAATACGGTAAGCAACCATGAGCAAGGAAATTATTTACACACATTAACTTGTTTTGTTACAAAATTAAAACTATAGACGTATACTATCTTTCTCATCACATCTTGATTACCGTAAGCATCAATCTAGTTATCTTTTTTGGTTATAAATAATTTCTGCAGGCAAAATGAAGCTGCTTTTATGTATTTCATAAATTACTCATGCACAATGGTTATGAATGTGTTTGTGTGCAGTTAAGTCCTTAATTCACACACAAATTAACCATTGGGTGACAAAAATAAATTATTTATTTAGCATAAACTGTTATAAGCTGAAATTTATTTTTTTATTTTTCCAGTATATTATCTAACGTAAGCAAATTTTCACCTGTGTATTTTTTCTAGATATTGACATAATCCTCAAAATATTAAACATTCATAAAAATGTCATAAAAATAACTTTATACTCATAAATATTACACAGATTTGATCCTACCTTGCTATAAACATAGTACCAATTTACCACCCTATTTCAAGTATGACACAAACAGTAGAGACTCAAATCATACTTCCCATATTCTTAGCAGCTTGGCTATCATTCAGGTATTTGACACACATTTTCTGCTCTCGGTTTCTGAGTTCAAAGTATAGTTGTACAAAGACAAAATATAGTTGAACATGAAAAATTATGGTTAAATATTCCACATGAATACAAAATCTAAATCCGTTAAAACAAATTCAGAAAAAAATACAACAGCCAATAATAATCAAACCTAAATCTACCTGAATAGAAGTTGCCTTTTATCGGGTTAGTTTGGTATTTAAACAAATTAGCAATGATAGTGATAATTAAGTATGTCTGTTATTTGTTTTAATTGTAGAAAGGGTACTGTACTTCTCATAAATTAAATGATGTGTTTTGTCCTCAGCTTTTCCATGTGCATAAACAGTTATCTATTTAAATGAAAACTTTATTCAATAAAAATATAAGAGAAACGGCTCAAATTAATCACAAATATATCAACCGTTTTAACAAAAGAAAGATACAGAGAAAGAATATTGTAATTGAATTATACAGCAAAGATGTATATGAAGTGACTGCATGAAATAATATTGGCTCATTTTTACTACCGGTAGATAAATATACTGATATCTTGTACTGCACATTAAAGCAGCCATAAGGGCACAAAAATCATAACTTACAGCTAATGGTTATATGATCTCTTTGCTAATATCACAATTAAAGATATGCTTGTTATGAAACATGCATATAAATCTACATGATCTTAACCTACAACTATATATATATACAATAATTATAAATTAATCCATTATCTGCAAATTTTACTATAAAAGAAACATTTTTATAACTTTCCTTTCATAAAGCCTCTATTTGGATTCAAAGAGATATTTGGTATGACAATGAATCGAATAAATGTATAGGATTGTGGAATACCAGGAATACACATAGCATTTGTTATCTACAGATCTCATAAAGATAAAACAATTATTGTTTCATTTAAATGACACGTAAATGACTGCCAAATGTTGGCATTGACTTAGCTCGATCAGAAAGAATTCTTTCCTACTTAGGTTGAAGTCGTGCAGAACAAAATTAAAGTCATCATAATCTGTGGATAGATCTAACACCATTTCAAGCCTTTGGCAGGTCTAAATTAGTGAGACCCAGGACAGTCCACACACCAATATTGAAACATATCAAATTAAAACTTGAACGGAGTATGAACCAATGTGTGTGAGGGGTGAAGTGAGGGGTGAAGTCCCTTGTGGCAGGGGTCCATAGCTTGCTTAAGGACTGTGGTGCAATCTGTGCCATATTTGAAGCATTTTCTAACAAGCTTCATGACTAAATACTTCCGAAAATATTGTGGGTGATAATGAAATTAACCTATCACTGATTTTCGAAACAGTTTTAAAATATAAACCCGTCACTCATTGTTATATGCTAAAAACTCTTTGTAGACCACCCAGAGACCATCACTGTCTGACATTTCCTTCTTTGTTGTTTGTTACTCCAAAATTACTTTATGTATCTTGAGAGCATTAGATTATGTTTATTGTAATAAATTAAAGTTAAGAAACTAAAAAGTGTAGTGTAATACATGTAATGTGAAATTTTCACAGTACCAGTACTTTTTTCTTAAACATTTATTTACAGGCAAGATATATTGTGTATCACAAGCGTAACAAGACCATGGTCTGCATGACCAAAAAAGAAATGAAGAATTGTGAAAGGATATATAAAACGTTACATTCAACAAAGATGTAACACAAAGTATGAAAGAAGAAATCAATCATTCTCTAGCCATGTAAGGGATGAAGGTGCCAGAAAATTCTTGCACATGTCCTTCTAAAGAACGCTGATGAATTTGAGATTGATTAATCAATTCATAACGATAGCATGTTTATCCATTACCGATGTTCAGCAGAAGGATATTTGGTGATACATAATAACTGAGTGAAAAGGGTATTGAATTTTACATTTAAAAATCCTTACATGATGTAAGCTGAGAAACTGAGAATCCAATTGCAGAACGCTTACTTCACAGTTAAAGAATACGTTATAAAACCCAGGTAATGCTTTGTAGTACCAGCGTGCAAGAACTTCAGCAGTTATTTCTGATAGAGTAAAATCCCATGTTTTTCATGGTTCATTAACACGTATGTAAATAAGATATTCCATTCATCATACACTTTTACGTAAATGTGCAGAGCTGCCAACCTCCAGAACCGAAAATCAGTAATCACAAGGCTCAAAATCAGTAATTTTGGGTATAAATCAGTAATTTCCTATGCGGCGCTATGACTCTAATAAAAACGACACGCCAACATTGCACAGACACATGATTATCTGACATTTTTGGTGATTTTACTCACACAAAGTTGTTAAATAATGAGTTTCATATCATCACAACACAGTCTTCCAGGAAAAATGGGGAAAAAAAAAATATATATAAAAAAAAAAATAAAAAAAAAAAAAAAAAAATCTTTTTTTTTTTTTTTTTAAATCCGTAATTTTAAACAACATTCCGTAATGGTCGTTAATTTCCGTACCAATTACGGGAAATCCGTACTAGTTGGCAGCTCTGAATGTGTCTTACACTGTATGTACTGTCAAGCGAATACATCTGTGATATTTTTGTCAGCAGACCTTGATAGAAAAGGAGTGCATAGTATTGAACTACACACATTCCTAGATCATAGCTTCGATCTTTGCTCTACAGGTAGGTATGAAGGAATCTACTACACCTTCATCATCAGATTTTCAAGACTTGTTTCAGTAACCCACTTCACTAGGTGTAAGCTCCTAATACATATATATATATATACACTAGTTATTGCAAGTAGATTGTAAATCAAAGTTCAGACTGGCATGCATGGTATTTTCCTGGCACAAACTTACAACTTGTGTGTGACTGTGTGTACTATTCAACTGTACAAGCAGTCTTCACATCACAAGTTTTCTAGTACCGTATATACCTGGTTTCCCAGCACTTTAACAGAAAACGAATTCTGAGTAGATTCCTTCTCATTTTCTTGAAAAGAGTTGGAGGATATTTCCATCAACTTACAAATTTGTGCAATAAGACTTACTTATGAATAAAATACATATCTCTAGTGGGCAAGCAGTGATTGAACATACATATGACTGTAATAGTGAGAGTGTTTGAATGGAATATTAAAGCAATCAGAACGATTCATAATCTCCATGTCTATCGTGAATGTGTGTGCACTATATGAAGCGTTACATCTGAACCTACAAACTTCACCAGGAAGGGACGTCAAGAGGTATGGACCGGCATCATAGAGGTTTCACGATTGGCATGGTTTATAGGGCTTGGGTATTGGACGTGTTGGCTGGCTGGAGCTATTATTGATGATAATAGGTTGTCAAGATGGTTTGTTTCCTCAGCATGGGCACTGTTGGGTACTCCTGACAGGCGGTCTGGTGACTTTCCGGAGAGTGGAATCACCATACTGGATTCCTGATCCCATCCTCTCTGGATCTAACTCACCTAAACACACAAGACACGGTATATATTCTTTAATGGTTGAAAAACAGTCAAAAGAATACAAGGGCTCTGAGGGTGATCCCGCATTTGCTCCAGCAAAATTTGCTCTGCACTTTTTTGTTTGTCTAAAAGTACAGGGTTAGGGTAACAATTGGGTTTTAGATAAGGTATACAGTTCAGGTTTTTCTGTTTTTGTTTTTTGTCCAGGCAGGGTTGAAAATATGAATTTGATAAATGTAAGAAACTAACTGTGAAGCAGTTCTTGCAGGGGCATATCCCACACAACCACTCTGACAGATATATCTAAATCTGGAGAGCTTTCAAATGTACTTCTGGAAAACAGCTATGGGGTAAAATGAAAGTGTCTAGAATTCTTGTTGATATGTGTGTGTCAATCTTGTACACAGATATAAGAAGGCTAACTATATTTTCTTTTTATTCAAATAGGCCACATTGCTTGAATGAGCATTCCAAAAGAAACAAATACATATGGGAGGATTTGAATGTTTGCAACCAGTAATCATCTCCTACATCTCAACCTCAAACTCTTAACATGGACAAGAAAAAGCCTATCCCTAATATAAGGAATGACATAGAACAATATGTTACTCGTAACTCATTCTTACCTAATTCAATTTTGTTGAGTATTGATCTGGCACATTTCAAGAAAGCCTCTTCTACGTTCTCTCCTGTCAACGCACTTGTTTCTAGGAACATCATTTCTGAAAGTCACAACATAAATCAATAAGTTATTACAAAGTGGTGATTCCGATCACAGATACGACAAAAGAAGATCCTTGAACTCATTGTGTAGAGTTATAACTGCAAACCTGTTGAATTGCATCTGTGCCAAACAAAGGTCCTACCCTTATCTGAGGACTGTGTTAAAAGATACAGAAATGTGAAGCTATGACATTTGTAAACATGATTATAAAGAAAAATAAAACAGCCCGGGTTTACCACATTATATCTCAATGAGGCTTTAAAATGTCACTGCATATTAACATGTCAAATATTTGGTCTGTCTTTGAATCAAAGAAGTCTTTCTTACCATTCTCTTGTGCAAATCTACTGGCTTCTAGGAAGGTAACCTCTCTATCTGCATCCAGATCCTTCTTGTTACCACAGAGGATGATGACAATGTTTGGACTAGCCAACGTCCTTGCATCTGTCAGCCATTTTGTCAAAGCATTGTATGTCTCTCGACTGGGTAGAAAAGAGAAAGGAATTAGAATGAAATTCTTAAAGTACATGATAAATATGACTGCTTGAATTCAAATCAGTATCATTCACAAGTCTCTCTCGCAAAGCTTCCTAGCATTCCTACTGTCGTACT
Organism: Strongylocentrotus droebachiensis; assembly: GCA_035222895.1. Classification (NCBI taxonomy): domain Eukaryota; kingdom Metazoa; phylum Echinodermata; class Echinoidea; order Camarodonta; family Strongylocentrotidae; genus Strongylocentrotus; species Strongylocentrotus droebachiensis. The sequence continues at coordinate 374,703 of JAVYIG010000029.1, forward strand.
AGGAACTTTGAAGTATAATGTGCCAAACTGGCAACCTGGATAAAATCTATTACAGGCATCATTGATTTGGGATGGCGAACAGACCAAGCATGAGAGGTTGGATATTTATTGTCATAACAAACTGAAAATGTGCAGAATTAACACTTATTATTGGTTGCACATATGTCTATCTGAACTATATGAATCTTTACCAATCGACTTGTATAGTACATGTATGTGCACAAAAGAACTAATCAAACTAGGTTTGTCCCATTATATTGACTTTTATGACAAGCAAAATATACCTACAAAGTGATAGGATTTTAGAATATATCATAGCCCAAGAAGAAATAATACAATTTAAATTCCCCTATTTCCTCCATTCACACTTTGTTTACATATATTAAGATAAGAATAATCTATTCATACATGATATAAACGTCGACCCAAAATTCTAAATGAATGTAACCTAAACTCTGTGGATTATAGGGTATTAGTACTGCAGGCTCAAATTCATCAAATTACACAAACATACATGTAGCTTGCTAATTTGCTAAACATTATGTTATCAATATCTGCCTATATCTCACTCAATTTGTTGAGAGGATAGTCTTTTCACATATTTCAATCTAACATGTACTTTAAATGGTACACGTACTTGCCTTGATTCTATTCTACTCTTTAAAATCTCATGCAGAAGGGAGGGGGGGGGGGTACTGATAAGTTTGAAACTTCTTTCTGTTAATAATAACCTTGTGATGTCATAGACAAGTAATGCCCCAGCCGCACCTCTGTAGTAACTCCTTGTAACTGACCTAATTATATAAAAACAAAACAACAATAGTTGAATAATATAAACAAAGAAAGAAAGTAATAATGAGCTTTCATTTTTTATTATTTTAATTTTTATCACCATTCTAATCAATTTTAATTATTGGATGGGCAATGACAACAACATCAAAATTCATTGAACATTTGGTAAAGCAAATATAATGATAAACCAGAGTTTAATGTTTTCAGCAAATAGCAAGCTCACAATTCTCAGTAGCTTTGAATAATGACTTATTCTGCAATAAACTACCAAGCAATGGTGGGTGGGCGATAATCTAGATCCATATTACTCCAGTTCATGTAGATCAGCATTTGGTTTATTTTTTATTTCTGTTAATAATCCTCAGGAAATATTATCAATCAAGATATCAATAAAACAATAAGCCAGTTCGTAAATAGCTTCGATACGCATGACCCCAAAATATCCACATATCTTTTACACAATAGATATATCCCACTTGTGCATTTCAGAATAATCCCTGCCAAAGTGTTAGAGGTGCTTCCTTTTGTTTGCCTCCTGAGAAAATTACTTCAACCTGTGTATCAGATAAATGTACTGTCGGTGCACAAATGAATACTGATACCATAACTTTCATAAGCACGATACCAGTATTCATCTCCATGGGTTTTACAATTTGGGAACTGCCCATGCGCAGATAGTATTTACGGGCTTGTTACTTGAATTTTTTTTTAAACTGTGACAGACTAAAACGATGAATTTTCACACAAAGGTAAAGTATTGCTATCACTAAAATTTATGACTGTCAATGATAATTCCCATATTAAACATTATTGCTAGTATTTATAACCACAAACAAATTTCTTCTCATTGAATAATTATTGTTCCTACCTAAATCTTTCTTGACCTGCTGTGTCCCAGATTTGTAACTTGACTGATTTTCCTCCAGCATTGATGATCTTTGAGCCAAATTCAACACCTATTGTGTGATTTGAGTCTTGTTTGACTGAAATGGAAAAATAAATAGATATTGAGAATTATAACATAATATGACAGAGAGTATAGAGATTGAATAATGCCAATTCTACATGTTCCACTCCTATCTACGGTACATGCATATATCAGTCTTTTCAATGTATCAATTAGGCACAAAAGAATCATAGAACTCATCAGCACTTTTGATGATGCTTTGTATTTGATAAAAAGTCGGTGTAAAAGCACATGAAAAGCAAGATTATATGGGTAGGGATAATGCTTTTGGATACGAAATTGTTATGATTGACTGTAGAGTTATTTGGACCACAATATATTAAAATTCTTATTATTCTTATTGCATAGAACATTGATTTTCCCTGCATCATTTCATTTTTCTGAATTTTTTTTAAGGGATGTTATTCTTAGATTGTCATGTCCAGTAAATCAGGTAACAGATAAATTAGTGCTGTAAGTCAGACGCTATGTTCATGTTCAGTTTGGTTCGGCAGAGTTCGGCAATTTTTCACCCGAACTTGGTTCGGTTCGGGGTTCGGTAATACAATAGCAAGCAGCGTTATAGCCACGGCGGTCGGCACTGGGCAGGCCGCCCACCCTGCCGGGCCCGACCAGCACGGAGGACTTCTGCACACTGCGTCCGACCAGCACGAATTTCACATTAAAGAACTGCTCTAAACGTAATTATTTGCGAAGAAAAATACTACTTACATTCGTATTTCCATCTTGAATCGTGTTTTATTTTCAATTTTAAAAGAATCATGTTTTCAATTTGTCGATAAATGATATTTTTTAAAGATTTCCGAGACGGTTTTTGTCTAATGTTAGAGTCATGAAAGCTGCCATCTTGAATAGAGACTGGCAGGCTCGTCAATAACTGTTTTATATAAGTTTTTATTTTCAATAGAAAAAATATAAAATCCCTATTTTTCCTGAATAAATAAATACCATACTATTATATATATTTATTTCATTATTTTTATTGTAAAATTTGTCCGATATGGTTAAAATTAAAATATTATTTTGTTGTTGAGTGGGTTTGAGCTGAACCTGTTTAGATCACGCACATCATGCCTACGCACATGTATTCTTGTTTATGGCTTGCAATCGCGACGTAGCGTGGTTAGGATTTGGGATTTAAATGGCGCCAGTGAAGTTGCGCCCACCACTGGATAGGCATAAATCACAAAGGTGGAAAATGGGAAAAAAGTAAATATAAAATGAGCAATCATGACATGAAAATTAGGTACAAAATGACAAGTTTATTAGCATGCAAAAACGTTTACATTTTTCTGCCGAACATCCGAACCAGGCCTCTGCGTTCGGTTCGGCGGTTCGGCTACAGGACTAAGATAAATTGCTTTTACAACCACGTCAAAATGTCTAATAGCACGATCAAACTTATTTAATCACACAATGTAAATAAAAGCTTTAAGCTATTAACATTAAACCACTAAATCATTATCATAGAAAAAGAATAAAATAAAAAATTGTTTACTTACATTTGCTTTCGATGAATTGATGAAGAATACATGACTTTCCTGTTCCTGCGCTCCCAATGACCAGGAATTTGAACAAAAAATCTGAGAGAATGAAGAATTATAATAATGAGAACAAACAGATCTAGTCAGAGAAAAGCTAACTGAACTATCTAACAAAACACATCTCACTTTCTGGCTTCAATCTTGTATCAAAATAAGTTTCTGTTCATTATTTAACTATAGTCCGAGTTAATTGTTACAATTACTACAATTGTATTTCAACTATCACAAAAAACAGTGTAGTGTGAATATTTATACATTACAACTATTCTGCACATCATTGATGTGTACAATAATGAATAACTGTATCAAAATCTTTTTGTAACCATCAACTTGTGTGATTTTTGTGAAGTTTTTATCAAGTCTACAGCTTTCTCTTTTTGTCCAGTTATCATGATGAGAATTGAGAAGGGAGGGGGTGATTGTTTTGAACTGTTGATAAGGTCTGAAAAGTTGTAATGAAGATGTAACATATTTCATTCAGATGAATATTGAATACTTATGGTTCACAATGTCTTAACTTTGTTCATTCAAGTTTATTCCAAAATAAACATATACAAAGATTCACATTTTCAGCAGATTTGTGAATCCTTTTCTTCAACTATGCAAAAGCACTGTAAGATCCTGTATGCACAACTGAGTTAGCTTTCAAGATGTAGCAGACTAGCAGATACCATGGTGAAAATGGGAAACTTGCTAATCAAAACAAACTAGGTTTGTTTGTGAGTTACAAATGACAAAACGGCGGAGCTCTACACTCATATGTTCACTACTTTCCCCTTGGCCAAATTTCAGTAGTTACAGGAGAAGTCTAGCCTGATAATAAGTTGGTTTTAACAGAAGCAGAAAATGGGAGAAATAGATCAGTGAAATTTTGAGCAAAATCCAAGAAAAAATAAGAAAGTTATGAATTTTTGAAGGTGCTATCAATCAAACACAAATTGGCAATACTGACAGATTTGTTTCATACAGGGGTTGTACAAAATCAAAGTTGCAATAATCATATTCAGGGTGAATAGATGATTGAAAGAAAAAATGTAATGTAGAGGAGATGTGGTTCAGTGGATTAGTCTCTAGACTGTGAACCACAAGGTATAGGGTTTGAATCCCTAACACAACACTAACGTTCTTTGACAAGACGTTACTCTACGTTTGCCACACCCCACCCAGGTGAGATACATGTAATTGGGTACCTGTTAGGATTATTCATTAAAATGCACTAGGCGCTGATTTTCAAAGATCTCTGGATTCCGGAAGGGCATAGGGGTGTTATACTGACAAAAGGGTGCGGGCGCGCGAGCTTGCGTGAAGTTATCGATTTCACGCACGCTTGCACGCCCGCACCCTGGCCCTTCCTCGGTACAGTACATGCAATCGTATCGTAATTGTGTGCAGCGGTTTGTTGTGAAACTTGTGAGAAAGTGAATATTATACTGTCTTTGTTTTTAGGAAAAATACTCCCAAAAAAGGACGCGGAGATGTTACGCGATGTAACCATGGTTTGGACTGAGCGGAGCGCACGCCTCCTAATTAGCTGATCCACCAAATAGCGGGAAGGGTATTTTTAAACTGTAATCAGTTGTGATCCCTGGGGGCTAGCGAAAATATAAGCACATAGAATTGTTCCTTAGGACTGGGACTACTTATCGATCGAGTCGTCATATCTCAAAAGTGGCAAACCTCAAAGTTAGCCAGGACACAATGTTTAAATTGCTGTTTTGACCCAAGATATTTTTAGAATTTCGGGGGCTACCCCCCTTTGGAAATATTGGAATTCTCCTGCTCTTTCATATGACACCTCATTTATTGAGTATCACCTTCAGGATCACAACAGATAAGGTTTGAATCTCGAATTGAAAACAAAAACTTGACTTTTTTTGCTGCATGGTCGCGCAATGCACGTAGACTGCATAGGGATGCGTGTAATCTCTATTGGAAGAATTGGAGTCGGGCTAACTCGGACCCAGGGACAACTCGGCCCAGATGCAAAAACTGTCATTTTTTGCATGTTTAGGTTTAGGGTTAGGTTTAGGGTTAGGGGTAGGGTTAGGGGTAGGGTTAGGGTTAGGGTTAGGGTTAGGGTTAGAGTTAGGGTAAAATGACAAAAAATGACCGTTTTTGCATCTGGGCCGAGTTGTCCCCGGGTCCGAGTTAGCCCGGATCCGAAGAATTTTAGTACACAACATCGGGTGCGCGATCAGACACCCTACTAAAATTTAAAAGAAATCAGGTTTCCGGAAGGGCACAGATTACCACATCGGTAGTTACCTCTGCAGTCTGTTTTTGAGGAGAGTGTCAAAACCCAAAAGACAAAATATGTTTTCTCCAAGCAGACAGGTTTTTCACAAGTGACAGTGTTACTGTCGGCTCAGTGCAGTGTCAATGAACATTGAAAACACAACCCACTTCATCATTGCATTTGCATTGACATAATTGTCTTGCGTCGATATGGACGTGGACCTAGTTTGGGATAGAACTAGAAGGGTCTTCCATTCTTACAACCACCATCAGCATATTAATCCTCATTCATGTTCCTAGTAGTTAAGACCCATATATCAATAAATAAAGTGTCACTTACCGTATGATTCTGACATGTTTAGATCATTCAGCTCAGGGGTCTCTTCTCTGACTCAGCTAGCTGCTCGTAAATTTCTCCACCTTGTCAATATAATCCCAAACTATCAAATAATTGTTTTAGAATATATATAATAACAATTTAGAAAGATAAAATTTTGGAATTTAGTAAATAGTTTTAGAAGTATCTATTTATTTTATTTATTTAATTTTATTAAAAAGTAGATATTATATATATTTTTTTTATTGTAATCATTATTCATATACGTATACAGGGGTATTAAATCGAAAAAGGATTTCGAGATGAGAAATCAGCTGGCAGCTATGGCGCGCCATATGCCCAATAACCCCGAAAAACACGGTTTATCGCCGATAAACAAGGTTTATCGACGAAAAACAAGGTTTATCGAGCGAAAAACAAGGTTTATCGAGCGATAAACCTTGTTTATCGTGAGAAACTCTGTATATCGACTGATAAGCACAGTTTCTCTCGATAAACAAGGTTTATCGACGATAAACAAGGTTTATCGATAAACAAGGTTTATCGAAAAACACGGTTATTCGTATTTCGTTAGGAGAGGGCGCTTTTTAAAGTTGCACCCAGCTAGCTCAGAGCACTGCTCCGCACCTGCGCTTTACACCGTAGAATATACCAACACCGTAACACTTGCTCGCGCTCATGACCACGATCGACATTTTCTGAGTGGAGGTATGGCGAAGTATTCCAGGCTTTTTCCCCAATTTTTGAAATGTTATGTTTATATATATCTCTCTCTCTCTCTTTCAAACTTTCTAGGTTTTCCCTTTCTCTTATCTCTCTCACTCTCCCCCTTTCTTTCTCTCACTCTCTCTTTCTCCTACCCTCTCAATATAACCCTTCTGTCTTTCCCTCTCTTTCTTCTCTCTTTCCCTTTCTCTTTCCTTTTTCTTTCTCTGCACTCCCTCTCTGCCTCCTCCCCTTTTATCTCTTTCCCCCGGTATGAGAAATAGGGTAGAGATAGATGGTTGGAGAGAGAGGAGAGATAAATGAGAGATAGAGGAGAGATAGAGCAGGGGAAAAGGAGAGATAGAGCGGGGATAGATGGATGGATATAGATGGAGAGAGAGAGAGAGAGAGAGAGAGAGGAGAGATAGAGGAGAGATATTTTAAAGATAGATGGATGAAGATAGAGGAGAGGTAGAGCGGGGATAGATGGATGGTTATTGAGGATAAATAGAGGAGAGATAGAGGAGAGATCGAGGAGAGATAGAGGAGGTATGAATGAGAGATAGCGGAGAGATAGAGCAGGGATAGATGGATGTAGAGAGAGAGATAGAGAAAGAGGAGATATAGGGTAGAGATAGATGGATGGAGAGAGAGGAGATATAAATTAGAGATGGAGGAGATAGAGCAGGGAAAGATGGATGGAGATAGACGGAGAGAGAAAGAGATAGGAGAGATAGAGCAGGGATAGAGGAGAGATAAAGGAGAGAATAGAGATGAATGAGAGCTAGAGGAGAGATAGAGCAGGGATAGATAGATGGAGATAAAGGAGATATAGAGCAGGTTCGATGGATGGAGAGAGAGGAGAGATAACGGAGAGATAGAGGAGAGATAGAGGAGAGAAATCGATCTATCCCCGCTCTATCTCTCCTCTATCTCTCCTCTATATATATATATATCTCTCTCTCTCTCCATCTATATCCATCCATTTATCCCCGCTCTATCTCTCCTTTTCCCCTGCTCTATCTCTCCTCTATCTCTCATTTATCTCTCCTCTCTCTCCAACCATCTTTCCCTGCTCTACCTCTCCTCTGTCTTCATCCATCTATCTTTAAAATATCTCTCCTCTATCTCTCCTCTCTCTCTCTCTCTCCATCTATATCCATCCATCTATCCCCGCTCTATCTCTCCTTTTCCCCTGCTCTATCTCTCCTCTATCTCTCATTTATCTCTCCTCTCTCTCCAACCATCTATCTCTACCCTATTTCTCATACTAGGGGAAAGAGATAAAAGGGGAGGAGGCAGAGAGGGAGTGCAGAGAAAGAAAAAGGAAAGAGAAAGGGAAAGAGAGAATAAAGAGAGGGAAAGACAGAAGGGTTATATTGAGAGGGTAGGAGAAAGAGAGAGTGAGAGAAAGAAAGGGGGAGAGTGAGAGAGATAAGAGAAGGGGAAAACCTAGAAAGTTTGAAAGAGAGAGAGATATATATAAACATAACATTTCAAAAATTGGGGAAAAAGCCTGGAATACTTCGCCATACCTCCACTCAGAAAATGTCGATCGTGGTCATGAGCGCGAGCAAGTGTTACGGTGTTGGTATATTCTACGGTGTAAAGCGCAGGTGCGGAGCAGTGCTCTGAGCTAGCTGGGTGCAACTTTAAAAAGCGCCCTCTCCTAACGAAATACGAATAACCGTGTTTTTCGATAAACCTTGTTTATCGATAAACCTTGTTTATCGTCGATAAACCTTGTTTATCGAGAGAAACTGTGCTTATCAGTCGATATACAGAGTTTCTCACGATAAACCTTGTTTTTCGTCGATAAACCTTGTTTATCGGCGATAAACCGTGTTTTTCGGGGTTATTGGGCATATGGCGCGCCATAGGCAGCTCAGTGCAGCGCAGCATCAATCTATGCGTTTGCCGGTGCGTTTGTAGGATATACTTAGCCAAAGAGAGATCAGTCCCGAAACTAAGCACACGAGCATATAGTGGCATAAAAGCATGTAGTTTTCGTACAGGAATACATCATCACATTCACGACATAAATAACAACTCTTTTCTTTCGTATTTAGCATCTGGCCCTTTTCTTCCTTCTTTTCTTTTGTTGGTCAATAGCATACATAGTCTTTGGGAAAATTGCGGGGTCTATCTTGAAATTATATTTGAGTCACATATTATAAGCTTTTCCAGCTTTTCCCTTGACGGTGAAAAGCTAGCATAGTTCCTGGGATTTATGGGATTCAATTCAGAATTTTGAGCCTTCCTGAACCTTTTCCAAAGTCTAAAATTTCATTATGGTATGTCTTTTTGCGGCGATGGGAATTATGATCAATTTCAAAATCCTTGTTAACTTTTTTCACGTGTTAATTACCCTATATGACAGTTGACAATTTTTTGAAGGCGAGGTTTCTTCGACTTTTGGAGCATTAATTCATGTCGGGATTCATGTGGTCTTTTCCACATCTTCAGATATTATGTTATTCACATTTTGCATAGTTTCAAAGAATACTACATATAGGCCCTTATAAGTTACTTATAAAATCATTCTTTTCACGTATATAGATCAGGGGATTCTGTCCAGCATGCATATAGGGGCCTCAGGCTCTCTCTCCCTTTTCTTTCGTCCCCCGCTTCTTTCGGCTTCCTTTTCCTTTTTTTTTCTCTCCTTATGATCCTCTTTTTCTTTTTTTCTCAGGCCTTCTTTCCTCTCTTCTCTTTCCTTTCTTTCCTTTCTTTTCCTTTTTCTTTTCTTTCACATTCCCTCTCCTTTCCCCCCTCACCCTTTTCTCATATTTCCCGATAGCAGCGCAAATTTATCCTGATAGGTGGGGGGGGGGGGGGGTGTCGCTTGTCCAGTTAAAAGGGCAACCTCTCAGATTTGAATGGAGACATTATCAAAGGTGCAGGGGGCACTTACTGGAGATTAAAAAGGGCACTTATGAGGATAGAAAATGGACACTGTCTTATTGCAAAGGAAAATTTGGAACTTGTCAAAATTAAAGGGGCACTTATCAGAGGTGAAAAGGGGGAAGGGGCACTTTTACAAAGTAATAGGGGCGCTTTTTAAAGTAAAAGGGGCAATTTTCCTATGTAAAAAGGGGCCCTTCTTACAAAGTCAAAAGGGTACTTTTCCTATGTAAAAAGGAACACTTTTGGGGTACTTAATTGAAAAAGTGTTAGGGGGATTTTTACATGCAATACAAAATACATAACTATGTGAACAACAAAAACAGTGGCAATTGAAATATATCAAAGACGTTTCGGTTGATCATTAAGAAGGATTATGGCCCATTTATCATTGTAATGGGAGATGTTAATTGTGATCTCTTAATTTCCCGACTTTATTATTTCGAGCAAGTGAGACCTCAGAATGCAAAAGAGTTGTGAATGGTTCCTCCACATTGAATGATCATATATAATTATACTAACCAACTATATTGATAAAACAAAGTCGTTTGGTAAAATCAGTAACCGCCTTATATGCTATGAGTTTTCTGGTTAGGAAATCACATCTTGCTAATACAAATGAAGAAAAAAATGTATGAAACATTTAGAAATTGTAAAAGATAATCGATATTGAGGATTTTAAAAAAGTTGTTATAAACCAAAATTGGTATGGTATAGACGATTACGAAGCCGTGAATAAATGGGAATAACTTTATCAAATATTTTAGATAAGGATATAATACTCAGGCGCGGATCTACGGGGGGGGTTTAGGGGGTTTAAACCCCCCCCCTTGGGCGGCCCAAAAAAAAAAAAAAAAAAAAAAAAAAAGGGAAAAAAAAGAGAAAAAAAAGAAAAAAAGAAAGAAAAAAGAACGCACGCTGGAGAGAAACCCTTTCAAGTGCAAATATTGTGAGAAGATATTCAACTCATCTGGTAACTTAACCAAACACATGATAACTCTGGATATAACTGTGTATTTAACTGTTACTTGATTTAAAAAGACGTTATCATGCACTGCTTTTTATGGTCTCCATTGTGTTAATAGATGCCAGGAAAACATCACTTACGGGGTTCAAATAAACACCCCAAAAAAAATCGGCTCGCCGCTTCGCGGCTCGTGGACGATGCTCTGCATCGTCATTATTTTATTTAACTGTTACTTGATTTAAAAAGACGTTATCATGCACTGCTTTTTATGGTCTCCATTGTGTTAATAGATGCCAGGAAAACATCACCTTACGGGGTTCAAATAAACACCCACAAAAAAATCGGCTCGCCGCTTCGCGGCTCGTGGACGATGCTCCGCATCGTCATTATTTTGGTCAAACCCCCCCCTTAGCAAAAAGCTAGATCCGCCCCTGATACTCGATTTAAAACAAAACACAAATACTTCTCCATGGGTAAATTAATCTCTTTACACAATAAAGAAAGAGATAAACAATGTTCCGGAAAAGCTTAAGTTATAAAGACGAAACTATATAGTACAGTTGCCTCAAAGTCACGTCTGAAAATAGAAGGAAAAAAAGGAAGAAATTATTATTATAAAAGATTAAGTCAAAAAAGTAGAAGTGAATATTGGAGAGTTTCATTATCTATTATATCTCATGAATACGTTTTATCTTCTGTTCCTATATCTTTCTGACACTTTATCACAGCAAATGAGTTTAATATACACTTTGCCAATGTTGCGAATGATATATTTAGTGATGAAAAAGAAAACCATAGAGAAAAACACAGCACTCTCCCCTCGCCGAGCGTACTACGGAAGTAAGTCAGAGTAAATTATCTTGATACATTATTAAAGGTCTCTGTTTTGGAATGTCGTATATATCATCGCGCATATATAACGCCTCTGTTTATAACAGATCTAGTTCCTGAACAAATGCACTTGTACTTCTACTACTGTATGCTCTCTGTATTAATTATCTTACAAAATGGAGATCAAGACGCTATGTATTCTGTTGATGTTCGTCGGTATAGCTGTAGCTGTCACAAATAGGATGGAAAAGGGAATGGCAGGGGGTATCTTTGACTCTGCTAAACCGAAGTCGGTTCCGCAAGACGTTGTTGAGAGTGCACTGGTGAAATTCGAAAGTATGAGAGCCCGCCTGGAAGGGAGATATGGCTGTTCATTGACTAGGCCTTCTGTAACACAAGTAAAAGTTCAGGTATGTTGTTGAATTTGAAAGATAAATCTGATTTATTTTCAGAGCTGCTTATGCTAGTAAAACTGATAAATCTTTCGTTGTCATAGGCTAGCCTTACAAGTTACACTTACAGGCTTGGTGATTTATGAAATAGTCTGAATAGTATGATACTTTATAATATACACTCTAAATTCGAATTGATATTGAATATATATATATATATATATATATATATACCGGTATATATATAGACTCTACACATGTATATAGGCCTGTATATATTGTCTCTTTCTATTGATATGTTTCGTAAACTTTCAATTATCACCAAGCACTCCAGCTCAAAAATGCTCCCTCCCATCAAGTATTTTAAGCAGTCTCAAAAATATACAAACTTTTGTCTTCCACATAAACTACCTCGGTATGGGTATATATATAGAAGAAGGTACTCAGAATTGATGTCCAGTTGTCAATTCTGGCTGTATATGTTATTTAATGCATTGCCAGTCCTGTTTTGTGGATAACCCTCCGAACCGGTATGAGCAGTCGGCTGGTATTTCTCCAAGAACACCTGTTGCAAGGTGCAAGAAAGACAATGCATGCCATATGATTGATTTTTTGTTTGTTTTTGTATTCTCCATTTTATAGGTTGTCAGAGGCTTGATGTACCACGTTACAATCATTGCTGGGTTATCACAAACTCCAAAGGAAAGCAAATCTGTTCGACCAAAAGTTCAGAAGGTTTGTTCAAAGTGTTACCAAGTGAAGTATTACGGTACTCATAAGGGTATTAAATGCACATGCACATGTAGGCCTATAATGTCAGTTACCAAAGTAAAAAACAAAACAACAACAACAAAACATACATATTCACATATTCAAAAACTCACGCAGGTAACTGAAGTACATATAGATCACATTCTATTTTAACAAGCTATTTACCTGTTTATTTTACACTGTTTTGTAATGAGGATTCTTTTCCTGTAAAATGTCTATACAATATTCTTTTTCTATATTAAATCTCTTGAAATGTAGGATTTTATTGAGTGTAACATCAAGGTTTGGAGTCAGCCCAAGATGAATTCTGAAAGCTCTCTATCTCTGGAAGCTCAAGACTTTAGTATCAAAAAGGATTGCCAAGCATCGGATATGAAAGTAAGTGAAAAGCAGGTTTTGTATTACATTAAGTGTCTGAAGTGTTAAGTATGACATAAAGTGAATATGCGTAGGACCGAAGTTGCCATTTATTTATTAGGAAAAAATCATTCTTTTTTTTTGGTGGCGCTTTACTGGGTCACATCTGAACATATTTCCCACACCTTTCCACATTAAGTCTTTTAACGCCTGACATATTTTAAAGAGCTTCACTCAGCCAACTCACAGAAGTAGCCTGGTCCTTTAAACATCTTTATGTCTGCAAACAAGTTTCATCTGAACTGCAGTTACAATACATGGTTGTAGTACTAGAGCCAGAGGGCGGCCTATCATGGTGATCTCTTGGGTAGTTTCAGTTTCTAGTAAATCAGCTTCATGCCAGGATGATGTTGATCTTGGCATTCTTGGGGCTTTGTTTTGGTTTCGTCTGATGACACAATAAAACGATGAAGTAGAAATCATACACAACGTCAACACTTTCCTTCATTGGAAGTTCACTCACGACAATAGGAATAGTTGTGGGCTATACATAATGTGAAGTCCAGCTGTGGGCAGAAATTTTATATGAAAGAACCCCTCTTTGTTGTGTCTAAAAGAATTTAAAAATTCAAAGCGGTTTTGTCTTTTTGCCATCTGGCGATGAGCTGAATGGGGTGGAGGAGAAAGAAGGGGTAGTACAGTACGTACATGTAGGATTTTTATTAGTTTGTTTACTTTTGATTTACCAGTTATTTATGTTTTTAAATCAAATCTTTTTAATGATTTTTTAAAGTATTATTTATGCTATATTTTTCTCCAATATGAATTTTATGTTCTGCATCTACCAATAATTTGGTTTGTGACTTTTTTCCTTGGCTACTAAGTCTCCTTTGTTGTGCAAGGTTTGATCAATAAAGTGTTAATTTATATTGTGTGAAATTGAATCAGTATATGTAACATACAGAGCAAAAACAATTTTAGTTGATGAGTACACTTTAAAGATACCCAGTCACTATGACATTTATGACAATTTATGGACTAAATTAAATTATGGTCTTAAATACTTTAATGATAAGAAAACTAGTTTATTTGGTCTATTTTGATGTTTTAATAGACAAAAGAAATGGCTAACCAAGATATGAATTATTGTGATATTTAGGGAGATAAATCACTAAAAATGCACATTTGATTAAAGGTCATTCATTTTGCAATTTAAGCAGTGATATAAACAATTTGTTTTTGTTTATCAAAGTTTTTTAAAATATGTTATGGGACAATTTCACAAAACTAAATTTGCATTGTCTTGTCTTTTATACCGCTATCCAAGGATGAATACCGTGATCTGTTTGATAAGTTTCTGATGACATTCAAGAGGGAATACAGACAGAATGATGGCACAAATGGTAGGTCACCGCATATCATGGAAGAGAGAGAAGTTGCATTATAGATTATAAATATTACCCTTTTAATGCCTGATCCGCCCACCAAAGATGGTGCAGGAGGCATTATGTTTTCAGATTGTCCATCCAAGCATCCATCCATCTGTCCTGCTTTCTCACTATCACAATATCTTAAGGACCAATTGAGGTATGACTTTCAAACTTGGTAATAGCATAATTTGTATCACCAAAAGAAGATGATCTAAATAGATTTTGGAATAAGTAGGCCAAAGGTCATAGGTCATAGAAGTCAATTTAAGAATGTATAGGTATTAGCCTCACCATTGCGATGCCTCAAGAACCACTAGAGGTATGAGCTTCAAACCTGGTGATAGCATGTATCACCATAGGAACTTTGAAAATTCCTGTAATTAGACTATAATGTTTACTGGGATAATATTCAAAACCCTTCAACGTTTTTCATGTGCTTTCCGATAATACTTCGGTGGAGTTTCTATGGCAGAAATTGATTAATGGTGAAGAAGAAAATATACACGGAAAGCCTTGACTTTAAAAGTTCATTTTCCTATTAAAGCTGTATCAAGAGAGAAAGTGATAGCAATGGATGAACATGGCAAAGTCCATTGCCATGGAGAGTCATGAGATTTTGTTAGTTTCCTTTTCAAAATATTTATTACCGGTAGTATTTAGTAGCAGCATTTCCTTAAAAACAGACATGAGTTGGTATAGTGCCTACATTTGATATGTACCGGGTAGTGCAAAATTTAAATTCATGTGACGTGCTGCAGCTCCTAGAATTTTGGATTAACAGGATCACTATAAAATGAATTATGTAATGATGATTAACAAAAATATATGTTGTTTTGGGAGTCTGATTATGAATGGGGGAAATTCATAAATATGAAAAATTCTAATAAGAGTCTTGAAAAGTTTGTGATGGTTGCAATGGTACAAATGTAATTGAGCTCTTTTTTATCTAATCTATGATTTGATGGATACTTTATTTACTGTGGTGTGAATAATATTCTTTTTTTTTTATTACAAAGGAATACTATTTTTTTCTTTTTCTTATTTAATTTGTTCTTAAAAACTTCAGGGATTTTTCTTTTTGTTATATTTTAAACCAAATAAATACAGGTAATTAATTAAACTACTTTAACAACTGTGTTTCAACTATTACTTTCAACCTGTTCTATACTTCTTTTTCTCCGCCTTGCTCATTGCAGAATATGAATATCGCTACTCAGTCTTTGTGCAGAATATGTTGACTGTGGAGATGTTGAATCAGTTTGAGCAAGGAACAGCAAAGTATGGACCCACAAAGTTTGCTGACATGACAGGTTAGAATGTTTTAATGATTATACACACATATATATGCTACATGTAGTGGTTCAGCTATCTACATACAGCTCAGCACAAGAACCTTGTCTGTGGTTTTATATCAGATTTGATATAAACATTTTGATAACTGGTAAAGTTCTGCATGTGGAACAGACTCCAAAGCCATTTATCAATGTTTGGTATCTTTTTTGATCTGTTCTCCTCAACTATGTCTAAGCCTTATGTGAGCAAAACATTACCCATGTCAAATGTACGTTGGACACATACATGTAAACAAATAAATCAATTCTTTGTGCGTGAGCACTTATGCAACACATTGGCTTAGCATGTACAGAATTAAGCATCTTATAATCATCCTTCAAATTTTTACATTACGTTTTTATGACTGTTGGAAAGATTTGTTACGTAAATCAACTCAACTCTTACAAGATCCTTCTATCTCTTTATAAATTATTTTTAATGATAAGTTTTTCATTACAAGTACAGAAACAAGAGTTTATCACATTGTAATTTGTAGAATAAGTAACAAGGAATTTTTTTAGTTTGTGTGTGTGAATAACTAGCTTTCCCTCTTGTGGAGAAAACTTATATGACATTCCACATGCGTAAACAGATTTGAAAAAAATGTACATTATGCATTTGGGGCAAAAGATAACTTGCTGAATCAAATTTACCTGAAACATTAAGGTTGTGCTTAAACACAAATTTTATGTGTTTTTAATTTTTTTGTCAATACAGAGGCTGAGTTCCGTAAGTTACAGTCAGGCCCTCTCAAGAAAACTGGCATCAAGAAGCAGGCGGCCATTCCACAGGGTCCAGTCCCCGAGGAGTATGATTGGAGGACTCATGGGGCGGTCACTCCGGTCAAGAACCAAGGCATGTGTGGGTCTTGCTGGGCCTTCTCTGCCATAGGTAACATGGAAGGGCAGTGGCAGATCAAGAAAGGGGAGCTAGTATCATTGTCAGAGCAAGGTAAGGTGCAGTCACGCTTCTCAGCTGTAAATTGTTTGAAGAAAGCTTGTGTGGCGCTTATACAAGACCTTCATGGGGGGGGGGGTGATTATAGTTATTGTCATTGGGGTAACTGTTGTAGGGGTGTAATCGTGTAACCAAGATGTAATGTATTGGTGAGAACCCTGAATAATTTATTTTTGTGACAAAACTTTTCGTTTATTACTCAAATTTGGACATCAAAGCTCTAAGAATTACCTCTCCAACTGTTTTATTCATTTTGAATAAGCTTTGTTGGATGGCTCACGGCTTTAGTGAGTAAATTCAAGCCTATCAAATCCCTCAAGGAATACAAGAAAATCTATCTTTGTAGACAAATTAATAAGTCTTTTCAAACCTATTTTAATAAAATCACCAATAATGAAACAAAAATCAGTCTTCATAGACAGGTGTTCATAATATGTTGTTAAAGCAGTTTCGACATTTTTAACATTAAGTTTATTGCATGCTTTAAACAGAACCCTTACACAGATGTGCAGCATCTCCTTCTGATAATTGATAATTTCATCCATGAAGACCTTCTCATCCTAATACTTCCCCCCTCTCCCTTTTTTCTACAGATCAATCAAGGCAAAATATACAGAATTTTAAAAATCTTTTTAGGACACAGATGACGCTTTGAAGGGAAATTGAAGTAATCGATTCGTGCAGATATTATCCTATGGATCTTCTTCACATTTATAGGATTTTTTTCCTTCTTTCTATGTATTTATTTGTATTTATTTATATTTATTCATTTACAGAGCTGGTTGATTGTGACAAGGTTGATGGGGGATGTGAAGGAGGAGAGATGAGCGATGCTTATGAAGCTATCATCAAACTGGGTATGAAATAAATATCAGTTTATGTTTGTCCAACTTACACATTACATTCAGCATGTAAATGCAGCATAGACTATTTCACCAAGAAGATGCGTAAAGTTTTATTCAAATTTTGAATACACAAAGTTGATATTAGCATAAACTGAATAGATTTGGGAGTTAAAAGAGGATACAAGTTTCATAACCTGAATTGAGGACTAAAAGTTGTTTAGCTTGAAGTTGATACAGCAGTACGATCATTTTTTTCCAAAGGCGCTTGTTTCTACATAGTAGCGTGTGAAATTCTCACTTATTCAAATTTTCCTGTTGATTGTATTGTCATTGTTTTGGTTTGATCAGGAGGAGCCATGAGCGAAGAGAAGTACCCATACCGTGGAGAAAATGAGAAATGCAAGTTCAACATGACTGAAGTCCGAGTGAAGATTAACGGTTATGTTAATATCTCCAAGAATGAAACAGGTTAGACTAATAGTATGGAGTAAAGACATGACAAGTATTGTGTTTGTAGATGTGAGTGATTGAAAGGTATGAGAATGCACACTTTGATCATTCTAAATATTATTCACTTTCTTGATATAAAAGATACAATTACAATCAACTATTAGATGATTCGTCATTGGTTCATTCTTTAAAAATATCTGAATGTAGGTTTACTCTTGAATTGCTGTAGGCAGTTTGATCTGGCCAAGCTATAATATGATATCTGATATATTTGATTGTTTTACTTTGAAATGTTTGGCTTTCATGGTGAAATTTTAAATGAGTTAATGAATGGTGAAGTTTAATACTATTGAACAATGTTTGTATCAAAACAATGAAAACATAAAATAACCATCTTTGGATGTTATTTAACAAATTTAGTTGCGAGTCATATCTGATGGCATTGTACTGGCTAATTTGAATGCTGAATTACTGACCAAATTCTGCTGACAGCCCTTGCAAATTCAGATAGTTGAGGTTAACTACAGTAACCGGAAACCGGATATGGTACTAATATCATTTTTAATTTGCAACTGCAGAGATGGCTGGATGGCTTGCAGCACATGGACCTATCTCCATTGGTATTAATGCCCTAATGATGCAGTTCTACTTCGGAGGAATCGCTCATCCATGGAAGATCTTCTGCAGTCCTGATTCCTTGGATCATGGTGTCCTCATTGTTGGCTACGGTGTCAAAGGTTGGATTTGATTTCATCAGGTTATGTCTAGAGAGGAGGTTAGAAGGAAAGGGGAGGAGGGATCTAGAAGGCTGGCGAGAGGAAGAGGGGAGAGGGAATGCTGGTAGGGAGAGTGAGGAAGGGGGAGACAAGGGTTGGGAGAGGTGGAATTTGGAAGAGAGAAGGTAGATAAGAGGCAAGAGGGTAGGGAGGGAAATTGGAAGGAGAGAGGAGATGAAGAGAGGGAAGTGGGTGGTTGCAAGAGTTGGGAAAGAGAGAGGAGCGGGGGAGGCAAGAGTTTGGAGGGGATTTAAAAGGGGATAAGGGTTGGAGGATGTGGTACATGTAATTGAAAAGCAAGGAAGGGTCAGCTGATGAGGGAAACTTATTCTTACTAGAAAGCAATCAATGATTTAGGCTTGATTTAGGCTCTTATACCGGTGTGTTGGCTCAGTCAGTAGAGCGTCCGCCTCACAAGGGGGAGGTCGTGGGTTCGAACCCCGGCCGCGTCATACCAAAAGACGTTAAAAGGCGGGAGTTGCTGCTACCTTGTTTGGCGTTCAACAATAAGGGATAGAGCAACGTCGATCTGGCGCTGCTCAGTGGCTGCCAGGCTCACGATCAATTGGGCAAAAAGAATTTCCATTTTCGGTTTAACTTAATAAAATTTGGAGTGGACTTTAAAGATTATTATTATTATTATTATTATTATTATTTATTGCAAAGAAGGAGAATTAATTAAAGAAGTTGATACAATGATGAAGGAGGAAGAAGGAAGCAGTGGAAAATAGGAAGAGGAAGCTGAAGAAAAGATGAAGGAAATGAAGGAGGAGAAGAAGAAGAAGGTGAAGAAAAAGGAAATATGAAGTATTAAGAGTGAGAAGTAAAGGAAAACATAGGGGAAGTTGATGGGGATGAAGGAACAAAGAACATGTGATACATCATCATAACATCAAACAAATTGATTTACTTGTGTTTCTAGATGGAGAGCCATATTGGATTGTAAAGAACAGTTGGGGGAAAGATTGGGGTGAAGAGGTGAGTTTTCATTACTTCTTTGTCATTCCATGTAATAACCTCATTTCGTAAGCTCATGAAAAAAAAGAGAGAAAAGTTTGAAGAGATAAGTGAATTCTTTTAGGCTCTCTAAATGTATGTTAAGTGATTTCTAGTAATGAAATTGATAATCTGAATAAAACTTGATATGTTGCCGTCATTTACTGTGGGTATTCCCCACTTTTACATTTGATGTCCAGTGAAGCAATGTAGCTATTTATTATTGATATCAAAAAAGCTGTTATTTACTAATTACCCCACCACTTAGGTGAGGCAATTTCACTCAAAACAAAAACAAATAGAAAACAATCATTTGAAATCTTAATACCAAATTCCTGGTATTACATTGATGTGTTTACCAAATCATGGACAAACAGGATCATATATACTCTACAATGTCCCCATCAGTAGCTTATTTACAATTACAATAAATATGATAACATTATCTAAGATTCTTGTTGTGATCTAGTGATCAAGGCCCCCCCCCCACCATTTTTTTTCTTCAGAGAACTGCTCCTAGGGGGCATGTACCCCTTCCAAAAGTGAAAAACAGACTAGTTACACTCGAAAAGGAATTTAGAAGATATGAAAGGGTCATTTCAAACATCTTACCCCAAATCTGTGCCCCCTTCAATACTTGACCCACGCTATGCCATTTTCAAACATCATGCTAGATATTGCATCTCCATCTCTACCCCCTTAATAACTTTACAGCATCACTAAAGAATATAATTCCAGTTTCTTTTGTTTGCTTTATTTTCTAAACCTTTCCACCCACTATACAGACATTAATCAATATTTTATGTGCAAATATTTTGGATTTTCTCTTCTTGTTGTATTTCGTCATAATGCATGTTGCTTTAGAGCCCCACTGCACTACTTATAGCTAATTGCGCCCTTTATATAGCAAATGCCTAATCGGTGACCAATGATCACCCATGATCCCCTTTTTATATGTTAATTGCGAGCTGATTTAATGAGATAACCACCTGTCAGTGATTATAATAATAATAATAATAATAATATTTATCTTTTATATAGCGCTTAAGACAAATGTCACTACCGGTAAGCGCTTTACAAATATACTATTACCCCGGTCATTGGATTCAGTGCTTGCCCGCACACACTGTGTGCACAATCTCCACTCCCTGGGGAGCATTCCAGTCAGGCGTTACTTGACGCTCAAAAACTGTTTGACCAACAATGCAGGGAGGTCTAATCCCTCATGGCAAAACTAGTGCAGAGGGGCTTTAAAATTCTATGCAAGGTTTGCATGTCTTTAAGTGTCGATAAATAGTTAAAAAGAAATTGAAATTACTTGAAATTTTATGTGGTATTTGTGGACTGATTTTGCTATTGAATTGCTCTTGTTTCAGGGATACTATCTGGTTTACCGTGGGGACGGAACATGTGGTCTGAATCTGGATAATACCTCTTGTGTTGTGGACTAGAACAACACTGGCTTCTACATCAATATGGAAATCAAATCAAATACGAAATGGTAGTGAACATTTTCCATTGAATTGCCCATATCAAGAAGAAAATGAAATATTATTCTAACTTGTGGCATAGAAGAGAGGGAACCACATTTCGATTGGTATATATTAGCAGATGCCATATAATAATAATGACCTAATGGTATCTATACATCTAAAAGAACCTAATTGTACAGACATTTTATAGAAACAACTTTCCACTTATTGCAATAGAAAATATTTCTACTTTTCGTATAATAGCATCATAAAAAATGCACTTATAATATGTAAATAGTTTGTATACATGTAGCTTGCTTTAGCTGACAAAGCAAGGGAATTATATTTAGAATTAGGTGTATTTCATTCCAAGTAATATTCAAGCCTTTAACAGCATATGTCATCTACATTATGTTCATTGTAAGATCTCCTATTCTGTGATATTTACCAAAGTTCTATTTTATATAATAATGAAAACTGGTATCATGTAAAAGACCTCAGGGTTCCATGATGCTTTGTGGTTATAACCATAGGCAGTATGCCCTTGTGGATGGATTTTACCATCATGTTTGATGTGTGAATTAGTGTAATAATAATAATAATAATATTCCGCCTTTATATAGCGCTTAATACATCTATGATGTCTCTAAACGCTTTACAGATACACTATAAATAAATGATAATAGATTTTATTTTCATATTACAAAGGTGTAGTCTAGATATCATGATAGCACAAGATGGTTTTGAATTTTTATGATACTTAGAGATGACTGATATATATTTCATGTTGTTGATAATTATGCAATGTTATGAAGCTGTAAATGAACACAGGTTAATGGAACTTGTGTGGTGTTGATTTTGGCATATCAAAGCTATTCTGGACCCTGTTTCATAAGACTTGTAATCAATAACAAGATACCTTAATTGTTAAAAGCTACTGAAATCCTTACCTAAGATTTGCTATGAGCAAATATGTCATCGATCTATAGCAGTTGTTATTGACAAAATAGTTGTATGAAACTGGGTCCTTATGATTATGTCATTTCACACAGTAATGCATTACTCTTTTTTACAAAAATTTTCACTTTCTACATTATAATGACATAGATTATTTAGATCATTTTTGTATATTACTCAATGTTATTATACTCGGTTTTCAGAGCTTTTGTATGTAATAAATGAAAATTAGTTTTGTGCATTTGTGCACAGTATATTTTAAGAGCTACTGTCTGAGAGAATCATGCAAATGGGTGCCGAATTTTCAAGTATGATCAAGTCCTATGAAGTATTTACAGCAAATATCCATGAAACTACTGGACCATTTCTATTTGCAATTTTGCCAACCCTTCTCAAAATACACCCCCCTGTCGTTCATTTTTTTAACTTTTAATTTATGAAAAATGCCCAACTTTATGCAAATATTTTGCATGTATGAGATTACCCATTCCTTTTTTTTTATTTTACTAATAAAATGTCTTTACCTTGCTTGGAAAGTTTCTGTTTTTTCAATATTAGAGAAATTTGAAGAAAAAAGGTGATTTAACTGAGTATAAAATAAATGGCCAAATTTTTTAGGAGGAAATTTTTGGTCAGAACATGTCCTCATATATCCACTTTCGATGTCCACTTTCGATTTCAATTTCGTAAGTGATATCTTTTATCTTGCATCTAAATAAATCTCTTTCTTGTAATAATGACTTGATTAGACATCCTTTGTTAAACCAATGCTGTTTAAATTTGCATTCCAACATACTAGATTCATTTAAATATCTTATGTGTAGTGGTTAAATAACTATTATTTCATTATTATGTTCTTCTGTTATTGTTTGTTAACCTATATGTCAAGAATGTCTATATTTTGTATTTTTCATATGTAAAAGATTTTGCAATTCGGCTATGAAATTTTTACTAATAAACCATTTAATTTTCAATTCATGATTTAAAAAGTGAGAAGTCTCTTATATGTCTGTTTGACGGAAGTCCCCTAAATATATTTTAAAGCAAAATGCCAATAATCAAAAGGATAGACCTTCAAGTTGATTTAAGGTATGATCATTGAAATATTAATGAATTTACACCAGATTTACAGCTCGATCGAAAACCACTCCAGGATCTGAAACCTGGAGTCAATTAACTTTGGGTTGGTACACATCCCACAGTAAAGTCAGCTTTTAAAAAGTTGTGCCATTTGAGATATGTTACCTAAAAAATAGCCCCAAAATAGGGATTTGTCCATATCTCCTAAAATTGGCATCACCCCTAAGGTAAAAATGGAATGATCCAATAAGTCGTTTTGAATATTATTAACACAGTTCTAAAGGAGGATACAAGGACACGTCCTGCCCATCTTGTTTGAATTACATGAACCTAAGTATCAAAGTACATTTACTGCTGTTGAAATTTGATTTAAATTTCAAAATTCATATCTTTTAAACCAGCATTTTTCAACCTTTTGTTCGGGTCACTGCACCCTTTTTAGAAATGCATGTATAAAGTTTCGGGGTCACCCAAATTCTAAATTCTAAATTCAGATCATCGCTCTGGTACTCGCGGGGGTACTCGCCAATTTACATGTGCATGCCAGGGATCCTGTCTATAGCATGTCTCTGCATATACACAAGATGTAGACGGGTATACTTTCCAAAAGTTGGGAGGGGGGGGGGGTGGCTGACGTATCTTGCCCAAATATTAACCATCCCGTTTCTAGATTTTGCGAGGGAATGAAGTGAACGAGCAAAAGATGACACCTTTATTATTGTCATCGAAATACACTACACATTTGTAGATATGAACACCTCGCTGCGGAATACAAGAAAAAGGGTTTTATTAAACACATTTTATCGTCGCAGTCTTACAACTGAATTGCCATTGGAAGACAATTTAAAAATACGTGTATTTACAAGTTAAAAGTGCAATAGTCTTGGGACTATATATAAAAATATCATATTAAAACTCTATAGAGTATGGAAAGGAAGAAGGGATGAATGAGGTATAGGTGCAAAGTGAGAAAAGAGTGAAAGAAAAAGAAAGGAAGGGTAAGTAAGAGGAATATTTGGGTACCTCACTGCTTGTAAGTAAGGATATTCAGGTATTTTTCTGCCTAAAACCATCACGTATCTAAATTTTGTGAGTGAGAAAAGCGAGCGAGGAAAAGGACAGACACTATTTTATCTTTAAAATGTCGTTTTCCCATCAAAATACAGAAGATAACAATCGGGCACCTTGCCGCCCAAAATCAACACGATATTCAAGCACCTCGCTGCCTGAACATGAGATGATGGTTACTGGAATATCGGAAAACAACCCAACCCCCCCCCCCCCCCACCTCCAAGCCCCCGCCTTATACCCCTATGCATGCACACACAACCAATCAGAGTATATACACAGGAGTGTCTGAATCCAAGACATGAATGCGGTCTCTAATACTTCGTTTTCATGGAATCTTTAACAAATATATTTATCAACTATTGCTTTTAGAATTATATATATATATATATATATTATATATCGAATCAATTGTCATGTTAGTTTATACAAAACAAATCGAGAAAATATAATACGAAATGTTATTTGTTAATTACCTTGTGTTATATTTGCCAATGCTGATTAGCTTTTTTGTATGATCTCTATCGTAAATTCGTCGCAAGTCGACTATACCGCGATGTGTTTTTTGTTTTGTTTAATCAATAAACCATTTATCTATCTATTCCAAAAATGTAGTTTTCAAATTACTTAAATTTCACTCTCGGCAATCCAGTTGAAACACGCTGACTAAGTCTACATAATAATTCAGCTGCAACGTTCTAATCTGTATGGCTTACATGTTTGTTTGTTTTTTATAAGTATTTCCCTTGATAAAGCAATACATGTATAACACTTTGAAGAAATGCATTTTAACCAACTTTGTAGTTTTATTCCAAATTTTCTGAGGGCCTCTCCCTTCCTTAGGGACGGCAATGCTACTACAGTGTATACATTATTCATATCCTTACCAAGTTGATAAGTTGTTTAAGTTTGTTTTCTTGAAAATGTGACATAGTACAGCTTACATCTAAAAGTATTTAACAAAGACCCCAGGCGCGGATCTACGGGGGTGGTTTAGGGGGTTTAAACCCCCCCCCCCCCTTGGGCGGCCCCCCCCCAAAAAAAAAGGGAAAAAAAAGAAAAAAAGAAAGAAAAAAGAACGCACGCTGAAGAGAAACCCTTTCAAGTGCAAATATTGTGAGAAGATATTCAACTCATCTGGTAACTTAACCAAACACATGATAACGCTGGATATAACTGTGTATTAAACTGTTACTTGATTTAAAAAGACGTTATCATGCACTGCTTTTTATGGTCTCCATTGTGTTAATAGATGCCAGGAAAACATCACTTACGGGGTTCAAATAAACACCCCCCAAAAAATCGGCTCGCCGCTTCGCGGCTCGTGGACGATGCTCCGCATCGTCATTATTTTGGTCAACCCCCCCCCCCCCTTAGCAAAAAGCTAGATCCGCCCCTGGACCCTAATTCAACCAGTTCACCTTTCCTTCTTGAGTGAGTTACGAAAAACTCAAAAACATGGTTTGCTTCAAAGTACATGTGTTAAATTATAGACTTAATATTTGTTCAATAATAATGAAAACAAAATGATACACGAGTTCAGGTGTTTTGTTCAATATTTA
The DNA here is from genome assembly GCA_035222895.1 of Strongylocentrotus droebachiensis. NCBI lineage: Eukaryota > Metazoa > Echinodermata > Echinoidea > Camarodonta > Strongylocentrotidae > Strongylocentrotus > Strongylocentrotus droebachiensis. The sequence continues at coordinate 400,430 of JAVYIG010000029.1, forward strand.
CACGAAAGCAACGAAATGCAAACAAAATGACCCCGCCATAATCCCTTTTCATTCGACATTAATGGTGCATGAACCAAGAAGTTGTAATCAAGCAAAGGCACGTGGCTATTTTAAAATCACACCTACAAATCGTTGGTCTGTAACGGTCTATCCTATACGTAAAATCGTAACGTAGAATCTATTACTAATGTGTTAACAACAATGAGTTCAAGTTCAAGTTCAAGTTTTATTTCCACATCTGATTTAAAAAAACACAAGTACAGTTTATATGCATAATATAATATATATACATTAACAAACGTTAAAATGAAACATCTTCAATTTAAATCATAATGTGGTGGGAAAAAACAAAGGCCAATGGCCTATTAAGGTTATTCCCAAAGATAATACAATTTACATAAAAAGTTACTTAAATTTATTAAAAATGAGATTAAAATATCAAGGTAAAAGTAACACAAAGCATTAATAAGCAAAACTAAACCGGACAAATCCATTACAAAAAGACAAGAAACAGAAAAGGCATTTATGTAAAAAATAATACATATTCATTTACAAGATATTTCTTAAGTTTTCTTTTAAAAATTGAAACTATTGGGCATATTTGGAGTTCTTGGGGTAGTTTGTTCCATAATTTTGGTCCGGCATAAAACAATTGTTGTTCTTGAGAAATCATAAGTAAACATTGGCAGGTGGAAAAGATTTAATTGACGAGCTTCATAATAATATTCACATTGCTATTACAAATAAAACAATCATCTAGAAACTTTGGAAGTATATTATTTTTAGAGTAAGAAATCATAAAGATACCAATCTGTTGCTTATGTATATCATAAATTGTTAATATACTATGTTTTTAAATATAGGAGCAGTGTGGAAGAAAGGATGTAAGTAAAAAATAATTCGTATTGCCCGTTTCTGAAGGATTAAAATCCGATTTAAATGAGTTTTAGCACAATGATGAATATATAACTCCCAGAACTCACCAGAATTACATAATGAAGCATTATTACTATTATAGGCCTAATTACTATATTCGAATATAGAAAGCATAGGCAGTGTGGTCGGGTAACCACCCTGGGCCCCGTTTTAATCAAGAGTTGATATTAATTTTAATAAACTATGTACATAAGAGATAGGAGACTGCAAACTTGTTATTGATTGGAGGACTTGCGATTGATTTGGATCATTCGCAATTCTTTATAAAAACGGGACCCTGGTTAGAAAATAGGCGTACGGGCAATCAGGGGGGGGGGGGGGCTGATGTTTTTTGCCCGGATTCCTAAAGTTTTGTGAGCGAGTAAAAGTTTATGAAATTGTAAACTGCTGGTACATTACGGGTGTGAGTTTTTAAGTTATTTTGTTTACCTCCTAAAGCTTTACCTGGCACCACTCACAACCCCTCCTCTTCCATGCACACCTGCCCCGTCCCCATCCAGCCCCCGCCCCGCCACAGAGCTTTTCGGACATCACTCCTCCGGACAAGAATCACCATCGCATGTTCCAGTGCTATGAGCAGCTACTTGGTCGGCTAACATCGTCTTTAGCATCGACAGCTCAACTAGAAATAAAGAAAAGGAGTGATGATATCGTCATTTAAGCCGTGTATAATAGGAGACAAACACACAGAAGATAATGAGAGGGAAAGGGAGAGAGAGAGAGAGAGAGGGGGGGGAGAGAGAGAGAGAGAGTGAGAGAGAGGGGGGAGACACACAGAGAGAGAGAGAGAGAGAGGGGGGGAGAAGCTCTTGGATTTGTTCTTGTCTTTTACTTAATAAGATTATAGTTTTATTCGTTGTCATATAAAGATGTCGAACAGAAGAAAATTATTGTTATTGAAATGCGGAAGTTTTTCATCAACCATAATAAAGGTCGCAATTATAAAAAGATAACACGTCTTAAAGTTTAGATTATAAAACATCATGGAAAGTACCATGTCATTTAAGTTCTTAAATTATGCATACACATGAGATGAAGAAACTACTATGACTATATTCAAGCATAATCTATTAAGAAAGAAAATAAAGCATATCAGAAATCACGGAAATCACTGTAAGTTATGTACACCCACATGATTGGGCCATCATCTTTGGAAAGATAGTGGTCCAGAAGTGACACTCCTTGGCTTTCATTACACCTTCCCTCGTAGGGAATCCATAATCCAATTCTTTGTAGTAGGGTTGTTCATTTGTAAACGGTTGCCATTCCTCAAGATCGAGCGGGTTATTGACTTCCTTTGGATCTTGAGATGATAAATTGGGATTCCTGTAAAGAGATCATTGAGAGAATCGGGGACAACCATGTTTTAGAGGGGGCTTTAAACAAAGCCTCACATAGCTCCAAAAATGGGAGACAGTCGCGAAATATTCCACACGCACCCAGGAACGATTTTTGTTTTCACTGGAGCTGCTGATGAAAGGGATATTTTAAAGGGTGTCTTTTCGATTAAAAAATAAATCTTTTACATAACTATTTACTGTACCCTCAGCATTCACCGAGCACAACCCAACACGTTCCACGCATCCAAGTACTCCAGAACCCTGGCACCGGCCCCAGAAACCCTGCAACTTATAGTAGCACACCAACAACTCCAGCAACCTAAGTGAAATAATTAGCTATGTATTCATCAGCCCCCCTCAACCCCTCCCCCCCGGACAATTCACGATTTTGTGAGATCTATAGGTCTTTAAATTCCATTTATAGACCTATGAAGTTGCGAAAGAACTGTGTCTATATAAACTGACTTCCGATACCTACATCAAGATAATAAGCCTAATTAAAACTTTTTGAACTGAAGAAGCATACAAGTTTTACCCTGTTTTTGCGAAGTTAGACCAGTATCGCATGATCTGTCTGGACAAGGCCGCCTCCTCAGCCCCATCGAAGAATCCAGACATGCCCTTAGGACCATCTTCCCTCTCACGCAGTAGAGGACTGCCAAAGACATACGGGACATCCTCTACATGAGTTGCTCCTGCCCATTTCAGAGGACCCAGGGCCGAGTGAGAAGGGGCGTGTGTCATAGTGTAGCGGTAGACCGTTTCACCCGCCGTTGACATCAGATTGGAGAACGGATTGACCGGGCAAGAGATTATAGAATCGAAAGCGTCTGCCAACTCCTTAAAGTAGTCAGTTTTATCTCCTGTAATCTTTATTTATAAAAAGATATGCCTCAGTTATAGACATTGCATCATTGTTAAGTTTAATATTCATAATCTACACAGAGATTGATATGAGGAAAAATAACAAGTTTGTCATGTCATGTATACACAGATTCCGGATTTATCGGTAATCATTATGAAATTTATCTATGCTATTACGAGAAATTACTTTCTTATTACGCAAGCGTTCGAACAAAATCACTAGTGATCAAAGGGGAAACTATCATCCCATCATATACCTGTACGAAAATTAATTTTATAATTGGAAATACTTTTTCCTTGAAATTTTACGCTGGTGGCAGACTTCTCAGATAAACAAATTTTACATCGACAGTGGATTAAGGGGATTGGAAATATTATTATGCTTCAGCTTTGAGAGATCATAAGTGATGTATACATACATGTTCCGAGTCATAGAGCACAAAGACAATCGTATCTAGAATAAGCGGATCATCAATCTTGAAGAAGTTCGCAAGATGATTCTTGAAGTCGTCGAGAGTTAAAACAGGAGGAGGGATGTCTTCAGTGGAAGCGAAACTGGCAAAGATGGTGAAACAGGACCCTTCGTTGAGTAAGTCCCCATGGAGGACGTTATCAACGTTCACATGTCCTTCCTGCATCAGCTTGAGGGGTGTGTCGTGTAAAAAGTGCCCATCCACAACGGGGGCGAATCCTATATGACCTGGGTGCTATCAGATGAATTTTTTAAAGGTAAAACCAACAAAGATCGTTAAATAGATCACAAAAGGTGTCCCCTCTTAACTTGATAAAAGGGGTAGGGATGCAGGTGCATTATGGGACCCCCTCCCAGCTCTATCCAAGTCTGATGCCACATTCCATTCAAAGATGACTATCGTCATTAATATAATTTTAGCTAATCAACATAAAAATGCAAAGTTGTGGAATGCTCATAAAAATTTCGCATCTGTACACTATAGAAAAGGGCCCCAGAAACTGTAGAATTTACCCAATATTTATACTAAAATAAACAAAGTTTTTAAACCCAATATTTACCGAACAAACATACATGTTCCCTTTTTTCGCCTACTATTGGGTATATCTTCTTTAACTCTTCAAAGATTGAAGCTGTCAGAAATATTTTTCACAAATTTGGTAAAAAAAATGTTTTTGAAAAATTGAATGGAAAACGATATATAATACTTTCCTATAAATATCAAGGGTATTCATATACATGTACATACCACGTTCATAATAATATATCCATCCTTCAAGTCTTCCAATGATCTTCCTCTCAAACAATCCGCAAGATCCTTGCTTTTTTTGAAGTCACATCCGGCTCCTTTTCCAAACTCGAATGTCTTCTCGACGAGGTCGGTATTACCCATGTTGAAAAGGGCGTTCCCACTCTAGAATAAAATTAAACATCGTACAGTTTCTTATTCACATTTCTTCCCATTTAAAGGCGTGGTCACACCGAAAAAATGCATATTTGTGCCACGACACTACAGACAATTTGGGCAAATCATGGGTCATCGGGAAAACCGTGCATGGCATCGACTTGCCATCGTGAGGCAAAATTGGACATGCATCTTTTTTTTCGACGATTTTCTTTTTTGGGTGGTATCTATGTCTTGTGGCTGTCGTGAGTCTGTCTTACGACTGTCGTGCGATAAATATCTAGTCGTGGATACCAGAACAATTTGTTTAGTGAAACAATCTTACGACTGTCGCAAGGCTATCCTATAAGACAGTTGCAAGATTGTCTCACGAATATTATATTTCGTAAGAGGCTCGCACAACATTGCAATTTTGTCGTGCGTTAGATATTGCGTTAGTCTTGCAACATATTTCTTCTTGAGAGGCATCCTGGATATATATTCGGTAGAGCTGTTTTCCACTGAAAAAATCTCGAGAGCAACTTGGCAGGCAACAGACCAGGCCTCATTATTTAGTCGGGAGAGTAAACCACGACCTGGTCACGTGAAAAAAACTCGGCCGACAATACCCGACAACTCGAGATGGTCCCACGACTATCGAACGACTGACTTACTTGCGACACACACACGACATATCTTTTTTTCTGACGCGTCCCTATCGCCAAACCATCTTTAATGTGTCGTAGCCCTTGTGACTACTCGAAATAGATTTCGGGCATGTTGCAGGGCCTGGCCACGAGTCCACGACACACACTTTAAGGGTCTACCCGCGTCTACCACGACAACATTTCGTTCTGTCCGTTAATACCGAGGGATCACTAAAGGGCGATTCCGTCCCGTACGTCATAGCTTATGTCATCTTTCAACGTATTTGATCTAAAAATGAAGAATCTCTTGCAGGCGCGTACGCAGGGTGGGGGGGGGGGGTGTTAACCCACCCCCTTTTTTTGTTTTTGTTTGTTAATAAAACAAAACAAAAATGTGGTAATGGGTGACCCCAAAAAGGCGACCTCCCCCCCCCCCCCCCCCCCCCCCCCCAACGAAACGAAATATTGATCGGCCAAATTTTCAAATTTTGGGACACAACAAAAAATTAAAAAATGTGCTCTTACACATTTTGATTTTGTTAATAAATGCAGAAATAAATCTGCCTTAAAAAGATATTAAAATAACATTAATATTAATATCGATACCGCAGTCACATCACAAAACCGACGTCAAACCGACGAACTGATGACTATGGAATGTTTAGTTCAATCTGTTTTGGGTTTTGTGTTGGCCTTGTTGATATGACTGGAGTATAAACTTTTCTAGCACCCATGAGCAAGGGACACACCTGCAGTATAGCACCTCTGAACAGTCCAGCACTAAGCGGTGATAGAAGATGTAAATTAACACTCGCACCTCCAGCGCTCTCACCAAATATAGTTACACGCCCTGGATCACCTCCAAAAGCTGAAAATATTAAATGTTTGATAAAAGTAGAAGAAAATGAAGTTCTTTGACAAACTCAGTACTGGGGCTGAATGGTCGGATCCATGCAGGGTCGTCAGAGATCACAGACATTCTTCTTCGAATTTTACTTCCTCGGATTGGGGAGGGGAGGGGGGAGTGATAAAAGCAAAAGTACACTCCTAAGCAGGGGTGAATTTTCCTCCCGGAAACATTATGATCACGGGAGTCCAAGGGCCGCATATGGAATGTGATTGTTCATCAGATTCAGTTTAAGTCATTAATCTATTTCCCGTATAACGCTATGGGCTCGAAAATATGAAATTCCGAAAAGCCAGTATTATACTTCCAGTTTTGAAATATTATCACTTTTGATAGTTATAGAAACATTCGATGTATACCTGCTATGTTTTCTTGAACCCATTTGAGTGCTTCTCGTTGATCAAACAGACCAAGGTTGGCTGGAAGTTCTCCGTCACCTGTTAAAGTCAGAATGATTTAGAAGTTAGGCAACTTTTTTCTGAAAATGAAGATATAAATGTCAATTTTAATTCATTTAAATGACCCTCGTGAAAGGAAATGATTATCCGATGTTCAATTGTTGATTCATAGGGGATGGAGGAGGGACATCCCCACATTTTTGTTTATGTATTTATTTACTAATCTTTTTCTCAATCATGGAGCTGTGACTGGATGACAGACACAGGCTAGTTTCCATTTCCTCCTCCTCCTAAGCAAGATTAGAGAGGGTGTCGGATCATATTTTTTTCTGGACCTCTATAACGGATCCATTATTTATGTATGGCTCTGAATAGAGTTACCCCCTATTTTATTATTGATAAGTATAATCATTTGTTTATGTTTATATTTTATAGCCCTATGTTGGTCTATAGGTATATACATACAAATCGACGAATCCATATCCCTAATCTTCTCTTCTTCATCATTCTCTTTCAATCCTTCTCTTTCTCTCTTCCGCTCTTTCTTCTTCTTCTCCTCCGTCTTTTATTTATATACTGATTATGGTCAATGGTGACGATGCTGATGATGACGATGATTATTATGATGACAATGATACTGAATAGAATAATAATAGTAATAATAATAATGACAAGAATTATAATAGAGTCTAGTGAAAACGATAATAATAATAGTAATATTGTTGTTGTTGTTGATGTTGTTGTCCTTGTTGTTAGAAAACAATATAAGTACCAGCAGCAGCAGTACCGGCAGCAGTAGTAGTGGTAATAGTAGTCCTAGTACTAGTAGTAGTGGCGGTGATGGTAGTAAAGTATCATCATCGTTATTGAATTCACCCCCACCCCATATCTCTCTCTCTCTCTCTCTCTCTCTCTCTCTCTCTCTCTCTCTCTCTCTCTCTCTCTCTCTCTCTCTCTCTCTTTCGCTCGCTCTCTCAATCTCCCTTTGCACCTATTTCCTTTTCCCCGTCCATTTCCTTTCCACTATTTATAGGCTTTATCTCACCTGTATTCAAGAATCCCAGCATTCCAAGTCGATAATTGAAAGTGACGACAATGACTTCTCCATAAAATGATAATGGTATAGGAAGTTGTTCAGGTACCGATCCTGCACCTGCGAAAAACCCTCCTCCATGAATCCACACCATCACTGGCGCCGCTGACTTGGGCTGTAATATTACGAAAGAAATAGATGTTACTCGATTCTTCCTAGCCATTTTTGTTTCTTTACTTGCCCGTGGTGACGGCACAAAGACATCCACACCCATAGGCGCCGGAAGTGGGGGGGGGGGGGGGGGCAGGGGGGGGGGGGGGGGGGAGGCAGTTGCCCCCCCAGTAAAAAAAAATGGGGGGGGGGGGCAAAACGCATTTTTGCCCCCCAAAACGCCCCCCCCCCCTCAAAAAAAAAAAGCAGTAAAGGAGTAAAGATGCTTTGTATTTTAACCCAAAAGAACATAATAATAATAACAACCTGAATTAAATGACATATAAATTTCCATTCAAAGAAAAGGAAAGTTAACAGGAATTAAATTTCCTAAACATTGCGCATGCTACCTATATTTGTCATTGGAGGTTTTTATAAAAGCGATACGCGCATATCGTGGACATATTGTGAGAGAATGGGAAAGTGTGTCTGTTATTTGTTATAGGAGTGAGAATCTCATGAGCCCCTGAACGCTGGCGTACTGATGGGGGGGGGGGTATTTTTTATTCGATACCAGTGATTTACAAATGTTGCTGAAATGACATCATTTTCCGGTATTTTTTCTCTTTTTTTTTAAATCATACCTTTTTATGCGTTTGTTAGAAAATTAGAAATTCACAAATTCACAGTCGGGCGAAAAATATGCTTATTTACAAGCCTTTGTGTCGTGGTCTGCAGAACGGCCGGGCTCGGGGGCTCGAGCCCCCCTCACTTTTTGAAAAAGTTTGTTACAGAGAAAAAGAAAGAAAGAGAGAGAGAAAAAATAAGTGACCCACCAAGGGCCCTAAGGCGGTTCCCTGTATGCACATCTGACCGTATTTAAATACCTAAAACCCTCGAGCTTCCGGGGGCTCTGCCCCCTGGACCCCACCAATGGCCCTAAGGCGGGGCCCTGGATGCTCATCTGACCAAAATCTAATTCCTAAAATCCCAGAGCTTACGAGGTACAGCCCCCGGTCCCAACCAAGGACCCTAAGGCGGTTCCCTGAATGCTCATCTGACCGTTATTACATACCTAAAAACCCCGAGCTTCCGGGGGCTCTACCCCCTGGACCCCACCAAGGGCCCTAAGGCGGGGCCCTGGATGCTCATATGATCGTAATTAAATGCCTCATACCCCAGATCTTACGGGGGCCCCGCCCCCGGACCCTACTAAGGGCCTAAGGCGGTCCCCTGCATGTATGCTCATCTGACCATTATTAAATACCTAAAACCCCTGAGCTTCCGGGGGCTCTGCCCCCTGTACCCCACCAAGGGTCCTAAGGCCTTCTCCTGTATGCTCATCTGACCGTTATTAAATAACTAAAAATCCCGAGCTTCCGGGGGCTCAGCTCCCTGCACTCCCCTCTTTTAAGTTGCCTGCCAGTGTCACAAATAATGTATCTAAATATGCTTATCTGACCATAATTTTAATGCCTAAAACCCCTGGGCTCAGCCCTTTGACCCCCTACCGGGGCTCAGGCCCTGGACCCCACGCCAATTTACGATCTACCTGATTGTTAATAATCCACTTTAAAAAAACGTTCCGCGGGGCCTGCATATAACGTGTAAGAGTGGTGGTGATGCAGATTTTTCTTCTGCCCCCCCCCCCTCTTCCAAACGATTTTGCTCGTTACGTCACTGCCCCTGGAAGATGAGCCCCCTGGAATGTCCCCCCCCCCCCCCCCCAATCCCAAACTGCTTCCGGCGCGCCTGTCCACACCATTATACACAGCTACTGACTCTGGCTATAAAACCGTGGCTGATGCTGCTACGATACATTAAAGGTATTACAAAGTTTTGGGAAATTTTGAAAAATGGGTGGATAGTGATTCTTTACAATTTTAATATATTTGGATGCCCCTGTGGATATATTAAAAACACCAGAAATTTTAGTCCCTAAAACACTTCTGCTTTCGAGAAAAATTGAATATAAAGATTTACCGGTGCTCCCGGTAAATTTTGATAAATTTCAAATAGCTCCTACGGCCGTACAATGGTAGGTGCGACCATGAAAACCTCAGAGTATGTAGTTGTGGTATATAATTTCCGAACGAGAATAGCTAATCAGTCAATTTTAGTCAATAAACATTGTTTTATAGCTGAATTAATGTCTTGACCTTGAGAGGGAGCTATTCAACATAAAGTGTTTATTATTTACAATTCCATAACTTTAGAGTCGATTTCGACCGCGACAACGATCACTGAATAGTGTAGGGTAGTATATGCTTCCAATATGTTCATTTGAACCAAATTCATGACCCCATACCAAAACTTTGTATTACCTTTAATGTTTATCGAAAAGATGGAGGTACCAGAGACTTATGACGAATAAACATCTAGGCCCATAATCCTCAAAGAGAATTCTGTCCCATTCAATTTCAATGTTTGATTATTGTCATATTTATATCAGTCAATAGTACCATACCTAGTATACCTAGTATCTGATATCTAATGTGAGGTATGTACATTGGATTACTAGTAAGTTGGAGTAAGGTAATATTAATGTGAATTGTAATGATTGTCATAGTGCTGTAATATGCCGACCAGGTTCAGGAGAGCATGCTGTATAATATACATCTACATGCTATGACATTTGTAACGAGAGGCTCAGAGTACTAGTTATATTGCCAAGAGCTGTCGAATTACGGGGTTTGGGAAACTGAATAAAATACTGAAAACTTTTTCCCTTTACTCATTTTATACATTATTAACTGGTTCACGTAACACTGGTACTACTGGTTAGTCATACATGTATTTTCATGAGTTACTTGTGCCATAATATACGAGTCTACGTACTTACGTACTACCTTTTTAATCATGGAGAATGTATAGGGAAGGGGAGGAAAGGATGGCTCTCACGCTTATATAATTATTTGATTTGATTTGATTTGATTTATTGGTTTCTGCATTTTTTTTTTTCATCATACATTTTCATGAACATAATATGGTTTGATACAATATTTTAAGTGTATATAATTTTATACAGATAATAAACGAAATTAAACAAATATATTTAATGCATAATTAACATACATTAGATGCAGGAGGGCTACAGAAATAAGCAAAGTAGCTTGACGTGCCCGCAGCCCTCAACTTAGATACAACAATAAAAATAAATATGAAAAAGAGTGACTTGCAGAGGCAGAGAAGAAAAGGAAAGGGGAGAGAAGGAGCGTTGGTAAACATACAATAAATCTCATACATCTGCTGATCATTGAATGCAGGTTCATTCATGAATGGATAAACGATGCTAGGTCATGGACGATTACACAATACAGTCAATGTACACACGACAGGATCAATACTTAGACAATAACATAGTTTTAACTATAGCTAACAATAAACATTGCCTACCATAAATTGCATACTATGGTGCCAACAATAGGTAGTTTGAAATGGGCGTGAGTATGAAAAACGTTCAAAACCTTTCTCTGACTCCTTTCTTACTAACTTTCTTGAAACTTTTGTCAAAAATTATTGTCTACAAACACAGATAAGGACTTGCCCGTGGTGACGGCACAAAGACATCCAAGTACAGACAATCCTCTGTCTCTTCCATTTCTACAGTGAATCCTATCGAAGGGACTTGAGGGCAAGCAACGTTTGGTTTGGTGGCGTCTACCTCTCCCCTCCAAACTTTCTTGACAGGATGCTTGTACCTGAGCTCTCCAACCGGAGACTCAGCATAAGGGATCTTGGTGTATGCCTCCACCACAATGGTCTCACTATCTGCAAACTGCCAAGGTGTGACTTCGATGGTCCTACCCAAGATTCGACCATTCTGGGTGTCCACGAAGGGTGTTCCTCTACTCTCAACAGAACAGAGCAGGATGCTTAAAACGAGAGGGAACGCAAATACCATTTTCCGGATCATATATTTTCTAATCAGCTGTGCACAAGATGGTTTATTTAGCAAGCCGTCCCATATGCAAAGACACGCATTGATAAATACAACAGTTCTTTGCATGTTACTAGAATAATGATATCTGATATATCGGGGTAAGCCTACCCTGGTATGTTCCCAGTGTATGCTTATATTTTCAATGACTTTGTATATTGACTCAAATAGAGACTAATATTTTTGACACGGTCGCCAAAGTCTTGTTTCCCTATCAACCTTTGGACTTTAAACATTTTGTTTTTAGTTTTATATTGAACGGATGAGTGATAGGATCATACGTCTAAATGTTTCAATTTGCATTTTTTTTATAAAGTATTAGGCAATGTGTATAATCCTGGTTATGGTATTGTTGTAACCAGTGGCGGACCCAAGGGGGACGGGGACCCAGGCCCACTCCCCTGGGAAAATACAGGTAAATTAAACACGCGTTAATTTTACCTTCTTTTGGAGATGGGCTCCCTCCCCTGGCGCTCAAGGGGGGGGGGGTGCGATTTTTCAAATTTTCGAGAGCCACCCCCCCCCCCCCCCCATAAAAAAAAATTTAAAAAAAGAAGGAAAAACAAAATCAGAATTTTCAAAATTTGATTTCTTTTTTCTTCTTGTAAATGTCATTTAATCATCAAAATACATAGGCCAAGATAAATATTTGTTTAATAGTAATTGTTCGGGCACGTCGCTACCACAGGGGAGGGCGCCGCCAGCCCTCCCAGCACACACGTACACCTATGACTGCATCCAGTGGCGTAGACAGGTTCGTACACCTGGGGGGGATGACTCAGGGGCGGATCTAGCTTTTTGCTAAGGGGGGGGTTGACCAAAATAATGACGATGCGGAGCATCGTCCACGAGCCGCGAAGCGGCGAGCCGATTTTTTTTGGGGTGTTTATTTGAACCCCGTAAGTGATGTTTTCCTGGCATCTATTAACACAATGGAGACCATAAAAAGCAGTGCATGATAACGTCTTTTTAAATCAAGTAACAGTTAAATACACAGTTATATCCAGAGTTATCATGTGTTTGGTTAAGTTACCAGATGAGTTGAATATCTTCTCACAATATTTGCACTTGAAAGGGTTTCTCTCCAGCGTGCGTTCTTTTTTCTTTCTTTTTTTCTTTTTTTTTTCTTTTTTTTTCCTTTTTTTTTTGTTTGTTTTTTGGGTCGCCCAAGGGGGGTTTAAACCCCCTAAACCCCCGCCCCCCCCCGTAGATCCGCGCCTGTTTAAACTTGTGGTTATCTTGTGGTTTCCAAACCACAAGATAACCACAAAATACTTGTAAGATTTTCTTTTTTTTACCGTCTGAATTGGCTTTCACCGTGTGAATGCGGCTAATAACAATAAACACAATTACAATAATGATGAGGATTATTATTATCATCATCATAATTATTATTATTATTAATATTATAATTGTTATCATTATTATTATTACTATTATTATCATCATTATGACTTATTAAGTAAGCAAATATCATTCCCCAAAACCTGGGGGGGAAGATTGTACATGCCATCCCCCCACCTTGTGAGGTGGGGGGGATGCATCCCCCTCATCCCCCCCGTTGTCTACGCCCCTGACTGCATCAGTGGCGTACGCAGGATTTTTTTAAAGGGGGGTGTTTTAAAATTGGATGGCATCATTAATGTGACCCCGCGAGGTCATTAGCGAAGCAACCAAAAAAGGAGAAGGCGTTGGAGGGGGTTATTCTATCCAACATCGTGAATTTCAATATCCTAGCTTTAAAACATCTGGGTTTCCCTGCATTTCAAGTTTTCACATTTCTTTTTTTCCCTCCACATTGAACAGTAAATAGAGACAGACACATGAAATAGAATGCATAATGTACGTTATATAAGCACGTTACAAGGATACTCAATTCACATTGCAGATTAAGTAAAATGTGAGGAACCTATTAAAAAGCGGTGCTAGTAGTAGATTATAGGTTCCTGATAAAATAGACATTCTATGATCACAGGCGTAGGATGTTTTTTTTTTTATGTAGGGGGGGGGGGGGGGCGTTGAAGCACTCACCCTGAAATCACAAGCACGATGCACGAAGTCCCTGTTGGCCGGGGTTCCAGGGCCCGCTCAATTTGCCCTAATATTGGTTTGGCTCCAATAACAGGCCAGACATAATAGTTTTTCAAACTATTATTTTAACTAAGTCGATAGTGACGTACTAAAGGAGTGAAGGTTGTCAAGTTCTCATCACAGTTATACTCAGGCACGTAGCCACGGGGGGGGGGGGGGGGGGGGTGGGGGGGGGGGCACGTGCCCCCCAAAATGTCCAGGATCGGTTGAACTTTTTTAGACCCCCTTTTTTTTGTTTACCTCGATCGATTACAAAGTATGTGCCACCCCCAAACATCAAACTCTGGCTACGTGCCTGGTTTTACTATCTCTATAACAAAATTATTCTTCAAAGAATACGCCAATTGCGTAAGTGCAGCCAGGGGAGACAGGCTCATGAACTAATTATAAACCAATGTAAACCATGTCAGGCTTGTGTATCAATCTTTTAGCCATGCAGGGCCCTGTCTTACAGAGAACCAAATCAATCGTAAGTCTTCAAATCATTCGCAAGTTTGCGGTCTCCTATCTCTTATGTACAGAGTCGCAAATAAGTTGCAATCGATATCAACTCTTTGTAAGACGGGGCCCATGTGTATAATATAAACAGGGAGGTGAGACTCACCTCCTGAGCAGGCACGTAGCCAGAGTTTGATTTTTTTTTTTTTTTTTTTGGGGGGGGGGGGGCACATACATGTAATCGATCGAGGTAAAAAAAGGGGTCTAAAAAAGTTCAACCGATCTTGGAAATGTTTGGGGGCACGTGTCCCCCGTGCCCCACCCCCCCCCCCCGTGGCTACGTGCCTGCTCCTGAGTCATATGATTCTAATGATTTTATTTCTCATTCAAAACATAATATTACAAAAATATGCAATGATACGACAAATAGGCCCATAATAAAAAAAGGACGAGAAAAAATGAACTAACTAGAAGCAAAGCTTGTTGAAGTGTTAGTTCCTCAGTATGTTCAGAAAATCAATAAAAATACAACAAATATGTAATAAGAAATTGTAGACTTTTTTTGGGAAAAAAGGAGGTTAGATCAGTAAGAAAACAAACCGAGATTCATATGTGTTTAAAAGTTTAATCTTTAGCTTTTTTTGTAATGTGTATAGACTGGTACTTACTAAGTTCTTTATGCATTTCTTTCCACAAAATGTTAAAAAATCGCGATTTTCACATTTAAAATCGTTAACAAGACAGTGTCGGTGTATATTTTAAACGGCATATATAGCGCTGATGTCTATGTGGAAGAAGAAAAATATCGGGATCGGTGCAGGGGCGTCGCTAGACCATTTTCAGGGGGGGGGGGGGTTGTAGAGGCCAAGGATAACCGACAAAACTACCCCCCAATTACCGACAAAATTAAATTTCCCAATATATACAAATTTAACCCTATATACCCGGGGCCGAAGGCTAAATTGTTTTTCTTACGGACTATCTATAGTACTTGCGTATGCGCAAATTGTCATTTTCCTCGACGACATAGATATACGAATTATTTTGTCAACTTAGTCAGCATCATAGCCATATATTTTGATGCAGGCGCGGAGCTAGGATCTTATTTTAGGGAGGGGCGGTCGTGAGCAAGCGAATCACTTAAAGAGCGCTCATTAGGGGGTGTGGGTGATAGGCCTCCCGCGCGAAGCGCGGAAGCTTAGACGTTTCCATAAATTATTAGGAAAAGAAGACGATTTGTTGTACCGTTCTCGACTGTTAATCCTTGTCTAAATTCAGTTTCTCCCCCTCCCAAGCTTTGACGTTTCATTAAATTATGAAAAAAGCAGACGATTGGCTGTACTGTTCTCGACTCAGAATTCAGTTTCCCCCTTTCCGCGCGAAGCGCGAAAAAGCTTAGACCTTTGATTTAATTATTAGAAAAAGTAGACGATTCGTTGAACCGTGCACGACTCTTAATCCTTGCCTGAATTCAGTTTCCCTACTTTCCTACTTCCCGCGCGAAAAAGTTTAGACGTTTCCTTAAATTATTAGAGAAAGCAGACGATTCGTATTACCGTTTTCGACTCTTAATCCTTGTCTGAATTCAATTTCCCCCTTCCCGAGCGAAGCGCGAAAAGCTTAGACGTTTGATTTAATTATTATAGAAAGAAGACGATTCGATGCACCGTTTTCGACTCTTAGTCTTATTAAGCCCTATTTATCTGCATTAAGTTTCCCCCTCTCGCGCGAAGCGCGGAAGCTTTGACGTTTCTTTAAATTATTAGAGAAAGCAGACGATTCGTTGTACTGTTTTCGACTCTTAATATGCCCCATTTATCTGAATTCAGTTTCCCCTTCTCGCGCGAAGCGCGGAAGCTTTGAATGATTAGAGAAAGCAGACGATTCGTTGTACCGTTCGCGACTCTTATAAATGAAGTTTTCCCCTCCCGTGCGAAGCGCGGAATTTTGGCGTTTCATCAAAATATAGAGAAAGGAAGACGATTCGTCGAACCGTTGTTGACTCTCATTTAATCCTCGTTTGAATTTAGTTTCCCCGAAAATTTTAAACCTCTGATTTCTTTAGCTAATATTATAGGAAAGTGAAACTTCGAGAAAATACAAGTATTGTAGTTGTAGTCACTCTCGAAGTCGTCATAGCGGATAAAAAGTCACAGTTCGTAGGGAAAAAAACTTGTCGGCCAACCGACAATATACATCTCATGCACCGCGTACTTCAAACTTCTGCATTGACACACGAGGATCGAGCAAGAATACCGACATACCTGACCCGACACAGCAATATATTTACCCTTGTCTTTCTTGCTCCCTCGAAGAGACGACTCCACCCAACAACCCCCCTCTCTCTTTTACTCCCATGCACTCCTCCTATCTCGAGGCTCTTACCTCCCCTCTCTCTCCTCTCTTTCATCCCCGTTTCTTTTGATCCCTTTTTCTCCTTTTTCTTCTTTTTTTCCTTTTCTTTCTTTTCTTTCTTTTCCTTTCTTTCCTCTCCTCCCTCCTTTCTTTTTTCTCTTTCTTTCCTCTCTATTCTTTCCTTTCTTTTCCTTTCTTTTCCTTTCTTTCCTTTTCTTTTTTCTTTTCTTTCCCTCTCTTTTCCCCCCTCCCCTTTTCGCTTTTTTCCCGACGGCAGCGCAATTTCACCAACAATATCCTGACAGGTGGGGGGGGGGGTGGGGGTTGTCGCATCCCCCCCCCCCCCCTTTGGAGACGCGGCAGACGCCCCTGGATCGGTTTTGGAATGGAATTGGATTTGGAATGTGCTTGCGGCCATAACGCATACGGAACTGTCGTGTCGCACGTTGTGTACGAACGGCGCGCGCGGCGCGTCGTTAATTAATTAATGCGTTGTGAAGATCAACATGGCAACTGGACATTCCTTGTCGATGGTTACGAATTCTTGTGTTAAAAGGCCGAGAAATCCATATTCGAACTTACCTGAAAGCGAATTGGATCGGGATTTAGCCAGAAGTCGTGAACACAAGAAAGATACACGTTTAGCCTCGTATAACGGCTCTAATTTTCATGATGATGGCCAGGAATCTTTTGCTCAGTCCCATTCCATGGGATTTGGTGTTGGCTCATTGGACGAAGATGCACTTATTGATCAACTCACAAATGACGTGGAAAACATCAGCAGTGAAGATTTTTACGAACGACTGAAAGAGCTGAAAGAAAAACATCGGGTAACTCTTGGTTCCCTTGAAAAAAGGTATAATAAGAAAGTTTCTCGAAAACGACAAGAACTTGAAAATGAAGTGAGGAATGAAATGGGTGGAAATGGCAGTGCCGATGATTGGAGCCTGAGTATGAATTACATGAATGGAATAGATAAGGTCAAAGGGATGACAAAGAGTGGTCCAGTATATGTAGCAGAGCATGAGCATAAGCACATGGATGACCACATGCAGACATTTAACCAAAGTCTACCGGCATGGTCAGCTTTGCCGAGAGATAATGTAAGAGACATGTCGTCAAAGCCACCAAGTGGACGGCCTCAGACGGCGTGGACTGACCGACCAAAGTCCAGATCTACATCGCGCAATGGCACCCATGGCCTTAAGCAAAAGCCTGACTGGAGTGATGTCACTTGGAGTGGTAGTGAATGTTCAGCTACCACAGAAGATATAATATCCAGTGTAAATACTTCACTTGATCTATCTTTGAGTAAGCAGCCTGGATCCCCCGCTGCTGTGGTGGACAATATGTGGGAAGATTTCAGCATTGACTCCTATGCAACACGTTCTCGCAGTATGTCTAAAGCATCAGCCCGTAGCAACTCAACTCAACAGAGCAAGGCAAAGGAATGGTCACCTAAGATTACCATACCAAAACCTTTTACCATGTCTGTGAGGGAATCCAGTGAAGACCGAAAGAAGACTAGAGCCTCCATGGAGCTTGAACAAGAACGGCTTGATCGTGAGAAGCAAGAGGAAATAGAGTGCCAGAAAAAGTTCAAAGCAAAACCAGTTCCAGCTCATACTTTCCTACCACTCTATGATGAGATCAAGGATCAACAAATTGAAAAGTCAAAAAAGAATCGGGAACAGAGCTACAAAAAGCTTACAAGTACTCAAAAACCGTTCAACCTGACCGAGACCAAAAAACACCAAAGATCAGTCAGTGTTCCTCTGTCATTGAAGCGGTCAAAGACCCCCTCGTTCAAGGCCAAACCAGTTCCAAGATCTGTCTTTGATCCAACAGTTGATGATCGAATTCTGGAGGAAGAAGAATACAGGAAGATCAGGATCAAGATGAGGGCTGAGGAGATGTTGAGACAATCTTCGCTCCCTCCTAACATGCAGATCAGAGGCAAGGAGTATACTGATGGCAAGATGAGAATGAAGATGCAGAAAAACAGGGAGAAACTGGCCTTCCTCACAACAGAACACAAATTTAGGCCGCAGGTAAACTAATACATTTCCTCATTATAGACAAAGAGCATAAATGTGGATATTGTCCTGTAGAATTATTGTTTTTGTCAACAAAATAAATGATTTTTGTTTTAATTCTTTTTAGATATATCTGTAAAAAATGGCTGTAAAGCATGATTTATACATGTAGTTCAGAGACTTGTAATTAGTACTTTAAAGGTGAATTCCATTCATATTGAATTAGGTATCGTTAGAAAGGTTATTTTCAGTTCTTCATTTTTGTTTATAGGTTCATTGTCAATAAACATAAGGGGAAGGAGATATAATGGAATGAAGTTACGAGAATCAAATTTTTCTGAGAGATTTTCGTCTACGATACCATTGGGAGGTTTGGGCGTGTGACGTCATTCCGTGGACTATTCACAACACGGTCACCGCGCGCATTATATTCGCAATCAGATAGCACTGCAGGGTACATAATCAGAGTGAAAGCATAGATGTTATATCGGGATGATAAATGACAGAAGACAGCTCAGATGAACTAGAAATGAATAGAGTATGATGAAGAAGAAGTTAGTAGCAGTGATGATGGTAAAGAAAGTGAAGATGATGGTGAATTGGGCGAATGTAAAGACGACAAGAATGTAAACGCTGATCGAATCGTGATGCGGGAGTTGCAGCTGCAGCTACCCTAGGAAGCTCCGTAACGACGCCTACGCCAAAGGCGTCGGAGCTTCAGCGGGTGCATATAGGGAAACTTTCAAACAGAGGGTTGGGCGACATTATATCAAAATATGCAAAAGGAGTAATTACAATTTTGGCTACTAGGTTGCTCGACTTCTCTGAGCATCTGGATGGCCACTTGAAATTATAATTTGAAGAAGTCTTCGATGGGGAAAATGGGGGTGATTCTTCGTCCTACCCCAACGATTCTTCCCTGTTGTATCGTCGATTCAACATGCACGGCGAAGAGAAAGTACCGCACTACCGCGCCGTCTCTTTGCTGAGTTTTTTCTCGATCAGCAGACATTTCAACTAGACACAAAGTAATTACAAGCCGAGGAATACAACTGTTTTAGCTCACCTGCATTCTAATCGCGGTCTCCTTGCTTAATTTGTTTGATTGACAGACGTTTCAGCTATAATTATAACCCGAGAAAAACAACTATTATCTCCCAAAAATGTCACGCTGCAATACACCGAAACACAGTGAACACTGCAGTACGAATGGCTGAGCTGAGCTATCACGAGTTTTCCCCGTGCCACGAGATTCAAGTTACGCTAATTCAAAACAAAACATAGGCGAAGCCGGTGTGTCAGGATCTGCAAGACGATCAATTTTACAGTACCAAACGTCAATATTTCAAGGAAACCAAACATCGGGAAGTAACCAATGCTTATATAATTGAAAGAATGTTTATTACTTTATTGTATATTCGATAAAACACTTCATTAAATATCACAAAAATTGCAAAATCTACTAAACAAATGACCCATGTTTGTGTACGTATTTACATTGAAATAATACGTTGTACTTCCGGGTTTAGGAACAGTCCACGGAGATACGTCACATACACTACGTCACGAACGAGAATATCGCCGCTTCCGGGTTCCTCTGCTTACACTAATTGAACTTTCTAAGTCTAATAATAATTTAACAACACATGCAAATTTCTGTCAATCAATATATTGTATTCCTTATGTCATCAGCATTCCAACAATAGCAAACATGAATATTTTCATCACTTTCTTCCCAATTCACCTTTAACATTCATGCTTTTCAGAAGAAAAAAATTGTGACTTTTATATTATTTTCATTGCATTAAATTATTTTCATTGTAAAGTTCATTTTTCTTTTTAGCGCCTTTCGCTTGTTTCACACTAATTTATGTTTTTGGCTACACAGCAGCTAAAAGATATCAGTTTTATGTTGCAGTTTCCTATGCACTCTTTATGTCACATTGTGTGAATTTGAGTAAAGATTAACCGTTATCTATCAACATAACTTTGCTTTAAATGTTGTTAACTTACACATTTTATTTTGATTTGAAGGTAAATGGAGAGATCCCAGATTATGATGAGCTACATCGGAAGTTTGAGGAGGAGGTTCAGAGGAAGAAGAGAGAAAAGGATCCGACTGTCTTTGAGCCCTTTAATCTCAGGACAGCAAGAATTCCATCCCGTAAATCTAGGGCTCTGCTCGAAATGGAGGAGGAAGAGGAGAGACAGAAAGAGGCTCTTCGAGGTTCTTTGTCCAAGTCTGCTTCTCTTCGAAGGTATGCCCAACATATATGAGTAGATGCAATATTGTACCATGGCCAACATTATAAGTTTATTTGCTTTTGCTGGTGAAAAAAAAACAGTATCATGAAACACATTTTATTTTGTTTTCAGTCCCTCCAGTATAGTAAAGAACTATTATTCCAATGTAGTCCAATGTCACACCATCTGTGGACTTTTTTGGGGGAATTCGGTTCCAATTGATATAGCCCACATATAACAATGATGTGGCTTTTGTCATAATGCCTAATGACACTACTTACTGTTCTGTAGTAGATTCTCTGCTCTTGTGTTAGCTAAAATGGAAACAATTTTGTTTTTCTTACAAAATAATTAATGAAACTTAAGGATCATTCACTAAGAAATGAACATTTGTTACATAAGTTGAATAGCTAGATATATTATTTGTATCTTTAATTAAATATAGATCCATTGACATGGGTGATACTCTCCCATCAAAGACGACCAATGCTTCTGAGCTTCGAAAGAGTGCATTGAGCAAGACACAGATGAAGAGGGAAGAGAGGGAGAGAAAAGAGATGGAGCAGGAGAGACAGAGGAGATACAAGGAGAAGAAACTACAGCGATTCATCACCAGCAAAGCTAGAGCCAATGATACATCACAGAGTCTGGAGTCAACCAACAGGGAGAAACTCAGACAGCACAGGTAACATGTGATTAGCTAGGCCAATGTTTGTCAGAGTATGATTTAGAATTAGTTTAGCAAGGATTTTTTTCCCCCATCAAGTGTTTCACACATATTTATTAAATAATTGTATCACAAAATATACAGCAAATTTAGTGAAACCAGAGAAAATCTCCATGGATATATGGAAGAAGAACAATCATAAGGCAATGGATTGCACTTGAGTTATTGTTTTGAACTTTAATCCTGCAAACTTATATGTAGAAAGACAAGTTAAAGAAGTTTGGTAATACTGTTGCAGCCTTACAGGTGATATCTTAATTGTGTTGAGCAATGCACAAAGTAGCTAGGAATCAAGGGTATGTTCTTGAAACATACACCACATATTCTATTTGTGTCTGTTTTTTGCTCTTTGATTTTTTCCTATTTTGGTTTGTCTGTTAGTATAAATGAATTGATCAAATATATACTGCACATACGTAAGATGCAATGAAACCTACTTGGAACGCGATATATGAAAACAAATAAAAAATAAATTCCAAATTTCACTGATGTCAATATTTTGAAAATATATTTCTTTATCGCAGAGAATCTGAGAGAACCCGTGAAGAAGAATATGAAAGGGAGCTACAGGAAATGATGACCAGGATTGAATCCCGTCCTCTTCTCTTTGAAAGAGAGACTGAGGTAACGTGTGGAAAAATTATTATACATGTATTTAAAAACATTATTGGAGATCAGAAGCTACACATGACATACCCTGACTCTGAATGAGAAATAGATTAGAACTTGGTTATACTACAAATTGGATTTTGTAAAGCTTATTTGATGGCAAAGCATATCCTTAAATTGCATGATTACTATGCAGATGTGTATTGAAGGAGACTTCATTTTCGGATGAAGTTTTGATGGGGACAATCATCAAACTGGACAAGAATAAGAGATGTTCTATTTACATTAAGGGGTATTACATCAAATTTGTGATGGGTAGAATGATAATCATGATCCTTCAGTGGTGCACCGCAAGTTATTCTCCTCTAGCACTATGTAGCAGAAAACTTGATTGCCAACTTTTTGTATACTAACAATATGTGTGCAATTTACAAATGACTGATTGCTTGATAGGTCGTAAGTTTCGATCTTTGGAAAGGTAAGTTTAGAATGAAATGCCAAGAACACGGTTTTACAGAGCTGTTAAAATCAGAAGACTTTTTGAAGAGTGAAGTTTTAAAGATGGGGTGATAAAAGATTGATTTAAAAAATCTTTCTTTTTTATAGTGGTTATTATTTTGGTTAATAGAATACTCCACCACATGAATGTTTGAATTATAATTCATGATCTTTTAAAACATATATTAATTTCTTTCCCTTCCCTCTCATTTTATTCTAGTCGAATGCCAAGAAACGTGCAGAACGAAAATATGAGAGTGCCCTGAAGAGTGCAGGAATCAGTGAGGATTTCTTGGAACGTAAAGGACGCTCAGGAACCACCCAGATATTGAGTGGTGGAGGAAGAGATGAAGAGAGCAAGAGTGAGGCAAGCTTCAACTATGATTACGATGACTATGATGACTCTCCAGCAAGTGATGATGATTATTAAAGTAGAAAATATATCAGTAATTCCCTTTTTGTCCTTCTCCCTAACTATTGTACGGACCACTTTATTTTGGCTATCTTCCACTCTGTAATTATGTCTTGAATCTTGATACTTCAAGAGTATATCTTTAAATAATTATGCAGTCAGTTGTAATGTCATTTACCAATTAAAGAGTTTGTAATGGGCGTCACAGAGGCATTTCGAGTAATAGCACTTTCATACTACTCTCAATATGCATATTTATGCAGTTAACAACTAAATATTCATACCCTTAACCAAGTTTTGTAATTTTCATACTACTCTCAATATGCATATTTATGCAGTTAACAACTAAATATTCATACCCTTAACCAAGTTTTGTAATTTTGTAAGTATGTGAAAAATTTGATAGTCCTGATTTATGTTTCCTCAGAATGAGACAAATTAAAGCTTACACCTAACACTATTTACAATGGCCCTAATTCAACAAGTCCACCTTTCATTCTTGAGTTACAAAAACATCAAATAAACAAAGGGTATAAATAATTTAGTTGTTAAACTTAAATAAAACTATGCCCTGTGTGTTGCATCATGTAATCTTCAAATCCATTACTTGTGTCACAAGATGCTCTTTTGACAAGAACGGTATGTTTTGTATAGTGCCTACAAACAAGTGTGTCTCCATTCTTCTGTTTGTTTTCTATCACATGTTGTGTTGATGTTGCCAAATATATGTTTATTTGTGAGAATGTGATGTTCCATTGTCGTGAATACTCAGTATATATTTCATTAGTTTTTATTAATATGTAGGAAACTTCACTTTTGCATAATTCAGTGTGTTGTGGAGTATTTGCGCTTGTATATTGCCTATGACATACAATATTGTTAGTACGATTGATGAATACGTCATTATGTTGCATATTTATGTAGTGCTAATGGACATGTAGAAGAAAAGTAAAACACAGAAAATAATGGATAGTTGTTTATTTGCTTAAATATTATTGTAAGTATTCATAATTTGTTGTTATCTTGAAATCAATGTGCAAAGTATATGGGATAAAGTGATTTGTTTTGGTGTATATGAGTTTAGTATTCGTTTATAGAGGAACTAGTGAGAACCTGTATGGTTAATGAATCTTCATCATATATTTATTCAAAAGCACTGAGTGAATGGTGATGGTTTTGACAATTATTAATCCCATTGCTGGTCATTTGTCGGCCACCAGGCATATTAATTGGCTACTATTGTAAATAATAAATATTGATACAGATTATATTTGACTGTGTGAACAGTTGGATCCATATACTCATTGTATGGAGGAGTTGAGAAAGTGCATGGAAATTTAATAACATATCAGGTAAATTCAAAACAGTTTCATGGGATATGAATTATGGAAATTAAGTCAATCTCTTAAACCGGATTTTGTCTTTATTTTGTGTTGTCGGTAAGATTGCTGATTAAAAGTCAGTCTACATGTATGATGTTGTATAAAACTGAAATATCACTTTGATGGTAAAAAACTACTGGGTTTTCAAAATATTTCATCAATAATGTTGGTGTGTAAATAAATATATAATTTAATCTATATTCCTGGTTGTTTTGACATTCTGCAGATAAATGTCATTTCAATTTCCTACATTTCTGAGCATTTTCTTGTACTGTACATGAAAAGTTGTGGAACCAAGTTAAAATTTGTAAATTTTTCCAGTAAGAATGTTTTAATTGTATAATTTCTGTCTCCTTTGTCTCCTCTGATGTAATAAATCTAGCCTTACATCCATTAAACAACTATATGATCATGAGTGATTATTTATTTGATAACTACATGTAGTAGCAGACCTGCCAAGTGTCCTGCTTTATGCGCAATCTCACATTCTGGAGGAAAAAAATCCAGAAAATATGGGATGTCCCACATTCTGCAATTTCTGTTAAAAAATTGAAACATTGAATAATTAAAAACTTGGCAGGTCTGCAGTAGTATTTTGAAAATATTTTCACATTTTGTATAGATGACAATCTAATTTTCTACACCAATAGCAACTTGTAGATGTGTTCCCCACCCCTCCCCCCCCCCCCTTAACTTTCAATTTTAAGGTTTAGAGTTTGAAGTTATATGTCTTTCTACAGTGGATATATCAGCATTGTGGTATAAATGTATTCCAGAAAAAAGAGCTTTGCTAGTAGGATCAATAGGGAGAGAGAGAGAGAGAGAGAGAGAAATAGGGGCAAAGGCAGTGGTGAAGAAGTGGGGAGGAGAGAAGGAATAATTGATCAGAGAAAGAAAAATCCGAAATATTAATTTATTTCATATTGAGATCAGCTAAGTTTGAGGATTTTTTTTGTAAAAATAAATCACCAGTAATTACTAATTTAAAACAAAACTGAAGGATTTTATTCATAAGATTACATTAATTCCTTTGCACCATAAACCTGGTTATGATTGGAAAGGGCACAGTGTGTGTGGTTGTGTGTGTGTGGGCAAGGGGGGGGGGGGAGAGTCACTCAAAATTATAAGCAATTTCTTTAAATTGAACCCATAACAATTTTTTTAATCTGTCATATAATAATGGCTTAGAGAGAGAGAGAGAGAGAGAGAGAGGGGGTGGGGTAGAGAGACGGGATAGTATGGTGAAATAACAACCTATATATTCTCTAATCCCCCCCCCCCCCAACAAAACAAAAACATAGGATTTGTGTGTTTACTTTGCCTTGCCTGCTCATCATGAAAAATGATTTCCATAAACAAATAACGTCTTCACTAAAATAAGATGCTAAAAGTTTTTCTTAAATTATTTAAGTTTTCATTTATAAAAGAACAATCACAATGATTATGAGACTTGAGAGGTTCTGCACATTTTCGCTTTTTATGTTGGCACAGTTAGAGATTGCGCGGAAGTGCGTTTTGTTGTGTCATAGGTCAGATTGCCGTATATTACAATATCCGGTTTCAATCGTCACAACAGAAAATGAGAGACAAAGCGGAGGGGGACACTCCGAAAATACATAACAATCACTGTCCAAACAAAGGATTAAGGTTTGGAAATTATTCATATTTGTATTAAAGTGAGTATTGAACATGACTATTATTTCATTGCCTTACTTTTACGTATAATTTAAGATTGTAATGTTGAAATGTGTGGTGTTCTCGATCTTTCTCGCTGCCTGGCCTGGACTGGTGATGTTGCTAAATCTTGCCGTCGACGCTGCTAACACGACAATGCATTGTATATTTACAGCCATTTAACTTTGTGCATTTGCCTGTGGCTGTGTAACAAACACAGTTCATGAGTTAGCTAGTATATGTAGTCGAGTAAGCAAGGATACAGAATAGACTGACATGAGTCACAGTTGCAGAGTTTTCATCCAAGTTGGACCTTAAAAAAGCATTTTAAAATCGGTCAAAGAATAAGTATGAAATGTCAGATTTTGCTACTGCCTGGAGTGGTAGCGATTTGCTTACCTTCCATCTTGTCCATTAACTAACTCCAGTCCACGTCCAGGGAGCTCCGACGTCGGAGCTCCAGATCTAGACCTAGACTAATCGGCGCTTGTTCAGAAACCTATTCAAAGTTGTGTTAAGTTATCTACCGTAATGTCTCATTACGGTAGATAACTTCACACAGGCGCGCGCCCGCCCACGCCTGCAACCGCAACCCACCATCGCGCATCGGCATCGGTATGCACTTGTATTGTGCAGCGGTTTGCCATGAAACCTGAGAAAAAGTGAATACTGATATCATTGTTTTTCCGAAAAATACTCGAAAAAATACTTTTAACTCATTATCTTTATTTGGACATTTAATGAATATTTACTTCATTTTGGGTATGTTTTAGTAGGGTATCTGCACGCCAGAGTTACGGGTCAAATTTTGAATAAGTTTCTGAACAAGCGCCGACTAAATCAAACAGCGGGTTTGGCGAACATTTTTCCCGAAATGTGAAACGGTAGTAATTACAATTTAGTTGTGTCATGAATATTCGCTGCCCAAATACCGCGCATGCGTACTGTCTCTTCACCATTTTGAATCAACGATACAACATCAATGAATCGGTTTAGGACGAGGAATCACCCCTTTTCCCATGGAAGACTTCAATTAATTTCAACTTGGGCGCAAAAGTCCAAATTGTAATTACTACCGTTTCACATTTCGAAAAAAAATGTCGCCAAACCCACTGTTTGATTCATGTTTTAGGATTAGATCTGAAGCTTCATCATTGGAGCTCCCTGGAGTTAACCTTCCATCTGAATCCATGTGTTCCTGATGATAACTTTCGACTTGTCCTAAATTATTTTGTCGTCTGGTCAGTATTTTCAGGCTTCTGTAATAATTAACATTCAAAAGGAAAAGGTAAAAATAAACAAATAAAAAACGAGGCATTTTTACCAGCCAAAATGCCTCCATATGGTCAGAAGCCTGTTTGTTTTGTGTATGGATAATAACAAATTATATTTGAGGAGGTGCGATAGCTCAGTCGGTAGAGCAGTGGTCTCGTAATCTGGTGACCCGAGTTCAAAACCAAAGCGATGCACTAGTGCCCTTTGGTAAGGCATTAATCCTCATTACCAGGTCCCTTGGAGAGGACTTAAAGCCTTCGGCCGCCTGGTTGCTTATTTACAAGCATTTATGCTTTCTTAGCAGTCAGGTAAAATAACCACCACCACCACCATATAAAAGGATAGTATGTAGACACTGAATATTTAAACTTAACGATCAAAAAGGTATATGTAGTCTTACGGGCTTGGTGATTTATGAAATATGATAATGATATCACCAAGTCTTACTTTGCATGCATTTGCCTGTTTGGAATGCCATGTATTCCAACAAAACCACAAATGGGAACATTTGTAATCACTCACTGACGCACGCAACAAACCTTGTAAACTTATTTATAGTTAGCTGTAGGACTCTTCTTTCTATTCATGCAACACACTTCAAAATCGAATTGAACTAGCAATGTGAAAATTTGTTACTGGAGCTTACCATCCTAATGTTCCAATGAACTGACATGTGATGTGATTTACATTTAAACTTTAAAGGTTGAAAGCAGTGCACTGTATTAATACCTGTATGTGGTTTGCACTAACTCGGCACTAGGATGAATGGATTTTAAAAAGCAAGTTGGGTTGTGGGCCATTGGTTAATGACAAAACCACAAATACATGTACATACTATGTATTTCTTACTTTACAAATGAGCCAAACTTAATTATTCAAACAACTGCCCTTTTGTTGTGGCTTTATGTGTACTTACTTTTTTTTTGGGGGGGGGGGGGGTGGGGGCTGAGTCCTAGGGAAATAAAACATCTCAAGTCAAAACCCTGTAAATCTGCATATTACTAGAGTCTCTCAAGGCATTGTATTATAAATATGAATTGAAGAGTACAGCATTATCAATTAGTGCAACATTATCAAGACCGGGACTGTATTTGTGTTTAATCTCTTTTACATTTTAATATAGTATTCAACTGTCTTTTTTGTTTGTTTTTATACATAGAATCTCACAGTGGGAAACTGATTATAAGGGGAGGCTTCTTCAGCAGAACTTGGCTGTGGTGTAAGGGGGAGCCGTGAGCTGAGGCAGATCCAGCAATGGCAGAAGTGGATCCAGAAACCCTACTGGAGTGGCTCCAGATGGGGCAAGGAGAGGAGAGAGACATGCAGCTCATAGCCCTTGAGCAGCTGTGTATGCTCCTTCTCATGTCAGACAATGTGGATAGGTGTTTTGAGAGGTGAGGATTCCATTGGTTTATGTACAGTACATTGTAGATTATTTCAAAGTTGAATTCTTCTCGGTTAGAGGTGCACATACCTGTAATAGAGTTTTGTTTTATATTTTATATTTTTTATTATCTATATGATTCAAAGTCACCTTTTAATTGAGAACCATGTGACTTCTGAGACTTGTAAGAAATATCAATATCTGATAAAATAAAAAGATATACCATACTACATGTACATGTAGTTAATTTATAAATATACTGTACACACTGTAGCGCATATCGCAAATATATCCCTATGCGCTGTGATGGAGGAAAGGAAATACAAGAGTAGAGAATAGTGAGATACACTCAGCATACCTGTACACTTCCTTAAGTCATCAGTTAATATCTGTTATTGTTTCTAAAAATATGAAACATTTAAAGACATGTTTTAAGTCTGTCAACAGTATCACAATTTGTGGTATTTCTGGCAACCTGAAAAGAGCATGACCCTTAGAATGTACTTGAGGGATAGTACAGAGGGACTTTTTGAGAAGACCTGAGGCTTCTAAATATCCTTTACGTACATGTACATGTACGGTACATGGGGCAAAGTTAAGATTAAGTCTGATGTAATATGCTGAAAAATAAGTTGTGAGTATTTGTGAGATTGAATAATAATGAAGACATACATGTACATTTGTTGTATGGAAGAGGGAGAGGGGGTACATTGTTTAAATAGTTATGAGAAAAATGAAATGGTAATTTTAGTTTACAATGTAATAATGTATACCGGTACAGATTAGCCTAGTACAGATGCACTTTGAAAGTAACCAATGCATTGGTACACTAACATGTTCATGAAGGAAGAATGATCCTGAAGTTCTAACTTGAACAAAATATTAACTAATAAATCCTGTACAATAGTAGTTTGCATTTTTACTGAGAGTGGATGTCAATTAGGCCTAATGTCAATGTTGGATATCTCATAGAAATAGATTTGAATCATAGGCTATATTAGTCCATGTAAAGAAAAAAAAATAGTCATTGTAGTCCCATATATATATGTACAAATACTTTTTTTTGCTGTTGTTGCGCATACATGTAGGCCGCACCCAGACTTTTTGATATTTTCTATTTCGAAAATACTGCGGCCTTTACGCCAGCAAATACGATACCTGTCTATACACTGTAAGACGCACCCCCAACTTTCAAATTTTTACAGCGGAAAAAAGTGTGTCTTATACACATAGATTTACGGTACATGTATGAAAATGTCTGATTAGTGCTACTTACACATGTAGGTACAGTATGTGTAAATCGAGATACATGTACATGAACGTGTATGACCCAAAACGAAATACATTTCTACACAGTATTATCATGTTACCTAACCTATAGAACCTACTGTACAATGTACAGTAAATTTATTGTCATCTATAAAATCTCACACACGTGTACCGGTACATGTAAATTAGTGAATCTTTACATCTACACTGTAGTTACATGTACCTTGCAAGTAGTTCAAAGTACATGTACTTAGCATATATTTTAAAACGTGATTAAGTGCAGTGGCCAGTGGGCACACTTCACATCTGTACATGTGGGTTAAATGTCAGTAACAATATTTGTTTATCAGCTACACGTAAATATCAAATAACATACACGCAGATCACAATCATCTCAATTTTAAAGATCGAGTAGTCATTGTGTACATGCCTTCTTTGATTGTGCAGGTAGTCAATTTAGTGTTCAAACAAACAATATCAATTATACAAACAAATAAACAAATGATGCTTTCTTAATACAGAAGTGAATTTCACAAAATGTAGTACTACATGTACATGTACATGTATATTTTGTAGGTCTGTACTCTGTAGTGTGTACAGGCCGCGTTTATCAAAACAAACAAAAAGCTGTTTGAATGTACATGTACATTACATGTTCATGTACAGTACAGCTAGTACATCAAATGTACATCACATTTCATTATAAGTTTTTCCATCAATGATGAACCTGGGAATTACCCAGAACTGTTCTGTAGTGCAGCAGGGGACAATGACATCATTGAGACTTCCTTGTTTTGTCATCATCGTTTATATTGGTTTGCTATTGTATGAGTCATGCATATATTGCATTATCCAGCCTGGCCTGGACAGTTGGCTAGCTAGATCTATGCCTCATCACCTAGCTTCATGCATGTACAGTACAAGGAATCAGGATGATATACTCCTAGCTTGAGCTAGCTCATGCTCATCAAATTGAAGTGTGAACCTGTCTCACGTATCAGCATTGAAAATTGCCTAGAGCAAGACATTATTATGACAGAGCCTTCACAGTGTACATTATATGTATACTGCAATGTATGACATGTATTTATTGCCTGTGCATACTATCATCATGGAGATATAAGATTCTCCATGCTATCATACATGTACTGTATGCACAATGTGTAGTACATGTACATGTACATGTACAAACAACATACACACATTAATTTTGGGGTTATTTGATGATTGCAGTCAGAATGCATGAGAGTCTAATACATACATGTACTGTACATGCACTGTAATGTGTACAATTGGTCACAGAAATGCCAATTTAAGCTTTTGTGTATTGTTCATATGTGTGTGTATGTTCCTGACTGTTCTTTCTTTGTCAACATGGCATGCATGTCAATGAGTTCAGAGACCTTATAATACAAGATCAGTTGTACAGTGCCAATTGATATTCATCCTGTCTTTGTCTCCATTATTTGGATGACAAACAACTGAAAACATTTGCATACAAATGCACCATTCTAAACTAGGGAATGTTGGCCTGCATGATAATAGGCCTACATTTACATGTACATGTACATGTAAATGTGTACATGAATCACAATTTGAGACCAGGCTTGTTCACATTCGAAACATACTTCAAGCGCTATCCAAATACATGTACGTAACATTTCCATTTGGTGAAAGCAGGAAACAGCAGACAAAGGGGTTGAGGAAGGTTTGTTCAGAATTTGACTAATAATAACAAATATACCTGTATGTGAATTTCAAATTGGCATATTGGTCATTCGTCTGTATTTGTACAATGTATATTTGGACAAGATTGATGGATTTCCTTTCTGTCCTGAGTTTCTCAGGAGGAATTAATAAAGATGCGTCATAGATATACATGTACACATGTGTGTACATGTACATGTACATGCACATTTAGCAAGTTGCATGTTTGTTACATGTACATGTATACTGTAAATGTATGTCTGTCCTCAAGTAATAACAGTACAAAAAGAAGACAAACAAACATAAACAAGCAATGATTGGTACAAAAAGCATAATAATGTCACTTTATGTCATAAAAAGTAGAAAAGTGAGCAACTAGACGTTTGGGAATTCTTTGCGTCAGGAAATCATAGTGAAGGTCACAATATCAATTCACCTTCTTTGGCTATGAGTTGATGCCCTTCTGCTCACTGCAGACGGTTTTATAGATGTACAGTACATGTCCCATTTGCAGGCCCCCAAAACAAAAAATTAAATTCCAACAGCATTTGAAAACAATAATAAAATTTAGAACTTCCCTTAAAAACGAAAGGGCTCAAAAATGTTTTTAAGTGGAAAATAACGACCATGATTACATGTAGTTGTCATATTTACTTTAGTGATTGCAATCACTAAAGTAATAGTCTTATTTTCAGACCCTTGTACCAAAGATTCAATCACTTTAATTTTGGCCATTACATGAATTGGGTTATTGATGTAGACAAATGCTCATGTACAAATGTACCCTTTACAGCTCATTTTATGTACAATATTAATATTACCAAAGAAAGAAAATGTATGACAGTGATGTCTAGAAAGTAAACAGGTTTCCTTGCATACTGGTACATGTAATTTGAATACTAGGACACTGCTAATGTGTACATTTCACAGATCGGACATACGTGACATGTTCATAATTCCTGCAAAGATCTACAGAATTTGTGGTACTGTACAATACATGTACATGTATACAGTGTAGTTTACTAAAATTTGTGATCTTAACTGGGTAATGGGTATTAATCCCATTGTCAGCATACCTACACTGCATGTTTTTCTCCTACATGTAAGTGCCTTCTCTCTTGCTGTATATATTAAGGATAGCATATTATTATAAGAATGTTTAAACTTGAGCTAATGTTTTGAAACACTAAGGGAGCAGCAGCATTGTAAACAGAAGCTTGATCGTCTGTTTCAGAGAAGAGTACCTCACTGAACATCCCAGTAGGGTTAGGCATTCCTATGGTGTTGTTTGCTGCTATTTATAGGGGCACCACTGAGTAATAAGGGCATGGCATGCATGTCATGTGACTGTGTTAGCTACGGCTCCCTGTTGACAGGAACATGCTCTGTGCTCAGGAGAGGACGAGAGAAAGGGGTGCGAGAAACCGAGAAGAGAACAGAAGAGACGGTTTGTTGTGTACACGAATGTCTGAAAATAATAGGGATCAAAGACGGTATAACATGCAAATGATTTGACCTAATGTAAGGGTCAATGGTTGAAGGAGCTCATTCATTTAAACACAAAGGAGAAAGGGAGGGGAGGGGTGTGAATGAAGAAGGGGAGAAAGGGTCCAAGTGGGTGTTTAGGAATGGGGCTAGGAAGGGGAGCTATGACTGCTAGAGGTCAAGAGAAACCAGAGTCAAGAGTCAGAGGGCATGAAAACAATATCTCACACAATACCAGGGGGTTGATGAATATAACTCGTAACAATTGTTCATGGAAAACAGAGTTTATGCTTTTATTCAGACTTCACAGAACAAAACAGTTTAAATGCCTACATTTACATGTTCACTGTGTTGGATGATTGCCAGTGAGTGGCAGGATTACAGTGCATTTAAAGTATTCAAATGACTCAATTGACGTGGCTGCTGACTTTAATTGAATTGCAATGTGTACATTGTATGTGTCCCAAATGTTTGTTTTGAACGTCGAAGTTGTG
Organism: Strongylocentrotus droebachiensis; assembly: GCA_035222895.1. Lineage (NCBI taxonomy): Eukaryota > Metazoa > Echinodermata > Echinoidea > Camarodonta > Strongylocentrotidae > Strongylocentrotus > Strongylocentrotus droebachiensis. The sequence continues at coordinate 434,080 of JAVYIG010000029.1, forward strand.
GTTATATCATGCTGTGGACACAGAGATTGAACAGCAAATGTGGGGAGAGACTGAATAGAGAGCAACAAAAAAGAGTTTGGGCTATTGTTTACCGGTAGCTGTTTTCACTATTTCATCATGATAAACAAAATATACATGTAATTGTTATGAATATAATGACAGTTTGCTTGTTTGTACTATCATTGCGAATGAAAATATGGTACGTTTTTGAATTAAACGATTTATTTTGCGCTGTAATATAAATGGATTAGCTTCTGATTAAAAAGAAAGAAAGAAAGTTGTGTGTATTGCTTGCATCATATTAAATAAACATTAATTATCTACTATGTATATCAAATATCTTTTTGTTTGTTTTTTGGATTGGATGGAAGAATGCAAATACTGTACATGTACTTGTGCACCAATTGAAGAAAATACATTTCAAAATTCTCTACATTATTCTCTTGAATCAATCCAGAACTTTTCCTAGAAGTTTAAAAATCAAGATGTGTACTTTATCCCCAGCCTCTGAATAAAACATTTCCCCTGTGTTGAGATACATGCATGTTTCATAACTTGTGATCAGACAGCTCACATTCTGTAAGAAAACGTGTCATGGTGTAAACGTGTCCTGTCATAATTGGGCTTTGAACATCTGTGTACAAAATGTGCATGAAATGATGAAGTAGAAATACACCGTAGGCGTGCATGAAAAAAAAATGTGAATAACTTATGCACTTTTTTCAGTACGCAGGGAAGTAAATTGCCAATTAGGTGTTGCTGCAGCTGCCACTCACAGCTACATGTACTGTAACTTAAAGGCAATCTTTGAGTAGAATTCTACGACTCTAAATTTGGTAGTGGAATTGAAAAACAATGTTAAGAATCCTAACATGTTGTAAAAATATCATGTTTAGATCGACAATTTATTGAAAAAGGGAATTAAAGTATAAGTGTGTAATCTCAGTATAATCTCAGTCTGATCATGTACATTAAGACATAGGCCTACATGTGTGTACAAATAAATATACAGGAAAAATAAGCTTTAGTGACCCCAAAATTGAACATATTTAAATTTATGTACATGTAAGCTGAAAAAGCATACACACTTTTGTGACTGGTGACTTATTAAATTACATAAATTAAATTATTTGAGAAACAGTGTAATAAAGAATGTCATTCATACATGTACCTTGTGGGCAACATCTGCATCACCTTTAATTTACAATTGATCTGTCTCAGTGAATCATGTTGTCTCTTTTTAGTTTCACCTTGCTGTATCATAACTATAAACAAGAAGTAGAGGAAAGCTAGAATCTAGTCAACAGAACAATTGAATAGGAAAGGCCAGACTAGACTAAAAAAAGAATGAGAGTTGCATGCCAATTAATATTTCCCTGCCATGTGGCTACTGGAAAAATTGCGCTATACTTTTAAAAAGAAATTTAATGCAAACTGAATACATGTACAGTTCATGTATGTATATTAATTCTTGATTGGGTAAAAGGTGTCTGGGTTGAGTCATACAGTTTACTTTCTATAGTCATATTTAGTTATTTACACATCACTGACTTATCTTCTGCTCATGTCTATTCCAGATGACACAGGGGTTCATACTGCAATTATATGAGCAATCATAAATATTCTAAGGATGTTTATTGTACCATTACATACATGTATAAAGGCTTTATTTACTAGATGTTAAGTTAAAGTATATAATGACATACAAATATTTCTGAATATAATTTTGAGAGCAAAAATGAACAGGGTGAACATGTACAGTACAGTACATGTACCGGTATGTACATGTAGGTTGTACTTAGAAATAAAAATAGAAATCAAAGGGCCATTTTGGGTGTACATGTAGAATGTACATGTATTTCTTTTTCTACTCATGGCAAATACATGTATTGTACAGTATGACGGTAGACGTAATATTGGCAAACCCCTGAACCTTTCATTTAACATGAAAATAGCATTGAAGTTGTAGTTTTGGAATATAATGTATATATTTTTCTTATATTTTCAGTTGTCCACCAAGGACTTTTCTTCCTGCATTATGCCGTATCTTTCTTGATGAGCATGCTCCGGACAACGTACTGGAAGTGACTGCCCGAGCCATCACATACTACCTGGATGTCTCCGCAGAATGCACCCGTAGGATCGTGGCCGTAGATGGCGCTGTCAAGGCCCTCTGTAATCGTCTGGTTGTCGTAGAGCTCTCTTGTAGAACCAGCAAGGATTTGGCCGAACAATGTATCAAGGTAGGTAACCTATGAGTAATAGTTTCTTGCACTAATTCACAAGGCAGACATGATCAGATAGTATGAAGGAGGCATAGTCATGAGAGACTCATGTCTTGTCTTGATTAGAAGAGACATTATGAAGGAGGGAGAGGCAACTTGGCAGGAGAGCACTGAACAAATCATATTTACATGTATCATCATTCCAGAAATAGAATTTGCCTTCAGTCCAACAACATGCTACTTTGAAGTTAAAGAAATACATGTGGTGCCAATACGTGGAAAGTATTCTTCAGTTTCTCTTTGCAAATGAGTACATGTACAAATAGCCGATTGTGTTTGTCACGTACATGTAGATGTACATGTAGGTGTAGGCCTACACTTGAATTATTCTGCAACTACACGTACAGTGTACATACATTTTTTGAAGATACTTTAAATAATGTCCTTACAAAAATATACAAATGTACATGTACATGTACAATTTTAGAATAATAAAAGATATTGAAGCATTCAGAACAGAAAGTGGTGTATATATTATATCTGCCTTATTTTTCCCTTTTCATTGAAATAGTTTTGTGGCATGAATAGTGTCTAGCATGACTGAACTCTTTCAAAGCATTTGCTATACATTTATCAAGCAAAGAATTATCAACTTATAGATGCTTTGTGTTCCCCAAAACAGGAATACTAAACAAACAACAATGTACTGTTAGGGAGAAGCATAATGAAAGGAATTGCTTTAAAAATTCATTGCCTGGAAAAGTAATTTCTTCCCACAAGTACATTATATGTGGATATTTCCAAAATAGGAATACAAAACAAACAACAATGTACCGTTAGGGAAAAGCATAATGTAAGGAATGGCTTTAAAAATTCATTGCCTTTTCTTCCAACGAGTACATTACATGTGAATATATTTCCCAGTTTTTAGTATGCCATGTGATTTGATACTATTATTTCATTAATTTTTTTAATTAAACAGTGAAATATCTAAATTGTCTGTTTACTGAATTGTATGAGATATTACAGTTTTAACAAAATTATGTACCGGTACTTAAGGATTACATTAATGTAATACTGAATCAATTGACTGCTAAATAAATCCAGATATTAATTTTACAGTAGCAAATGCCAATCATTGATTGAGTTCCATGTCTCAACTAAGTTTCATTTTCTTGGTTTATGTCCATACCAACTAGGTCCTTGAACTGATGTGCACACGGGAGTCTGGAGCTGTGTTTGAGGCTGGAGGTCTGCATTGCGTCCTATCTTTCATACGAGATAATGGCTCCATGATCCACAAGGATACTCTACACTCGGCTATGTCAGTGGTCTCCAGGCTATGTGGCAAGATGGAGCCTTCAGACACCTCCTTAGAGCAGTGTGTAGAGTCCCTCTCCACCCTGCTCAAACATGAAGATCCACATGTAAGTTGCTCATCCCAAATATACATTACATTAAAGCCCCTCTGCACTGGTTTGGCATTGCAGGATTAAACCTCCCTGCAAGGTCACTGGCAGGTGGTTATTTCATCAAAACAGCTCTCAATTAACAGGACATCATGGGGGAACAACAGGTACCGCTTAGGCATTGTTGGCTGTATAGAGGGTGCAAGTGGCTATAAGTAGTGCAGTGGGGCTTTAAGGTTTCGTATTATTCAGTAATTCTGTTCAGACTGGAAGAACATAGAAGCAGAGTGCTCAAGATTAATGTACAACCAGAAAATGTCACAACACAAAACTTTCATGAATTGTTAAGGACAGCCATTTTCACGACAAAACTTTTACGATTGCAATAATTTTGTGTTGTGTCAGGACTGTCAGCTGTGATTCAATTAAATTCCAGCATGAAGCTTTCACAAATCTCTTGTGGCTTTTGTGACAGTTTCATGCATAGGAAAGTTGCTGGTTTTACAATGGAGTATATTAATAAACAGATGGTAATCACTGGTAAGAGTCATGGCATCACTCTTGCATTCTTTAATGTCAGTCAGCTGTGCCGAAAGTAGAATATAGTGCTCTATAAATAAACTTACTCTTGCTGTCCCTTCCTTCCTCCTTTTGGAGATTGTTAAATTGTGTGTTTGTCTATGAGTTATTCCAGTATATATCTTTGTCACCAATTCTTTACATTTCCCCCACACATTACACTTATCACAACTGAATTATGGAGTGTAAACAATAAGTTTCAACAAGCTTTTCTATATATATTTTCAATGGCATCTTTCACTTTTCATTACTGTCACGGTAGTGGAGTTTTGTCATGTGATAACATCTAGTTTTAGTGATTGATGCAATTCTTCAATTCATTAATTTTAATTGTTTACACTTAACAACATGTACATGGACAAATCATTCTGCAGTACCCTGCACAACTGCCTCACTTGGTTAAGTACTCAGAATAACCCATTCTTGAACCATCTAATGGCTTATTTTAAAAATTCTATATAATCCCCATGTTTTTCCTATATTAAATTGTAAAAACTTGCAGAACCATTTATTACTACATGTAGTACATGTAATATTTCTATTGGATTACTCTGTGGCTTGCCACAATGTACTGCATAATACCCCTACAGAGCTCCGTTGAGCCTGATTAATGCAAAGTCCTTATGACCCTCGCAAGGGATTTGCAGATTTAAATAGATTTGTTAGTGTACATAATTACATCAGACCTTCCTCATGACAGTAATTTGCTGAAGAAAATGTATAATTCATGGAAACTGAACTTTAATCTCATAATTGGACTGAACTCTATACACTTTACAATACCCTACAACAAAATAATTACTGACTCTGTTTGAATCATCATCATTCTGAATAAGATTGATACCTCTTGATAAGTAGTACAGCAAAGTATTTCTACTGCATGTATTTCCACAAGGAAAGAAATTATAAAGATATTTATGGTAGCAATATTGAAAATTTGACCTGATTTGTCATTGCATATTTTGAGTAGGCGATGCAATTGATAAGTATTTAGTATTATACTTACACTTAAAAATGTAATTGAAAATGTTACAAAATGGATGTTACACAAGAAATACCTACAGTGTATGTAGCTTTTACAGACTTTGTATACATGATAATTATTGCTTAATGCAAGTTACTTTAGTGGGTATAATGGGAGCATGGATTTGTGAGAGGATATTGGATCCTTTTTGCAAGCGAGCTTCCATTTCATAAGCAAGAAAGTGAAGAAACCATATATATGAAAACCTTGTCAAGGAGGTAAATAATAGATTCTTGTTTATGAATGGTATAACTTAGAAATGTTCATATATAATTATGGTCTCATACAATGAAAGAAAGTTCTAGCATATTCTAGAATCACTGCCTACAGGAGTCGTAGAGTACGAGAAGGTCCATCTAAAATATGATGTGCACACTGCACTATACCGACCCAACCCTTTACACCCAACGTTTGACTGACATGACCTAAGGGTTACGCTACCCAGTAGTAGATGCAGTCTATAGCTTCCATTTTACTGGATGGCTTCAGGCTTCATTATTTTCAAAGATTTGACACGATTACATGTACAAATGTAATGGTTAATACTATGGTTGCTTCCAATGTATGGTATCTTTCTTCGTATTGTAAGAGATTGCCCTGTTTGAAATAAGCTTCTAAACCACTCTCTTGCATCAAGAAACCTACCAAGGTTTAAAGAGCATGTTTTTATATTGTTCTTAACATGTGCAAAAATGATTAATATCATTGGTATATTTATTTTGAAAAAAAATATCATTCTCCTTCACTACAAAATTAGCCTTTGACATCTCCTTTACACTTAAAGCTCAATTTTTGACTGAAAAGTTTAAATGATTTACATGTTTATCACATGAAAATATACGAGCAAATGCCACCTTTTGAAATCATGAGACAATAAAATCATTCAAAAGTAAATCAAATGATCTTATTCGATAGGAAAGAATAGATAAAACAAGGCTACACGCACTGCACATTCATTCAAATGACAGTCTAAATATAACCCAAAATACGATGATGATACTTAAATCGTGAGCAGTCAGCCCAGGGTATGCTTGGCTGTTGTTATTGCATGTATTAAGTAGCTGTGATGTTGATTGATTGATATACCATGTGGTGTGTCACCCAGAAAACCTGCTATTTTTTCTTCATGTAGAGGCTCTACAGTGTATGAACCCTATTTCACATTAGCATAGTGTCTATCAATCACCTTTCCCTGTAAACATATTAAATACATGTACAATGTACATGTACATGCTGTTTCATTGTAGTTTCACCATGAGACATCTGAAAGGAAAAATATATAATGTATTTTTCTTGTCATTTTATTTGTTTATTAGTTTTCACCCACTGTACAGTTCTAACTATAGCCATACCATACTGTGCAATGCACTTATAAAAGCTTGTGGTAGCCTTGGTAGTTTTAACAGGGAGGTTTCTGCAGTACAAACAAAAATAGTTTAGGTGCTTTTCTTATTCATACATGTACTATGTAGTTATTGTTAATTGTACGGTAGTAGCCCAGAATTGAAGGCAAAGTAAACGCTGTTACACTGGGGCTACATTAGTTTAGGTGCTTTTCTTATTCATAGTTATCTTTAATTGTATGGTAGTAGCCCAGAATTGATGTCAAAGTCACTGGGGCTACATGTACATGTAAAATTGTAAACCTTGTAAAATTTTACAAATCAATAATCATTTGAGTTCTTTATGTTTCATAAACGTGAGACCACGACAGATTGAGCTTATCTAAGATCAAAGAAGTTTGCTGTATTTAGAATATATTTGATTTCTTTTCCGTAAAGCAGTCTCAATTTAATTTTTAATGTAGTTAGTTTTTTGTTAATACTTAATCTTGTATTCATAGTGAAAGGTCTATGTAGAAGTTCATTTACTTTAGTGGCAAGTTGTAAACAAAGTTTTCTGAGGGATGTTGGTTTCCCGCAGTATTTGTAGTATTTATGTGTTTTATTGTCCATCAACGTAATATTTGTTTCATCAGTTATAAATTAATTCTTTCCCTCCCCTCCCCCCTCACACATACACATACATTTCAGGTTGCTGATGGAGCCCTACGCTGCTTTGCATCCCTCGCTGACCGCTTCACAAGGCGTGGGGTAGACCCTGCCCCTCTTGCCCGTCATGGACTGACCAATGAGCTTCTAGAACGTCTGGCCAATTGTGGCCAACCTGCCTCCTATACCACCACCACCACCACCCCATCCAGCACCCCTCGGCCAGCAGCAGGGGCGACACCAGACTCCAAGAGCAACCCTAACATCTCTACTGTTATCAGTCTACTATCAACTCTATGTAGAGGTTCACCGACTGTTACTCATGTAAATTTTGGCTTCTTGGAGTTAATTTATATCTAATAAAATAACTGTTTCAGTTTTAAAGATATTTTAATAATGTGTCATATAAAAACACAATGTACACTACTGCCTAAAGGTTTTGGCAGCGGGCTGACCCGATGCCCGAAGCGCGTAGTTGAAGAAACGATGTTCGGGTCGCGCCCGATGTTCGAGTCGCGCCCGAAATCTGCCCGAAATCTGCCCGAAATCAGCCCGAAATCTGCCCGAAATCTGCCCGGTACTATATTCGCCTTGAAATGATGCGCGTGCTGAAGTCGTGCGTTTTTAAGACTCGCACGCGACGAGACCCGATGACGTCACGTTGAAAAGTCAAATTGGTCGAGAAGAGCGATTCAACTGCAGATCAATTTGCCTATACAATTTGCGTGTTAAAATATGAATCGCACCGCACGAAAATTATACACAAATACACGTAGAGTGTATGGGAGAGTCGAGTGTATGTTAGGAAAGACGCTCACTAATTTGTTTTGGTGTTCACCAACTCTCACAGCAATATGAGTAAGGCAGCCTAAAGTCTAGTCTAGACACCCTGATTTTGATCTAAGAGTGGATGATCACCGCAGGCTTTAGATATTTTTCTGCCAAACATCTTCGAGGAGCTAGGCCCAGGGTCCATGAAGTTAGCAGTCGCTAGCCGGACGGCAACGGGGACGGCAAACGCTAGCATAGATCTACCGTACCACATCGTCATGCCTAGCCTAGGCTCTAGCCTAAACTTAATAAAATGGCTCAATTGAGCATTCATCAGACTAATGATATGAACAATTTGGTCTCACCTTACATTATGCCAATGACACATCAGTCCCTGTTTCCATATTTTAATTCCAAGGATTAAGATATACTTTCTTTGCAACAGCTAAGTCATAATTAATACTAATAGTGCTACATTGTGTAGCCTGTAGGCATAGCCTATGCTAATAACACTATGCATGCTGGATCTAGATTTTGGACGCACGTGGTACGCGAAGCTTACGTAGATATCTAGGTCAACTTAGGACCTATGCTCGCGCTGCTTGCATCACGTTCGTGACCTTAAAAAAAAAAGGAAGGCGAGGAAAAAGAAGAAAGGAAATATGTAGAAGGAGGGGAGGGGGGAAGAAAAGGAAGGAGAAGAAAAGAAGAAGAGTAGATGAAAAGCAGAGGGGGCGGGGGAGAAGAAAATGAAGAAGCAGAGGGGATTGGGGAAGGAAAAAAGGCCCAAGGAGAGGAAAAAACAGGGGATATAAAGAAGCAGAGGGGGGGGGGGGGGGAGAAGAGTTGATAAAGAAGCAAAGGGGTGGGGGTGAAGAAAAAGATGGAAGAGTACACCTGTAGATGAAGAAGCAGAGGGGATTGGGGAAGAAAACAAAGGAAGGAGAGGAAAAAAAAGAAGGGGGAGAAGAAAAGGAAGAAGGGGGAGAAGAAAAGGAAGGAGAAGAAAAAGAAGAAGGGGAGATGAAGAAGCAGGGGGAGAAAACGAAGGAGAAGAAAAAGATGAAGAGTAGATGAAAAGCAGAGGGGGCGGGGAGAAGAAAATGAAGAAGCAGAGGGGATTGGGGAAGAAAAAAGGAAGGGGATATAAAGAAGCGGAGGGGGGGGGGGGGAGAAGAATAGATGAAGAAGCAAAGGGGTGAGGGTAAAGAAAAAGAAGAAGAGTAGATGAAGAAGCAGAGGGGATTGGGGAAGAAAACAAAGGAAGGAGAGGAAAAAGAAGAAGGGGGAGATAAACAAGCAGAGGGGGGAAGGAAGAAGAGTAGGTGAAGAAGCAGAGGGGCGGGGCCGGGGGGTGGAAGAAAAAGAAGAAGTGGATATGAAGAAGCAGAGGGGTGGGGGAAGAAAAAAAAGGAAGGAGAGGAATAAGAAGAAGGGGAGAGGAATAAGAAGAAGGGGAGAGGAATAAGAAGAAGGGGGAGAGGAAAAGGAAGGAGAAGAAAAAGAAGACAATCTAACTAAAAATAAGAACAAACATAGACACACGAAACAAGCAGAGAACTTATTAATCAATTCCAAATTTAATTTGTTCACCAATGAATTGAATGTTTGAATGAGGAGAGCTAGCGTAGCGTATATTTCGTATTATGTTAAAAGTGTTTCTAAACAAAGGGTACTTTGGAGACAAGGTGTCTGGCAACATGCGTTTATCTCAAAAGTTATTTATAAACAGATCATGTTTGCGCGGTAAGATCACGTGATCTTAGTAGTGATGATTGAACCTTCGAGAGAGAGAGAGAGAGAGAGAGAGAGAGCAGTTCTGCCCTGAAAACTAAGCGTATGCATTATTTTGTTCGAATCTTTCTCATCATCTTTTCTGTTTTTGCAATTCTTTGTTCCACCCTCTCTCCCTCTCTCTCTCTCTATGCTTGTATATTCCCTTCTCTTGTTCATTACGGTTCTAGTTCTAGGAGAATTACCCTTGGGCAATCACCCCGGCCAATTACTCCCCCCCCCCCCCCCCCCCCCCCCCCCGTGGACATTTACATTTCCCTGGAAATTACCCCATTTGACAATCACCCCCTTGTTTAATTCCATGTTTTTCTTTCTATCAATCATGTATTTTCGATTATCATTTTTTCTTTCCATACGTAGATCTTTATGAAGCAATTATTAATCATTCTTCTGGTTTCCTTCGTAAATGTGTTCACTTTATGTATTTCTTAGATTTTTTCAATCATTTTCTATTTTTTCCTCAATCCTCAAGTATTTCTTTGTTATTTCCTTATGTATTACTCGTTTTTCGAATCTTTATTTCAATCTATAACGTATTTTCATTGTTTATCGCCATGCTATCTTGTGTGTGTATTTTTGTGAAGTGGGGGGGGGGGGGGGGGTGGGGGGCTGGAGTTTCTCTACATCATCATTTTTATAATCGCCATCAATACATACAGCCAGCATTTTCATCATCGTCCATCAATATCATCACCATCATCATCACTACGGTCACCATCGATAAATCGGTATCATCAGAACAACTCAACATCTCTTCAGTGACTGGGCAATAACTTTCCTTTTCCACACAAAGCGGTTTCCTTTAGAAATTTGATTTGTTTACTAAAGCTTTGTTTCGTGAAGTTGCCCTCTCACTTCAGACATGCATGCCGCTGCGGTTTGTAGAAAGAACAGAAAAGTCGTAAACATTGCGTAACATGCACTTTCTCTGTCATCATGATGGTTCGTAGTAGGTCCATGCTGAAGGCTGGTGGAATTTGACAGGGGCCACGCGAGCGGCCACAGAATATTCATAAAACAATAATTTAAATGTAAATAACTATGCATCATGAGCCACTCGTGTTTTCTTAAGAACCCCTTTAAAAATTGTGTTGCTCTTTACTCGAATATCGCAACCCTGAATCGCATTTGATTCCACATTTGGCGTCCATTGTGCGAGCACGAGTATACAGCCAGTAGTTAACTAGCCTAGCCTCGTGGTTGCTGCTTTCCCTAACGTCCGCAATAAAGGCACATCTTTTTTCCGTCAGCAAAATATCGAAAGTCGGGAGTGCGCCTTAAATAGTCGGGAACAGGATATTTGAGTCCTCAAATGCTACTTTTTAGTGGTTTTCAAAAATCTCTGTGTCTCAACATGAATTACATAATGCAAATAAAGAATAGGATCTACTATTTGAAGTTAAACTACGTTCCTAATTTGAAAGGAAGAGAGGGTTTTTTCAGTTTGTTTTCAGTCTTAAATTATGCCCTGTCACAAGGCACTTTGCCGGCCGAAGCTCTACCGTGTCTTCAGCTCACTCACCTGTATGATGCAGCTCACACAAGAGATAACGAATCACCACACGAAAACTAGCCTGTCCTCATTTCTGTTTGGACTCGGAGGAAAATTCTGTCATCTTTAGTTTTAAAAACAACATTGTTACTGGGTCTAACTCAGTTCACAAGCACTTCAACCGTGCCTCGTAATAAAATGAAAGTATTTTTTTAACACTGTCACTGAATTAAGAGCCGATCTGATGTTAACAAAAAGACCAATGTTGGCTTTTTTTTGGTGGCTTTTTGTTAACCAGATCAGATCGCGTCTTATTTCAGTGTTCGAAAAATACTTTCACTTTTCATTATACGAGGCACAGTTGAAGTGCTTGTGAATTAAGTTAGACCAAGGTCTAGTAACAACTAACAATGTTTTTTTTTTTAACTAAAGATGACAGATTTTTTTTTCCAGATTTTTTTTTTCTGATTTTTTTTTTTTTTTTTTTTTTAGGGGGGGGGGGATCTTCGAAATAGGGGTGCGCCTTATAGTTTTGTGATTTGCTTTCTAGTATTGCGATGATGTATAGTTGTACGCTTTAAATTAAGACATGTTCATCATTGAAAATGGTCATGGAAATTTACATTATCCTGCTCTGGAAAGTCATGAAAAGTCATGGAATTTTTAAAATGTGTGAGTGTACGAACCCTGAAGTAAGTCTTTATAATTATTTGGATGTTTTGATATTTTCGGTTGATTCCAGATGAAGAAAAGCAAAGGCAAACTGTTCGCCAGATTCCGGTAAAAATCGCCAGTCAATCCCCCTTTGCGTGTGAAGCAAGGGTTACCGGATGCGTGTGGGTCACCTCCCTGGTTTTATCAAAGCATTTATCCTCGTACCAGACGGTTACTAATTTTGTCTATTTTGTAATTAGCCGCCTGGAGAAGAAAAAAATCTGCGGTAGTCCGCAATTGACAAAAAAGTTAGGCGACAACTGTACCAAAATAAGTGATAATACTTCAACACTAAATACTTAGATGGTAAATTGATTTAATTTTTAGCTATGTCCTTCCATCGTGTTTATTTTAACTTGGACAAATTGACATGAGTTCGAGAACGCCGACTCGGCAGACGTTCACTGCATGTTAATTAAATCTGTTTAATGGTTGTTTTCTTGACAAAAACATCGAGTTAGAGTGACTATTGTGACGTTTGGAGATAACCATTATGACATCACAAAGCCGCGTAGCACTAGCATTCCACGCAGATGCGCATTTTTTCACAGACATTGCGCGCAAAGCAACGGCGCATAGCAACAAAGTAAACAAAGCAGCTCGAAGTTCGGGAACTTCCCGAAGTTCGGGCGCTCCCCCAAATTCCGCGCGTGCGTTCAATTCAGCTGCCCGAAAGCTGCCCGAAATCGGCTCGAAATCTGCCCGAAATCTGCCCGAAATCTGCCCGAACTTGCTCACATTTTTGGCAATTGACACTAAAAAAAAACACGCGACCCGCGAGTAGCTTGCCCGCGCCCGCAGCCCGCTGCCAAAACCTTTAGGCAGTAGTGTATGTATACATGTATTTCTTCTTGAAGAAAAATTGTACTTCTGGGGCAAAACAGTTCATTTATTGTGCGAGATGAACATTGTTATCAGTTCCACAATTTTGCTTATTATGAAAAAAGTCATGGTAGACCTTAAAGATAAACTTTAGTACTGGTAATGCAATTGCATTGTGAAAGAAAAGGTGTGGAAAGGATCAGAAACAGTTGATCATGTAGCATGTAAGTATTGGTGTGCACTGCAAGGTTCTGGAGTCATCAAAATCATAATAAATTTGACCGAGTCTTGGTAAAGTAACAAGCACTGTACACAGAAAGCTATATATGGGACAACACACAAGGTGTCGGGGCTAGTACTACCTTGATTTCCTTGTCTTTCTATGCTCATTACTCAGCCAGTATACATTTTCTTCCAAAATTGTTTGGCACATGTCATTTATTTGTAATCTTGAACATTCAGTGTAAGTTTTGTTTGATTCTGTGAGAATTAATTTTCTTTTTTTTTACCAGAACTGGAGTTTATCTTTAAAGTTGTGTTTATACAGAGTTTTTATAATCTCATGCCAAAGAATGAGTAGATATGTTATTGTTATGAAGCTGCAGGTAGTTCAATAGTTAATAATATGAATTTCTAAAATGTTTCATTTCAGGATTTATTGCGATCAGACCTCCCTGCATCAATAGAAAAGGCTCTCATGGGTGATGAAAGGTATGTAGCATGAATATGTTCATCAAATATTTAGCATTTAGAAAGTCTGATTTCATTACATTTTGTTGTGTGTGCTGTAATTGCTTAAGGTGTGCTGGAGAGCTGGTATCTTATAAATTTCCCAACATCTACAATGCCCACCTTCTCACCTTACAGATGTGTCCTGGACACCATGCGTCTGGTAGACCTCCTTCTGGTGCTTCTGTTTGAGGGGCGTAAGGCTCTCCCCAAGTCCAGCATTGCCCCTAGGCTTCGTAGCAGTACTACGGGTCTACGTCGCCTTGACAGCGCAGGAGAACGCACCCATCGTCATCTCATTGACTGTATCCGTAGCAAGGATACAGATGCTCTCATCGATGCTATAGATACAGGAGGTAAGAGATGAGGAGACCGTGTCTAGCTATTGTGTATTTTCATTTCAAACATACATTTTGGGGAAAGCACATAACAAATCTTGAATTTTTAGTGGACAATAAAATGAACTAGGAGCTATGAAATGGTGCAATTTATATTACTTTGAATGATTTTCTTGTTTTGTAATGTTTATAAAAATGCATTATGTAATGATGTTATTTGATTAAGTATATTTATTATTATGTTATTCTTTTCTTTGAGGAGGGGGGGGGGGTCATTTTTTCTCTAGATGATTGTAAAGTTAAGTAAGGTCCCAACTTTACATCTTTTCTCTGTTTACTTCAACAAGAAATCCAAAGTCTTGGTAATTTGTATGTAAACAGAGAAATGAAAGCGAGCCAAGAGAAAACAAAATTAAGAAAAATGTTGATTTCGTATTTTCATGTTTTTTTCTTGCAACCCATTAGTTGAGGTGAACTACATGGATGATGTAGGCCAGACTTTGCTCAACTGGGCTTCTGCCTTTGGAACTCAGGAAATGGTGAGTTTAGAACATCTAATAATAGTCATAGTCAGCTGATAGATATACTCATGTTATGAGAGAAAAATTTGAATCATGTGGTTTTTGAGGGTATAGGTGCGTATATGAATACATTTATCCACATTCCACAATATTTTTGAACTTGCACTACATGTATTTATGTTACATTCAGTAAAAAAAACAATCAGTATTTTCAATTCTTGATAAGAATATTTAATTACACCATTCTAGCAAATGGAATAATATATGGCTTTGTACTCTAATTTTCATTTAATCTTTATTTTTCAGGGATATTGTATTTTCTTTTTCAAATAAATGTTATAGTGTTTAAAGTGATTTTTAATTGTAATCTTCCCTCAGGTTGAGTTTCTGTGTGAAAGAGGAGCTGACGTTAACCGAGGTCAAAGGTCATCTTCTCTACACTATGCTGCATGCTTTGGCAGACCTCAAGTAGCCAAGGTATGTAAAATCATGTCCATTTTAGACCCTGATTTCTTAAATGATGTGTTTTAGTTTGTTTTGAATATCTTATAAAAATGTATTTGTTTCTTGTGTTTTCCCATTTCATGCTATCTGTCATTTTCATTCATTTTTTTCATCGTGAATTTCTCCATTTTCCACCCTTGAAGCCTTAGTTCTGTGTTAAAGTCTGTCTTTTATATGTTTTCTTCATAGCTGTCGGATTTCATTTGATAGAGATATATTTGTACATGACCCGCTTTCTCTTTGTTCAGAGTTACATGTCATTCGTACTTACTCAATGTCATACATTATTCACATTTGATTTAAATTTGGAATGAGCAACAGGATATGTGATTAGTTTCACATGTGTGTGGACATGTGAGCGCTCTTCTATGAATCAGACCCCCCCCCCCCCCTCCCTCCCTGCAATGATCATTGACAGTTGAACAAACATGAAATCATGCCCTGAATCCTGTTCAGTACAGAATGCCAAATTGACATCATTTCCATTTTGTTGCATCTCAATCCTGTGCAAATATATCAACAGATTTACTTTGCACATTTACAAGGTTAACTTTGTTTTGTATACTGATCAGTGACAGTTAATAAGTGTCAGTCATGAAGTAAGTGTTCTTATAATGAGCAATTGAAAAAGAAAACAAAATTACTACAGTCAAACCTGCTTTAGTGACCACCTGTCTACAAAGACCATATTTTTCCCCCTTGAAAACGGTTTTCATTGAAACATGTACTAAAGGAACCTGTTTACAAAGACCATTTTTTGTGTATCCCTTGGGCGCTATAGACAAGTTTGACTGTATTAAAACAAACAAAAATAAAAATCTCAGTAAATAGGAGAATTTTTATGAAGTTTGTTGATTTTAAGAGAAAACAGAAAAACTATGCTCTATGAAAATGTAAATATAAATCAAGATTGAAGAGAATACATGTCCTTACATTAATTAATTTCACTCACACTGTTGAAATTGCAATCCTCATCAATTTTTAAAACATTTTCATTTCAGGCTATGTAAAATCAAATCCAAACTAATTGTGCAGTAAACGTTTGTCTTGTCAATACCAGAAACAGATAGGAACTAATTTCTACTCACTTATCAATTTGTATAAATTAGACCCTGCTTCGTCATGGTGCTAATCCTGATCTAAGGGATGAAGATGGTAAAACTCCTTTGGACAAGGCTAGGGAAAGAAATGACGAAGGTCATCGTGAGGTCATGCAGATTCTACAATCTCCAGGTAAGTCTCCTTATCGATAATACTGTCTTTTAAAAAATATTGTTTGTTTTTTTACCTTTAAAATTTTGGATAATTTTTTCAGGTACCTTCTTCTTTGAAGACTATAGTTTAGTTGCCAGTGATGCAAAGTAGGATGCTTGTGTCTTATCAGTTAAAGAAAATTAATAACAATTATCTGATGCAGTTGATGTGATCATTGTTATACTCGATTCACTCATTTCTGTGTACTGTTTTGTTCTTCTTCCTTGTGTACCCTACCCTATCAAGGTGAATGGATGGTGCCTGTATCATCAGCCACAGAGTCTACCATCACCAGCCCAGAGGAAATCAAACCAGAGGACGGGGATAGGGAACCCAAGGGAGACCCTGAGATGGCTCCTCTCTACCTCAGGAAAATGCTGCCTATCTTTGCTCAAGTCTACAACAACACCATGATGCCTTCAGTCAGGTTAGTACTCACATTGTCCAGATAATCAGACACCCCCCCCCCCCCCCTCCCCCTCTTTTTCTCTTTATCTCTCTCTTTATCTCTTCTTTTTCTCTTTCTCTCTCTTCTTTTTCTTTTTCTCTCCTCTTTCTCCTTTTCTGATTGTCTCTTACTGTGTCTTTTGTATGTGTTTCCTGTTTGTATGTCTCTCTCTCTCTCTTCCCCCCTCTCCCTCTCTTTTTCTGTCTGTCTTTCTATCTGTGTGTGGGTTCTTGTAGTCATAATTCATATCATTCGTATCTCTAGCTTCCCCTCTCCATGTTTTAGTATTTTATTTGGTGTCAGAGGATTCTTTTTTTTTTCTTTGTTTCTTTATCAAATTTTAAATACTCAGTATTTTGCAGCAAGATTGATTACGAACAACTCTCATTCTGTATGTTAAAGCTTTGTTATACAATTTTGAAAATATTTCAATATTTGTTTTTTAGTTCTGCTTCTTAGTTATATGATAAGCATGTATTTGCATAAGTTATCCGTACCTCAAGAATGAAACCCCAGCTGTTTCTATAAACAAAAATGGTAGACAAATATACTGCCAAGTGAGTGCAATACTGATTTGGATTGCTCTTTGCAGCATGTGTTTCATAATTGGCACGCTTTCAAGTTGTAATGATTGAGATCACAGACAGAGGAAGCACAGTCACTATACACATGGATGTGCTTCCTATCAAAACAGAGCATTGAGACAGCAGTAAATGCTTGTTGACACAGGATCATAGGTGTGACATTATACACAAGGTCATCCATTGTGATTGTATTCTATTCAGTACGTTGCTGCTTGTATGATTGGCATTCCATCAGACATAGCATTCAGGATCACAGATGATTGACATTGGAATTGCATTGAAACATAAAGTTCAATATCAATGACCATGTGTTGTTATTGCTATAACCCAGAATCTATTCTTTCTGCTCTTATTGTGGTTTTTTTAATCCTGTTAAATTGAAGGATATTAAATGACCTCATTCAAGTTTGTTTCTTTCCCAATTCAACAATATGATAAGCTTTTTCTTTAACATTCAGTATGTATTCCACAATTTCTACTAATAGACTAGATGGTATCTTTCTCAATTTATCTAAATTGTATAAATAGGATATTTATTAATTATATAGATATTGTAATTAAGAAGAAGAAATCTATTCTTTAGTAAAGATTAGTACAAATTTATGTGCTGACTCTAATAACACCAGCTAAACATAAGTGATATTTTGTATTATTAAAGCTACATATTCCTAATGCTTAAATTGGATGTACATGTAAGTTGTAATAGAAAAAAAAGTATCAAAAAAGTGCATACCCCCCCCTACCATAAACATTTTTTCAAAGAATATTATTATTACAAAGTATCGCTTAAGCTTATATGTTTGATCTGATTGCTCTACAGGAAAGCTACACTAGCTCTTATACGTAAGATGATCCACTATGCACCGTCCAGGCTTCTTTGTGAGATCTGCTCAGGAGATTTATTAGGCTTCACACCAGTCTTGGTTGAAGTACTAGCAGCAGTCCTAGATCATGAGGTAAACATCGTTAAGATAGTACAGAGTGATGATGATGATGATTATGATTATGACTATTGAAAATGATAAATCGATCATACTAATTTGTCAAATGTTGATGAACATGTTCCGTGTAATATTATATGATTATATTGTTATTGATTTAAGGTGAAATAATGGATTTTTGTATATTTGACCTGGGTGCTCGTAAAGCAGGCATATTCATGTTAATATATTCCTTAACTCCTGTCTTAGTGACCACATAGGTAAGAATTCATTCCTATCTATTGCTCTAGTCTGCTGACTTAGTATTCAACATTGGTCATTCCATTTCATTCGCCCCCTCTACTGAGCCACACTTCTGTTTGGAATTGGTGATAAAAGAAACAATGACAATCATGACAGTGTACTTGAAAGTCTAAGATGACACAATTTCATTTTGTTAATTGACTTGACAGGATGATGACGAGGGTCACCTGACAGCCCTCCAGATCATTCAAGACCTGATGTACAAGGGCCAGGACCTGTTCCTGGACCACTTTGCCAGACTAGGTGTGTTCAGCAAGGTGTCCTCCCTAGTTGGACCTCTAGATGAGGAGAGGGAGGAAGAAGGGGCCACTGCCCAAGTCAAAAGGGTAAGTCAAATTCTTATTATTGTTTTGTTTTTAATTTAATTTAAAAAATAATAATAGTTGAAACAAGATTGGTAATGATGATGAGCAAGATAATGGTAATTGCAATAATAATAATAAAAATGATCATGATAATACTGGTTTCTTACAATGCCCTTGCGTCCATCACAACATGAGACTCCCAAGATGCGCTCAACTTGAGTTTCATTGAACTAATTGAACCAGTTGTAAAGTATATCAATCAGCTGAATGCTATTGTGGGTTTCAAGGACAAAGATTATTTTCTCATGAGAATTATATCTTGTTGAAATATATTCATGCAGTAGATAACACTTTGCTGTAGTTAATGGAAGTCTTATGCCTGCATGTGTATGTCTCAACCTTGAATTGTGCTCATGTATTTCCAGGAGATCCCTGATGATCAACACCACCAACTGCAGCAGCAGCAACACCATCAACATATGCAACAACAACAACAGCAACATCAACAACCGCAGCTACAGCAGCAACCCCAGCAGCAGAGGATGGATGATTCTAAGGAGGTTGTAGCAGGTCGACCTTACAGCTGGAAGGATTGGTGCTTAGCCCGGGGTAGGGATTGTCTCTATATCTGGAGTGATGCTGCTGCGTTGGAACTCTCCAATGGCAGTAATGGCTGGTTCAGGTTTATCCTGGATGGCAAACTGGCAACCATGTACTCCAGTGGTAGCCCTGAGGGAGGCTCTGATAGCTCAGGTGAGATGTCATGTTAACTACACAAGAGAAAGTGTAATACAATTCCTTAATGATGGTTAACTGATGGGTTGGTATGTTTAAAGGTCATGTATAGGCACGACTATACCATGTACCCCAAGTGCTTCAATCTTCTATTTTGTTTTGTACGTAGAGTATTAAAACAAGTAATAATTTTATATGTGGCCAGAGCTCAAGGTATTGCCACTTAAGTCTAAGGCCTCATCGGACACAGCTAGAGCTGCTATATTGGCAGCAGCACATCATCTTGGATGCCTTTCTTTCCCCTTGTCCACTCTGACCGATGGTTGCCTACAGTATCATTGATTAGTAGTGTTATGGTATATTTTGTTCACCATCTAACTTTGGTGCATCATTTGACATCCTGGTCTTTCCTCTTTGCTTTACCCAGAGAGCCGTAGTGAGTTCCTTGAGAAGTTACAGCGTGCCAGGAGTCAAGTAATGCCTGCTATCCAGACCCAACCTATCCTCTCCATACCTGGTCCAACCAAGCTGGTGGTGGGTAACTGGACACTACAGTGCAAGAAAGAAGGTGAACTGGTTATTCACAACTCAGACGGACAACAGGTCAGTTTGAATATGGAGCAAACCTTATGTAGTTGGGTCTCGTTTTTATCTCTCCTTTGATATTGTTCACCACCCAACCATGAAATAGAAGACTGTAATTATATTGTGTTTTTTTTAAATTTGGTTTGGAAGGTGTTGTTATGTGCTGTCAGTACCACCCATACATTAAAAGAATAATGTTGTCTAAAAACATCTTTGATTTGATGATTTGGGAAGTATGCTTTATATTTATTAGAAATGGAATGTTTACCCAAAACATGTTATTTTTTCTTTGGTCGCTTCTTCACACCAAATTAAATTTAGGGATCACTTATTTCAAACAAAAGATAAAGTACATTTATTAGAGTCTGTACTTAGTAGATGTTTCAATTAAGATGGTAGTTGTTAAAAAAATCCTGGCTAGTCCTAGGCCTAACCCACAATTAAAGTCCTTCTATTTATTTTCTACAATGTCTTGTTCATTTCACAGCAACAAGCTACAGTCCTGAGGGAGGACCTAGCTGGATTCATCTTTGAGTCTAATCGTGGGACCAAGCACTCTTTCATCGCAGAGACCTCACTAGGTCCAGAGTTTTCTACTGGTTGGACCGGAAAGAGAGGAAGGAGGTTTAGATCTAAACTGGAACAGGTCCAGCAAAAGGTAGATTTGAGTTATAACTGAATCATTCGCAATAGTTTTTGATAAGTTTTATATTCCCTATAAAATTCTATTGCAAACATTTTATAGAAAAGTAGCATTAGATGTAATTAAGATAAGAAAATGATTATTACCTGAAGGTTTTACAGTGCATAATGCAATCCTATTTCAAATCTTTTTGCCTGTTGTTTGTGCGAATGTGGCACATCAACAAATGTGTCTTTAGAGAAGTGCAGCATCATAAATGTTAAAAGTTACAGCCATTTAATGATCTTTTATTTTAAAATCGATAGCAAGGACAAATCTATATCCTTCAGTGGGAAATACAAATTTGTATCAGAAAAATCAATGCTGCCCATCACTATATTTTTACAGAAGGAATATTCATTGAATACTTGATGGCATGAGTGAAAGCAATTAAAATCCTTTTAAAATCCTTTTTTTTCTCAGGTGAAGACACTTGCTCGTGAGCTGTATGAAGGTTACTTCAAGGTTGCAGAGTCTCATCCCAGAGACGTGGTAGCTAAACTTAACTCCATTGTGATGCAGCTAGAGGCTGCATGTGACCTCTACAATGACCCCATCAAGGTAATCAATCAACTGCATTATAAGGCAGTAACAAGTACAGGGTGATGTGTGAATAAAGATGCAGGTACATGGTGTGTCGTTCCAGGAAAACCTTCATAAATCATGAAGCACAAGACAAAGCAAAAAGTCTGTCATTGGTTGTGTGTTCAAAGGAGGAGGATGGGGGTGCTTTATCTAAGTTATAATGCTCTATTGTTGCAGGTCACATCCAATTCACAATAGGGTCAGGTCATCTTACTACCATCCTTCTAAGTGCTCTTTCATAGTGTATTGTAATGCATGTACCCTTCAGTCATATCCACAGGCCTACAATACAGTCAAGGGAACAGGGTACTATCTGTATCAAGATGCAGGTACATTCCATTGAACATGAAATCAAAAGATGACTAAGCACACAAGACTGGGTGCTTCCGGGTGGAAAGCTATCATTGTATGCCAATAGGAAATTAAAGTTCACGACATGATGGAACCATACAGGAAGTGATTAAGCCAGATTAAAAGCCACATATATGCTTCCATTCATTCAATTAAGTGAATAGAAGTCTCAGGGATATATAAAGGTCTCATAGACAAAGAATGTAAACAGAAAGTTAAAGAAAGCTGTAGTATGAGACATGTCCAGGAAGAGAGTGTATTATTAAGATGAGTAAATGTTTCCCCATTTTATGTAAAGGAAAATTGGAAATACATTTTTCTTCATGTAACCCAATGTTCAACTCACAATGATGACTATGAAACTGAAGCATCCTGGTCACTCTTGAGAAAAAATGCCAAATAGATATCAATAACTACATAAACATGTCCCTATTGTACAATATCAGTGCATAATACTTTGTGTTTCTATAACTTGTAGGGCATTGATGATGAGCAAGGATGGATGGAGGAGATGAAGGGCGCTCTTGAGACCCTAACCTGTCTCCTAAGAGAGGAGAACAACATCTCAGCATATGAGCTACACAGCAGTGGCCTTGTGCAGGCTCTACTCTACTGCCTGAGTGATGTAAGCATTTAATCATTTGTATGCTTTCTTAAAGTGAGACATGCACATTTCAATGGGAGATAGGAGGGCAAGTCCAAGATTAACGACCACATCTACATTTACAGTATACCAGATGATTGTAGCTGATGGCCTTAACAGAAACTAAATAAGACAAAAATCAAATAAAGATAAAAATTATTTCAGTTTGTGTTCACAATTCTCTGGTAAAGTTTGCTTACTGAGATTGGGACAGAATTGATTTTGATGACTAGTATTATCATATGATGAATTTAATTCCAAAGACAGAAAGAGGATTACATGATACAGTCATACCTGTCTACAACGACCGCCCAAGGGAGACACAAAAAGCGGTCTTTGTAGACAGGTCCCTTTAGTACATGTTTCAATGAGAAACCATTTTCAAGGGAAACAAACAATGTGCTTGTTGTAGACAGGTGGTCACTAAAGCAGGTTTGACTGTAGTAGTATATGGATATCAAGGGGTTAGCGTAGACAAGGATTTTGATCGTAACTGCACTATGGCTAATGAACTTAATGATTATGATGTTGGTGGTATTGTATCAATGATCATATCTGCCATGTAACATATATCTAAGTTTGAATCATATCTTTGTTACTAATGGAATTGATTTCTAACTTTGATTTCCACATGAATCTCCTTTGTTTAGGGCTATGATCATGTTGCTCTTCATGACCGCTACATCAAGGAGAGAGTAGCTCTCTTCAAATCATCCTTCAGAGATAACAATGATGAAGATGGGTAAGTGCATGGAACAAATTATTCCCCTCTGGTTTAGAACTCTGAAAAGATGGAGGCATTACAAACACACATTTCAGTCATGAAAATGCATAAGAAATCCTGACATTCCCTCCAAATTGGATATGTTAAGCATATGAGCCTATCAAGCATGTGATACTTTTTGGGGGGTACCTTTTTAAAGCATGAAAAGGATATTGATTATGACTTGATGGTAAGCTTTACATGAATGTCATGAAATAGGTATAATTCAAGAGTGTTTTCTGAATGCTTACAGTGATAAATAGAAAGCTAGATCATTTCACCACCATATTTGAATAATGTTACAAGAAGAATTAGTGCCAAACTTTCATACTTGGTAGTGTATTTTCACAAATGCCCTAAAACTCTCCAAACTGAAAAGTTAGAAATATGCCTATTATACAGATATGTATTTTGATGTATTTGTGCATATTGTTGTTGCAGTGGTGTTTCTCCTTCTGTGATGCTTGTACGTAAGCTGGTAGCTGTCCTGGAATCCATTGAGAGGCTTCCTCTGTTCATTTATGACTCTGCCGGTTCTAGCTATGGTCTTCAGGTGAGCAAAACCTCTTCAATCACACATTGAAATCACTCTATGGCAGAAGAAAAAAAAAAAAAAAACACATGATAGCTTGTATTGATCGATTTAGCTGTATCTGCTAATGTTTAGAAAAGATAGATGATTCTATTAAAGCCCCACTGCACTTCTTATAGCTACTTGCGCCCTCTATATAGCAAACAATGCCTCAGCATTGGTCCCCCATGGTCCCCTTTTACTAATGTTAATTGAGAGCTGATTTGATGAGATAACCACCTGCCAGTGACCATTCATCAAATCCATCCTGGCCAAACTAGTGCAGATAGACTGTAATTGTCTTTTACATTTCTTTGTTTCAACTAATTCAAGTTTGCCAAGATATTGATATATATTTGTGAAGATTATCAAGTTAAGTTTACTTTGTTCCATATCAGGTTCTTACACGGAGGCTGAGGTTCAGATTGGAGAGAGCTACAGGAGAGACCGCCCTCATTGACAGAACTGGGAGAACATTGAAGATGGAACCTCTTACTACTGTGGCCAGTCTAGAGAGATACCTACTCAAAATGGTATGAGTGGGACTGTTGTGTCTGCATGGAGGGTGGACAGTTTGACCTTGATACCATTGAAAATTAAAGAGAAAACTACAAGATAGGACTTATTTAAACATATTTGTGGCTTACACCCAGTAACCCATATGTTTAAATAATTGAAATTTCTCACAGGAAGCATTACATTTATAAAAGATAGGACTTGTGAACATATGATTAGACTATGTTTTTAAATTGTGTCAGCGATGGAATCATGAGTTGGTGAAATGAAAAGTAAATTGATAGATGGATGAATGGATTGAAATGTACATTAATAGAAATGATGTGTGGGATATTGTCAGTATAAATGCAAGTACAAACAGGTTATATGTATATAACGATAAAAATGTTCCCACAAAGCTTAGAATCTCTAGACATTTTGTATTTATGTATTGGTTAATGTTTAAATAAGAAATTCTCTCATGGCCAAATACAAGAAAATAATGAAATGTAATTCAACGTACCTGTAGCACTAGGAATTCCTGCATAAACCTACTCCCATTTGTAATGGACTACAATCGCTGTATTTTTATATATATCACTTGTAATTTACCTTATGTGATTATGTATTACAGGTTGCCAAGCAGTGGTATGACTATGAACGAACAAGCTTCACATTTGTACATCGTTTGAAGGAAGCACAGTCTATCACATTCAGACACACCCATGACTTTGATGATAATGGCATCGTCTATTGGGTGGGAACTAATGCAAAGTGAGTAGAAGGGTCTTCATTTTGTCAGTCAGGAAGGAAAGGGGGTTGGATGAGATTGAGATAATCAAGAATGTACACTAAGGACTCTTTTACATATGAATGAAATTAACAACACTGCGCCAAAGTGAAACCATTTTATATTAATTTATTGCCAAGGGGGAGGGGGAGGGGGGGTTGATATTTGGTGCATGCAACAAAGGCCCTTAAGCTTACTCATTTATCTGTGCGTTGTATGATGACAAAATATAAAGCTCACCACTATGCTTAAAACAAACGAAAACATTATGATTAGGTATGAATGAGGCTTTAGAAGCTCTTAATTATGTAATTGCATATGTAAATTTATATATAAAACGAAATAAAATTAAAATTTTAGTAGAGAGAGAGCTACAGAGACGAAAGTACATTAAAAATGGGTTAGTATAGAAAGCTTATGTTGATGATATGTCATACCTGTAGATATGTATGAGCAGGCAGTTTCTAATTAGTCAATTTCCAAGTGGTCAATCATCATTTCTGTTTGTATCTATCCAGAACTGCGTATGAATGGGTCAACCCTGGTCAATATGGTCTGATAGTGGTCAGTAGCTCTGATGGACGAGGTCTTCCCTACGGTCGTCTAGAGGACATCCTCAGTCGTGACTCGTCGGCTCTCAACTGTCATACCAACGATGACAAGTAAGCAAAGAATTTATAGATTTAACCTGTTCAATACTAAGTCCAGTATAACTTGAGATAATGAGGAAAGAAAAGATTGCGATTTTATATGTAGTTGCAAAATGTTCAATGATAGTGACATTGCATAATGTATTAATTTCAAATATTGATTTCCAGATCTGTGTCTTTTATGTACTCGGTGTTATCTCCATTATTCTTTTTCCATTTTCAATCTTTTTATAGACAGCCATAATTGTAAAAGAGCCATTTTAAACTTAAAATCATTGTTGACCCCATTTCAACTACATATGTCATCTAACATCTGTCTGTCTTTCCTTTTTGTAAAGTAGATCCAAAATCAGTTCACTTTGATGAGCTTCTCACACCTAATTTGATGTTTTCCATTGATCCATCCAGGCGAGCTTGGTACTCCATTGACCTTGGCTTATGGGTGATACCATCTGCCTACACGCTACGTCATGCCAGGGGCTACGGCCGCTCTGCCCTGAGAAATTGGCAGTTCCAGATGTCTAAGGATGGAATCAGCTGGATGACCCTACTCACTCACACCGATGATTGCTCTCTCAATGAACCAGGGTAAGGAACAGCTCACAGACAAAGTCAACTCTTTGGAACATGTAAACATTGTTTGTCACCCGGATGGATGCTAAAGAGATAAAAGCTTGGAGAAAAGCCATCAAAGAAATGATACAGCCAACCTCATAGTGTAGGGAAAACTGATGTTAAACAGTGGTGATAATGATTGTCATGGCTTTCAATGATTTCCCGGAATATTCTTGCATTTTCTATCTATAGTTCTGAAGTTTTATTTCACGCCATTGCTAGGAAGTTGTGTCCAAGGGTCTGAGTATTTGACGATTGATGCCTTACTTGAGAGCACAAGCACTCTGTCTTGTTGATGTGAGGGTTATACATTTCTTTTTTTTCTTCTTTGCACATGGCATGTTTCCATTAGCCTTACATCATGCATTTATATCATTGCTTTGTCTTATCTTATCAGGTCCAGCGCTACATGGCCTTTGGAACCCTCAACCAGTGAGAAGAAGGGCTGGCGTTACATTCGTCTTCAACAGATGGGCAAGAATGCCAGTGGTCAGACCCACTATCTCTCACTCTCTGGATTTGAACTTTACGGCACTGTCACTGGGGTCGTGGAAGAGAACTTAAGTAAGCTCCAGGGTCATTTGCCTTGTTTTACAACCACAAGCTGCTGATTTCATATACTATATTATCAGTTTTTAGTTCACTATTCAAACATTGATATGTAATTCACAGAATCACTGACTCCCATTATACCTCATGTGGGTAATGAAGCTTCTATAGTCAAGCAGTAGTAGACAATTTCAAAATGTGAATCAACTGACCGATAAGGCTTCCACAAATGTAAGACAAAAACAACACCAAGAAAACAACAAATCCCTATAATTCAACTCCCCCTCATTAAATTTTGCTGCTCCCACCCAGGTGTTGCTCCAGCCAAAGTGGTGAAGGACCCTGAATCAAGTATGAGGAAGCAGCGTAAGCTGGTCCGTTCACAGGTACTTCGTCAGATGGTGATGGGACAGAGAGGGCGGAGTACTGATTGGAGATGGAGAGAGTTTGAAGGAGCTCACCAAGCCGAGGGTCTGGCCTCTAGTGAGAGAGAATGTAAGTAACAATACAATCAGTTACTTTAGGGAGGGGGTGAAATTGGTTCTGAATTTCTTTGCCAAAGCATGTTGAAATATAATTTTACTTTTTGTCTTTTGCCCAGTTATCTTTGATGAAAAAAGAGACATTTTGTATTGAAGCGTGCATCATTTGCATACCATTGGTGAAGTTGTTATGAGTCGAACTGCAAGCACATACAGTATAGAGCACAGTTTTATGTATCGTTTATAGTCTCTTACGCCTGATAGGTTTATGTTTCTTGCAAAATTTACATGTCTGTAAATTTAACAGATGAACATGGTTATGTTGAGGAAACATTTCTTGTTGAATGACTATTGAGAAAAACTAGATGGTACTTCAACACACACATGTGAGACATTGTATTAACATGTACAACTCTTCTTTTGTTTTTTAATCAGTACTTTTCAATTTTAACATTCCATTTCTTAATTATTCTCCATTTAGCATTGGTAGCTGCAGTGTTGAAAGCAGCTGCACAGAACGAGCCCCTCCCCTCCAGAGAGCCCCCACCTCTCCCCCGCATGAAGACCGTCACCATCCCAGGTACCAGGAGCCCCTCCGTCACAAGCTCTATACCTGGATCCACACCAGGAGCTACAGGACCTATCCTGGGTCGGAATAAGAGCAACTCCACACCTAGCCTCAGCGCAGGAGAGGGACCTGATGCTGGCTCTGCTTGTAAAGGTATACAATCTATTCAATTCAATTCAAAGTTTATTCAACACTCTTTATAAAAACATTTAAAACATACAAATACAGAATGGAATGATACAATAACAAGATAGTGATAACAAATGACAATGGCAATTTATGCGAGCATTTGGGAAAGGCAAAAAGGAGGGATTCTTTATATGAAAGCCTACCCCTAAAACACACACATACAGGAAAAAACATCATATTTGTTACAATATAGATCCTTTGGTGTCCTCTTGATTTCATCAATCTTATGATTGAGCCATACTTCCCATAAGTGAACAGTTCTGCAGTCAACACTCTTAGTGTTACCTGTGAAAAGCTTGTTCAAGTCCATGCACAAAATACTACATGCTTATAAGCAATTTGTTGGAAGTTATGCTTCATAAGGCTCAGATGCACATATTCAGACATTCTTTCTAAAATGTTACAAGTGGACTTATCAAGATAAGAATGTAAAAGGCAGTACATAAATGTGTTTGACAGTAATATAATGCTCTTTACCTGGTTATCTATTTAGTCTCAGGAAATATTTCCACATCAGTTTGAATTATATTTTGTGAATTGTATTGTATGTGATCCAGGAGCAGCACACTTTTGTTCTTAAGCCCCTCCCCCTATTTGTGTGTACTCTATTTTATTTTTAATTTGAATTGTTTTGTTCTCAGTGGTATAGCATGTAATCTGAAGCTTTTTTTAATAGTGCCTTTGTACACTTGGGCAGTAGTAGTGATTGGTCTTTGTGTGTGTGTGGGGGGGGGGGGGGGGGTAGTAACAACAATATGTGTTTTGTTATTATGTGATAATTTTGTGATATATGTATTGCTGTGAGTTAACTTTCATTTGGTAATGCTTTCTTTCTAGTTTGCTGTGAAATTGTTATATTAGGTTTCTTGATTAATTTTCTAATGTTAAGATGTGACCAGGGTGACAATACAGCTTATGAGTTTCCAGATGACCAAATTATCCATTAAAGGGAATTAAAGTTATTAGCTTGCCTTTTCTTCTTCTAGCTTCTATCTTTTGCTACTCTCTGTAATAGCATCAATATATTTTTTAACGAGTTCCTTTCAAGCCAATTAGCTTCTTCTCGTTATGTCAACATTGCAATGCAAATGAATGTACATATAAAAAAACAAAAATACAATCAGAGAAATAGAAATTACCAGTCTTATAATAGACTGTATAAGATATGAACAAGTGATATATAAGATCATCTAATAAATTATTACCCAAAATTATATTGTGGCAATGAAATGATTGTACTTTAGAGAAGAAGCTAATACTTGAATAAGGACTGCTTTGTCTTTTCTATTTGTATCCTATTTGATTGATTTATTTTTTGTTTGCCTGTCTATGTGCACAATGATCTGTTGCATTTTGTTATGTGTGTGTTTCCTCTACCTCCTATTCCTCCTCCTCCTCCTTCTGCACTCGGCCTATTCCTTTGTCCATGGTGTCTGTCTTTCTGTCTGTCTGTCCATCTGCCCTGCTTGTCCTGGACCAAACACACAGATAAAGATCACGCCTCCACTTCCGATCTCTCAGCTCCCAGTCTAGCATCAGCAGCCGTTGTGATGGAGAATCAGCTGATGCGATCCGGTCTGGAAGCAGTGCTAGCAGAGACAGAAGCAGTGGTCGATGGTGCTGTCAGTGCTGTGTTGAGCGGAGGAAGGAATAAGAGGTTGGCTACAGACTCAGAGAAGGCTCTTTCTGAGGCCATAGAGCTTCCTCCTCCTACAACAGGTAATATCATATGCTGACGTGAAAAGAAAATATTTCAGCAACATGCACTTTTAATTTCATATTCATGATAAGGGTATCGTTATATTTTGTTTTGTCATGGAATACTCGCTTTATAAGTTTTATTCATATATTGCAAGTAACATGCAGCTCTGTATTTTAATTGATAACTCATCTGAACTAAATACTCCTCTCAAAATAATAAAGAAGTTGATACCTAATAATTGGTCCAGTGAATGGAAAACTGCTACATATATATGTACCGTAACACTAAAATATCAGTTATAAGTAAAGTTTTGGGATACATTATTATATTTTGCAAAGATCTCAATGCCTCTTCCTGATGTTTGTTATGTTGTGTAGTTGTATAGGTCTTGTCATTCAATGCACCTATCATGGGTTCTTCATGTAATAATACATTACCTACCCACCCCTCCCCCCCCTTACATTCAGGTCCTGGCTCCACCCCTGTGCTGCCCCCTACCACCAGCAGTATGAGTGTAAGCGTACCCAACCTAAGCAGTAACCAAGATGTCGTCTCCAGCCTAGCTGATACCTTTCCATCTCTCATGAGACAGAGCAGAGGTAGCGTAGGCAGCGGTAACAGCACCCTCTCAAACCGGACCAACACCTTTACTTCCAGCTTTGTCAGGTTCCCTTACTCCTCATCTGGCCTGCCTAGCAGTAAGTTGGAGCAGTTCCACCACTGCTAATTTTGCTGTTGTTAATGTAAATGGAACGTATTTGTCTCTGGGATTCTTGATGAAGGCATCCCTTAACTTTGAGTCTGGGGCTTAATGTTTCAAGAGTAAGCATTGTGTTTTCTTAGCACTGGAGTTGCATTGTTACCCATTTACTTTCTCTCATTAAAGAGTATGTCATGTTGTTGCCTCCAAGCCAATAAATAAAGCACATCATATTTCTAAGAGTGAATGTATAATAGTCCTGGAACATTGGCCCTCCTCTCTTTCTCTCTCTCTCTCTCTCTCTGTAGTTGTTAGGTTGATTAAGTTTGTGGATGGATTTACTCCTTCATCCCTATGCGTTACTGTTTTGATCTTGTGTTATACAGATTTTCACATGAATGTTTTCCAGCTTCCAATGCATATGTAATGCAAACTCATATATGTACATTGTCACTTCATTTGCCATTGTAGACAACTACCTGAGCAGTGCCCAGAGTGCTCCTAACTTGCCCGGTGCCACCACCACCTCCATGCCTACATCAGCCAGCACTGTCCTGACGAGTACCCTAAGCTCCGCCCTGGCAACCTCCCTTACATCCACCTCCAGTGAGAGTGATAATGAGTTCTTAGAACCCTGCCCTACCAGCTCTCTCATGGCTGAGCTAGAGGATGAGGAGTTCCCAGAGCCAGAGGATCTTGATGATGAGAATGAGGATGATAGTGATGGAGAGGACTATGATGATGGAACGGTAAGAGCTTGTCTTATGTGGTATGGTGATCTAATCACTGTTCCTCTTTTGCACACTGCTTATGAAAGCATTTTCCTTTTATGAATGCATTTTCCATGACATATTGATACCCCAAATGCAATTTTGGAAAAGTACACACTTTTTTAAAAGTTTTATAATTTTGTTTTATTCCTCCAATAGTGTAATACAAACATACAATTGAATAAAATAAATAAACGTTTTCAACATTGATTGCTTATACATAAACATAATTAAACAACAACTTTTATGCAGTATATATATATATATATATAACTGAGCAAAAATTGAATTTCATTACATGTCAGCAGAAATAGAGCAGTGAATTATCAAGGGGGTAGGGTTGAATCAAAGCAGTTAAGTTGAAAAAGAAAATCCATTTACTTGTAAAAGGTTTAGACCATTTTGTTTGTGTGGAAATTTAATAGCATTTATCGTCATTTGTTTTTTTTGTGTGTCTGGAGGCATTCTGATGTAGCATTTATTTTACACCATCAATCTTGTAAACGATAACTATTAAACATGATTTAATTTGTATATGTATTGTTTTGTTTGATATGTCAATGTATAGGAGGAAGAGGACTATGATAGCCGAGGTGTAAGACGTAAGACATGGGATGATGAACATGTATTGAAGAGACAGTTCTCTGCTCTGGTACCAGCCTTTGATCCTAGACCTGGCAGGACCAATGTCCAGCAGACTACAGACCTTGAGATACCTCCACCAGGTGAGCTGGAGTATGGATTTAAGAGCCTCTGCTATTAAGACTTGAATTAGGATCAAACACATGTTGACTTCAACCAATCATAAAGGCATTTAAATACAAAACTTGATGACATCATCCAAGCAGCAGCAAACCAATTTGATTGGCCTATTTTGAACTTTACGTACTGTGACTGCTCCTACGACCAGCTGTCAAGTATTTATTTCTTCAATATTTCATCACAACTTTTTAAAATGAAAAGCCAGAGATCTTCCCTTTAAATTTGCCTTCATTTTTTCTAATGTTCATATACAAGGTAAACTACAACATGAACTTGCCCACTTATTTCAGTCTTCATTTGTGCTAATTTATTCATTTCATAAGTGACTATCAATTAGCTCTGTTTAATTCATTGTTTGATTTGTGAGGGAGACCACCAGATGATATGTATCATTTCCAATCTATGTTTATTAATTGTATGTTTTACAGGTACACCCGATACATTATTTAGAGATGAGACTGATAGCACTCCGACTCCTAGACTAGGACTCTTCTTAAGAGGACCTGGACTACAAGGGGTAAGTCTTTCATCTCCTATGAAATTGTATGCTCTTCTAACTATATATATATATATCTATTCTATATGCATTGTTCTAATCTTTTTTGTCATCCATCAAACATCTGCTTTACGTTTCGTGCTAGTTAATATGGTTTATTGAACGTGCAAAGTAATCAACAAAAGTTATTTTTCACAAAGTATGATTAAATGTTACATATAATCTTTTTTAAAGCAATTAATTATTCATGCAATCATTGCCATTTACACGAGAAAATTCCTTCAATATATTTTTGTTAGTGAGCTCGATGCTGATTTTATCTAATGAATTTTCTTGTTAATGGTTGTTATGTATTTAGGTACAGGAGACTGAGGTATACTGTGAGGATCTCCGATCCACCATCTTTAGATACGTACAGATGCTGTACCAGCAGACACCTACTGGCACCAAACATGATAGGTTACGCAGGATATGGGAGCCCACATACACGTAAGACTCCCTGCATTTTCAAATTTTCATCAGAAAACAGCCAGACATTTTGTCTTGAATTAATAAAGAGAACATTCCTAGGTTCTTTGGTATGAAGTCTACCAATAATAAACACTTACAATTGACAATAGGCTAATAAGCATAAAGTGAAAATTAATCTTTTGTGTAAATATATTTATAATTTTTGTTGTCCTTCTATTCAACATGGGAAAAAATTAATAAGTTGTTCAGAGACATTTCATCTACTATTTATTATATACATTTATTTTGGAGTATTTAGTCTAAATTTTCATGCTCACCAACTAATGTATTTATGAAATAATAATGTACATGTCACATTCATGTAAAATGTGTCTAACAGCTGTCTAATCAATTTATACAAAATGGATGATTCTTATTTATATTGTTTTTATACTTTTTGTTTGACAGGGTTGTATATAGGGAATCAAGACCCCAGGATGAGAGCACTTCAAGTGTAGAAAACACAGAGGTAAGCATCAAAACAAACTTCACATGTTAAAAAAGTAATTAAAAAAAAAATGAAAACAATATTTTGATGTGTACAATAAAGCCCAGAGTTGTCATTTTCTTTTCAATTTACCATTTGAAAGGCCTTGCGTTGTATTTCAAACTATGTCCTTGTGTTTTACTCAATGTGACATCTCCCATTGTCATCACCCAGGGTCCATGGACTGTAGGCTTTGTACAGAGACACCTTGGCACCGAGAGACTACCTAAGACAGAGCTTATCATGTACCTACAGGAGAAGGCAGATGCTCAGTTCCTTAGGAGATGGAAGCTGACTAGTAATGCTACTAATATACGCAGGACCAGGAACTCATCTAGACTAATCGCTGCATACAGGGTTAGTCCATTCTCTACCTTCTTGAAGAATATAACACCTTGATTATACTCCAATAGTTTGATTGAATTCAGCCTGTTTGTCTCAATGAGCCCATTGGAATCTCCTTAAAATGAACATGTTAGTTGTGTGACATGATTGTGTATATCAATTTTGAAGGATCATAAAGTGTGTTCAGATTATGTCAATTTCTATCATAAATCTACTTTTCTGATGCCAGTGTTTACACTCATGTAGATAGGCAAAGAACCATGCACATTTTTCTTGTAACAGATAGGTTTTCAAAAAACTGCTGAGCCATTGGATACAGTTTGATTTTAGTATAACACATATTTTGGATAGACCATCCTTAGATATATCAGGCACTATCCTTGATGGTTTAAAGTTTCCAACTAGTGTTGTACTTCTAGAACAAGAATTCACAATGAATTTGTCCCTTGATTCACAGGAATTCATCCAGCTTGGTCTAGCCAGACCTTCTAGCCAGCAGCGCCTAAGCCAGGACTCAGGGCATGTACTGAGTGAGAGTGATGGTGGTAGTCTGAATGCTGGGGGTAAGGAGACAGGTGCTTGCAGTGTAGATGATGTCTTACAGCTCCTCAGGATCCTCTATGCCATCGCTACAGATGTTGGGTCCACAGGTAAGTGCTCTTGTACGGGCTAAAACTGTTTCAAACATTGTGTACGAACATGACTGCTCCTTTTTCAGTCACTTCTCTTTCAAGAGCACTGTTGAACTTCACATTTGTAATTCCATTACTTTGATACCCAAACTGTCAGAAGTAAGATATCATAATTTTAAAAGAGAGACTGAATATGATTGATATAGATATATTGATTTAAGTTCAGCTAATGCTGTTGATGTGAGAAGAGTAAAGCATCTTATATGGTGCTGAATACATAAATCTTAACGATAATGAAACAAAATTGCTATCCTTGGTTGATTGTGGTGTGCTACTTCAGGTGAACCAAATGTACACTGTTCAAAGACTGAGCGTGTTTCTTTTCTGATTTCTTACAGATCCAGATGGTCATCGCTTCAATGTACCACCTGAAGAGTTCTACAGTAAAAAGATCACCAACAAGCTAGCTCAGCAAGTGCAGGTAATTTCTTCTCATAGCTGTTATGAATTTCTGTAGACACTTTTTGATTACCAACCCCGAAATTAGCACATGGTATCCATTAACATTTAAGACATCAAGTAAACACAAGATGATAGGTTGCTTCCATTTAGGACAAAAATTATATCGAACAAAGAGATAAAGTTGAAAGAATATTTCCTTTTTTTATTTGAACTACCTATGGACCAAGGTATAGGGATTATTTTGATTGGCACACAGTAAACTTCTTGGACCCGTTTCACAAAGCCTTTTTTTAATGACATATGACAAAGATCAGTGACAAATCTGCTGATAACCTATCAGAAGCAAGGATTTCACTAACCAAAACTGTCATTTGTCACTAATACCTAATTTTGTGAAATGAGGCCCTGATGTGAGTTAAAGTAAAATGGGTACTTCAGGGGTATATACTTGACTTGATGGACTGAACTCATGATCACTATCTTTTCCCTCTCAGGATCCTCTGGTTCTTGCCAGCTTATCTCTGCCTAAGTGGTGTGAGAGACTGACTAATAGATGTCCAATGCTCTTCCCATTTGAGACCAGGCAACTCTACTTCACATGTACTGCATTTGGTGTGTCAAGGTTAGTGAAACCATTGAAATTGTTCAATTCAAAGTATATTTGAAGTTTGATATAAATCCATATATATTAATTTTTATGATTTCAAATATTCTCCGCACTTGAAGCTGTCATGCAATGTGCATGTATTCCAAGCAGATGTCTTTCAACATAGTTTGTTTTCTGAATTGTAAAAAGGTTACTCTGGCTGTGAATATTTGATCATTCTTCAGTTTGTTTGCTTAAGATAAATAGATTATGTCAAATAATCAAAGGCAAAACATATCTTCAATGAGTATTTATAAAGTTGGTTTATAACTTGGTTAGTACATGAGGTATATGGATTATATTTTCCAGAATTTGAGGGAGGAATCCAACATTACTGCAGAATAATTGTTTTCCTTTAAAACTTTGAGTTTGACTTATTACAATTATCAAATACATAATGTGGCAAATGTCTTTCCCTACAGAGCCATAGCGTGGCTACAGGGCAAGCGAGAGGCAAACACTGAACGTGTGAGGACCCCAAGCACTAGACGAGATGACCATCATGAGTTCCAGGTCGGACGTCTCAAACATGAAAGGGTCAAGGTACCGAGAGGAGAGCAGTTAGTTGAATGGGCCATCAATGTGATGAGACTTCATTGTGCAAAGAAATCTATACTAGAGGTGAGAAATGTTTCCATGATGATAATGATGCTAATTTGACTCGTGTATCTTTCCAAGGGGTGTACAGTATATGTTATTGTTATCACAAGTGCTTTCATCAAGCTACTGATTTCTAAATTTCTTGAAATATTAATGAATCTGTTCCTACTAAGTAAGAATTTACTGCGCCCTACATTGAGATATGCAAATAAAATTTGAATGAACTATCTAAAAACATGAGCAGATGGGCTAGGGTGTGAATTGACAAATCTAATGATTGAAAGTAGCAAAGATAAACCTTTTACCCCCTCATATTTCTATAGTGTCTGGATAAATATATGATTTAAGAAATTCAAAAAATAATCTTTCCTACATTAATTGTCTGGGGGCTCATCAGCATATCATTAGTGTGTTGGAAAATCGTAGAATGTTAGAAGTTAGATTTTTATGATTGTTGAGAGTCGTACTGGTATATTACTGTTCTCTTCATAATGAAACATACATTCTATTCATCAATGTATTCTTTGTTTCGATCAGGTTGAGTTCCTTGGAGAGGAAGGAACAGGTCTTGGTCCTACTCTAGAGTTCTATGCTCTGATAGCAGCTGAGCTCCAGCGCAAGAGTCTAGGAATGTGGTTAACTGATGATGAAATAGCAGATGACCTGTCAAGAAAGGTGGGTATTTAAGTTCCCTGCTGGGTCATTGATTTGAATCAAACCTTATTTCACTAACCTCAATTTGTATAGTTTGTGTTTTTAAATAGTCAGTGCTATAGTATATGTAAAGCTCACTACCGGTTTAATACAGAATTCTTTTTCCTTCACTTATCAGAATCTCATCTCAAACAGAGTTCTAAAATGCTTTGATTATGGGGACATTCATCTTTTTCCTCCGGCCTCAGGGTTTGAATATTAATTGAATTCATGATTGTAATAGATTTTAGCTTACCTGAACTTAACATTGTATTTTATATTTCTTTTCTGAGAGTTTAGGTGACATTACTGTTTACTCACTAATTTGTGCTGTGTAATTACAGGTTGATCTTGGTGAAGGTGAGAAGCCCCCTGGCTACTACATCCAGAAAGCCTCGGGTCTCTTCCCTGCTCCCATTATCCAAGACAGTGAGGAGATCTCTCGCATTGAGCAACTCTACAACTTCCTTGGCACCTTCCTGGCAAAGTGCCTCCAGGACAATCGCATGGTAGACATCCCTCTCTCAAGACCCTTCCTCAAACTCATGTGCATGGGTGAGACAGGTAGTACCCACCTCTACTACACCTCCACCCATGAATCCTACACCTCACCACGAGACTCAGAGGTCTTCTTTGCTGAGATGCAGCAGACAGAGGCCTCACTGGAGAGCATGAGTGAGCTCATCTCTGATCTGGCCATTGACAGCGGCAACGAGTCCAAGGAGCTGATCCTAGCAGCGGACCCACCCAAACCTTGTACACCAGCCTGGTTTGCTGGTGTCTTGACCTGGTCTGATTTTGAGTTGATTGACCCTCATCGTGCAAGATTCCTACAGCATCTTCAAGAGATGGTGGATCGTAAGAGACAGATCCAGCTGGATGGAAGTAAGACAGAGGAGGAGAGGAACAATGAGATTCAGAACCTCTGTCTTGAGACTTCACCTGGATCAGGGATACCTGTTAGGCTTGAGGATCTAGGGTACGTATCTTTTCTTTTCTCTCTCATGGGAAGAATCTGAAAAAGAATCTAATGTATGAAAACTGTATACTTGGAAGTAGAGGTGTCATGGTGTAATGGATACATCACAGGTCCAACTATTTCCAAATCGATAACAGATATTTTGTGTGAAAACTTATTCAATTTGTTGTAGATAAATGTATCCTATTGTTGTAGGTTTTTACTATGTACCAAATTGTCTGAAGTCTTTGATGGTTAAGTAATTGGTCTATTTTTGTGCTGATTTGTTAGGTTGACATTCCAGTTCAACCCATCCTCCAAAGTGTATGGTTACCATAGCTTCAACCTTAAACCCAACGGTGATGATGAGTGTGTGAGTCTAGACAATGCTGAGGAGTACATCGAGCTGGTAACTGATTTCTGTCTACATACTGGTATCAGGAGACAGATGGAGGCTTTCAGAGGTGGGTTAACTCACCATTCTTCCTATTTTTCACTTATTAGTTGATGTTGAATATGAACGTACACACTCTAGGACTAAAACTCACTCCTTGAAGGATGGAATTTTTCAAGGGAATTCTCTATTTATATTTTCTAGTTATTTTCTTCTATCATTTAATCTCTTGTATTAGGTAGCTTCAGAAATACTCTTTAATATGTTGGAAGTATCAGTGTCATATGTTTGTTTTTCTATTGACAGCACTATGTATTTCCACCTTTGACATAAATGTTGTATAAATATAATTTAATATCACAAAACATGACTGTCTATTTTGTCACATAACATGCTGTTAGGAAGTTTGATAAACAACATTTTACTTTAAAAGATAACCGTTTGTATAAATGACAAAAATCAGTGACCAATCAGAAGCAAGGATTTCAGTAGCTTATAACAAAAACTGTCATTTGTCACTGATGACAAGTTTTGTGAAACGCCCCCCAGGATATGCAGCTAATTTGTTTTCTTTCAAATTTTTAAAGTTGCAGTTGAGGAAAGTGATAATTCATGGTAATACCTACATGTATGTATTTATTTCCTGTATGATTTGCTCTCTTCCAGATGGCTTCAATCAAGTGTTCCCCATAGAGAAGCTTCATAGTTTTAGTCCAGCCGAGTTCCAGACTATCCTGTCTGGAGACCAAGCTCCTTCATGGACTAGGGATGATATCCTCAACTATACTGAACCTAAACTAGGCTATACCAGAGAAAGGTAGGAACACATTACCCCCCCCCCCTTGGTTGCCACCCCTTCTCTTTGTCTGCTAGTTGTGTCATTAACAATTCTTAATTATAGGAATATAGGTATATGGATCTATGAATATTTATCTTCAAAATGTTTGGAATTGTAATTCTAAATTTTTGTTCCATGTATCATTTATATGAAATGCACAAATCTTGAAATCTAGTGAAGATTCCAATTTTTAGATGAACATATACATTTCCATATTTTCTTTATGTCATTCTTTGTTATCAAATCATTTTAATCATTTTAACCATTTGTAATCCAGTTTCTTATACACATTCCTATTTTATTTCCTGTGTACGTGTAAACAGTCCTGGCTTCCAACGCTTTGTCAATGTCCTGAGTGCAATGAATAGTGATGAGCGCAAGTCCTTCCTACAATTTACCACCGGCTGCTCCTCTTTACCCCCCGGTGGTCTGGCTAACCTTCACCCTCGTCTCACCATCGTCCGCAAGGTGGATGCTAATGACCATACCTACCCATCGGTCAATACCTGCGTCCACTATCTCAAGCTGCCAGAGTACTCCAACGAGGACACCATGAGAGAGAGGCTACTCAGCGCTACCAAGGAGAAAGGATTCCATCTTAATTAACCCCACCTCCACCTCCATCTCAAAGACTATTGAAATATTAGCTGGATTGTGAATTGACCTAGGATTAATTTATATATTCCTTGAGAGTGATGCTCTAGCAGGCTCTTTTGGTATTGTAGATCGATGATTGATTTTAAGGAAACCCTGATGAATCTAGGAGGGGCAACTAGACTATATGAGACTTCTTACGAGAGGAGGTCTGAATTTAACATCTGTTTCTCAAGACTTGTATAATTAAAAAAGAACTCTCAATAGAGAAGATTATTTATTGATATGAGGAAAGAAAGACAGAAACTGCAATTATCACAACATAATATCTTATCATCTCATTTTCTGTGGAGTGATAGAGTTTGCTGTATTCTCAAGATACTGCAGATTATGGGTGATTTTTAGAGGGTTTTTTAAAACAAAAAAGGAGGCTCCAATTTAAAGGTTTTAGTGGCTAAAAAATTGCAGCTCAATAAATTAGGAAGCTCAAAGATAAATTAGATTATTAGAAGAAACTCTTCTCATCTCTGTATGGTCTGGTTGTGGGCTTGTGTTGTTGTTGTTATATGGATTAAGAACTTATTATGATCAATTGGTTATGTGCAGTGATGGCAACTTAACAACACTCTCTGTAACAAACCAAAATATATGTGATCTTTGTCTCTCATTGACGACTATCACGCTATATTTTTGAAAGAAACAATATACCTTTGGTGTAAAGAAGAATTGAAATGGTTTTCCGTACCTCTGTAGTGTTGTATACATGTAAGCACATCATGGTTATGACATGTGATATAACAAGCTCTATTTTTTGGAGTTGTTGCACAAAAACTTTATATTTTGTACTTGATGACATTGATTTTACCTCATTACTTCAGATGTTCAGATTCAGAAGAGTTTAAAAGACAAATGATGTAATGCTTTCTTCCTGCCCATAAAGGAAATGCAAACGGCTTCTCTGCTTCTCTGGCATTGCATTCTGTCCTTGCTAACTGCAAGAGCATTGTTGCAAACTAAGTCTATAACCAAAGACAAAGATTTATTAACATTTCTGACTTCCATTCAGTTATAGAAATATGAAGATTATTTTACTCTATTCAAGAAATATTTAAGGTAGAATAATTGCACCAATTTTAGTTTAGATTAATTTTGCAACATAGTTGTTATTATGATTATTTCAATTTTTTCTTATTTATGAATCAGCATTTGAAATTTTGAGTAGCTAATTTTTTTTTAAAATCTTGTTCATTGTGGATTAGTGATAACTTCCAAACTTAGCTCTCCTTCCTAAATCAGCTTTTATTTTTTTTGAAGTTCTATTCATTTTTGCTTTCTTTGATACTATTTGTTTTAGTCAATTGGACAATTGAGGGATTATGGATATATAATTTGACATCTTTGCACCCCATGTTTTTCAGGGGTTAATGACATTTTCTCAAACATTTGTTCATAAGAGCCACCATAAGAAAGATGGACAATTTATTTTTAAGCGCCATCATTTTGATAGGAAGTGGTTTTGTCATTTTTTTCTTCCAATATTGAATTTTAAAAGGCTCTTACTTCATCTCATATTAATTTTTTCTTCAATTACTAGTTTTAAATCTTAAACTAAGCTCTCTGCTTTGTTTTGGACTACTCACAAAGTTTGAAGAAAGACTTGTCACACGACATAGTAAAATGTCAATATGAAAGCCTTTATTAGTTCACAATTGCAAGAGGCTGTGTTTAAATGCCAATGCTCATGTGATATTTATTGTTTCATATTGATCTAAATAAAGTACTGGTAGTCCTAGTGAAACATGGGTCAATACTTTGTGCATCAAATCAGGATGATAAATTGTCTCATCTATTTTTGTTGTCACTACTTTTCTCTGTGAAAGCCAGATCGGTATTACATAAATACTTAGCTAACAATTTATTTATTTTTCTTCAATTTATACTTTTTTTGCACCCACTTTAAGCAAGGATGTTATTGTAGTATTTTATGTATATCATAAGAGATTTACTTTGGCAAAGTTTTGTTGATTTGCAGAAACACATAAAAAGGAACTACATTTATGATTGAATATTTGGATTATGTTTCAAATTAACAACAATATTTCCACAAATGTATCACTCTTTCTTTTCTCTCTCTCTTTTCTGAAATATTACATTTTGATTTCTGAACATCTGCTTGCTTGCATTCAAAGGCTGTGTAGGAAAATCTGTTTTTTGCATTTGAACGTTGTAGTTTCTGTCTCACAAGTCTTGTACTTCTGACTATCCTATAGGAGGCATGGAATGTAATAGCTTTGAGTCTTATTATTATAAGAGATCTCTAAAATCGAATCTGTCACTAAAAGTCAGCTTGTCTGCAAATCCCCACGCAAATGAAACAAGTGAATCAAGTGTCCTTACTCATTATAAGAAATTATTTATTATCATAAAAGTTATATATTAGTCTATGATGGAATATGGTCCATTACTAGTTTCACCAGTTTACTTGCGATCCCTAAAGAAGGAGCACATTGCTCCTAGAAGCGATGCTCATGATATGTGATATGTGATTTATGTAGATTTTGGAAAAGTTTTACTTGCTTTTGATATTGTATCAGACATTTTCTTATGTGCATGCTACTTTGCATTTCTGACTTGACCAGAAGGGTGATCTTTCAGGAATCTAAGAGGAGACTATGTTATATTGCAAGTCAGTAGATATCTGCAA
Organism: Strongylocentrotus droebachiensis; assembly: GCA_035222895.1. Lineage (NCBI taxonomy): Eukaryota > Metazoa > Echinodermata > Echinoidea > Camarodonta > Strongylocentrotidae > Strongylocentrotus > Strongylocentrotus droebachiensis. The sequence goes on from JAVYIG010000029.1 coordinate 476,374, forward strand.
ATGCATGAACTTTGATTTCTCACTTTTTATTTTCAATTGATTGGCAAATTTATGGAGAGCAGAACAGCAAGTAACTTTGGATTTGAAGAAACAGAACTTATTGTGAAATGTGTAATTATGAAAACTTTTCCTGGTCTACTATATGACTTTTCTTTGCTATTGAATATAAAGGTGTATAAGCAAGTTATGTTAAAATGTGCAAATGATAGGTAATCTTTACTTGATGATGATGATATATGTATTTGTAGTTTGGAAGACTGATGGACGTGTGTTTCCTTTTGTATATTGCTCGTATGTGAGTATATAAATGCACAGAAGTATTCAATAAAGGACTTTGTGCTCTGTCAAACAATCATCTCTGCGTCATCAATTTTGTATAATGTGTGATTGTCCATGTTTGTTGTCAAAGGATGATATGAATAATGTATGTACATGGATGGGTCCATTGATAACTCAATAGGCCGTTTTCGTAATGTAATCAAATTTAATGCATACCGGTAAGTCTTTGTGAAGTGCCTCAATACAAATTATTTCATTCACCTGATAAGAATATTAGTATTTCAATAGACGGAATCCGAAGTTAATGCATTAGTTGTTGCCTACCTAGCAACACTTAATATATGCAGTTTGCATTCTGACTATTGAAATACTATTATTCTTATCAGGTGAATGAAATACTTTGTATTGAGGCACTTTGCAAAGACTTATGTATTAAATTTGGTTACATTACGAAAATAGCCTATTACACTCTTCTATGATTATCTTATTGTTTTGGTAAACCGCAATGTGTTTTAGGGGTACTGAATGAATGACGAGCATGAATGCAAGCATCTTGCATGAACTCGCTTATCTGTGCATTATAAGATACAAAATATGTTGGGCGCAGTAAACTGCAGCAGTTTGCTGAGGCATACATGAACAAGCCCTGTCTATATCCCCTTTAACTCACTCCACCCCCTAATATGACTGTCTCTTGCCACGGAACACATACAACACAGGACAACTCATTTATAGCAAAAAAACACTCTTTTATTCTCAGTAAATTGGAGCTTTACATCTTTGTACAGACTATACTTGGTAGATTCATAGCCAAGACATTAACAATAAAAAATGGAACAAAAATAAATCACAAAACACTACTGAACTTTATATAGAAGAACCAACACCCTGAATCTGACGTGTGTCATCTTTTCGGGGAAAATATTTCTACTCCATATTCTGAAGATCCACCCACCAAAGAATAATTCTATTACATCAAATATTAGTTCAGCATAGGCCGATTCAAGAATTGATAGTGAAGCAATTTATTAAAATTGGCAAGGAGTTATTATTATACTGGTGTGAATAGCAATCCATTGATTTGTTCCGAGGGTTCTCTTCGATACATATCTGAAAGACAAATATCTTGATGAGTCGCAATAAACATATTATGAACATAAATAATCTGATACATTGTAAAACACACACACGATAGTTATACATCAATATACATTTATCAGTATTTCAGTAATGAAAATGATAACTTAAAATAAGAAAATAAAATGGTAAATACCCTCACCCCTCAAAACAATTGATAATCAGTCTACAAGGGAAGATGAATGTGCTCACGCCAATCAATTTTATTTCCATTTCTAATTAAAGGTAATGCAAGTTTTGAAAATTGGATAGATAGTAATTCTTTAAAATTTTGTTACTGCCTTACGTCTGATCAGAGCTTTAGTTTCACATTGTAATTTGAAGTTTTTAAAAGTAGTGGAAAATATCCTCTGATAAAAGATGCCCAAGGAAAGAATAGCACTGTCAAAGTGCGGTGTCAAATAAATTTGACAAATTAAAATATCAGAACTTTATAAAGCAAATATTAAATAGAAGAAAACGTGTGGCATGATTGGCTTCATCAAAAGAAATACAATTTAGTTTAAAAAAATAATAAAAGTAAGTAGTATTTAATGATATTTACTGATCTACTATTTTTTCATACTTCATTATTTATATGTTCTCATATATTATATACAAGTCCTGAAATGTTTTGTATTCTTTTAAAAACTGTACAAGCCTCTATAAACACATTTAATACAACTGTACAAACACAGTTCATTGTAGAATGTAATGGAATCAAACTTCATATAGAGAAAGCAATGCTGTTTCAAAATGGAATACATAAATGTTTATTCTATATTAGCACACATTGTACAGGACATACATTAATGTAAGAATCTTTGCAATATTGGTTCATCTAGTTTAAACTCGTTCAGTACACGACAAAAGAATGAAAATAAAGAACCCAAACAATAAACTATAAAACATATCATTTCATCCCTACAACACACAACAATTTGTCATAAGTGAGGAATATACATGTTATCAATATTTGTTTTCTTCTGGTCAGTACATGTACTTATTTTCAAATTGTTCATCTTGTAACATAGATATATATTTAGGTTACCTAAATTACCCTTCATGAACCATAGAAGATTTTAGTTTGGGGGATTTGCCAACTAAATAGAGTAAAAGCCCATATGTCAGGTTTAAAAAAATATAAAAATTGATGGACATGCGATGACTATTTTTCATATTACATGGGTCAAATAGCATGCAGTCACTTAATAATATAGAACGTTTATGATAGCTAGTTTTCTGTTCGTCCTTGCTTTTTTTAACCAAGCTGGAAGGTTGCTGAAGGGCTATATTGCTTCTTCATCAAGTCAAGCAACCACATTTCTGCTTTCACTCATAGGAACATCCTTACATGGCATTCGGTGACATGCATCCTTTATAATCATGAGAATATAGAAGCTATGGACGGTACTTTTAGGTCTCCTATTCTTTGTACACTGATACATGAAGTTGCAGGGATTTGTTAGCGTATTAAATCTCCATACGATGCGTTTATACCATCTGATTATACTTAAATGTGTTGGATCCATACCTCTTGCACACGCAATGATATATTTGGCAAGTTTTTAATGAAATGATTAAGTAAGATTTAAACATCAACAATAGCTGGTTGTTTACAACTTTGCATTATTCTTCAACAATCCAATCTTTTCCCACTTTGATATTGATGAATTGAGAGTCCACAGTTATTACTCATCACATTGACCACCTTACTTACATAGACTTCTATTTTAACAGAGAATCACATAAAAGAAGGTATACTAGTTACAACTATTTTATTAGTCCCAAAGAATTTTCCCTTGACATACTCACACTAAAACCGTTCAAAACACAATTTGGTCTATAACATCTTTTAAAATATTCCTACGGGAGTTATGTTCAACAAATGACAACAGAAGTTAGATATAGTGTTAATCCATACAAGCACCAGTGAAAAATTGTAAAGGGAAGCTAAAATGTTGGAATCTTTTTACTCTCTGTAATTTGTTGGGAAAAACAAAATATTCAGAGTTTAATAAGACTGGAATGTTCATTACAGGAATTATTTATTGTTTGGTGTAGGGCGGCTCTAATTCATAAACAAAAATTAAATCAAATACAGTTATTTATGTATTCATCATAATACCATGGGCCAAACATTTAAATATAATCACATATATATACCTCATGATCATATAACCCCAAAATCAAAAGTAGTTAGATATCCTTTCACCGTAAATGTTCATAAATCAATCAGGAAAAATAATCAAAAAAATAAATCAACAAAACCAATTGTAACAACGGTATAAAAAATGTGATATTCATCCACCCTTAGAATCACCTAAACATGGTTACAATGGCAAGCACACAATAAATGATTTGTACACTATAATACAATCAGCTGAGGAAGTAAATGAGAATGGGTTATATTGACTTGGGCTTGAGTGAAATAAGAGGCTCATCTATTTGGGCATTATAGTTTAGAGTTGTTAGCTCGTAGATTGCTTGAACAGACGGACGCGGTTTTGTTACGCTGCTGATGTTGTACAAAAATCTGGAATGAAAGAAAGACACATGAGAAAAATATAAATACAGATGACATTGTTTATGATAAAGTTCAACTGCAAAGAATATATAAACATGATGGAAACTTTAAATTACAGGAAAAAACAAATACATTTACGAAAATAGCTCAGTTAATTCACTTTTATTCCTCCACTGTCTATGAGATCAACACCAATTCAACTGTTATTGAAAAAAGGGGAATGTTTGCTTGCTTTTGTCAACATCAAACTACGCACTAATATACAGCCAATGCACACATTTATTTTTACTACTTTACTGGATATTCTAGTATGAAAACATTTGTTTCAATAACAACTGATCACCAAAGGAGACCTTTCTTCTGTTTGTGTGCAAAAAAGAAGCATACTAGGAAGCAGCAACAGGTAGGTCTTTATCATTAATATTGATAATATATTTTCATTATCATCATGGCATCTGACTCTGATTTAATATATGCTGTAATGCGTAACAATTTAAGATATATATCTAGCAAACTTTACTAATTTTTGGATACTGAGTAATCAATTCTGCATACGGTAATTAAAAAAAAAATTCAAACACAATGAAACTTTAACGACCAATCGTATATCCCTTAACTAAAATTAGAATTCTCTTGTACATACCTGTCATCATCGCCCCCTGATATTGGCTGTATCTTCCTGGGATTAGTACCCTTTTGTAACCAGCACACACAAATAGCGATTATACTCATGGCGACGGAGAGCGCCCCCGCTAATACACCGATTACGATGTAATAATTGTGCTGTTGAGGCTCGGGATTGGAGTGGTGTGGTGCATCATGCTCGATAAATGACTCTGGAACTGTGAAGTCAAACAAAAGGGACAAAATTGTTTCAATTATCTGTGATAAAAGTCACTCACAGGCCACAGTATTGTTTGTTCATGGTAATGATGGGAAAAGATCAAACTATAACCATACCTTGACACTAAACTTATAGCAATATTTATGAAAGTAATATCTAATATAATGAAAGTAATACTACGGATGTATGTGGATTATGAAAGCTCAAACCTAATGTATATGGATGCATTCTATAAAACAGGACAGCTTTACTAAGCATCCCCCAAAATAGTTATCAAAGATTACTATGATTAGTCAATGTATAGCAAGGCTCATGAGCTCACAATTCTAAGAAGTTATTTTCCCTAATGTCGAATAATAACTGTAAGATATAGGACTAGGATATGAATCAACTTTGTGTATTTTCTGACAAATCATGTACGCATTTGATTCCAAGATGTAGATATTTATTTTTCAACTACATCCAGAAGATGAACACCATTTCTTTTCTTTCTATGATGATTCATGTCATTTCTGTACATGGCTTTAGAAAAGTAAAGTACCCCAATGTGGGGGGACCGTGTCAAAATGTATGAATCCACACACCACACAAACCCCTCCCTCTCTATACAACAAAGGGCCCATTACATGTATCTTTGCTATCTTGTCTCTGTAGCAATTTGTTTTTTTACCATTTTGTACACTACAAATTTCCCTGCAACTTTTTCGTTCAGTAATTAGAGTTAACCTTAAATACAAATCCATTGATCAAAAACAGAACCCACCCGATCCTATTAAATATAACAAATTGATCCCTCATGCCTTGGCTTTCAGAAAATATTTTACAGTAAGTAAGAATATCATGAATAAATAAATAAATAACAGCATTAAGAGGATATTTCAGTGAAGTTAACCCCTGGTAAAATGTAAAAAGCAACAATGACTGGCACAACTTATATTATCAACAGCAAAGACAAGTGAAGGAATATGGCAAAAAATGACAACTGTATTAGGGTTTGCAACAATTTTACAATTTTATTCACAATAATTAGAGCACTGGGTTGCTTAAAAATGAAAGAATTCAGTCAAAATATTCTGATTTAAGCAGCAGCCTACGTAGTTTCCCATGAAATGGACTTTCTTTGAGGCATGTCCACATGTCGTTTCATATATGTATTGTGTGAATGTGGTAAGACTCTTGTAACTAATATGTAGCCAAACACAATACACACAAATCCCTTTTCACTTTAACAATTTGAAAAGGCGTTCAACTCTGACAGATGAATTATGACACATTGACAAATACGAAAAGTGAAAAAAACTGGTGCATACCCTTTCTACACATTTTTACCAAGCATATCTATAATAATACTAGTAATAATCTTTTAAAGTCCACTCCAAATTTTATTAAGTTAAACCGAAAATGGAAATTCTTTTTGCCCAATTGATTGTGAGCCGATTAAAGAAAATCTTTCTTATGACAAAGAGTAGATTTGGCAAAGCCAGGAGGGTACAATGAAATAATGAATTTGATTATGCATTAAATTAAAGAATTATACGTTGAAATATATCATAATAAGAATTCATACATTTTTAAACCCCCCCCCCCCCCCAAAAAAAAAAAAAAAAATCATTTCAGGAGACTTAAATGTCAATATTTGCAGGTAACTGTCTCATGAAACCATCAATCTAGATCGAAAGTTTAGTTCTGAACAATGATTTACAACGGCTTCAAGCAGACATTTAAAAGACAGATGCAATATATTGATCTTCCCAAGACAAATTATATCATATGCAATTGCATTGATTTTGACCATGCCCCAAGATCTCATAAATATTGACTTACCCTGACAGTGAACGCCTTCGAAACCACCTGGACAAAGACATCTGTACGAGTTTACTTCATCCCTACAGCTCCCGTCATTTAAGCATGGCATCGATTCACATTCGTTGATGTTGATTTCACACTGAACACCTAAAACACGCAGAAGAACAAGAGAAATTAGACAAGAGTGTAACGGCTACCTGTAGAATTTCCACAAAAATACACAGACAGACAACTCAAACATCTATGACTGATATATGAATACCTTTAGTCTAGCAACTCGGGATTTATTTTGATCAATACCAGTGCAGGCCAATACATTGATAAATATTTTCAGCATCCATATAAAATTGACGATGGGAAATGTGGTACTAAACAAAATATTTTAAAAAAATGCATGTGCCATCTATGCTATTAATGGCAATTATAGCGATTCCAATAGACCTTTCAATATGATCATATGTACAAGACTATTGTATGGTTTAAACATTGAAATATGCAATGGATTTTGTGATTTCATCTGGCTATGGTGAAGACTATTTGAAAATTAGTATTTTAATTTTGTGAATTTTTAATAATCCTGTCTGGCATCACTACACAATAACTAGATAACAATCGTAGAAAGACATATATGAGTATTATGGATCTTACCTGTGAATCCATGTCCACAAACGCATGAATAGGTATTTCCCTCATCCACGCACACCGTTGCATTGTGACAGGGGTCTGCTTCACAAAGGTCCACTTTGGTTTCGCAGTGTTCTCCCGTGTAACCAGGTCCACAATCACAACGATAATCATTGAGTTCATCAATACAAAACCCTCCATGCAGACAGGGGCTGGATACACATTCATTGTATTGGATCTCACACTGGATTCCTGTATAGCCTGCAAAGACAAGAAATGGTTTAAACCATCATTAAATTATTATGCAAATTATCATCAGGCAGACATTCTACAGGTTCTGATACACTATACATTTAAATAAAAATCAGAGTATCTCTTCTCCTATCAACATCAAAAGACACTACGGCATCATATTAAGTAGCTGTAATAAGTTCAAGTTTGCCGACATCCCATTGAAACACAAGTAAATTGTCATACATGCGTTGTAATGCAATGCCAATGACAGCAAACTTGTATTCATGTTTTTTTGTGAAACACTGTCCTGGTATATTTCACATTACTTAATTCTACTGTAATTTCACAGTAAAAGCAAAAAATATGATCCTGTTTCAAAAGATTTTCATTACACACACAGTCATTCGAAGGTTAACTACAAATCTCACTGTCTTTTTCTTTCTATGGAAAGGAGAAGTAATAATGATACTTGGGAGAAAAAGATTGAGAGAGATTTTGTATAATTTGTTCATGACCCACCTTCATGTACCTTCTCCACTTTATCATAGAATGAATCAATGTTTCTATTTTGATAATGAGATATATATAATGATCATTAGTACTAAAATTCATATTAGACATCTTCCCCCCCCCCTCTCTCTCTCTCTCTCTCTCTCTCTCTCTCTCTCTCTCTCTCTCTCTCTCTCCCTCTCTTTTCAGTATTCATGGTATCCTCAAATGGAGCTTCGGATCAGAGAAATCCATGCTTTCCTGTCTGCATTTCACCTCTTTTGTACTCTACCTCAATCACTCCTATGAACAACTTATCAATTATTCTTTCCAAGGCTGAATGATTGTACAAACATGAATATCAAAGAGTGATGTTGATCATGATTGATTCTGAATGCAAATACAGTGTCCAGACATCGGAAACATGCAATCGTATCAATTCTCTATATCTGGGACACGGAATACATCGCTCCAGTTTCACTAATCATCCCATTATCATGACAAAGCTCTACATAGAATGCATCTCATGGATGTATGTGAGTATCAAAGGTTTGTATGACACGCTAATATGTCCATCAGCATGGAAAAGATTTTCCAGGCGAAAGTAATCCCTAGATCTGTAAACACCACATGGGTATCCATTGGTGGGGAGATGTCGGTTGCAAAGCCTTCAAAGAGAAATTAATCGCTCGCAGCAATAGCGAGAGAGTAATGGGCCACATTTCCTAATGAAAACAAACACTGGGGGAGACCTTTCTATGTTATTGAACCTCAGATCACTCTCAAGGAAATGGTGCATTCTGTTCACCTGACAACTTAATGAGAACTACAGCACTACACAGATATAATGCACAATATGAAGGCTAAAAGGCAAATGAACACGATACAGGCTTTTAGCCATATCTAATTAATTAAAAATAGCTTTCTTGAAGCACATCAACAGGAACTTAGATGTTAAAGCTTTGCAATTTTTTAGTTTGCATAATACAATATATGTAATGTAAATGACATAAACAGTCTCTATGTGTACTGCCAATTACTTTATCAGACAATATTACCATCTTCTGTAAGTCATTAACTCACTTTGATTATATTACATTTTTATTGTGATATTTAACTCTACCTATTTTGATTGTTACTGTCTGCATTTTATATTTGATGCAATAGGTTTCCAGAGGAATAAGGGCAATTTCCAATGATATCATTGCCCCAAAGCATACAATCATTTGTTGTGCCCATATAATGATAAAATGTCACTTTCATTTGTTATAGGAGAGTCCTTCAACATGTTATACTCTAATAAAAAGTCTGACATCTCAATATAGCAAAGGTTTGACTTTTTCTCCCTTCTAGACAAATTCCCAAATCACAGCCATAACAGAAAATGAGAGAGGGAGAGAGAGAGAGAGAGAGAGAAGAGTCAGAGAGAAAATGAGAGTCAGAGAGAGAGAGAGAGAGAGAGAGAGAGAGAGAGAATGAGACAGAGAGAGAGAGAGAGAGAGAGAGAGAATGAGAGAATGAGAGTCAGAGAGAGAGAGAGAGAGAGAGAGAGAATGAGAGTCAGAGAGTGAGAGACATAGAGAGAGAGAGAGAGAGAGAGAGAGAGAGAGAGAAGATGTGTATATTGAATGTTGATCTTGCACTATATTTATCACATGCTAGGGCTGTCACAACATTATCCCTATACTACATCTCGCTCAACATTATTGCCACAGCATGCTTACACTATTTGGCCAAAATTGAGTGTGGGACGATTCTGAGTAATATGTAGAGGCAGAAATATTTATATAGAAGGTAATGTTATTATCATAGTAAGCTTGGCTATGAATATGTCCCATCTTGCTAAATTGCAATATATGGTGGGAAAATGACCCCCATTGTTTTCTTAACAAGCAAGAAAAGTACTTTCCTGTTTATTTCAAGGAGGACCTTATAGCTTTAAGATATTGTTTACCTATGACTAAGTAATATAGCTGTTATTCTAAATTGTCTCACAAAGAAAGTCTGAAGAGTTTGATGCTTAATTTCCAACTCAAACTGATTTACATGATTTTACACAAGATACATATTTATGTCCAACTTTCAAAATATTTTTTTGGAAATGAAGGAAATCTTTCCATGAAAAGAGAGTAAATAATAAATGTGAGCGTCATTTTAATCAACAAGTTTTCATGTTCATATTACCTCCTCTCTCTCAACCCCCCACCCTCCCCCTTTCCTGGATGCCATTTTCTCTTCACCCTCAATGCATTAGGGATCTTATAACATTACGCATTCTGAAAGCTGCAATAATGTGGTTGGGTGCCTGAATCTCACGTTCTCACTCCAAGCATGCAACACTCTACCCTCCCTCTCACTAATGAAACAGAAATCAAATCTGGCAGGGTATTACCAAGGAAAGGCATCAAAATCTCCTTGAAAACAATCTCACATGGTCTCTCAAAATGTTATTGTCACAAAATCCCTACATATCACGTTTTTACGGATTATTTTCAGGAAAGGTAGCATGAGGGAGGTGCGAGGGTGAGGTTTAGTCGTAATTTACGTTAGTCGCAATAATGGAATCAAAGATGGATGGGATTTATGGTATCTATGCATTACAATCCTTTCCAAGAATCTTTTCAAGGTGACATAGAATGTATTATCGGCTTAGAGCAAGAAGGTCATTAACTCATATACTTGAACATACAGTTAATGGCCTTCTGGCTCTCAAAGAAGACACAGGTATGCTAATGGGTCTCTACCGGCCTTTCAAATCCATCTTGAAGAAATGGAGACAAAAAAGTTTGATACTTTTATCCTAGGCATTTGAGACTTTTATGACCAAAACAGCAAAGAGCAATTTAGAAAAAATAAGATTAATTGAATAACTTTTATATTCCACTCATTCCTTCATGGCCTTGCAATCTATATAAGTTGTTGAATATATTCCATTACAACAACAAACTCGTTTTCCATGATTCCACAAATGCATCCAATTTGGATTCAAGAAACACCGGAATTTAAATGACATTGCACTGATAGGATAGATAGGACAGAGGTTATCTTCTTGTTTCTATTTTTATCTGAAATAGAATATTCCTCAATTCTTGCAGCAATCAATCATGAAATATACTTTTGCAAACTCTAAAAGCAATATCCATTTAGATTGTAAGTTTGCAGAAAATTCATGCACCCATTCTGAATGCCACTGACAAAAAAGGGCAATGGCCTCTTCTGCAATCATGTGGCATACATCCATGAGGTTTCAGGAAGGCTTTCATAACTACTCCGTCAATATAAATAAATGTAGCATTTGTCAATTTTGTACATACATCATAAAAAGTCACATGATAGGGGATTTGATAAAATACCAAAGGAAAACATTTTACCAATAGACCATTTTCTACCTTTCTCTTCTTCAGAAAAGATTTTTTAAATTATTGTTGTATCAAGTCAAATTAGGGGCCTTTCAGTCTTGGCATATATTCTCTTCTTTCTAACTCTATAAGTAGAAATTGTAATACTTTGTTTACTTTCACTGGTAAGAGGAATAAGGTTGGATGATCATCTTTCTTTAGATAGATGCAATAACATTTGAATGACTACTAATAATAAATATAAGAGCATATAAAACTCTTCAATAAGGAGAGAACAGGAATATATTGGAATATCATTATAATAAATAAATAAAGGAAGTGAAATTGTTAAACAAGCAGTGGAAAAAGACTATAAGTGTCTAGTGTTTCAAAGATTGGTGATTGATTCTCAAGGGACATTCCCTTTTTTCTAGTACATTCACATCTTATAATATGTCTACTTACTATATATCATAAAATAGTGAGCCGTTTCTCATGAATAATCTCCCATGTGCATTGTTCAAGTTCAAACTTTCCAGGTCACATGCCTTTAAGTGAATTCCCCTAAACAATGAGCACAGTACCTTGGAAAACAAAGAATTTCTATAAATTCTTAATTAGGTGTTGTGGTGTTATATAGCTACCTACGGATCCTTAGGTAGTGGCAGTGAGCACTTCCAAACCAGAAGCTGACAGGTTTCTCTTACTGCTAAATCCTTCAAGTCTAGCATCCAATTTAAATTTGTCATAGTGAGAAGGGTATAGTACGAAATAAAAGGCGCTGGGCGCTGGGTATCATGGCCCCGTAACATGACCAGTTTTTGGTACACCACGCTAGTCCCCGGGGCTTTGCCTTGAGCACATAATTGTGTCTCCAGCAAACAACCTTTCAAGAGCTCTATCAGAACAAAGCAAGGTAACGTGGCACTATGTGAATGCATCAACTTTAAAAGATCAACTGCAATCTGTTGCTGATACATGGTTTTTCTAATCATGCATTTTGAAAGATATTGTGTGATATCTACAAGCGACACTCACTCAATTAGCACCCTCTTAGGTTCAAGACTCTTTGACAAGTTGAAGTCCAATCAATATAACCGTCATATTGCTCTTTTGGCCATATTTACTCCCACACATCTTTAGGGATACTCTAAAGGCAATATTCAGGAGTAACAAGCAATCCTACAAGCATTATAAAAGAATCATGTCATGGGGGCAGTTAATGTATTTTCACGACAGTAATTTCCCAGAGGCAACAACATGCTGTCAATGTCAAAAAGATGTGATCTCTCACACTACAACCACTAGTTGTTTTTTTGCAGGAAAAGGTATTGGGGCTTCAATATTTATGTTCTAAGTTCAAAAGTTCTTAATAGTTATACCACCAACAAAAATAATAACTCCTTGTTTTATACGATCCCTGACAAGGCCTTTGGTTATTCATAGGTAGTCAGACATATCCAGCAGACAATAATCTCAAAAGTAGCCTATAGCTGACACAGAAAATAAGGAATGCTTTTTGCTAATTATGAAGTGAAACATATTCTTATCAACTGTCAAAGCAATTGCCATTACACCTTTCTCTGTAATAAATATGATGACCACATTGCGAGACAAACGAATATCACTAGCGATATTATTTTCGATACTACATCCGCAATGAGTAATATATTTAGCAATATGATGAATATTCATCATTTCAAAAGATGATAGAATACAACACTTTTGTAGTGGTGCATTACTACATTCTTGGCAGTGTAGTCCAATGACTCTACTTCAGAGGTTAAACAAATGCCTCAGAAATTATGGAGATCTTGCCGTTTGTCAAACACATCTTTGGAAATTTTAAAATTTCATATCAGTTTTCTCAAAACAGTAAATGAATTTTAAAATGGTGTGGATTATACTTTTTTTCAAATAACAATTATACCATTTTCAACTACCACCAAATACTTCAAAAACAAACAAATTAACAAATAATACAACCTTGACAAGTAACAAATCAAGTCCAATTTCATATCAAATTTGAAATATTTTCACTTTCCTTGAGATTATTGATACACACGAACAACCTTTAAGACAAGGATGAAATTCAGAGAAACATGGAATCGAATATCTTTCATTCACTTGACCTTTCTGGGAGCAACTCTCATCTAATTTAGCAAGCAAAGAAAAACAAAATGTTGTCGGAGGCTGCAATAACCACTAGGGAATGAGTAGAAGCTTTCTGCTCGAGTTACTTGTGTGGGATTTACAAATCTAATAGTAGCATTCAAGCAAAAGATTGTTGCTCAAAGCCCTCTTCATACATTCCTTCAAAGTTCAGAAGGATTTACAATTCATTGGGATTGTCCACACACACATCATGTAATACTGTCCATGCTATATGTAGCGCTAAAACTAGGGAAGGGTTTCTTTGAATTTTACATCACTCATAAAAGTACTTCACTATTAGTCCTGTCAAACTATATAAGTTTTCATCGTAGTACACCAATAATAAGGCTTGGTTGACTGGGAAAACCATCTACCAAGATCTTTTTCTCTAATCTATCTTTCAAATCTGAACGGAGCATAAAGTAATCTACTTTAGAGGCAGACTGGGACAGATCACCTTTGAGTCTTGAAAGTATGGCTTGATGTCAGACCAATCTTGTTATAATTCAACGTCATTGTGCAAAGGCATAACAAAGATTGCTATGAAATGTAACAGCACTGCATGACAAATATTGCACATGATATGGAATGTGAGAACATTCTTCTTCAAACTTTTACTGAAGACTGCTCCGATTTCTTTTGCAGTCTCTTGAATATGTTAATTCATCATTTCATCAAATTCTTTGCTCTGTGATTTCCATACCATCCTTTTAATTTTTAAATTTAGAAGTCTTTTTATCCACAGGGGGAATATTCTCTTCTGGAACCAGTCAGCAAATAGCATTTAGTAATGCACCTCATCTATACCCTGTGAACCACATTTTGAGCCAAAATTTCCCATGCTATGTAAAATTTGTAATAAAGAGAGGTTTCTCTTCACAATGATGACAGAATACAAATCAAGCTAACTGTAAATGATGGACATCATATTATGACAAAGGCCACAGATCACCAATCATCTCTTTGGTCAACCTGTCTTTCTGCCTCTCAGGGCAGGACATCTTAAAATGTGTTTTTAAAAAAAATCAGAAATAATAAAGAACAAAACTACTCAAAGTCATGATTGAAACGCACTTTCAAGACAATATCTTATAATCAGAATACTTTGTTATGATCATCTAACCACAGAAATGTAGGTCATATGCAAGGTAGATTTTCTATGCATCTGCAGCCAAAGACCTTAATTCTGCTGAAAGCTGGGAATCAAATCTAGCCCGTCTGTAATGACTACAGAACATTGCCAGACAATGGTCAGACGAGATACTTTATGAAGTCAGACAGACAGGTATATATGCATTCCTCTTCATAATCTCTCTCAATCTAATGGTACAGTGGAGGATTAATGTCAAGCAACATAGGATCTAAACAGAATTGGCAAGGCAAGACTGTTCCCAAAGGTTCAACTCCCTATTTTTGATAGCATTGTGGTTAAAATGTATATGATTTTCTTTCCACAATGAATGAAGGAAATGTGATGGAATGTTAAAGCAAATACATGATAACTGTTACACTCTGTCCTTTTTGTTCACTGTTCTGAGTGTTGAAAGAATTTTGTTTTTTGTTGTTGTTTTTTGCCCATAAATCTGAAGACTGACTTTTCAAGGACTATCCAATAATGTTACATGGTACGTTTACCACAGAATGGAAGGATTTAACTTTTAAACTCTACTGCATTAATTCAAGTAGAAAGAACAGAAATAATGTAGGCATTTAGCATTATTCAACTTTGATGGGTTGAGGGAAGTGTGCTTCCCAAACCTAAACAATTCTCGCTACCCCAAATAGCGATTCTGCCGAGATCCGGGGAAAATCCTGAAATCCGCATTGCATTATGGGATAGCTTTTCGACATTACAGCTTCCTGTGCAGGCGTTCGTGATCACAACCCTCTCTTTCACGGTAGAGTTTAACGGCCTTTTGTGCTAAAGTCACTAATTCTGCCCGAAGCTTTCCATTGCATATTATAATCTGTACCAATTACACTGATTGGCATCGATTTTAGCGTGCGTGAAAACTCTGCACAGCGAACACAGGCGCTAGCGCCAGCGGGATGGGACTCTATACCGGAAGTTGTAGTGACGACCCGAGAGAGTGAAAATTACCTCGTCTCGCGAATTTCGAGATTTTCGTACCTATTTAGGGTAGCGAGAATTGTTTGTTCAAGTATAGAACAACAATTAACAAGTCAAGTAAGTTTTTGTGTATGTATGTTTGTATTTGTGTATATATGTTTGTACGTATATATGTACTCACCTGGAACACAGTAGCATTGGAATGCGCCAGGTCTATCCACACAAACGCCATTAACACAGGGACTGCTATCACATTCGTTGACATCAACCTCACAATGCACGCCGCTTCGCCCCTCCGGGCACTGGCATTCGTAGTCATGTCCCCCGAAACCTTGTTGAACATCGACGCACTGCGCCCCTTCTGCACACTGGTGGCTCGCACATCCATCCAGCTCCTCACAGTAACCACCTGTGTAGCCATGGCAACAGCTACAGGTGTAGTTGCTCTGCAGGGAGATGGAGAAAACATACAGGAGACGTGAGACATGGATGGTATCAAAGATGTGGAAAGGAGGGGAGAGGGAATGAGTTCGAGGGACAGACCGTATAAATAACGGGAGTGATGTAGAGAGTAGTGGAGAGAGAACAGGAATGCGCTGAGAGAGATAGAGAGACAGACAGACAGACAGAGAGAGAGAGATAGAGAGACAGACAGACAGACAGAGAGAGAGGAAGAAAGAAGGAGAAAAAGGAAGATGTATTCATTAAGAACAAAGAGAGGCCAATGTGAAATTAAATATTAATTTAAACCAAAACATAAAAGGCAGCAAAAAGAGCCTTCACAATAGCTTTTAATGTACCTCACAGTCACAGGCAATCATAAATAAGCTATATATCAGACTTTTTTCGAACCAAATGAAATTTGCAATAGAGTATATTGTCTGTTGAGACCCAGAAAGGCGTTAGTTGCATGTGAAATTATATACATCAAAGCCCTACTGACTCTCAGAAAACGATATATAAAAGTTAGAGACCCCAGCATATCGATAGACTGGAAATATGGCTTGAATGCATCGCAAACACGGAGCAATTGTAGAATTGATTGCGTGTCAAAAATGCAAGGACAAGAAATTGCGGACAACAGTCAGGTTTATTTATATAAGCAGAGAATGATACACAGGGAATGTGATGAAAATGACATACAGAGTAGTAAGATGGAATGAAACATCGAGACAGTTAGGCAAATAAGAGACCTTTTAGTTGACACTTTGCCGATGGGACCTGGTTGGTCTCTGTATTAAGCTTAAGGAAATTACAGAATTTAGTAATCATCAGGTTAAAGAAACATATCGTGAGAAGACAAGAGAAAGAAGGAAAGGAAAGAAGAGAATAGAAATGAAAATACAATTATGGAATATGGATGCACTATACATTCATATCTTTGACCCCCTTTTAAACCTTGCATGAGCTAGCGTTTTCAACAAGAACATCAAATTTAAACATCTTGGAAGTTTCATCTATGACTAAACATTTCCCAAACTGAATTGGATTCCTTTCTCTGTGGAAGCAAAGAGCTGGTTTGAATTACACATGGGTCCTTACATACTCAGCTGCCATCCATATCAATATAACTCAATGACCAACCAGAATCAAAGACTAATATCCTGCTGATTCTCCGGCTGATACAAGAAGGGTTTTCCGCTCAGCTGGGTCCTTACAAGTCTACACTGATTCTTGAGAAAAGATAACAAATTGGATCTTATTGCAACTTCCATTACAAGCAAAGAGCTTGGGTTTTTTTTACAGAAAACAAATTTAAGCAAGCTAAAATTACTTTGTCACGTGTGTGTCATTTAGAAGAAGACTTGCAGTAGAAAATCCTTGTGCTTCGAATCCTACTTACTATCTTGTATCGTGCTTCAACCATGAATATTGGCAATCAGACTTGTACCAGGAGTAGATGTTGAACCCTCACATATGTTAAATGATGCAGGAAGTTTCTTCTAAATTGCAAAAACTACAGCGAGATTGTATTTGATTATTTGGAAACGTGATACACATGGGAGCTTTTCCCATCGCTCAAAGTCTTCTACACCACAACATAAATGTGTCTCTTCTTCAAGGCTAATTAGCACAGCATGGAATGATATTAAACCATAATGGATAGATTTTGTCTAGTATCAAAGCATGTACAAATTATTGATAAGTGCCAACTAGATGGTGAGGAAATCTACACTGCCGAGGTATTGGAAAACCCTTTGTTATTACTGTTGCCTAAAATAATAAAAGCCATCTGAAACCCATATGCAGACATCACCTTCAGGTTAAAACGCATCTATTCCCAGCATCTCGTACATCAGTATGACATACACCCATGTTGATGAAGATAACATGACCGATTCAAGATGCAATTCTATATTCTGACCGTACAGAGTGCCTCTCCTTCCCTTACACACCAAACGACTCTCTAGAAATATGTCATATAAGGTGTTACCTTCACAGCTCCCACACTTCCTCTGTACATACAGACAGGAGGGTGATGGGAGAACACATGATGTAATATGTCAGCCTATTAACTGGCAAGAAGCCCAGAACTGAAACCCTAAGCCTGCCTCTGATTAGATTTCTCTTTTGCTTGGTGTTACACCTGCAGAGCATTGCAAGCATAACTTTGACCTAAATCTTAAGTCTGATTGGATCATAGAGCTCATACTGTACTTTTATTTTGTTGCAACTGCCACGGGAGCTGTTAGTAAAATAAAAAGGGCTTATCAATAACTAGCTGTGTCCATTACCAATTATCTGATCCAGTATTTTAGTAAAGATTATTTTTTCACACACACATTAAGAACAATAAGAGCAAAATACAAATAAGCAATGGAAAAGTATTGTAAATATTCATAAGTATACTTTGCTCCTTATATTTTTCCCTTAAAAACATGTCACAACAAAAAAATTGTCTGCAATTGGTGATCAGTTCTGTTTGAATGGAAATAAATAGATCAATTATGTTAAAATACTCCTAATACCACAAGCTGCTCTCATTACTATCCAAATCATTTACCACATGTCATGTTTTTAAAGAAAACCATGCATCACCCTGTCATATGCATGACAAAACAATAATTGAAATTCAATCAAAGTAGGTTGATGGATGAGAAAATGAGAGGTGGGAAAAGTGTGACCGCACAGCTGTGTTATGCGTCGAAAATGCCCGTCCCATAAATCCTGGCACACATGCAATATTTAATTCCATTAACCATCGGGAAGGCCTCTGGCAGGATAAATACACCAGAGACATCATAAGCCCCATCATTGAAAGCCAACATTTTGACAGCATCCCAGGAATGCCTGGTAGTGCAATACCTTTCAATGAGATGTTTCTCCTTGTTATCAAAACATCCAATCCATCTATGACATTTTCTGTCATCCTGTTAGTCTGTCAAAGTTTATATGAGAAGAACATTCGGGTTTCAATCCTGTGAACCGAATGAGAGAAAGTTGATCGCCCCATTTTCACACCTATCCCCATTTTATCCATACCCACATCCCTCCCCCTCTCTCTCTCTCTCTCTCTCTCTTCCTCATTTTTTTTTCTATATCGAAAACCCTTTTTTTTTATGATCTCTGTCTCTCTCTCACTGTCACTATGTATCTTTATCTTTCTCTCTGTGTCCATTTCTTTTTTTATCTCTGTTATCATCTCAAATGTTTCTTAAATGGCATATCAGTGATTGTAAGCTGTTGTCTCGGATAACTGATATCAATATCTGTTTTGCAATTTGACTTTTCATTCCCCTTTTCCTCACATCTCCGCAGATTTTCTCACTTAATCATGTCATTTTTTTCACTAATCAAAGGTACCCATCACTCTGGAACATGGACACTTATATTTCATGTAATTAAAAGTAAATTGATGTAAATTATGTTAGAAGTATAGATTTCACATAGTTTTGCTCATAGTTGGAATCTGTGATATTTTATCTACATGTATCATCTGATTCTTGGTCTTGAATTCAAATCACAATGCCTGAAAGAATGAAGTATTTAGAAGTAAGCTTTTTTATGAGGGATGAACTTCACATCTTGCTTAGATGTAGAGAACATTCCAGCAACAAAATCTATATATCCCATCAACTTTCTCCCACACCATTAAGTATTCATAGCACATCGATCAAGCATTGACAAATACAATATAACTCCTTTGAATGTTTAATAGCAAGGTCAGACTTGAGAGCCTTTATGGGTAGCATATCATTCTTACATGAATATGAATGAATCAGACACTAGCATGCATTGCTAAAGAAAGAGAAAGAGAGAGAAAAGTTATACCTTTCAGGCAATGCATGGTCATTGCCCTTCCCTGGGGTGTATTGAGTATATCTCATGTTACATCCTCATTCAATGTTCTTCATCGATAGAATAGCAAATATCAGATTTCTCTTCCATATTAGCTAGAAATCCACAGCACAAACCATGGTTACACATTCAACATGTTACTTATAATAATGATTCTTTTTAATGTAGATGTTCCTATATGATGTAAGTAACCTTTTCTGATGTGTGTTATATTTTGTTACTGTGATAGTGGTCCATAAAATTTTACATTTTAACACATACAAATTATTAGGAAGCAGTGGAAATTCTTCCACTTCCTTTCTTTTGCAATTGTTTTCTATCTTTAAAGACCTGAACCCGATTCATAGTTTGTCTAGTGCATTTTATGTTTCACAGCGGACACATTGCTAGCTGATTCATATCGCTCTCAATATCTTAGTCTGGACTTGGATGTCATACGACGACGAGATAAGAAAGAATGTTTATGAAGGATGCAACCTATACCAAAACTTCCTAACGGAATTCAAGGAATAATACAAAGGGGAAACATATTCTTAAGGACCATACCGTCTGCTGTGAGCCAGAAGGGCATTTAGTCTTTTTATGAGTGAACGCTCTTCTGGATCCAAATAGACAATATGACCTGCAACATGGTTTCATAATTTAATTTGCAATGTATTTAAAGATATGAGTGACTCAATCAATTTCTTAGAATGTGTAAATAGCATTCAAAGAATGTAACAAACGACGACGAGATAAGAAAGAATGTTTATGAAGGATGCAACCTATACCAAAACTTCCTAACGGAATTCAAGGAATAATACAAAGGGGAAACATATTCTTAAGGACCATACCGTCTGCTGTGAGCCAGAAGGGCATTTAGTCTTTTTATGAGTGAACGCTCTTCTGGATCCAAATAGACAATATGACCTGCAACATGGTTTCATAATTTAATTTGCAATGTATTTAAAGATATGAGTGACTCAATCAATTTCTTAGAATGTGTAAATAGCATTCAAAGAATGTAACAAAGACACTTTATTACAATTCATCATGAGCTGTTATAAAAGAAGACATCAAATTATTGTTCGATATCATTTAAACCTACATGACTTATATGGCAGTACTATAACTATCATTTTATAAGCCGCAAACGCTTATTTCTGTGTTTTTCCCTTCAAAGTTGACCCTCAGTATAATTTGAGGATCTTTCTATATAAAACAGCACCATGGTTCATATAGGACCCATTGGCTGGAGCTGTGAGAAAGGTTACAATAACAGTCTTAGGTCTCCATAGATTTTGTTAGGGGAATACCCATCTGTAAGCCTATCTATAATCAAAGTTAAATAAATTCTTTTCAGTGATTAGAGTGATACAGACCTATTGCCCGCTTGGTGTGTCAATGGGCACTTAAGTGGCAGATGCACTCTCCTGTAGGCTGTACACAAGAGGTGGCTGTATATTTTCAAGGTGTGAGCAAGTCCCTGATACTGTTTTCACACTGGCAAAATTTTGCTTAACCCCATTTTATAGGTGGGGTTAAGGGGGGGGGGGTCTTAGTCCCACCTATAGTCCAGGATTAAGCCTATTCCACTTTCTATTCAGACTCGTTTTTACCAAAGTGGGCTAGCCCCACCTATTGTACAGGGTTAGCTGGCCCTGCAAAATAGTAGGGCTAACCCCGCAATTGTGGTGCTAACTCCTGTTAACTCCGCAATTCCAGTGCCAAGCAATTTAGCAAATGAATGAGAACAGAAACAGAAAATAGTCCTGTACTACGCAATGGAGCATACCGCAGCTGGCCAGATGCGAAGTAAGGAGCCCACTGACCAATCAGAGACGACGTATTAATGAATATGCATTTCCCTTAAAGCACTATTGGTGCGAAAGGTCATGTGAATCGCGCGCTTACTGTGCTTATTGTGCAATGTTATGAAGTCCCCCCCTAGTGCAAGCGAGTGCGCAGCTACAGAAAATGCCCTAATGAATATTCACAATATAGAGCTAGTCCGGGGCTAACAAATTGTAGTGAGAACAGCTTGAATTTTCTTATTCCGGAATAGGCGCTAGTACGGGACTAAACACAGCGTGTGTGAAAAGCCAAAAAGGTTAGTCCGGGGTTAAGGATAGTACGAGGCTAAGCAAAGTATGGGGTTAAGCCGGGGATAAGCAAATCCAGTTTGAAAAGAGTATAAGACTATGCAATATCCAAAGTCCTTGGGATGTGAAGAGCAGGATATTAGTAATCTACTTGGTTTGTAATTTGAAAAATACACAACAGATGTGCTTTGGTTTAGTGTTCAGCTCTCTCTGGACAACCTGTACCCTATCTTGGATTCTAATTGCATCTTTCCAATATTGACTTGTATAAGGATGGTGCCAGATGGTCATGTTTATAATCAGACCTATTTGAAAGATTGCTTGTACAAACTTAACCCTCACACAAACTACTATTCAGTACTTTAGTAGACTCAGAGGTGATGCATTACATTGTTCTTTTGGCAACACATCAGTGTTTGTTATTGCATCTGTTGTTGTATAATGAAAATGTTTTAGTGACCAAAAAGGACCAAAACAGCAAAAAAAATTGGGGGAATGAAGCTAATGCTAAAACCACTGTTGTCTACCTAATGTTCTTTTCAAATGCTCTCTATTCCATTTCCTTCAGATAAAAACTATTCTCATTCCAGTATCACTTTGTATTGACAAGATTGCTTATTCATTCTGTAAAACCAGAAATGTTCACCAACTGCCATTCTTCCGGCAAGAAACTGATGTGCATTCCAAAAATTCAAGTGTGAATTACTTTTATTGCAAAATCATCCACTTAAGAAACTTATAAATATCTCTCATATGAGGGAGTTTCTGTTTTAGATGACCTCAAATACAAAACATGAAATAACAACAATTTATTCACATAAGCTTTGAAAAGATGTGAAGGATTTTTACTTTTGGTCTAAAATTATCAAAGTAAGAGCTTGCACCTAGGATACTTGAGGTCAAATAAGAAACTAAAAGGGAAAGTGTGATAAACATCCATTAGGGCTTCAAGGTAAAGTGAGGAAAAAAAAAAAATGTTTTCATTTTTTTTTTCATTCACATCTGAATTTCTCCTTGAGATCATACAAAAATCTTTAAATGGCCTATTGACATTTACGCATTTCTGATTATTTTATAGAAGCGAATGATCATTGGCATTTTTTTTCTCTCTCCATTTGTTATTCAATCTTGTTGTTGCTGCTACTCTGCTTTTATAGCCTTATATTTTCCCATATTTTGTTTTAAATGATTGAATAATTAATTAGCTATATTTGTTCTTATCTGAACCTCGCTGGGGATTAGCCTTTGATAGCACTTTGGCCTTTGCTATAGTCCCTCCACATTATACTCAATTGCCATGCTACAATGTATGTAATATGTATTGTTCTTTAATGCATGTTTTTACTTCTATATTTTTTTTCCTGCATTGTTTTACACCTTTTACTGTTTTTATGAGTTTTGTGGAAATAAATGAATTGAATTGAATTGAAAAACCTCACTTTTTGTAAACTAAAGAAATCAGTCTTGCTAAAACATCTAGCAAGATCAGAGGATCTAGCCGAATTCCATTAACCTACATCGATATTCTCAAAACATGATGACAACATTATAATTTTACTGTTTTTCTAAACTGCAAATATGGGTTCAATGTAAATAGTTAAATAGTTAAACAGTGAATTAAATCCTTCTGTATTCCATTACCCTACATCAATATTTAGAAGGTTATTTAAATCCTTCCGTATTCCATTATCCTACATCAATAAACTCAAAACATGACAACATTATCACTTTCAACTGCAAAAATGGGTCCAATGTAAATAGTTAGAAAGTTAATTAAATCCTTCTGTATTCCATTAGCCTATATCAAACACAAAAAGGAAGACAACAGGTAATTTGGAATTCATTAAGGAACACAGAACATAGAGTAAGGGACACTAGAAACAGGACAATAATTTTGTCCTTTTCAACTTGGCATACAATCATGTAGCTCAATTACCATTTCTGACTAATATTCATCTCTATACACCATATTTCCGCCTCAGGTGGTACTACCTCATAAGTAAAGTATATTACAGAAGAATACTGTGGACAATCACGACTTTTATATCATCTGTTTGGAAATAAAAGGCTGTTTGGAAAGCAGTGCTATTTCCAAGGAAAAAGCATGAACACCTATGAAAGAGACCATCCTGCTCGCTATCAGATAATCAATAAATGACTTTGAAATTAAATATCCTTATTTTTCATCATTAAAAGAACCTAAAGTTCATATTGTTGCATAGAAACTCAAAACATTTCATGTCCAAAGGCAGCCATGAAACTTGCCACAACCTCATCAGGATGACATACATGTATGCACACATGTTCTCTGAGCATACATCATGATAGGTTTACTGTCTTTGCATGTTTGCAGGAGAATACTTATCATCTATTGAAAGCTAGAAGGTCATAAACTCTGTAATATGAGTATAATGAACCAACGCCCTTCTGACTCTCAGCATACAATATTGTACAAATAATGAATGGTTATGAGTTCAATAGAATGTTAATCTTTCAACTCATGAAAATATTTGCACTATTGAACAAATGAAAAACATTTGTTTTATACAACATCAAAGGAGATCTAATAGAACGTTAATCAACAAATTATGCTTTACTCCTTATATTAAAGATAAATTAAAGTTGGAGTCAAGCCTTCTTGATAACATACATTCAGATTGCCTTCGCGTCAGATACACGCAGGGATGCACGCGGCAGAGAGGTACGCACTCTGCATATAACCAAAATTGCACGCCCGTGCAGTAGAACATCTATTGAATATCATGTGACCAACAATCCTCCAATCAAATGACAAGGATCCACGTAGGTGTTGTATAAACAAATCTACAGTAGATGTGAACTTATTAAGAACAATTCATATCCTTCCTATATACTTATTCATTAATTTCCATTTGATTGAACACCCTGATCAGTCAAACACATGCAAATAGGCTGTTTTGCAGGGATCCAGAGAAGCCCAACTAAGTTCATTAAAAGATAAAAGCTTCCTGATACGTTCTACTATTAACAAAGGAACAAAGGCTTATGGACATCTCTATAAGAACTTCTGTGTGTGGATTGTCCTATAATAACCCCATCCCCTTTTGATTTGTACCGCTTCATTCTAGGTTCTAGTTTATATCATTTGATTGTCCCTATTGTTTGTGATCTTATTCCTACCATGGAAATGAAAGTGGACAGAAAAGAATTGATTAATGTCTCCTTTTCTTCAAAAAGTATTGACCTAATCATTTGAATATATAATGAGAATCAAAGAATATAAATATTTCAAACAATATCTAAATAAAAGATATAACCATTCACACATTTTCAGATTTACTACTCACATTGGCAATATTTGTAGAGCAGAAACCATGATCCAAACATTCCATTCCCTGAGGTGAGACAGGATAATGACAATCTTTCTGTTTGATAGTGATGTTCACTCGAAGTCCAAACCTACACTGGTATATAGGATTGGCACTGTTTGCTGCAGAAAGATAAAATGAGACAAACCTGATAATATAATATCTGATTCATGGTTGATTTCCTATGCAGTTATAGTTGATGAAAACAAACTTAGGTCATGATTGAATATTGCATAAGCACTTCCTTTATAAAAGCCTTTACTTTGGCCTTGCTTTACATATACATTGCATCCCAGAAAAACGAAAGCGAGAATTATCGATGTTTTATTATAACTTAATCACAATTTTTATTGATAAATGACACATATTTGGAAAGCTTAGATCCTTCTCTTTCATTTGATGCAACTCATATAATGCATAAATTAAAATGAATTTGAAGAGAGGAAACCAAAAAGTCATTTGGCGGGCGGTATCTGAATTTCGAAGAAAAATTTACATTTCTAGAAAGTTGAGTTTCTGCCCTTTCATATGAAACCTTAGTCAGGAAAAAATGAGCAAGGATTGACAAAGTTCTGTTTGTTTAAAATAGTGCTTGTATTTCCCTAATTTTATTAAACGAATTCGTTTTCACTTGCTGCCGTAGCAACAGACGGAATTAACAAAAAATTGTTGATAAATGACACATATTTGGAAAGCTTAGATCCTTCTCTTTCATTTGATGCAACTCATATAATGCATAAATTAAAATGAATTTGAAGAGAGGAAACCAAAAAGTCATTTGGCGGGCGGTATCTGAATTTCGAAGAAAAATTTACATTTCTAGAAAGTTGAGTTTCTGCCCTTTCATATGAAACCTTAGTCAGGAAAAAATGAGCAAGGATTGACAAAGTTCTGTTTGTTTAAAATAGTGCTTGTATTTCCCTAATTTTATTAAACGAATTCGTTTTCACTTGCTGCCGTAGCAACAGACGGAATTAACAAAAGACTTAACTCTGTTTCGTTGACAATCAGCCATAATATCAACAATAATATCTCCTCAAACATCTTCAAAAATGGATAAAAACTGCAAGCAGCATGTATAAAACACTAAGCTTAATCAAGCTTAGAACCTGAAGCAAACCTTAGACTCTACCCAAAGTAACTGCTTTGAATGACAAGAGAATAACAGCTAGCTCCAGAGTCCATTCTACAAATGAACCTGTAATGGGTCTTGATAAGTCCGGTACAATTTAAGAAATGGACTCCTGATCCCTCTGGTGATCTAAGTCCAAATGGACCATGATAGCCTTGACGATGCTCTCCCATCACACAGGAGTAAGACTGTCACATAAAGTACACTCTTCATGAACTAGATGTCCTAACCCAGTTTCCCCATACCGCCTGTTAAAGGAACATGTATGCTCTGACAAGGTAGGTTTCCTCTCACAACTTGTGATTCAGAGTTTTAACAACTGATAAAATGGGGAAAATCCCATTTCACTTGAAATATTTACACATTGTATGGGTGACATCTTGTGAAGTTTCTGTCTCATGAACTTTGTTGATGGTCATGAATGTCAACAACTGAAAACGACATGTCATATATAATCAGGGTTATCAACATCCCACCATAAAAAGACCCTGCTATGGTTAACAACTTTCTTCAGCTAGATACAGCAAGATGCTATTTAAAATACTCCCTACAATTCAAAGCCAACTCCCTCTTTGTTATCTTTTTCAAAATCATCCCTGTGTCTGAATCTATCAAATTATCATAGAGCTTAGTACTTCTCGTACATCACCGGAGAGATGATGGGGTGGGTGAAGTATGAGAATCGCTAGGGGAAATAGAAGCAAAGAAGACAGAAAGAAAGATAGAAAGAAAGATAGATAGAAAGAAGGTAGGACAAGGAAAGAAATAAGCAGGGGAAATGTAGCAGTTGGGTCAGACGATACTGAAAGAATACAGAATATAGAGGAAGGCCAAAGAACGGAAACATCAGATATTCAAGAGAGGAAAGACTAAATAACAAAACAAGAACTACAGAAAGAAACATGACAAGCTGATATATCGCCTGGCATCAAGCAAGAGTGCCACTACGCCATGCTTATCATGTATGTCACCTAGCATTTTTGCTTTAATCAGGTTGTTTATGGGCACTTCCAAATTTGTTTCAGGTTAACAATATTCTATTCTGAGCACGTTTGCAAACATTACTCTTCCAATCCACCCTGCATGTGGAGGACCATTAGACCTGGCAGTAAACTACCTCAACATTGTTTATATACAGTGGGACTATTACATTTCATAACACAGGGACTGGATGCATCATTTAACCTGTCTTCATGCTTTTTAGGAATAACTAAAGGTCATTCACTAAACCACGTATTCAAGAGACAGTGCTCCATTTGTCTTCCTTTACAATCATTAAGCTCTACATATTGTTATGTTGCTTCAATATGTGACCAATCCATATTAATACACTTTTTCTCTCTCTCTTTCTTCTATCTAGCTGGATCTATCTTACAGTCTCTGCTTCTCTCTTTGTTTCTTTATGTATGATTTTTATATTTATCTGAGTGTCTCTCTGTTTCTATCTTTCTCAATGTATCTCCCTTTCATTAGACATTTCTTACATTTCTTCTATGCTACAATGCATCAAACAGTTCTCAATGTTACGATTGTCTTGTATTACATCTTTGTTTGACATCCTTTTATACTTTCTGTCACTTATCTTCCCCTTATCACTCATATAATATTAATTTTTAAATATTAATTACTGTTAACCCCAAAGTTAAAAAATTCAAGTCTTTATTGTCTCATGATATATCATTTAAAGATAAGAAAATACTGCTTTAATCATAAAAAGAGGGAAATAAGCTCTATACAAGCAAAATAAGAGATGGGAAATAAATCCTAGACCCAGCAGAGTACTTTATCTTAACACCAAACCTAACTTATAATCAAATTGGAACCCAGGCTCTTACACTCTCTTTAACATGAGGCCGCCAAGAGAAAATGTCAATCACAGTTTATATTGCATGGATAAAGTGTAGGGTGACAGTTGTTATTGTCTTTCAATCAAGTCTAAGACAACTTTATCTTGAAGAATATAATAAAGAGAAGGAAAAGTTCATAAATAAACATTAAAGTAGACATTCCTGTCAAGATCCCTCTTTATAAAGTCAACTTTCTTCTCTGAGCTTTCCGACTGTAAGTAAAACCTGTTGCTTCGTCAGACACGATTTACAAATCGTCTAAAAATAAGTTTACATTATCCAAACATGGTATTTACCACTTGGAAATAACTTCTGTTTGCCTTAACCTCGTTTTCGTAGTAATTGCCAATCACAATCCCTAATCTGCCAGCTGACAGTTCACCTTGTTAGTATCATAAGTGTGCTCGGAGCTGTTCTCTGAGTAAATAAGTAACCATGGATACCATGTAATGGAACATCTGTTTAATCATGCCCCCAAACTCAGCAATTTGCATGTTTGACATCATGTCACAAAGACTGACCAGATGAGAAGGGGAGAGAAGAAACAGATCAAGGATAGAACAAACAGATCAAGAAGAAAACAGATGAAAGGGAGAGAGAGAGCAGATGAAGCGGGCAGAGGGAAATAATGGACTGATAAAAAAAAGGTCGCAAACAGATTCCTCCCAAAAGTGATGTATCTAGAATTTATGTTATTTTTCAGGAAATACTAATTTTCTCAGATTAGTGGGCAGGGTGGGTTAATATAAAAGGAAGCTACACAATGCGAGAGGCTTTGAAAACCTTCAGGTATTTAAAGGATAAGCTATGCTGAGTTCATAGAGTGTTCTGTAGGAAGGGGTAATCCTTGAAATGGAATTTTTTCAAATTTACCTAATTACTTACTAAATATAGCTCAGATATGCACATTATGAAGATATCATCTCTCAACTAGGGTGTACAATGTAAATACAAATTTACTTTACCTTTAAAATGACATTTTCAAAAGTTACAATTATTTATAAATACATTTAGAGCAAGGAGATTTCCAATTATCTATACAAAAAGTATGATATTAAAGGCCCACTGCACTACTTGTAGCTACTTGCGCCCTCTATACAACAAACCATGCCTAATCGGTGACCATTGGTCCCCCATGATCCTCTTTTTCTTATGTTATTTGAGAGCTGAATTGATGACATAACCACCTGTCTAGTGACCTTGCAGAGTGGTCTAATCCTTCCTTTACACTAGTAATGACGGGCGTTAAATGAACTAAAAAGCAGAGAAACCATGTGTTTGTTTGTTACTTAACTTGTATCTTTCAGTGTTTTTTTAACAGAGCTCTTTTAAAGCTTTTGAAAAAAATCTTTTTGAACTTTTAGAGCTAAACTGCTTTCCATTTCAAGTATCTTTGTTTGGCTAACAAGAGCAGCTGAATTATTTCCCTCAGGTAATCCTGTTGCCATAACCAACATTAGCAGATGAAGAAGAGGGTGAAAGCCCTATCCACAAGTATTTGCTGTACGTGTTTGCCAATCTCATGCACAGATGTGCCGGCAGAATACAAATATGCAATTACCATGCCTCCTTTAGAGCAAATACCACTGTTTTATATATAAGTGCCCACTAATTAGATTGATTTCTGCAATGATGTTGAATTAATGTTTGATGGTGATGGAAAGGGCGTTAAAGGGGTGGAATGGGGTGTGGGATGGTGGGGAGGGGTGATGGGAGAGAATCAATGAGGTGGAGGAGAGGTGTGAGGCAGAGGGGTAGGAGTGGTAGTGGTGGTGTTAGTGGTGGTGGTGGTGGTGGTGGTGGTGGTAGTGGTGGTGGTGGTGGTGGAGGAGGAGGAGGAGGAGGAAGAAGAGGAAAAAGAGGGGGTGAAGAATGTTTCATATATACATGAAGACTGGGGTAAAGCAATGGGTATTGGAATGGTAGAGAGAGATATTTTAGACAGGGAGAGAGAGAGAGGGGGGGGCAGGTGAATAATGAGGTAAGAGGGAAACATGGGTGGACAGGATAGTAGGGAAATGTGATGAGAAACGGTATAGGATAATGAATAAAGTATACATACATGTAGCTACATAAGAGAAATAATGTATTTGCGATTGTGATGACGGGTTAGGATAAAGAGCTTTTTTTTGGGGGGGGGGGGAGGGGGGGTTAAGTGATTGGGGTAACAAACTAGGAAGGAGAAGGAGGGAAAGAGGAGAGGGGAAATGAGAAGGAGGAGTAAGTGTGGGGTCAAGTGATTACGAAGGGATATGACAATGGATGGTGGACGGTACAGTGGTAAAAATGCTACAGTATTTGTATACATTTTCAGAAGTTCTATTTTTATATATACATTATTTTCTATGTATAGTACATGCATGTATCAAAATTAATGAAATATCACATAAAATATCAATAACTCTGACACATAGACCAGTGAACCAAGGTATTGCAGCCACTGCTTGAGTCATTCCATAACCTTATGATTTCTAAATTAATTAATTGCAAGGCAATTGTAATTCTGCCTGCCTGCCTGCCCAA
Organism: Strongylocentrotus droebachiensis; assembly: GCA_035222895.1. Lineage (NCBI taxonomy): Eukaryota > Metazoa > Echinodermata > Echinoidea > Camarodonta > Strongylocentrotidae > Strongylocentrotus > Strongylocentrotus droebachiensis. The sequence continues at coordinate 507,085 of JAVYIG010000029.1, forward strand.
ACACATTTATCTGTGAATATACAAAATACCAAAAATACATATTTTGCTAAGATATACCACTACACTGCATACCCTCTTCTTTCCTAAGACACTACCAATATAATTGAATTCTGTCTCCTCTGTGTCTCTACTTTCCGGCCTTCACCTTTGATTAATATCAAACAGACTTCTCTGAGAAGACAAATTCTTCTGGACATTTTATATTGGAAGTGGGTTAATTAAAAAAACATGAAGAGAAACTCTTTCAGACAATGAGACACAGAATATATAATTAATATTGCTAGAATGTCAATATTGGCTGTCTATCAATCCACAATTTAAGTGTTAACAAAATCAATGTAATGAAATCATGCAGTCTGTTTCTTGAAGAGTGTTCTCCTGCATGACTGCCTTTACAAGGTGTAATATATATATTTCATACAAATATTTCTTTCCCATTCAAATTTGGCATCGATTGCTATGATACAGGCATACTCGTTTAAATTACAAGTTATTTTCTTTCTGTCAATTTCTTCTTGCCTCTTGTCCATTCATCTCACTTTCTCTGTTCATTATCTCTCTCTCTCTCTCTCTCTCTCTCTCTCTCTCTCTCTTTTCTCTCTCTCTCTTTCTCTCTCTCTCTCTCTCTCTCTCTCTCTCTCTCTCTTCTTTTAACCTCTTTTTCACAAATATAAGTGTTGACTGTGAATATATCTCAATTTGAATCACTTTCTATTATGAGGTTTGTTGTAAAGCTTTCATAAAATATCTACAAGTAACCATACAGTTCCTCCTTTCACTCTCATCAATTTTCTGTTCAGTGGTTACCTAATAATGGAACAACTTCATACTGCACACCTCAAAATGTGTGTATGAATATTAGGATATTTAGCTTATTAATAATTACATTGTACTTGATGACGCTCATACATCCAAAGCTTAAAGCTTAAAACTGATATAAAAGTACAGTCCCTATCTTGGTGCCACAGTGCTGTCATGTTGAATAAATGAGTTAAAAGCTTCTGGCGTCCTCCCTCCCCTATCCCAAAGTACTCTTAGGATATCCTCTCAATTGAGAATTATTCCCTTTGACTTGACTTGCACAATACCATGAAAGAGAAATCCACATTACACGCTCTAACACCTTCCCATAATACAATTCTCCTATGAGAGACTGGGGAGAGTGCATCAAAATAAAGAAGATGAGTTCAGGTTTACCCTATCGTCAATCCATATTTTGCATATGAGTAGTAGCGAGTGTTCATTTCTATTGTCTAATTTTCCTAAGTGATTCGTCTAAACTGGTTATTCACCTGCCATGCAGTCCTTTATGTTAAATACGAGACTGTTGCAAATATTATCGTCCTTAGCGAAAGAAATCTAGAAAAAATTGGGGATCACTTTAAAGAAATCCTAACTCAAGTGAACACAAAATACCCTTCATTACCTTGATACTGATTGACTACATGTATTTTACTTCTTTTTTTTTACCAATGATAATATCTAAATGTTCTAAACTATTTCTACTATTGGAGAGCATAATAAGTGCCAATTAGTGTTATTATTTGTATTATCATCGATTAGTCAGTGTTCCCAAAGGAGTAAAGTTTGTGAAGTAAAAAAATCTAACTCATTAAAATTCATAATAAAATTCATAATAAAATTTGATTTCAAAGCTGAAAATAATTAAATGACGAACCCCATACTACCCATCAATAATAGTTTGCAGTTTCCATATACTGAGCAGTAAGATAAAGATACTTTTAAATTAATTACTAAATTTCTGAAGAAATGTAGAATAACATAAATATAACATTGCTGCTACAATTGCCTACAAATCATGCATTCATTACATCTTCATATAGATACAAATTGATTTGGCCTTCTGTATCCATGGGTGTCGATCTGTCATTGATACCTATTGTTCAGGGGGGGATGATCTATTCATTCACCCCCCCCCTGAACAATAGGTATTACGTAAGGATCGACACCCATGTCTGTATCTGCAACAATCTTAATTAATTCTTACCAATGTGGTCATTATTGACACATATCATGTCATTAAAAAGTAGTATTAATTTATCCATAGTCATAAATAAATGGAAGCACCATGGTGCCCTTATCTCCATTCTAGTTCTGATAAAATGAAAACTCAAAGCTTAGAGCTCACAAAAAGTTTTTTAGTGCAAATACATGATCACGCATTTGTTGACCTACCTATTTTGAACTCATGTGAAAAACATGGCATCTGATACTGCAGGCTAACTCTCTAAAGTACTCACAATTCTGTGCATGACATTCAAGCTCTTGACCTGTGGTTTAGACCAAGAGTATTAGCACGTCCTTCCCCTTTACGCAAGTTTACAGGATATATATATATGTAGTCAGAGCTTAATAGTGTGTGTGTGTGTGGGGGGGGGGGGAACAAAATCTTGGCTCACATGTGTGATGGTGGCTAAACGATATCACCAAATAAAGTGACTTCTTGCATTAATCACATTATCTATTTTTCATGTTTATCCTAATTAATCATGGATTATTTAATTCATAACATAATTTATTGTCCTTTTCTGGTAAGCGTGTTATTTTTCTAAGTGTAGTGTACCTGACTAACATCTTTAGACTTACACGATTGATGGGGCCATTTGTTTTGTTCTAATCCAATTAGCGTTTAGAACTTTCTTTCTTTTTCAAAATGTATATTAGCTCTAGTTGAACAATATCATACTCATGCTCTCTTCAACACATTCTTTATAATCTTTCAGCATTATATAATGTTTCCCTGTCCACCACCCATCCTGTCTCTTTTGCGTTAAGGTGATGGATGGGATGCCAGTATATAAGCTCTTGTTACTGAGGTGCAATATACCATAAAACCTACCAAACAAGCCATGATATTGAATCTGGGGGAAGACAATATCTTCAGGCAGACATGGTTCCTGGAAAGAAATCTTTCTCTCTTAGCACTTGAAAAGAGTGATTGTATATTCACTTGACCTATACTACCCTTATTGATACCTTCCTGAAGAATACATTCAATAACCAAGAACATGAAGATAAATGTTAACACATAGAAGAAACTGATTGATTGACAAAAAATATTGCTGATGTCTTTCTTTTGCTCTTCATTCCAAAATAATTGTTATTACTCTCTCCCTCTCTTTCTCCCATTATTTTGATGATGTTTGTATATATATTTGTTAAATTATACTGCACTGTTAGAAATAAGAAGATATGATAGAACATGATTATTCCATTTTTTTCATGTTCATGTCTTAGCTGATACAGATATATAAGGATTAAGAGAAGAAGACTTTTAAATGTTGTTTTCAGTTTCTCTCAAGGTTTGATTTTGCTGGAATGAATAGTTGATGACATCATGGAATACACACCACATAATTGTAGTCAAAATCAAAAACTCGAAACTGTTTTCATACATGCTTGATTACAAAAAAACAATTGAATTTCAGCATTTCGGAAATTAATTGGTAGAGATCTCTTCTGATCATAAGCGGCTCATTAATCTAGTAAATGGATTCATAGAAAGAAGTCCCTCAGGATGCGCTACTGTCTACTTTATTGTTCATAACATGCTATGTCTTACCACTCCCAGGGATTGAATCAATATCTGGAAATGTCATTGCTCTAGAAAGATTCTCAAATCACAATGATTGGAGAGGTAGAAATTAATTCGGGATTGTGTAGAGCTTTCACATTAGGTAAATGTACTTTTAATGAATTGGGAATTGTAGGGATTTGTCATTGCATCTGACGTGAAAGATCACATCCCAAGGTACTCACATTTCTTTTGATATGATGATTTCTAATTTGAATTTGTATATTATTTTAAAAGATATAAATAGAACCAAAGTATAATGACTGTTCAAAGAAGCACAGAAGGACCTTCATGTACATATAGATAGTCTTTCTACACAAGGTCAAGTATTCTCTTGATGACAATGCTTCTGTACTTCTGGTATGTCACAGTACCTGGGGAAATGGCTCCTCCAGAGTTTAAAATAATTAACCTTAGAGGCTGACATGTATCGTGTCACCTATAAGCCTAAAATAGTTTCTCTCAAGTGGCTCGTGTAAATCTCCAATTGGAGTAAAACAAAATTACAATCATTCTCATGATTTGATTTATACGAAATGCTCAAAGTTTATTATTTCTTTTCTACACAGTTAATATATTTTCTCAATCTCGATCTGCAGATCATTTTCTTGTATAATATATACCTATCTACCCAAAAATTCTTCATTTTATATCTTTCTTTACTTTATCTAAATATCTCTAGCCTGCCTTTCTTGCTTGAATTCTCTCTTATTCTCTTGTTTCCTTCTCATTTCCCCATATACCTCTCTCTAATCAAACATTCATTTACCCTTCTTTTCCCTCTTTTATTTTCTTAATTATATTTTGTAGCTTTCTCATTCTTTTCCTCTTATTTTACCTTTCTTATATAAATCTCTAGGGAGTACAAGTAAAAGAGGCTTGTCTAATGACATTAATTCAGAGCGAGCAATATTGAAAAATTCTCTGCATTCTCCATAAATGTTTTAGTCCATTGAGTTTAGAATACTAAACAAAACTTCACATGTAACATCATTGGCAGGGATGTGCATTTGCATTCAAGTTGTGTACATTACCAATTCAATCCTTAAATTGATCATGCGAGACAGGAGATCTCGGTCAAGAATTGCACTTGACTGACTCTCTCCCTCTTTAGTCCGTTCTCTCAAAATAATTCATTACAACTCTCTTCCACACTGTTTTTGATTTGAGAGACTTATCTCATGTTTCCCTCCCACTATACTATTCATTAGAATTGTGCTCTGACCAAGAAAGCTTGATGGGATACGGGATCTCATCTATCTTCAAGGTATAGGTGGTCAGGAAGACATAAGATATTCATCATTCTACCATGACAGACTGGTGAATCCCCCCCCCCCCCCCCTCATACATTTTTTAGGTCCGAGATCCGAGGTGTAACACCAGATAGGTGAGAACCAGTCCAATTACCAAGACCTGGGATGGTTTTAAAGAGGAGACCGGTGGATTGAAAGAAATTATTCCCGGCAGCTGAACCTCCTATCCAGAGAAGAATAACTGCTTCATCCTTATCATACCAATGGATACTACTGTAAAGACTTAGTTTAAACCCATTGCTTTGATTGCTTTCTCCTTTAAAATCGCACGTGTAATAGCAGAGGGAAGGTATTATCCAATATTTATTTTGTATCATTAAAACTTATGTATAGAAAATTATTCAACTGCACAGAGAAAGAAGGACATTAACTTGTATCATTTAGCACATGTTTACCATCTTTCTGCATAATCCAATCATTAGTCTCAAAAAACTGTATCAAGGCGGTTTGGAACTTTGCCATATTAATTATGATCACTTTATTCACAATAGATGAACCTCTAGGGAGAACAGAGCCATTATATAGAGCCATTATATTAATGGCTCTGAACAGAGCAGTCAGCCATATTCCTTTTAATTAATTATCATTATCTTTTACGTTTATATGTATGTATATATGTTTTTCAACGCACTAACATAAACTGCTCACAAAGTACAATATACTATACTTCATTGATAATTCTAGCTCTCTTTCTGATTTGGAGCACTGATATTTTCTGAGAAGTTTATAGTTAGGATAAATTCCATGTTCCAAAGGTTCACATAATCTTCACAGTGGCAGAGAGACTCACACATCTGTTGTGATGTACCCATTCCCGGACTCCCTTTCCAATGATCACATCACAGTAACCATACCTGTACTGGGATTCTACAGTGTCTAGGATACTTAAAAATGAAAGGCAAGCAACAAAACAAGCAAAAGAAAAGAAGTGGAGATGGATGGGAAAAAGAAGCGGACGTAGCCGGAGGAGACCTGTTTGATGATACCTTACTTGTTGCATTGTGCACAAGAACAAACATTCTCTGGGGGATAATGAAGGAGAAGATGTATTGGCTTTGGTCCCTTTTTCTCTCCTCCTCGATCTACGATCTCCGCTTCATGAAGTGTTTTTGCTCTCCTGTGGATCCCTTGTGGGTTGCTGACTGTATTGCTCATCAGTACACCTATCTACATCACTTGCAGCCAATAAATGGGGTTAACAAGAAACAGTAGAAACAGAGTAAAGCTGGAGGAGGAAGAAGAAGGTAAAAAAGAGGTGGATGTTTTTGCTTCAGAAAAGGAGATGCTGTTTTGTTACGAATCTACAGTAGAAGCTCCTGCATACCGGAACCAGGATTAAACATGCAAATCAGACATCAGAATGATGTAAGTGTAAAATGAATTTGGAACAATTAAGACTAAAAATATAACATAAATTGGTATATCATGAGCAGGAACAGAGACCAAATTTCACATGGTAAATGTCCCCACACAAAGTACTGACATTTCCCATCCAAAATGGATCACCTTAAAGTAGATATTCATTGATTTTAAAAACTAACTTTATTTTCATTATTGCAAAGTTGAAATTTTGATTCGACAAGGTTATCAAATTTCAATGCTTGGAAACATTCGAAGTAATGATTATTATAAATTACAAAACGCTTAAATACAGCCCCGGCATAGCACCTGAAGAGCTCTCTGAACGCTGCTGAGATGTGTGAGATCACAGTATGGACATGATTTGCACAAGCAGACGATGTCTCATGACATCCCACACATTTTCAGTGCCTGTGTTTTCATCTTCTCTTTGAGTTCTTTTTCTTACTTCACTACCGTCAGGCTAAATGTATAATCTATTGCCAAACTCTAAACCCCGCGCATGTTTTTATTTTGATGACAAATGCAGCGATACAAAAATAAAAGAATCTGTCGCTTGTAAACAAAATAAGACGCCATTGTATATTCAGCTGCACACATCGCGGTATGTTTGGCGTATCAAGAGAAAACAAATGCCGTCCTTCATACCATTCCAGGCGTTTTTCAATTTGAAAGTCTGGTTTCTTTGATTGTTAATTAACCCATATCCTGTGTATTTACAAGCAAAAGATTTTAGTTATCAGAATCGGGTCATATCCCCTTTTGAATGATTTGACATGCCATTACATTTATATACACTAAACTCATTATAATTTGACAAATAATAGCTTTGCAATTATGTTCATTCTTTATGGGATGTCGTCTGCTTGGGCAGTATTGGTCCATATAGTGACGTCATTAAAGCATCATTATTTTTCCGGCGAATCTCTCGTATATCCCAGCTGCTATGGAGGTGGTTGTATTTTTATTTTTATAAACCAACCGATATGTAGTTGACCTAAAACTTGTACGATGGCCATCTGTTAGCTTACCAGTTTCTAGTGATACATTAGTTGACATATTTGTGATTTTCTTTGAGTTTCACCTTTATAGTATAGAGAATTTTTTCTATTTTTCAAGACCTCTATCGACTCTCCAGGGTGAGTCTTATCAAATATGGAATATAGAGGTACCTAGATACAACTAGTATCCCTCCATACAAAAATCCATATAAGGTTTGCATAATTCAAATGTTCTCTACGAGGTTAGTTGAATTTAGAAGGTGGCCAGAACCATCTTCACCATTATAATAGGTGCTCAGATATAGAAGGAATACTGATAACTCTGTCCTATTAATCCCATGGGATTTACCCTTTGGTGTTTGGCTACATGAGCTTGCATCACACGCTGACGAGAGTACGTGCAAGATGCACATTTTTCCTCACCCTGCTCAACAGCCCTCAAGAATAACTTATCGATTGGCCAGCCATATTCCAAAATAACCTTTCCCCCACCCCATCTATATCTCTGCATGCTCCTTGCAAAGTGCTCACAGCAATAAAAGCTTTTTCCCCTACTTTCCCATTGATAACAATGATACGCAACCAATTCCTTTTCTTTATTTGTCATTCCAGCCTCCCCCCTCCCCACTATCTATGACCCTTCCTTTAATCTAGGGCTGCTCATGATCGATACATGACGGAACTGTTTGGCAGACTTGAATTGATTCATGTTTTTGCATCATCCATTCATCATCAGACCAGCAGGCTACTATCATGTTTCCCCCTCTCAGATAAAATGAAAGCTTCATTGAAGGGAACTATACATCTTGCATGTACTGATCCTGAATAAGAAAGACTTTGCAGCAATAGAATTACAGATTAGTGACATGAAATGAAACACTTTCTGGATTTCTTTTTTTCCTCACAGGGTTACTTAGTCTGTTTGGAGCCAGAAGAGAATTAACTCATACAATTTGATATATACAGACAACTTGACATCAGAAATGTTATTAACATTTTGTGTTTAACAATCTAAAAGGCAATTGCTATCATTTTCATTTTTGACATCAAATTATGAATGGAGTCGTCAATACAAGATTTACATTCTGTGGATCTTTTTTTACAGTAAAAGTAAATAATTAGGCATCCTCCTCCTTGCTCTCTATTCCTCCCTCTTTCTCAAAATAGTTTTCTCACAAATACAGGTTGTTAAGATGCATTGCATCATTAAGTGTTAGATCTAACACCTTCACAGACCAGACAAATTGGATATAGTGATAAATCAGCAGAGGTGCTGTTACTAACAAGCAACCAGACATCAATATCCTGAGATGTTATATCTACCTAAATCCATATAAAACCCCATTTATAATGACTCTCAGGTGTTGCTCATTACTACAGACGGAAGAAATATGGTAGGAGTCAAAGTGATGCAAATTAAAGGAATGAATCATGAGCATTTGTCTTTTCATTGGCAGTTTTGGTGGAGGAAAGGAGTTTGTATGGTTTCAGATTATCTATTTGTATATGTTGATGGAGTATGCGAATATGTAAAGTTAAGTGATACAAGTGGAAACTGTAGCATTAGAGCTCTTAAAGATCTCAATTTGAAGGAGCTCGTTAATTCCAAATCTTTTACTCTTCAGAACAGAAGAAAGAATGTGGTAACATTCACAGTGCATCAATGATAGTGATACAGTGTACTCTTGCAATATGGGGAAAATGTGAAATGTAAAAAGTTCTTCTGCTCTTCTGGGATGCCAACATTATGGGTTACACCATTGAAATACCAGTATGGATCAAGAAACATCTAACTACTTATCTCATAAAGATGGCATGGTCTATAGTATCATCTTATCTTTCCTAAATTATTGCCAAGTTATCAGGAAGACAAAAGCACATACATTTCTCATACTGGAGATGGTTTTTTTTCTGTTAAGGAGAGTTTGTTAATCACAACATCTAATGGATCTTTCCCAAAGTTCTTCATTCACACTATGAAATAGTGATAAAGATCAATTATTTTGAACCTCTGAAATAATGAGCCTGCTGATAAAACAGTTTTCAGAATAATTAACATTTTGAATAACACGCTGTAACCATGTAAAACCCACAATTTTTGTGAGTTATGGAATTCGACGAGAAGTTGGGACCATTCTTCATTAGGGTACACATACATATGTCCCCCCCCCCCAATATAGATATTGCTTGCGAATCTCTGCAGTCAGCCATGAAACCTTATGAGAGCTATATACCTAGTGTACAGTGTGCTCTATACCATGATAGGTATTGTGGCCCCAAAGCTAGAGTGTTGATCCGTTGCAAGCAGGGACCATGTCTTATGTTGATAAAGGTAACAAACCATAGCAAACCATAGCATAGAATGATGAGGGGAGAGTAAGAATAACAAGCAGGGCGGATGATATTACACCACCTCTATAACAAGGGATTCTTTGCTTCCACATTTTTATGATGAGCAGAATTTTATGATGGAAAATTACAAAAGGGCATGACTGGCACTTACAAGATACCCCCACCCCCTCCCCCCCCCCCCCCATTGATGAGGTATGGTATATCAAATACAAGTTTTACATTTTGAGGCCACCCTATTTATGCCTATATCAAATTGCTCAATTAACATGATTGGTTATATGACTATAAACAAAGAGGATTAAAAATAAATTGATCAAGTACACATTTGTTGGTAACTGATAAAGTTAACATGGTGGAATCACTTGTTCCAGTCTACCCCTTGAATAATCACGATCATTCAGAACCAAAATATAGTTTACAGAATAAGCTCATTTCTCTGAATAAAAAGGTATATGGCTAAGCCATTACTCCGACATCATTTTTCACAGTTTATTTTGAATAAGTATTATCCTTAAAACGATACAGTAGCTTATTTACAAAGATGTGAAAGATATACATGAAGGGCTTAAAGTTAATTTCACATTTTCACAATCTGTAAAACACCTGAACTACTATGGCAAATGGAAATAAAAGAAAAAACTTGATTGCAGTAATGTGACAGTACCTGTAGAGAATGGGGGCTACTTATGTAGCAGACAATCTAAAATGCTAACTACTACCTATGGAGGAAAAAAAAACACTCTGCATTTCCTATCATGGCTGTAATCCTCACACTTTTTTTTCTATCAAAATGCCCGTGTCACTAACATGAGACGAAGCCTACTCTCAAACCAATTATTCGGCGATCATCGACATTAACAATTAAAATGAAGCCTTGAATGGGATGGAATTTCAGGAGGATCATGGCTGCGGGCAGAGCAGTCTCTCTCAGCCTCTCAGGCTGTACAAGCCTGTAGGGAATGGTGGCAGATTCTTGTCCCGAGCGAACCCCACACTAAGTCACTTAGCACGATCTCGCTCTGAGGGGGATTTACATGGGTCGAAAATACAGAAGGTTAACGATTGAAGAGAATACTTAAATCCCACACCATCTCCTCTTGCACTTTAGTTTCCATATCTGTAGGAATGTTATTACTCAACAGCAGCCATATTTCTGAATAATATTTAAGCTTTTAAAAGTGTCATTTCACTTTAATATTTCTCTTTGATTGCTCTTTGATTCATTGCCAATGCTTTGGGATTTTCAAACACAGACAAAAAACTTTGTTTACTACATTGAAGAAGTAAAAGTGTATATGATTGTTATTTTATTCATGGACTGTTTTTCAAGCTTTACAAACTCTAAAAAAACATTGTTTATCAAAATGAAGACTTCAGTACCGATTTATCAGCTTTATGTTTTTGTGCTGTTTTTAACTCAGGTAATTATAAGATGAAAGAACTTCCAAAAGCCTTACCGGTATTGATAATTTTGTAACTACTCATTTTTGTTATTTTGCTTTGAATTTAGAAAGTGATTTTAGATTGTCTTCTTTATCCTGAAATGAATTCACAAATACATTCTAAATCGGGAGGAATTAATTCAGCATCTATGAAAAACAGATGCTAATCATAATCAAGAGAGAGAAAGGTATTCAACTGACATCACGGACTGACGTAGAAGCCCCTATCATTTGCCTGATTAATGCAAATTTAAAGCATTCTTTCTCGATAATCAAGTTTGTAACAGACACAGACTCACTAATGCATAAATCCTCAACCACAAACTATTTCAGCTTTGGGAGCCACAATAATATATCACATTACAGATGAAGAGCTTTTAGAATTCAGGCAGAAATAAAGGATTTATATATGTACATTATATTACAAATGTGATTTGTGTTATAAATCCCTCACCAAAATTGTTTTATTAATTGTTCAAAATATTCTTATTTCTTAGCAGGAGCAGAGAATAGAAAATCAATTTTTGGCTGATTTCCGAACATAAGGTACTTGAATGTTGTAGAAATTATAGTCACAGTGAATTGTAATAGGAATTCTTTTGCATGAATTTGAAAACAATTCTATACTAAGAAGCTGTACTTATTTAAAGTAATTACATCCACCTCTCTAATATTGTCAAATCAATTACAAATTTTCTTTCTATAATAATCTGGTTGAATGTTGTATACATGTAGTTCTATTTTATGTTACTGTTTACAGTTCTAGTATTATTAGTTTTCCCATTCACAATGCAAACCTACGGCTAGAGGCAACAGGAAATTAAACGCAGCGAAACGTATCTTAGACCCATAAAACAAGTTACAGTCTAGAAGGAATTGCCAAAGAAATCAATACTAATCTCGCTCCAATTGACCTGTCCACTAACCATTGGTCAAGCAGACAGTCGATAATGGTCAATAGCGCCCTTGCCAACCCGAGGTCAAACTGAAGAGTTCTGGACTGGGGATTGTTCCGGAGCTAATTTCAATTAGGATGACAGGCTCCACCATGCCCTTTGCGCTTCTGTGCATCCTGGAGAACAATCGATACATCTCCATGCACCTAAACCATGCTTGATTGAATGTTTTCACTCCAAAGATAGAACAATGTCAATAATGAATGATACACATGCTATCAAGTTTCTAGGTATATCTGCCTCGAGCAAGCTACAGTTTTCTTCCTCCAGAAGATCATCAATATCCATTAAAGATAACTATCACATAGAAACGTATTGATTACACAATAAAGGTCAGTGCTCGATTATGCTTTGATTTATCAAACAACAAACAAACAATCAACTCTATGGTTTTACATATACATGGAGATACTTTTAATCATCTAAAATAAGGACTGTGACATATGATCTGTGTGGAGCCAAAAGGGCGTTATTAATTCATCAAATTTAACATAGAGTAAGCACCTTTCTGGCTCCTAACAGACGATATATTTTTTCCTTTGTTATCAACATTAGATATGAAACAACTCTTATTATTGAGAATTAATTTGTTTGAACACTTTAATTTAGGTATCTTGGCGTACATATCAAATTAATAAGTGTAAATTGTAAAAGTAGCTTGGTATGACCATAGTATGACCATATCAATATAGACCCTTTGTTATTTATTGTATTAAGGATTAAGCGCTTCAAAGTAAATGACCTAGGTTTGGAAGTTACAGTATATCCATTTAAGATTACTACAATTTGAAATTCACATTGTCAAATTTCATGTTTTCAAGTTTATCTTCTTTTGGGGGCTAGGTGCATACCAATTGAAGCAACTTTGTGAAGATATTTTTAGGCATGGGAAAAGGAAATGTAATTATAAGAGACGGTTCCATGCATTCCGAATCAATATTGAAATCTGATATCAAAGTCTAGGGTTGTCTGTGCTTGAGGCTATGTAAGAAGATACACTAGCTACAGATTTTTCTTTTTAGGATACCAGAAAAGGAATCCTTTCCTTTATCCAAACAAAGTTGACCAACAAAACGGTCAAAGATAACCACTGAACGAATATGACTGGTAGCAACTTCAGCAGCATTCCCAGCGGCCGGCTAAAGTCAGCACCATCAAATCTAGCGAGAAACCATGTCCTCAAATTAACATAGACCATTTATTATTGGACATGCGGAACAGAGGTAAACACTTGCGCACTATCGAAATATTGACTCTACTTGTCTTCAGTCCATATGTGACCCCTAGCTTTAGTGTTTGTGTATTGACCTTACACTCTCTGATTTCCCCCTCATCTGTGGCAATTGCAGCTTGAGAAGGGAACGTATGAAAGTGCTCCCGTGTGATCCAAACGGTGATACTTGATCCGATGGTGAAATATGGAATATTCGCTGAAATAGATCAAGCATGCTTGACCATGAATGAATAAAACTTCATGAAGTTAGTGTGAAGTATGAAAGTGTGACATAACAGCAAGGGAATAAGTTATAATTATTTTTTTCTTCCATATTTTTCTTCCCCTACATAATAATATACATTACAAAGTTTGCTTTGACGTGCAAACTAGTCAATAGCATTTAAACTATTCATAATTAGTGCGTTGTGATCAATTCCATAGAGTGTGATTGCCATAAAACCATGACTACAGGTACTATAGTTTGAAAATAAATCTTTTTCGACAGCATATTTGTTTTTCCTACACACCACATCCATCACTGTAAGATCAGAGAAACACTTATCTGTCCACCCTAAAACATAAAACTTTCATATGCTTGCATACAAACATGTGCCTGATTTTCAAGTCTCCATTTGCCCTTGTGTATTATCGATCGGCAATGAAAGTTCATATCCAGGGTTAAACTCAATTAGTGATGGTGGATTAACTTGGATTGGAGGATTAAAAATAGTCCCTTGATTACTGGATCAATAATTCATCTTGGCCTGGATAAACGAGGGACAGGGATGGACCAACGTATGGTATGAAGATGAAAAAGGTCATTATAAGGTTTGGTGCTGAAGAAGTTGACCAAAGTCTTCAAAATTTCATTTCATTTTGAAAGTATACAATTAGGTCTATGACTGAATTTCATTCCTCTATATAAAGCTAAAATAATTTCACTACAAATTCAATTACTGTGTTCTAATTATTGATTTTCATACACCATTTCTCCAACTGTCATTCAAAGTCACTCCACCTATCCATCTCTTTCACCCTCTCTCTCCTTCACTCTCCATATTCATTTTATCAGTTTTTTTTACATCTTGTTGCTTAATGTCTACTATTCTTTATTGTTATTCCTACAGTGGCAGCAGAACCACAATGAGCTTTTTGTGTAGATTTTGACATTATCCCCTCCAATAACCAGTACTCTCATAACAAAGATTGGAAACCTAAGTCCCCATTTCTATTCAGTTATTCAACCCTTAATTTTCTAAAGTGGTAATAAATCTGCTAAAACCCTGTCCTTGATTCTGTTTGTCTGAAACAAAAGGAAAAGCAATGTCTCAGTATCTTGCCTTGCATGAAAGCCTGTAGATCCTTCAAGTAACGATTCGACAGACAGCGACAGGCATCTAATCAAGAGGAATCCAATTCGGTTTCTAGCTCCTTTTCCCATATAAATATTTTATTGGGGGAATGTAACTAAAATCCATTCAATTCAGCTAAAGCGGTAAGACGAATAGAAGCACGTTCAACCTCCCCATTTTATCCAATTTATTGTGAGAGCATCTTCAATTTGTTCCTCCATCTGCCTTCAAATGTTACTCCATCTCAATCTTCAGATCAAATGCTTCTGTTTTAATCAATTTCAGGTGAATCCATCAATCACAAACAAAAGACAAGAATATGAAGATAAAGTATATTGAGCTGCATTCAGGTGGACAATCTGAATCAGTTTTCAAATGGTGCATGCAATAGCAAGCATAATGAACTTTTATCGAAATATGTCACTTTTGATTGAAAGCACCTGGTTCATAGTAAAGATACAAATGAACAAAAATGAAAGATTAAGAATTCATTATTTGATGTCAGTAGATCAATCTTCCAATTGAAATCTATAAATCTCCTCCTTCTCCAATTTCAAGATTTTAGGTAAAAATGCTTTCATTCCATTCCATTTCATACACAATTTTTTCAATTCCGAAAACACTATTTCTTGATGTATATAATTTAAATCTAACCAAAGCTTTGGTGTGTTCACATAACACATGTTTTTAAAGAAGTATTGTAGACCTTGCAGAATTGCAATTATAAATACTCCTACAGGTAGCTCTGGATATAAACCAGTGCAATCAAATTTGCTTTCTTGGATCAGAAAAACAAAAGAATTTCCCTAATGGATAGATCATTCTTAATGAATAAACCTCTTAAATATTAAATTCTGAAGAGAGATGCTATTTTCCTTCTACAATTTTATTGTAGCTAAGACAGCTACAGGCAAAAGGATTTAAAGCACATATTTGTTCTATTTAACTTTCCTATTCGGCAAAATATTTCAGTTGCAGTGCCCTTAAGCTATCAATCAGAGACCAATTTCAGTATAACTTCTGTTGAGATTCAATTTCTAGTAAACAGAATCATTTTTAAATGAAAACGGCCTCAAAAAATGTTGCCTTTACTTGACTAATACATGTACATGTGCTTAGCGTTTTCATATACATGTACATTATACGGGTAAAATAACAAAAAAATATTTGAAATATTTCATACGTGTCCTAAAAAATGTGCAGTTAAGCAACAACAGACACTTTTATTATGGCCACAGTAGTACAAATTCAAGAAAAAAAAGGTTTGTTTAATGTTAAAAGACATAAAAATAATGGATCATCATAATTATAGCTAAATAGTTATGGGTAGAAGATATAAAAGCACCACAACATTCATTAGTAAATGTGAAGTAGGTGCAATGGCAAATAAGGAATGATGTGCTTTTGATAAGAGGAAAGTATAAACATTGCTACTTTGATGATAAACCTTAGAGTTGATACTGAAACAAACCATCATCAAGCTATTTCCAAGAGAGAAAACTCATTAAATCAGATGGAAATATGAGGGGTACATGGCGCTTGAATGAGTGACCATAAAACATGCCAAGGAATAAGGAGATGCCCTCATTTCAAGCACCATGTCTGATTTGTAACTTCGCAGTACGTGTTTAACAACCTAAGATGAAGACTGCTCGTCTGATTAAAAAACTTGTGACTTCAAAATTATGACCCTAGCGAGTTTGTGACTTGATTGTTGAAAAATGTCACATCAAAATTTATGATGCAATCTAGTCAAATGGTGAAAATGTTTATAATATATGTCAAGGATTGAAAGTAATAACTTTTCCTCTGTTCAAATTCAAATCCAATGGATCAAAACAAAAAATAGCTTTCCTTCTAATGATTTAAACCTTCATAAATAAATAACTAAGTGGCATGGACTAAAGTGTTTGAAGAGCAATATTTGCAAATATGTGATAATCATGACTTTATAAAATTATATAAAAAAATGTTCACTGAGATTATATAAGAAATCATTAGATGGACAAATATCTCAATTTTCAAGTAAAAAATATACATATTTTTAAAAATGAAAAGAATTTACCTTGCATTTAATAGTGAGTGGATTTTACACTTGAAATAATGATCCATTATCGTTATTTTCTTACTAGGACAGAGAAGTGTCTATAAAAAATTCTTATGATTAAAATCATGATATCCCTGATGAGTCCAAATCACTTCTCTTACAAACTCAATATCTACAAGAAAAAAAGCCCGTGATACAGTAGATCAGACAATGCCCAGCCAACTGCATAAATCAGAATCCATATCTAATTTTCAAGTCGGCTCCTTAATTTTTTTCTTCAAACAATTCATTATTCAATGACAAACATCACAGCGGCCACATGACATGGATCATCGAGTCCTACCCCGCAATTCCAGCCCCATTCTTCTGTAACACTAGAAGCCCTCCAAACCTGCGATTATCTTCATCACCATGAAGCGGCACTTAAACTGGAAGAAAAGAAGAACCAGTCATTATATCTAGAGCAATAAAGAAGAAATGTTCTGCACTGTGCCAAACACAAAATGCAGCCTCCCTCCACCCCCCTCCCATTGCTCTTTGAGGTGAAATTCAATCAGTGGTTTGCAACTTGACTTGACTATAAGGATGGTGAAGTATGTTATATATCCATCATCGAAGGAGACTCAATGATTTCAAACGAGGACACGACAGCATAGATATGTTGTCGATGACTGGAGAGATATGTGGTCAGTGATTCCTTGATACTATGTGGAGAGATTCTCATATTATATTTCACTTCTTTATACATCCCAGGTGACGATAACTCATTTCACATTTGGTGACAAGCCACATTTATGTTGAATCCCTTGCAGCTGCGCTGTAAAACTACACTATATTTCACAGTGTTTTTGCAGATATTTATGTGAGATTAATTTTGTTTTGGTAAGGAGAAAAGAGAAATACTATAATCAATCAAATGCAATCATGATTCTTTATCATTACACCTGTTTCCTTATATAGATTGAAATTATCTCAGACATCGATGAAAACTGGATATCTTATTAAAGTCTTCTACTAAATATTTAATAGCAGCATATAAGATGGATAAGGAGCATATAAGATGGATAAGGAGCATATAAGATGGATAAGGAGCATATAAGATGGATAAGGAGCATATAAGATGGACAAGGAGCATATAAGATGGACAAGGAGCATATAAGATGGATAAGGAGCATATAAGATGGATAAGGAGCATATAAGATGGATAAGGAGCATATAAGATGGATAAGGAGCATCTTTGCTATCTGTTGAGAGCCAAAAGGGAATTATCTCTCGCCTCTGTGTTAAATGATACCACTTAACACCTGTCTAGTTCTCAATAGATAATGTGCATTCAGTAAAAACCCTGATCTAAATATAGACAGAAGATTTTCAACATGCTCAATGTGAACACCTCCCATGTGTTTAAGCATCCACTTATCCAATTAAGATTCCATAGAACAAATGCAGAAAGAGCTTTTTACATGCAAAGTGTGAACACCTCCCATGTGTTTCAGCAACCTCTTAGTCCACCAATGTACCAGAGAACAAATTGGTAGTGCATGCTGATAACGATGAGCAGCGGAAAAAGAAAATCATCTCCATTACAGGACAGACAAGACAAGAGAAGGGAGAAGAAATGGGTGAATAACCCCCTGAGGGAGGACATCTTGTACAGAGTGTCTTACCGATGAAGAAATTAGACCCTGGTCTAAGGAAGCTATCGGGTACAAGGAATGGCTGATCAGTGGGTTGTTCAATCACAGCCCTGCCTCTCATTGTATAGCACGAGTCAAAGTCTACCTGTGAGACGAGGTAGGGTTGTATGTGAAGCTTTCCTGGCTGCCCGGACAGGAATCTGGGTATAAAGAAAGAATAAGAAGGGAAAAAAGAGACATGAATGAACATGCAACAAAAGATGATATAACATGTACAATTCTGATTTTGGTTGAGTTACATCGTTATTGTCTGTTTAGACTTTGGAGCCAAAAGAGCGATAACTCTTTGTCAATGATATGAGGTAACATCCTTCTGGCTCCACACAGATGATATAGCATTCTACAGCATACTTCTATATTTATGACTTATTCTAGTGCCATCTATGATTCGTATATTTCAATGCAATCCGTAAACTGATCAACTCAAACATATTTGTTGCTATAAGTGTTCATGTCTTATTCATTGGTATGACTGAGTGATATTATCACATAATTTATTTCTACATAATATTGGCTCCTGACTCCTGAGTACTAGAAAGGTGTTAACTCTTTACCACTGAGCTGAAGTCCTTTCTACTTCTAAATAGATGAAATAAGGCTCAGAGAGGGCCATGTATAGAGGACAAAATAGCTCAAAGTGTACAAGGCTGCAGATGCAATGAGCACAAGAGGAAAGAGGAAGTGTTCTTTACACTAGTACACTCTATCCAAGAATGCTTAT
Organism: Strongylocentrotus droebachiensis; assembly: GCA_035222895.1. Taxonomy (NCBI): domain Eukaryota; kingdom Metazoa; phylum Echinodermata; class Echinoidea; order Camarodonta; family Strongylocentrotidae; genus Strongylocentrotus; species Strongylocentrotus droebachiensis. The sequence continues at coordinate 526,136 of JAVYIG010000029.1, forward strand.
CTAATGAAGATGTGAACATACCCTTACCACTATAAAAAATTGGTAAATCTCTCCTTAACATCAATGAATGTTGGGCTCATCCCTAATATTAGGGATTGTGAACGCAAAACAGATAATCCAGGAACAGACTCAAATTTACCTTAAACAAGAATAACATTGTATTGTATGGTGCACTGAAAGAAAACAAAAGTCTGCCCCTTCAAGCAATATATGCATTACCCCTCCTTTCCCTCTTGCAGCAATTATCGGTACATGACACAGGAGCTAGACGAGCATTAGTTTGAAATGAAAAAGAGTTAATGCCCTTCTGGGGCCAAACAGACAAGATTGTGCATTGACTCATTCAACAAAGGGTGAATGACCCTTTTTACTCTATCAAGACATTTCAGTGAACGAAGAAAAAAAGAGATATAACTCTAGATAAAATACCCTATCTAGAAAAATTTGTCAAGCGTTTCAACTCTCAAGTTTCTTATGATTGAAAGTCAAATGAATGGACCAGCGTACCAAAGCACTTTTACTACAATGAAGATGTATTTTGGATTTCCTCATACAAGATTAGAGAGATACATCATCTCTCTTACCGCCGATGATTGAGAACATCAAGGGGGTGGATTTGACATGTAGGAGGTATCTATCAATCCTGCAAATCAAAAGTGCCCTTCTTACATATTATTCATAAGTTACAAACATTTCAAGGTCGTACAATGAACTGCATGAAACAAATATATTAGTAGTTTAGACATCTCTAAGGCCAAGCTCAGATGATAAAGCCAGGTTCAACAATGCCCAATAAGGCAGAGTTCAATCCATGATAAAGTGGACAAATTAGCACAGAGACAGACTAATCTTTATTATAATAGCTATAACAATATAATGCACTTACAAAATGTACATTGTGCCATCTATCTCGTAAAACCATTCTGAGGCGTATTAATCATACTTGGTTGTAGAATGCATACAAAGTGGTATGACCATTCACATGATAGTTTACTGAAAAGCGCCATTTGTAATTTTGAGATCAACAACTTCACAAATACTGAAATATGATATAATCCGGCTTTGCCTTTTAAATAATACATTAGATAGCTATCGACTTTGAATTTTAAATTTGCTTGTCTACAGCTCAAGAATGACTTAAACATCATAAATGGGGAAGACTCTATTTATGTCAAGAAAGTTACAACATTAGCAAATTATACCTCCGGGAGGATAAATGGGAAAATGTTTTTTTAATACTGCTTCCACAAAAGAGTGTTTGAGCGTCAGGGACACAATAAGGAAATATTCTACACATTCCTTTTGTCATTACTGCACGAACATCATTATCCTGGCTTTCACAGCAGATTTGCCAAGGTGCTTCAGCTTTCACAGAATGTCTTCCTATCAGGTATAGCCAATTACTGTACCGTGATGGAGATTGGAGAATTTAGATTAACTTCTTGCCAAATGACATAAGTGCTGAGCTGAGATTTTGATGACAGTAATTTTAAGGGGATACATTCTAAAATAGAGTTCTTGGTATATTGTAAAGTAAAAATCAGAACATTCCTAGCATAATCTTTCTTCAAATTGGTGATCAGGGTCATTATGAAATTTGAGAAACCCGGAGGCAATTCATCATTTACATGTATATGGTACATGGAATTGTCATCTAACATATAATAATAACCCTCATATCACCATATTTTTCTCAAATTTCCAGAGAAATGGTCTGAGACCACATGTTATGAAAGTCCACTCAAACTTGTTAATACAAGTATCTATGATATCGATTTCAATAAAAATGTATGTCATTTATTTCTTTGCTTGGTTTCTATTAAAAAAAATTGATACTGCTTTAAACTACTCGATATTAACTCCTGTGAATCTACATACATGTACACGGTGGTACAATCAATGACAGATACAGTTGATTGTTCTCCATAACAAAATATAATATTAAATTTCAATTTCTGCATGAAATCAAAATTAATGTATTATTTCTTTTGGATGTAACAAGGCTACACATGTATGTTCGTAATTAAGATTCAACAGCATACAATCATTAAGACAAGAGTCTTATAGATTAAAAGGGGTTTTCCCCAGATCTTCTCTTCTCAATGTAAAAACTAGACATCATTTTGTACTAAATGACCATGAATGATGCCTTATGAAGACCCAGAGTGATACAACAATCCATCAGCTTCGTGAGCAAAACAGCATGACATTTGATAAGCATACATGGCTACAAGCAGGGGCAAAGGCTTGATATTTCAACTTGAAATGGAGAAAAGGGGAAGGACAAAATTGGCAATAAGCTACAATTCACATGATTACATTGTACCGGTAAGCAAGTTTTAGCCCATAGGGATCGGTTGTGTGTATGGATAAAAAAACGACACCCTTTTCCATTTTCTTATATCCTTAGTATTTTTTCATCTTTATAGCATCCTTTTCTTATTCCTTCTATAGAAAGGCCTTATTTATTATTCCTAATAAATGTCTCTTGTGATTCTTTATCATTTCAAGTAACCTGGCTTAAGAACAACCACTATCAGAACATATCAGAATCGGGAGCAAATAAATATAATTCTAAAGATAGAAATCAACTCTGAACTTCCCAACTACAGCCAGTCTGGTACGTCTCTCTATTTCATCATCATGGTTGCATGTACTTTCTGCTCTACTTAGCGTATTGGTAAGGGAGAAGTTTCCAGTAAAGATCGATGCATCCGTTGCTGAAGACAGAATGGCGGACTTGATGTTATCATTCCTGGGCAACCTTTTTATATGACAGCTTCACGAGCAAAATCATTATTGTATTCAACCGGAAATTATCCTCCACTGGCCACGAAAAGTTTCTTCCTCTTTTTCCATGACTGCATTATCAAGTTATGAGCTTTAAACTATCTAGCTACAAGCATTCTTCACTTCAATATACATGTATCAGCAAGGTACATTGGTACTAGGACAGAGAGCTAACAATGAAAACAAGGAACTTCGTTGCGAATTCAGTTCTGGTTTGATTGATTTTATTTTGGAATTTCCCTATGGTATAAACAACATGGGAATTAGACTACTTGGGTCAAATCAATTTTTATCACATTATCTATATCATATGAATTCTAGAGTTTATTCAATGCAAGGTGCTGCTGCATGCACGAAAAGATAGTTTCTTCTCAAAGTTTCTTCTTCTTTTTGGGGGTCATTCACTTCTTCAAAATCAATGACACTAGAAGCCTTTTTAATAGATTCATCACAATTTTGTGTGGATTGATAAAGACATATTATTTTCATTAATTTTATACACAATATCATTTATAAATGATTTAATTTTTTTTTCTTCTTTCTTTTGAAAAGTTAAAATTCATAATTTCTACCATAAATTCAGAATACTGTATATCAATGGATGACTTTTAAAAAGTAATCATAATTTTCTAAAGGTTAACATCCTCTTGAAATGCAAAACTTCTTTTTCTCTGCTCAGTTTATTGCATATTTTACATTTACTCATCTATCCCAGCTTTCCTGTGCAAAATAAATGGTTTATTCATTACTTTGGACAAAATACACTGCTTTATTAAAGAAAAATTGTTTTCTTGTTAATTGTGCTGCCGGTGATAGACTAAGCAGAGTTTGAATCAGATAATTTTGCAAAATGTAAAAGTTCCTTTAACCTACATCTACAACTAGTTTATAAATGCACATGAGAAATGTAATCTAGGATACATTGCCCCTGGCGAAGTACATACAGCTCATCCAATATTTAGGGTGATCGGGTGTGGGATTGAATTCTGCTCAATTGCAATTTACATCTTGCCCTGTGCACAACTTTTAGGATTCCTCATTTTCCAAAAGTTCAAAAGCATTATAAACATTCATGGCATTGCACAGCTTTTTACAATTTGTGTACATGTACAAAGTTTGGACATAATTTATTCTGGCATGTTTCTGCTTTTACACAGAAAATTAAATTTGAACTATAATACCTAGTCAAGGTACTCCATTAGCAGTATCTGTTCAAATCAAAATGGACTCTCTCTTTCTCTCTCTCTCTCTCTTTCTCTCTCTCTCTCATTGCGTGTACATGTAAGTCATGTTTGGTGATCATGTAATGGTGTATGGATTTCAAAAGAAGAATCTACACAAACAAAATAATTTTAATCTTAAACTTTAAACTGGGTCCTTTGATCAAACAAATTGACTGAGAATTAAGTATCTCATGACAAAATACAATAACAAAAAAACTTTTAAAAATCTCAATTATGTGAAGGTCAAAATGTGTTTTGGCAGAAATCAATTGAATTCTCTCAGTTCTCTGCAGTATGTGTATACACATTGATTTGCCATTCATTCTTCTTTCTCTCCCCATTTGAGTGAAAAAACATGAAAGAAGGAACAGAATTTTCCTCTCATCTGGCTTGTAATATGAATAGGAGCATGACTTGGTTTTCAACTTACAGAAGCTGAGCATAGAACGGTAAAACTAGGTATCTACCAGTGGTCTAGAAGAAATGAACATGATAAAGCTAACACTTCCTCAAACATGTTGTTTTCATATTTTGTTTAAATGTTTTTGCTGTACATGAAAATCAATGGAGGAAAGAAATAGAATGAGGCAGTCACTGCCCGATATTATTTCTCCTATTTCTCTGAAACCTCTATTTCTTGTTTACACTGCAAACAGCAATTATCTTTCACTCACACAAACCCATCTTGCCTTAGGGCTTTGAAAACCAAGCATTTGGGCAAATTCATTGCAAAACGAGGCATAAGCCTGAAACCTGAATGACAGTCCTTGTCAAGACTAAACTCAAAATTGAACATCCATCTCTTAGAATATGGGCTAGCAAAAAAAAAATCAATATGTCACTTGGTTTATTCCAAGTATTGTCTTTAATCATGCTCCATTGGCCTTCAATATTTTTTCCTCTGGTAATGGGGAAAGCGTCCATTTTGCGGAAGGTCAAAAGGACTTAGCAAACGGATAATCAAGGTCGTATTGGAAGTATGATGAGTGCATCATTAACGGGTGACGTACCACATGTTTTTCCTTGTGTCTTTCATTGTTGGTAACTACATGGTGATAAAGCACTTTAGATAGTTTTAAAACTTCTTTTGCGTTTGTTATGTCACATATTTTCTGTTCACCTTGCCTAATATGGAAGCATCCACTAATAGCAAGAATGGAATTAAATCTATATTGAAGAATATGAGTGAATGCCATTCTAGCTCTTAGTTGACTATTTCAAGCATACATGTTCAGCTAGACTGTGGAAACTGAAGTAAGCTTTAAATTTGAAATATTTCTGTAGTTTCCTTCTTTCATCCTCTTTCTTCTTGCAATCCCATATGGTAATACAACTCTATTAATCTTACATTATTACTGACCTAATTTCTTCATAATATCTTAAGAGTAGACAAGATAATTTATCACGATTTAATCACAAGTGGGCACAACTTGCAATTTCCTATCACACATTTCGGTGAGCTCTACATTTCCTAATGCACTCAGAACTGTTTGTTGTGCTGTATATATGAATACTCTAGTAGACTGGAAGAAAATATTAAATTGAAATTGAATATGAAAATGTCTCCAATTGATAAATGTAAGTATAGAGCTGCATACAATATCAAACAATTCCATCAACAGATAATAGAATATAAAGCTCCTGTATGAGATAAACTTGATGATGAACCCACATACACTTCTCTTTAATTTTAAGCTGTTTCAAAATAACTTAAATCATAGGGTCTTCACAATCTAAAGTATTTCCAAGAAAAATGCTAATGATAATGCCTAGTGTGTTGCTATCTGTTATGTGCACATGAAAACAGTATTACAGGTAAACAGAAAATATCTTCCATGAAGGCAATATCAAAAGGTATTTAAGTCAAAAGCAAATTTCTCGAGAAATGTCTTGGGTCTCCTTTTTTTGGTCTAAATGAAGGTTCACATCTACTGTAGATTGAAACCCACATCCATACCTTAGTCTAGTTTGCTCTTTGACGGATGGAAACTAATAAAGCTGAAGGATTGCAGGTAGAAAGCAAGTGAAGTCAAACGACTCAAAACTAATTTGTCTAAGCGAATTCTCTGACAGTTCCATGACAGGATAAGGTAACGCCAATCGATTAGATCATACCTCAAACAGGAGAATCACCCAGGATGCATTGCAGCATATGATACTCCATTTGTGCATGAATCAATGATACGCCTGTATTTGAATAGGTCTTTCACATTCCCTGATGAAATGACAGGGACTCTCATTGAATATCTCCTTGTGACGTCCTTCCAGTTTGCAATACAGCATTTTAGTCACCTGTATCTCTGATTGCTGTGCATGTCTTTTGGTGAGGCCAATAACTATCATCCACTTTGACTATCAGGAACTTGATGAATTTTCATTAACTTAATGGTTGTTTGTATCTGTAAGACACACTTTTAGGATGTAGATCTACATGTATTACTGCTATTGCATAAATAAACCTGCCTTGTAATCCTAGTTTTATTTTATTTTGAGTTTGTACAAGCTATAGTAGTGCCATAAACTAATCGTGTAGAAATGTGCATCGCATATATGACTCTTAAAGACCTTGTGAAGTATTCTAAAGTGAGGGTAAAATCAATCTGATTTTTTCCCTTCAACTTCAGTTCTGTCTTATAAACCCTCACATCCTTTTGTGCACTTTTTAAAATAAAATGAGCACATTTCGTAATTTTAATATATATGTAATATCCCCTTTGAGATATTCATGCAGGTTACACAACTGAGGGTAAAACCCATATATTGGTCAAATCTGAAGTGTGATTGATCAAAGATGTATATTTTGTTGTCAAATTATGAATCACCACAAAATGGGAAAAAGGGAAAGAAACAAGAATCTAGTTATCTTTTTTTCCAATTCAGGCCATCTTCTATGGATGCAGTCCATCTCATAAATCCATATTTCATGAATAAAAAAGGCCTTTGGCTAAAAACAAATCTACAACCTGTTATTTAAACGCAGCGCAATACTTCTCATTCCGTCCCCTTCCCTCCCTCCATTTTGATGGATCATCAACGAACATGGCTATCTTTTATTTGTCGCTTGTTGAGCGTCGCCACCCCTGACAGTAGTGAGGAATCAAAGACAAATGTTGCCTCCAGCACCAACTTTCTTTTGTCTCTATACATCACAGAGGCTTCCTCGTTCTCTCCTACCCTTTCAGTTCCCACCCACAAGATAGAAAACTGCAACCTTAAAGGGCAATTCAACCCTTGTAATAATGTCATTTGTATGCAAGTGAAAAATAAGAGAAATAGAATGGCGAAAGTTTGAAATTAATTGGAAATTTATGAGTGTTTAAAATAAGAGATCATCTATGCGAGTTGCAAATTGCAAATTTAGTCACTAATTGTGACATATTCATTGACACCTCTCCTATTTGTCGTGTGAAAATATATAATAAATTTCTGTTTTTCTCCTAAACACCTTCTCCCTTTGGGCAAGTATCAAAATATATTGTGGGTAGCATATATCATTCAAGATTCTGTAAGAAAAAAAAATCCTCCTGAGTAATGCAATTTGAAAAGAAAAATTTAAATTTTAGTCATTTTGTGTGTTGGAACAATTAGGAAACTTGTCCAGCACTATGTGACAGTGACACTGTTGATTCAGCCAATTCAAAGTGCCCATATGTATAGTTATTACACATTTTTAAAAGTCATAACTTTTTCATTTGTTGTCTGATTTCTTTCAAACTTTCACCAATCTGCTTTTCTGATTTGTGTGCTTTCCTTCAGAGTACCGGTAGTTAATTTAAGGTTGAATTACCCTTCAACCATCATTCATTAAACTACTCATCTATTCTCCTTTGCAATAAATACAATCATTGATGTGAGATAGTATCATTTCAGAATATAATTCAGAGTGATCAATAACAAATATTGTTCAAAAACAAATATTTGAGTTCTCAAGTTCTGCTCTCTAGCTCTCAATATGATGTATCATGTTTCCTTAAAGTACTGACAATCATAAAAATCTAATTATAGTTGGTTGGTAAAAGATTACCTATAGTCCCTGGAAAGATGGATGAGAAAGATCTGATCATAAACCAATGTTTAATCTCACTTGATTGGAGAGAGATTTGATAGATAATAGATATGTAGGTTTGCATAAACATTATGACCTTATAAAATAACCAGAACATTACTCTTATTTAAAATACTACAGAAATCTACATGAACAAGGAATCCTGTTTGGCACTGCTGTTTTGCTGTTTTGAAGATTTATCCAATGTAAAATTTACAACAAAAACATGCAGACTTGCTTTTCAAAATAAAAACTAAATTCAAATCTCAACATTAGGCACATACATCCTAACACCATTTTTTTAAATCATTGATTTTTAAATCTATTTACACTTCTAGAAAAACCCATAAAAAACTGTTTTAGTTTGCTCACACCTATTTTTTTGGTGAGTATATAGTGCGTCAGTGCCCGGCATGCGTTAGCATGGAAGCGAGGAGAGTCCCATGAGCAACATTCTGCATCTTACTGAAGTTTGCATTTATATACACTGCAGAAATCAGTGAAACTTGGGCAGGCATTTTCTTTGTTTTTTTGTGTGTGGGTGTGTGTTTTTGCCTGGAAACACTGGAATGATCGATGAGTTTTGGTTGCAGTGTAAATGCAGCTATTTAGAATTTCAACCAAGTATGGAAAATAACTGAATGTAATCTGAATCTTACATCTTGGCAAAATTGTGATCACTAAACTAATAGTTTCACAAATCCAAATTGTAATGGAAGATACAAAAAGTATATTCTTGTTTTGTCCACTAAGTCTGAATTTACCAATTGTAGAGCACTTATAACAAGCTGAAGCCAGAATCCTCCTTCCTTTTACTAGCTAAAGCTGTCACCACATAGTGCAACTCCTATACTCCTGGATGAAACTATCTTTCCCCAGATCAGGACCCCTATTCCCTTCCAGTAAGAAGCAACTAATCCCACGTCTACCGGGGGTAAATTTGCAAGTTGTTAACACTGCTTCAGGGTAGGATGTATCTAGTTCAACCCGTTTTACAACAATCAAGAGAACCCATTTAGTGCTAGAACCTGTGCAAATAATGGCATTCAAGTATTGTGACCTGAAGGAAAAGATAAGTAGGAAATGGCACTCTTGAATTCTCTCAATTTCTCCTTCTCTCTTCAGCTCAAAATTTGTTTTGCTCTCTCTCCTCCCACCTCTCTCTCTCTCTCTCTCTTTCTTGAACCCCTTCACACTAATGCATCCCCCTTGGTGTAAAACAAGGTACATGTATATTTCATGATCACGCCACATTGCCATGTCATAAGTTATACCACACTTCTTCTTCTAAAGATGTCACAATTTCTGCATCTTCCATTATTCATTTTTTCTTACAGACTACAGTACATTAATCTGGAGATAAAAATCTAACAGATTACAAATCAACTGCAGACAGCCAAGAGGGCATTATGTCTATGACGTGAGTTAACGCCCTTCTGGCTGTAATACCCCTTCTTTAATTGATCCTTCCTTCAACGGTTTACTCTAATTCTATATCAATGCGGCAGGTTCAATGCTGGGCAAAAATCACTGCGGGTCAAGGATTATTACATATTCTGTACATCTTTCCCTGAGTGATAATTTCCATTAATAATTCTTGTATGCACCATGGCGAAGGCATCACTTTAGAAGATTGAAATTTCATTGCCCTTTAATAGGGTTAATTCTGAAGTCATTCATTGCTCTAATCAATGGTCAGGCTATTTGTCGCCAATGAATAGCGAGTACCACTCCCTGGTGAATTCCATCATCATACAATGAAGATGTGAATCTCATCATTAATGTGCAACATGTCAATATGGCCCCCATTTCATTACTGTCATCGTCCCAGATTGCCAGCTTCAACAGTGGCGCAAACACTTGGGATTCAAGAGCACTCACTCTTTCAATGAGTATGGCCTATCTGAATGCTAATTTGGCTTCCCCATCCCTTCCAGCTAGATTTAATTGGACAATTTTCAGATGAAAATTGATCTAACGTCCGATGGATAGATGACTGTGTTTACTTGGCTGAAGGCAGCATCTGCGTAGCAATTCCATGATAAAAGCAGGACAAAATAGGGAATTCATTAAATATTCCTTCATCAGAGTTGCAGATAACACAAACATGCAATGCCACTCCTCCTCCTCCTCCTCCTCCTCCCCATCCCCCTCCCCCTCCCCTTCCCCTTCCCCTTCCCCTTCCCCTTCCCCTCCCCCTCCCCCTCCCCCTCCTCCTCATCCCCCTCCTCCCCTCGTCCTCCTCCCCCTCCTCCTCCTGCTCACAAACAAACATTGAATCAATTACTTGTATCATTTACAGATACAACATATAATTTACAAAATCAATTCCAAGGAATTCCGACAGAACTGTGACAATTTCAAAGCATAGTACAATGTTAACGAACTTGATCTCTCCCCATGAATATGTGAACAGGATTGTTATTCTGTAAGTGTTTCCTATCCCTAAGGCACACATCAGAGTGCGACAATGTGCATCTCAATGTTCCACTCCATGTCTACATGAATGTGAATACTGAGCAGACACTACTTGTAGCAGGTTTCTTTTCCCTGAATTACCCATCTCATAGATTAAGTCAGGATCATTTGATACAGGACTTTTAAAAGGAAATTTTCCACAACAAAATTACAGTGTAGTGACATTTTATGATTTAACGTTTAAAATATGCTATTTTCTGGCAAACCTTACAGAAACAATTTGATTCCTTTTTCTGCCCTATAAATAACTAAAATATCAGCTAATATTCTTACCAAGATGATTTCTCAGTAAACCTGAAATAAATATCCTAATTCCATCAGGTTTCTTTTGCACAAAAGAGAGGTTGTTATCACCCATCTTCATCATAATCATAATAATCATCATCAAAATCATAAAGGTAGATAAGATGAACTCATTATAATGTGTGGTATAATACATTTCACTCTGTACATACGTGTATGAGATGATGGATGTTAAATCTTCATACTGATAAAGCAATTTATCCCTACTAGCTGCCAAACCAAGGAAACATTGAATGGCACTGACATTATAACAACCTCCATTAGCAATCCTGCTTTGCTAAAATGTCCTCAATTTATGAGAAGCCTAGCGTGTAAAATACCAGCATCCTCACAACCTGACAGATCCAAAAACAAGCTTAGAACTGAGATTTCAAGGCAGCCAAACAATGAGATTAATTTGATATCCATTTGCAGACGTATTTTTCCTTCCCATCAATAATTCTCAGGAAGTTCACTGTTCTACAGAGCCTTGATAGATCACATCAAAATTGCAGAGATTACATGACGAGTGGCTTTGATTCTGATATGGAAGACAAATTACTGTAAAATCAGAAACTTTTGCGAAGTGCAAAAATGTAGTGCTGTGTCCATTGTGATTTGTGATATCATGGTATGAAAGTTCAAAAATCGAAAACACTCACAGATTCACTAAGATTTCAAGCACACAGTACAGAATTAAGTCAATGGTTAATGAAAATGTTTAAACATATTCCATTCTATACTTTTAACACAAATTTCATCCTTCAAATCTCGGTTGCAAAAACCTCTAAGAATAACACTCATTCTTTTAATTGTGAAAACCTCATCACAATCTAACATGAATGTAGCATCGCTTTAATGTTTCAAAAACATTTCTTGATGAAAACAATCTGTGTGCGTGCATCTAAAACAGATTTACATTATTATCTACCCACAAATACCTTGAAGAATGAGTCATCTGTCATGCAAAACAGAAATGTTGTATACATGTACATGTACCAAATTCATAAACCTTTTGAAGAAAAAAAAACTCCCAACATCATCTTTTCCTCTCTATCTCTCTCATCTCATAACATTCTTTATAAGACTGGCACCAGAGCAATCATTCCCACTTTAAAACATAATGACTGCTTCACAAATTATTGTTATGATCATAAAGACCTCGGTGCATTTTTCCTCATCTAAGCTCCGATTTATATTTCTCATATTGTTGAGCATCACATGTACATTACTCTATAATTCATTTTAGTCAGCCGTGGTTCCTAATGTTTACTGAAAGACTTTAACATACTGATTCAACAATATCTCTTTAAGAACATCAATAGGCAAATTTACACAGCCGTAAAAATATATTTTGAAAAACCATTGTTTTTCTTTTGACTGCCATTTACACTACTGAAAAAACCCAGAAGAAACCGTTGGTGTTTGATAATTCTGTTTTGGGGGTGAGTTGTGTGCACGCACCACTTGTTGGTACCCTGCATGCATTAGCACGGAAGTGAGGTGTTTGGATCTAACAAGCATTTACAGTACATAAACCGGTGAAGTTTCTGCCTGTATTTAAAAATACCACACTCCAGAGGTGGGTTTATTTGATTTGTGTTTTTTGTTGTGTTGTGTTGTGTCAGAAGTTGCTTACAAACTCCTGATGAAACAGCGGAGTGTGAGAAAAGCCCAAAGTTTTTGCTTGCAGTGTAAATGCAGCTCATGTTATCACTATGCCAATTGGGAGTAAATGACTAGACAGGCAAGACTACATGTAAGTGAACTGGGGTATTGGGACATGAACAAAATAAAATATTCCAAAGGAGGCCCAAGAGACTACATGAGTCAACTTTGTGAAGTTTAAAACACAGTTAAAACAAACTGAATTCAAAGCAAGAGCCCACTGTGATAAAGAGGCACCTCCCCCTCTCTCTAAATCTGAATTAGCTAGGATATCTGCTTTATCAATATATCTTCCATACCAAAGCATGCATGTATACCATCTTTTCAAAAATTTCACTAAAGACTAAAAAGATAAGTGTCCCAAATATATACATACACGAAGGCCTACAGTATATTGAACTTCATAACATGGTAATGTAAGATGCGACCAGTTACAGAGCTTCTTCAGGTACACATTTTAACTCTGACAAAATGTAGGCGAAACATTTTATCTCATAACATGTATTTTTATTCTATATGTGTGATTGTTCATGCTTTTTATTCTGGAGCCCCATCAACTTCAATATGCAGGCTGAAGCTGTTGAACATACAATACACGCCAAATAACATTTCCTTCTTATCACACACTACACAATATGTACTTAAAGGTAAGGACCAGTTTTGGAAACGCCCCTCTCTCAAAAAATGAAATGGAAGCTTTTATTACCAATCATGTAGAATATGTTTTGACTAATTCGTGATCATACAAATTTTGCTGAGAAACCGCCTACTAATTGATATATTTGGTAAATTATTATATCTATTTGGACCTGATAGATATAACGCACGTGTCGCGCATGTGTGGGGGTAGTCCCATATACATCTTTCTGTGTACAGTGCTTGTAACTTTATCAAGACTGGGCCAAATTTCTTATCATTTTGATGATTCCAGAACCGTGCAGTACACACCAATACTTATATGCTAGATGATCAACCTTTTCTGATCGATTCCACAACGTTACTTTCACAATGCAATCGCATGACCATAACTGGTCTTTATCTTTAAAATTAATCTCTCTTCGCTTTCAATCCCCTAAACAGGTCACAAGATAATGCAGAAATCATCTACTTGTGTTACAGAATAGTGTGAAACTAGCACACAGGTCACATCAATTAGCCAATATTTATTGAATGTGATTTCCAGCAATTGATCATAATATATATCCACTCATATGCAAGTTATCTACAGCTCTATTCATCAAATCAGAATTCATTTTTCCTGACTGCATTAAGTAACATGCTTCATTACACTAATGGCCAATATCTTCAACATCAATATTATTCCTATTAATGTGATTCCCATTTCCATTCGGCTCGCTCAAAGAAATCTAATGGAATATTCCTCTTACAAAGTCACCTCTTCAACTTTTGTCGAGCGATACCAACCTCAGCTTTTATTTCCTCCAAATGAAATGATTTCCTCTGTGAGCACATCATGAAACGGTCAATATATTTTCAATTTGCGGAGTTAGATTAAACTGTTTGCACGTAATGAGGCAAATGAATGTAGAATTGAAATTAATCCGGATCGAGTGGATGGGAGATTACGTATTCAAGCCGATGCTTTACTTGTGAATATTGATTCCAATTTCAAAGCTATGAGCTAGCTTGTTTGGGGATTTGTCCAATCTAGGAAAAAATGTCCTGTTAAAATAGAGTGCTCATCTAATGCACAATTGATATAATCCTTATTTTTGCATAGCCAATGATGAAACTAGTATGACTGAAAGATATGTAGATGGATGTTCACATATTAACATCTAAGCATGGAGTGCTAAAAAATGCATGATGAAGTGTACCACTTTAAATTGCACTGTATCTTAAATGTAGATGTACTCATGCACAATTAGGGTGATTGAAGAGGACATTACAGTTATTGGCTTGACATTGTTCAGTCCATGATCTGTAGGCCTACATAAAAGGGGAGAATAAATTATAAAGCCTTATATAATGTCACGATAGCAGCAAAATGCAAACATGCATGCTGCATGGTTAAAGTATCGATATGAACAAATACAAACATTCTTGTAGGAAAGGCAATTCAGCATTTACTTTTACTTTTGTCAACAAAAGTATGATAGGAATAAAGCTCTTTTATGCAAAAAAGGTCATATGTTATGGAAAATGTTCTTAAAAGTATGCAACAGCAAAAAAAATCACACATTACACCTTTGATTATGACTTGATGCCACTAGGATTCTGGGTCAAAGCTATGAATGTAGAAATTAGGTCAATAAGAGCAGGTTTCATTGGCACATGTGTAATATAACTAAAAAGTGTTCATTTCATGTACATGTATTTTAACAAACCAAGTATAGATTTCAGGATTATAAAGAGATGCATGTATGTGCAGATGGAAGTGGAGTCATTGCTTTTGGCTTCTCATCAAGCTGATATAAACTACATTTGTACAAATAAATTCTCATATGTACATATATATCTCCCGAGTGACACTGAGATATACCAGCAGCACCTCTGCATGTTCTTCCTCACGTTCAACACCTCCATAGGATCTACAATAGCATATATAGAAATGCTCGTCACCCAGCGAAATGATAGATAACTGGTTTGGTGTTGATACAGGTGCTCTTATTCGGATGCTTCACAACTTCACACAGTCTATGAAGAATTCCACAAAGCTTCATGTCACACTTAACAGTGAAAGTATGTGCTTGGATGGGGGAGGGGGGGGGGGGCAAAGAATAACTTATGACATTGTTCTCCAATTTAGTTTACATACTGTATGAAAGATGATTGCAAAGGCTTTCAAGAAATATACTCAAAGGTAATTTCATTACGACTTTCTTATTACCTAAAGATAGGAATCATTTTCCGATTACATGATAATACATCACTTGTTCATCATATTCATCATTTTCGGTAGGCTCATTTCAATAGGGCTTTGGATTATATCTTTAATTCTCTGCAATCATATAGTGAACTGCCAAATTATTTCAGCAAGGCAGATCAAATTTAAATT
The DNA here is from genome assembly GCA_035222895.1 of Strongylocentrotus droebachiensis. Taxonomy (NCBI): domain Eukaryota; kingdom Metazoa; phylum Echinodermata; class Echinoidea; order Camarodonta; family Strongylocentrotidae; genus Strongylocentrotus; species Strongylocentrotus droebachiensis. The sequence goes on from JAVYIG010000029.1 coordinate 541,641, forward strand.
CAAAGTATTTATTTTCCCAATCATGCACAAATTAGAAGCTACATGTACACGTACCTTCATAGGGGTCACTGAAGAGCTCCTGCTTTTTACCCTCCATTTAGTACAAAGTCGGAAGTTAATGAGGATGAACTTAAAACAAATTGAATGATAACATCCTACAGGCTAAACTAATGTGCAATGAAAAACCTTTTGTGTATCTTTAATGTTTAATGCAAGCACAATATTCCCCTGAGCAAATCAATATGCTGCAACTGCTAGCAGAATAACAAAAGTATCTACATGTTTATATATTTTTTTTCTATCCTATTTTTTTCAAATATCTAATATCAGGCATCTAGACAGAATGCAAACTTTTACATCTCAATTTGGTCAGAGTTAATAGTTGCTATTTTGTTATCTTGAGCTACAAATATTTAAAGTAAAATTCTGACAAGTATTTAATGAATAAAACTACCACTGATCTAACATTCTCTGAATTCTATCATCGTCATTAGTAATGCCTGCAGGCATATTGAGGGAGAGCTCAACACTGTCACATCATCACATGGTGCGTATTATAAGCACGTTATTTCTAAATTAATAATTGGGTGTATTACAATACCATCCCGTCTCAATTAGGTCTCCAGATTTGAGATGATTGGCTTGGTAATCAAGATGCGGAACTATTTACTTACAGATACAACGTGTTATCATAGCTCCGCATGATAGTTAGAAAAAATGTAAAGTAATAACTGATTTTAAATGATTTTTATGCTTTAAAAAAAACACTGTTGAAATTTTGTGGATTGTTTCTCATTTCTTGCATACTGAATATCTGTCTTTTTTATAATTACATAATTATATCAGATTGTCCTCAGTCTTCTTTCACGAACTAACACTTTCAATATAATGCATTTGTTTAGTATCTATAGTTTTCTCTCTCTCTCTTTCTTTCTTTATCTCTCTTTCTTTCTTTATCTCTCTTTCTCTTTACTCCTCCTCCTCTCTCTCCCTCTCTCTTCCTCTCTTGATCTCCCACTCTTAATTATACATGTATGTCTTCCTCTCTTCCCTCTCTCTACCCAAATTTACCCATTTTGTACACACAATCTCTGAATGTGATACTACACAGTAAGTAATGTAAAAACAAGATCTCAAAAAAGAATATAGGTCCACTGACTTCATGAGGATAATAAGATAGCATCACACAGCCTCTCCAGGGCTGTTACACAAAGCACATCACCACGCATGATAATTTTTCTCAAATTCTTCAGACTGCATGCGCAACAAATTTGATGGGACACATGTTCAGCCTTCAAGAATCTAGACAAGTACACCCATCTCATTACCTTGTTCCAATTCTCATGGCAGAGCTGATCAAGTTTTACTGTTCTGTGACCCCAACAAGGGGTCCTTGCACTATTATCTCTATGTGCTTGAACTGAGAGGTCAGCACAATGTCTAAGGTTCTCTGACAAGGCTGGTGGAAAGGAGAGCATACTTGAACGGTCTACCCTACCTGTGTTAAATATCATTTGAAATGAAGGTTGTACTGTTTCAAGAATGGCAATGCATCATATCCCTCGTGGTGGTGAATTTGAAGAGTATTGAGAAAATTGTCATCATTAAAAACATAGAGTTGTGTTAACCAAAACATTTCCGTAAACAAAGACTTAAAAACTATAATCTGTTTACATCACCATATCAAATATGAAAATATGATATATAATATCACACATGTAATTTTGTATGGAGTCAGCAAACAGACAGCCATCTATTAAGATGGTTCAAGGTAATTGATCAATACATTTACTCTGTAGCCTGAATCAATAAAATATCTGATGTAAATTGTAAATATAGAAACAAAATGTGTGTCTACCTAGAAACACAACACATATAAAGCATGTCCATTAGCCAAAAGGGTATATCAATCTATCATCTTACAGTGTATATCATGAATGTATCATAGAATATATTATGAAATTGGATGAGTATGCTAATAGCTCAAATGACATTTATTTTCCACTCCACTGACTATATTGTAAAAGCACACAGCATTCATCAATTTGCAAGTGCTGCTAAACATGTAATATACACCTACAAAATTCAACAAGCTGCTGCACACATGTAAGGTTCTCAATTTCAAGCGAATACATGCCAATGATGTATTATCACTGAATCTCTAGTGATTAATGAGCATCTGGGGAGGAGGCTCCGGCTCTAACAAATCATCGGGTAAAATTGACTTTGAGCGAGTGACAAGACACAGCCCGGGCTGCCCACACAACAACGACAAGAAGACGCAGCGTGACAATCGATTCTTCACACCAGGGCCAGAAAAGGCGCGGTATTTGGCCGTTCTTCGCGGTGAACCGAGAAAAACCACCTGCACTTTTTGGGAAGACGGTGTGAACTGGATAGGGCTATCAGTTACGCGATCCCGTGCTCGATATGAAGGAAACGCTTCCCGTTTGGGGGAGCGATACAATATTTACACCTTCTCCGTGACTGACTTCATCAATGGTGGGGCAGGGGGAGGTGAAACGATGTCATTGTACTAGGGATACGTGGAGATGACTTTTTAATCTAGAAAATGCTAGAGTTTACATGATACTCATGCTGAAATACTCTTTGCCTGTGTAATGGATCCACATATCAAAAGAATTATATGCTGCAATTGTGCTGCAACCATAAAGCTGAAACATGTAACAAGTCTTTTCATAGTTTCACCTTACATCTTGCTAACATCTAAAATGAATCTATTTATTCCCCTGTCAAGTAATTTCAGTTCATCTCCTCATGTTTGCATGCTTACTTGTATGTCAAACAGGCATAAACTTATCATAATCTATCAATAAAAAATAATAAAGTATGAAATATAAAGACAGAAATTTGGGCATAAAGTGAATCAGCTCTTCAGTTTTACAATATATCATTTCAAATAATCTTTTGAAAGGCAAGAAAAAATAACATTGTATATGCTTAGTCATTAGCAATAAGACATTTGTACCAACTGCTCACAAAAGGGCAGAAACTTTTGGGTCATCTTTGTTGAGAAAAACATGTAAACCCCCAACAGGCATAATTTCCTGTTGTATCATTTTAAGCTGATGGACTATGCATGGATAGAAAGCTAATATCAGAATTGCTGATATCGTCCTTGTTTTCACGAAGTGACGGTATTGAGGAAAATCGTAACGCAAAGTGAATGCAATTTTTTTTCACTACCGCCACTTCGTGAAAACAGCGACGATATGATGGTCTCTTCAATATAGCCTGAGTACATCATTTTGCATGAGTGTCTCTGAATATTTTTCTCCTCTTACTTACTTTCTCCTAGTACACACATTTTTCTCACAACAAACATCCTGTTTCTTTGCACACCAGACAGAAATATCCCATTTAATTTGCATTAAAAATTTACTGATTAAAATTGTATCCACTAAGGGTAACTGTAACTACAAGAATAACGCAATATACTTTTCAACCACTCTCAATTGAGAGAACTTTTTTAAAAACAGAATATGCATGTACATTGTGTATATATTTCCTGAGTAAGTCTCAAACACATACTGTGCATTTTATGGCTACATGTATATGAATGCCCTGGTACTATCTCCATCTATTATACATTTATTATACATGTACGTGTTGATGAGGCCGTCCACCGTATGCATACAAAATGGCCATGAAGAAATTTATCCTTATATGTTTATCTCCATATCCATGTGCGAATATGATATGATTTTTTTTAATGATTTTTACGAATAAACAGATATATACATTATAATAATTTCACAAGTATGACCAGTCAGGTATATCACAAGACTTGTATACTTCATGTACTTGCAATACCAATATTTCATCTCTATATCAGAAACAATTCAAGAGAACTGGGCCCTGTCCTGTGAAGAGGTGTAATTGATCCTGATTGATCAAAATTTCTCCAATCCATCACAAACTCAAAAAAACTGTTATCCCTTTAGTACAGACTTCAAATTGATATCATTAATTTGCATCAGTCATAACTGTTTATAAGATGGGGCCTGTAGAGTGTTGTGCACATGCTCTCTAAAATCCTGAAATTGTTTCATTTACCCCTATCCTGTTATTGACAAACCACCAGTAGTTTGTCAAATGGGCAATTAAGATTAAATCATAACGAATGCTGCATTTAATAAGTAAATTTTATAAGTAAGCTTTGCATTATTTTAATTTTCATTGTATAATATTCAATATTTGATGAATTATAACTGTTTCTCTTATTTCTCTACCCAGCTGCATATGATATCATATTTGGAGGATAAAGCCTTGGAAGCATTCCTGTTTATTCAAAGGCAGCCTTCAGAGGAATTATCAAATATCCTCCACCCATTTTTGCTCCTCATTAATTATTTCCACTATTTACCTATCTGCTTCGTTTCCTTTCACCTTGGATTAAGCCATGCATTCCTGTTCAACAAGCTTAATGGAATGCGTTCCCACTACCCAACCTCAAGCCAGATTAACCATCATACAGTCTAATATCATACTTTGTGGAATTGAAATCAGTTTTAAGAACTAACCCTTTGAATACTGAGCCTAAGATAATTCTGTCTGGGGGCTTCTGGTTGGCATGTTTTTTCAGGATCTAATCAGATCTTATGCATGGGTCGAGCAAAAATAATAAGCAGATTAAAAAATCCATCTGCAGTTATCTGGCCTGTGATTCCAGTGTGCCCTATTCCCAGATTTAAAAACGCAAGGAGTCTGCTGTGATCATCAACAAGTATATTGTTGCAAGATGAAGTACAGTACATGTAAGTGTAAAGAAAAGTTAGTTGGAAAGAGAACCTGCTGACCTCATATCTGCACGATATCCGCCACTTTTTAGCACTTGACCTAAAATCGTCCTTGTTTTCACGAAGTGACGGTAGTGAGGAAAATCGTAACGCAAAGTGAATGCAATTTTTTTTCACTACCGTCACTTCGTGAAAACAGTGACGAAATGAGTGTCCATAATTGTGATCACATTTCAAAATACAAGAACAAAATACTGCAAAAACGTAGTTTGAATTGCTATTTTGACTCCATTATAAGAAGATTGCATGCTTAGACTGATGAAGAAAATGCATGGAGATTTTTCTTCCCTCTTCTTTTTTACAGAACATGCATGGTTAGTTTGGAGTTGCAGGGCTTAACTACAGGTCAAAAGACTAAGAGAACTGCTTTCAAATACCATCTTGAAATTAGATTCATCATAATCTTTAAATGTTTTCAAGTCTGTTTATTTCTCATCCACGATTCATTACATCAAGATTTTCACATGGAAGACTATAATAATAATAATAATAATATTTAATTTTTATATAACGCTTAATTCAAATGTCTTTAAGCGCTTTACAAATATAGAAAGAAAAAAAAAGACTGCCATCTGTTGAACTCTCTGTGATAAGAAGAGAATAGGCAAGCACTGAATCCGATGACCGGGGTAATAGTATATCTATAAAGCGCTTAGAGGCATTGTATTTATAAGCGCTATATAAGTAGAATATTATTAATTTTTCTTCACGGTGAAGAATTACACTTTTTTCCCCAAAATATATAAATGTATACATGTGTATTTTTACATTCCCCTAGGGTGTCACATGAGCTTTTTAAGACACTGACGATAACTGTTGAACTGTCTTTAAAGCAGGGAGTAAATGCACAAACATTTCTACCTGAAACTGTGTACATGTACCAACAAACAACTAAAGATTCTACTCCAAAACGGAGAGAATCCAAAAGTAGACTTCATGGGAACAGACACACAATTTAAGTGATGCATGCTTAAATTTATGAATCACAGGTATAATAAAAACGGAAACGACAAATCACATTAGTGGGACTAGATGATGTCAGCAACATCAGAATGCTTTCCAAGGACATCATAAGGTGTTCAACTCTTTCATTACCGGGAAATGACGAGAAGTAGGGCGGAATTATGAATCGAGGCAGACCCGTACTGATATTGGGAACTATGAAAGAACAGCGTCAGGGCAATTAGGGAGAACGAACAGCAAAGCGTCTCCTATTCAATGGAGCTGAAATGTTTGCCATGCAAAGGTAATGCATGAATCATGCAGAACAAGGCAATGAAACAGATCGCCTTGGAGCATGTTTGGAATGCATTGCAAGGCAACACAGGTGTCCAAGTGAAATTGAACCTAGGAAGTCATAAGCAAAAACGTGGCTAATTTTTCCATTTCCATAGCTGAAATCTCTCCTCAAGAGCTATCACATGCAATTGTTCTGAGCTCAAAATAAAAAACGCTTTGATAACTTTTGCTAAACTAGTAAATAAGACTGACATGGAAAGAGCACTATAACATGCAAGGAGCACTATAACATGCAAGGAGCACTAAGCCTAGCATAGGCCCATGAGAACAAGAATAGGTGTGATCTACAAAACATCTGCTGAGAGCGATAAAGGTGTTAACCCTATGATAACAAATACATGTATGTGTTAACACACCCTTCTGGCTCTCCACAAACACTTCCAGAGCTCACTATAGGCCCTTCTTGGATGGAATGGCTACATATATGTCATCCAAGGAAAATAGTTTACTCCAACCTTCTACAACTTCTTTTAACCTCCCATATCTAGCTGAAATATATTTGCTGATGTGCAAAAAACAATGCAGTGTGTTGATAAATGACCAGCGGACCAACAGTGTACAGCTGTAAGTGATATATCCAAGATACTGTGCAACTGAAGATTAATGCCTCGACAGTCCATGTCACAATTTCTCTTTGTGTCACAAATTGGGATGTCTTAATGATTCAAAGACCACTGCCCGATGCACAGTTAATCTCATATATAATTATTATACTATTCATGTATGAATATCTTTCTTAATACCATAGGTTATACAAAACTAAAGCTTGGGGGGGGGGGATGGCTTCCTACATGATCATGCTCTACCACACCCACATGAATTTTTTCAATATCACTTAGCTTTAACTTAATGGTATGGGCTTACATGAACTTCCTTGCTGATATCTAATGCTGATATGGACATACTTTACTTGTATTGCAACTAGGTAATGATATAGATATTCATTATAAGTGCATTTGCTATCCAGAACCCGTGCCTATCAAAATTATACATGCAAACTTAATCTGAAGTGGCTTAGATATTTCAAAGTACTTTGCTAGCTACTGCTGATGTAAAAACACTTTTCTTTAAATGCATGCATCTACATGGGAGTATCAGTACCAATGTTTATAAATTAATATGAAGTATCTATAGAAAGGTGGACACTTAAAACTAGAAGTTTAAGGGTTTTCGAGTATCTAACCTAATGTGCTAGCTACTGCTGATGTGAACACACTAATATCAACATTTGTAGCTGTGAAAATTGACACTTCTTTTATTAAGAATATGAACATACCCTATTTCTGTAGTATACCTGATGTGTAAAATCAATCCTGAGTTCAAGTATTCTCAGATGATCCAAACTAGTATGCCAGCTACTGCTGATGTGAACATACCATACTCACTATGAAATATACAATGTAGTTCCTTCCGCAAATTGCTGTGAGCTGAGAATATGAACATATCCTACATCTGAACTAAGGTAAAATCATAAAATGGTTTAGCCACAGCGAGGTGGCAAAACAAGCACTTTTGTTTACTTACTTTGTCTGCTGAGACTGAGAGCCAGAAGGGCGTATTCATTAGAGTTAACATCCTTCTAGCACTCAGTATCTCTTTATATGTATCTGTTACACTGTATAGCCACTTTACCTAGAGTTAACATCCTTCTAGCACTCAGTATCTCTTTATATGTATCTGTTACACTGTATAGCCACTTTACCTAGTGTTAAAACTCCTCTGGATCTAAACAGACGATGTGTAAACACAACATCTATGTTGCTAAATTGTGGGTGTGAAGTGAACACACATCTTCCAAGGCCCTTTGGTTAGAATTACAAGGCACCGTGTAAGAAATACCAAACTAACAGGAACAGCTCATGTAATTTAGATAATTGCTTACTCAATATCTTCAAAATACAGTCTAGTATAAGGGATTAATTTCACTCTATTTCCTTTCCACCTCTCATTCTAGTTTTCCACTTTCCTCTTTGCAATCTTTCTCTTTGTCTGTACTGCAAACAATTATTGATTACCGGTAGTAAAAGAATCCTTTCTATCTACATGTTTGTTTAAGACTATACTTTACATTATACTAGTATTTTATACAATACAAAATTATCTTTGTTGGAATTGATTATTGAAGTTTCCCTTGAGAATGTTTAAGAGTTTAATATTCCCCCAAGTATGCTAATTCAGAAGTAATTGACAATTTCCTGGCATTATGGATGAAGGTAAACAACTTTTCTTTAATCACATTTAAGATCGTAATTGTAATTTTGTTCATATATCTTAGGATAATACAATTTGTCTCTTCATCAAAATGTATACGATACAATAAAAATAAATCAAATTAATAACAAAAAAAAATTTGAGAGAAAAAAAAAAAAAATTATTCCCCAAAGTATTCTAATTTAGAACTAATCGACAATTTCTTGGTATTATGGATGAAGACTAACAACATTTCTTCAATCAAATTTGAATTTGTAATTGACTTTTTCCCCCATAAATATTTAGAAAATATAATTAATTCTACAGTATAAAATGCAATACCAGGAATTGAGAGGGAAAAAATGGTAAAAATCAGAAGCAATGAAAGATATGTACATGTAGCTCTGAAAATGATAACATACTTTTATATTTTTTAATTTTGTGTAGCCTAGTGATGTTTAGTGAATTTATAACAATGTTTACAGCAGTCAACACAACTTACAAAACAAATGCAATACAAACTCTTAATGACAATCAAGGCAAAAACAGATAACATCAATATGGTGGAAGAATAAGAAACTATATAAAAAGATCAACTACATCTCCAACAGCAATGTTCAAGTAACCCACATTCACAAAGTTATATATTTAGATAACCTTATTTTGCCATCTCTTTTCTTATAATAATAACAGATTTAACAATCTAGAGGAGCAACAGATTTCATCAACATGGCTCATGAAATCCTCCACTTGTTCATAGCTTCAAGGCTATAAGTTCAAAAATAGCTTTGATAATCATAAAACTGACTGACAAGAAGTGGATTTAGGGGGTTTTTCACATAGATTTCAAAATCCTAATAGCATTTTTTGAAAGTGTTTTAATACTTTGTTAAAATAATCCAGCGGTTGATTGGATTGATTTGAGTGGCGCCTTGGGATTATCAATCTGCCTCATTCCTGATCCTGCTTTTCATGACATCTGATTCTCACTAGTGGCTTCTTCACTGAAACAAGCTAAAGTCCCAAAGGCAGTCAAGATTATCTCAAGATTGCTTCTTTATCACTTGAGTACAGTCTTTGAGGAAAATGATTGAAAAAATTACTTTGAGCTGTTTTCAACAAGTGTTGTTCTCTTGTGGGGTAGAAATATATGGGGCTAAACTTCTTTAAGTATATTTTATAACTGTTTGATTAAGAACGATAATGAACCAACAGTTCTACACAAAATAGTTTAACTGTTGTTCGCCTCCCTCTTTTTCTTTGAAATGTTTGTTTGTGTTGGTGAACTAATCATGATGCAGCACAGCTAGAAAAAATACATTACGGTACGTACATTTCCCCAATAACATAATGATTTGGTTTGTAGAGTTGAAGTCAAAGACTAAGATCACAAGATGCTGTCTACAAAATTCTATTGTTCATAGATATTCTCTTATCAAACAAAGTTTTATTTAATGTAATTATGAAAATATCACTGTGAAAATAGGAAAGATTAAATAGGATACAGATAAAACAGTACAGTAAATCACTATTTTCATTGCTTGAAAGTCAGAAAAATCCATCAACCTGTAAATAATATTTTATGTGTTTTTATTCACCAAGGGAAACATATAAATACAAAACATCAATAGAATGAAATATTAAATGTTGACACAAGTTCACCAGAAATAAGCATCAGTGGACAATTAGACCCAGTTTTAACTCATACAAAAAATTAAGTCCAATCAATTGCGCTAGCAATTCTTTAGTTTCAGGATTCAGCCATCCGAGGTATTATTTTCCTGGTATCCTAGTTTCCAGACGACTGGTTACACACGTTTTGATATCTGGGCCCCAGAAAGACCCACAAGCAGTAGGCTTATTGAATTAGCAGGGAGCCAGTCGCCAATGCAATGGAATAAGTGGATTAAGACACGGTCCATTTCAATGCCCATTAAAAGACTGTCAAATACTAATTGACAATCACAGCCTTTCATGATCCTCTGTAACAAGTTTATGCATTACTAAAACCAATAGAAGCCGTTGAATCACTGCCTTTCTGAAGGCATTTAAATTTTACTGAGGATGATGCTTTAAATTTAGCTTCAAGATGCCATTTTGCAAAGTAATGTTGGTTTTCTTTGTCCTGTAGATCAAACTTATATTAGTTTTCTTTGAATGTTGGGCATGTATTTGTTCATCAAATTCTACCCTTAACCATCTCTCTAAGTCTCTCTATCACTCAGACATTGCTTATATAGGGTGGACTTACATGTATGTACAAAAGTACATTATTCAACCATCAACCCATTCAACTACTTCAAAAGTCCATTAATGTTTTGCATTGAATGAGTAAAAAGGACAATGCACAAACAAATGGTCAATAATTAGTAAATAATAAGATATTTGGGCTTGATGAGTTCCTGCATTGCTGCAAAAAAGAGGGGCTTTTCTATAGCTTAGTTGTATTTCGTGCTGTTGTTGGTATCATGATGACAATGCTTTTCCTTTGTGGTTGTCACTGAAGGTCATGCTCAATATGAACAAATTGAATGTAAACAAGGAATCTTTCTAAAGTAAAGCCAATGCTTAACGTGTAGCATAATCATGAGAGTTACTCACGGTTATCCAAAAATTGCCCTTTTCGGCTAGTGAAAATCTATCCACAAAATTTTGCAAAAAATATCTACATATTATGTAGCACAAACTAAATGTCTTGTAAAAACTCACTTCCTCTGTCTACTAGTGCAGCGTTTTTCGGTCTTTTTCCAGTCACAGCACCATTTCAGAAATACAAAGTTTCATGTCACCCCAATCACACATTCATCACAGAATTTTACTTGTGTATCACTCTGAAACCGAAAATATTACTCCCAAAGTCAGCTTTATTTGGATTACCAATTTCTGATAACTACTTTTTAAAGATAACCCAAATACCAAATACATCCGTTTGTGAATAGCTGCTTGTAGGACAGAAATAATGTCCCAATTCTTCTCCCTCCCTCCCTCCCCCTACCTCCCCCACCCTCTCTCTCTCTCTCTGTTTCTGTCTCTCTCTCTAGCTTCTGTTCTAAGTTATATTAATGGCGTGCAAAGTTTGCTTCTTTTTCAGCTTTCAATCATAATTCTCCTTTCTTTTCCTCAAATAATTTTTTCTTAACGTATAAGGGGATTCACTAGGTACAGACAGGAATGATTAGATATCAGACAGGAATTGGGTTAAAACACCTTTAATAAGGCGACAACGGCCTTAGAACAACAATCAGAATCTTACAGACAACAGTCCATTTTCTAGTCTCCCGATCACGATCCCGATCATCTCGGTATCGGTATCGGTTAAACGATATCAATCCCTATAAACTGATATGAATAGAGGAGCTGTATTAGACTGCATACAGCTTTTGCTGGTACACTCTAAGAACCGTGGGGAAGGGTTCAGTGTACATCTTGCTCAACTAATCTGTCCACATATAGTCCCTAATCTCAGCCGAGACGTGAGGCATTCTCACAAATATGATTAAGATCCATGTGATGGAGTCATGTTGCTTTTATCTCATATCCTCCAATTCCTCACTCAATTTAAAGATGGTGCTCGCTCCGATGACAAAGGACCTCGTTGCAGTAAGGCCACGATTGAGATTCATCGTGCAGAAACACTCTGCATTAAGAAAGTCTACTGATAAATGCATTTTGGTCTGGTCTAAGACAAAGATGGCAGCCTTGATCAATCCCGTGCATCACGCAGAGCATGTTCATACTATCCAAAGAGGTTTGGCAGAATGAACTTAAAGTTTGTACTTTTGTTTCTAAATTGGGCCTGGATTTACAATTCACGAATATTCATGCTCTGGGCATGTTCATGCTAGAAAATCACAGAAGCTTGCAATTGTGCCAGTCCTATTTGTGTAGTTACATACAACATGTAGAGTACATCGACATCAGTATTTAAGCTAGATTATTCAACTTGCTTGTTGTCAAACTTCCTCCTTAAAGATCAAAAGATAACCAAGAAAGCAAAACCTGGAATGATAATCCTCAAAGGAACGATACGTGTGGATAATCAATCAAACCCTATTATAACTACCTATCATAGAAACACACCACAGACCTTTGATTAAAAAATAAAGTTCTTAAGTAAGGGGATTTCCCTTTGCTTTGATGTGAAGTAATCGAAAAAAATTACACATAGCCACGATGTCTTCCATTTTTTTCCAAGCTGAACTGAGCTTGAAACAGTATCTAGAGAGGAGCCAGTGTCTTTGTCCAATATTGATATTTATTACATGAACAGCCAGAATCCACTGCGCCCCTCTAGGATGGAGATTAACGATGACATCCTATCCCACAATGCAGCGCAGACAAGAAACAAAAGAAGACCTGCTGCAGGATGCATGCCTGCGGATCAAACGGCTTTATCCCAATCAAGAGGATAACAATATTCAGGTTACATGTACCAACTCATAATGTTATTAGAGATACAGTTGTACATGTATACTCAACTTGTTCTGTGTTCATTGAAGTTCTGAATGACTAGTCTTCGATTCAAAATTACTTTTCTTATCAAACATATCCTCTCCTTTTTTCTGTTTAAATGTGTCCTGGATTTGGGGGAAATGGTAGGGTGTCCCTTATAGATATTCTAGAGATTTCCATTGCTTTGCGATTCAATTTAATCAAGATTTATTTTGAGGTCAACAAATCATACAACATTCTGCTAATTCTTCCTCTAACTCCCGTTCTTTATTAGCTTCCCTTCCTATTTCTCTCTTTTCTTACATCCATCATTCATATCATTTAATTGTTTTTGTCTGTATAATTTGCTTTTTAATTATTATACTTCTACCTAATTATAAATGACACTGTGTCAAAATTATTTTGAGTAACTTAAACTCTACAAGCTATGCTTTTCATCAAGTTCCTTTTTTCACATTTAATGGAAAAAATTAAATAGTGTAAATGCAATACAAATTTATGCTGTTTAGATGCCTTTCTTGTTCATGAATATCAATTTTGTAAATATGCTATGTTTTGTTAATGTATTTTTTTGTTTTGTATGTGATAAATAAAAGAAACTTAACTGAAAACTAAAAACCAAACATACATGTACAACTTTAATATCTGTTCTCATTAAATATGGCGAGAGTACTGAAATTCAGAGATCAAAATGGACCTTCACACACATGTATTACCCACAATTCATCCTGCTAAAATGCAGGCCATCCTATATTCTGTTTACAATTCACATATTCCTCAGTGTGAATACTGGTATAATACCTTTCTCTCCCACTTTGTTCTTTCTGCACCAGTTGGAACTTAGGAAGTGTTCTATATTGTTGATAACTTGATATGAGGTTGTTATTGAGACGTCCTAAAGTTACCTGCCTAAAATGCGCTTGCTACATGTACATGTACTTGGATATACATGTGTTTCTAAATGCACAGATCTATTATATTATATTATAATTAGGAAATTAACAAAAAGAACAAACTAGTATATGTAAAGACTCATCGCTTCCCCAAACTTTCACTTGAATCTCTCGACTCATTTTCATGATTAAGATATTAGTAGGCTTCTGCCCTTCATAATCCTTTCTACAAAATCAAATGACTGTTCTTAGAAATCATGCAGCATTCTTTTTTTCTAAGATAGATGACTCTTGACACAGGGCTACTAGAACCATGGTACAATATTGTTGTAATATTGCAGGATAAAAAGGTCAGGAAGAAAATGGCATTTAATCTTAATAGACATTCCCAAGCAAAGAACCTATATTATATTGGAGATATTAACTACCGGTATGCAATGACAAAAACATGCAATATCCTCTTCAAAATGAGATGACTTCTGACATAGCACTACTAGAATGATAGTACAGATGATGTCTTGGAAGAGGAATAACAGGAAGGAGTCGGTAAGTAATCTAAACACAAACCTGCACACAACAACAGAGATGACTGCTTGCTCAAAATTTAATTGAAAAGGGACACAGTTTGTTGAAGGGCTCTCTTTTATGAAAAATAGATCAAGCAAGTTGAGCGTTATCTAATTGCCAAAGGCAGGCTGTTTGCACACAATTTTGTAACGTGACTGAGGGCGGGAAAAAATGGAGTGAAGTGCCGAAGTGCACCACTTTCATGCAACACTACCAGGCATAACAGGTTAGATAAATTTGCTCTGGAAACCAATTTAGGGTGATACAAAGCCTGGGAAAGGTTTTTACACGCCCAACACCATCCTTAATATACATGCAATAGACTCATTGGCAAGGAAGGCTGAAGAACATCACCTTCAATAACATGCGACAGTAGCCACGGAGAGGTGCATGGGCAGCCCACTTTAAATGGTTACGGCTGCCGTCGGAAGGAAGGAGATAGACTTCCGTGAAGGCAGGAGCAAAGCGGGAAGTGCCTTCTCGTCAGGATATTTTGGGGAGGTTGTGATGCATGTTGAGATCTCTCATTGGAGGAGGGGATTATTACCGGTTGCAATGATTGATGGGAATGGTATCTGATCAAATAGGGGGATGCATTGCAGGGGCTATCTCCTAGAGAATGGGATAAAGCCACTTTTAAGATGTGAAACAAGAGCTTGGATTTGATGTCAGATTGGAAGAGGCAGGTATTTACTGCTACAACCAGAACTCAGTCTGGTACATTGTTCCAAGAAAACCAATTTCCCATGCATCTACTTTATCAGCCACAATTTGTTCGGAACGTACTACAACTAAACAATTCTGATTACAGCAAGGGAGAAACAAACCTAGGACCAATAACCTGGAAGAAAGGGCCTCATACCATGTGCAGAATATAAAGAGAAATAAACTCTCATCTCAGAGCTTTTTCACTATGCTATTGCATTGTATGCAAAGTTTCATGCTCTTTTGATTTGGTATAGACATTTGCAAAATCCTATTTACAGTACCTTATCCTTGGAAGAATTTTTTTTTAAACGCTTGACCTAAACATTTTAAGCAAACAAAATTTGTGAAATATATAAATCCTAGATAAAAGCGTACAAGAAATGTTCATGCTTTACTGTTTCCTGGCACACTATTCTAATAAATCTTAATCCTTTTTTACCAGTTTTGTGTGAACATGAAATGTTAATTGGAGCATTTGGATGCATGTTGTTTCCTCTCCTCATAGAATGACTTGTCACATGTGACATCCAGGAGACGCAGCTGAGCTGACACAAGCTTCTCTAACAATCCGGTCCAACACTCCATCTGCAACACTGGATACTCCTCAAACAGCATGGGAGCCATTACCGCTCGGCTCCAGGAGACAATCTAGATCCCTCTGTCTATCTGACTGCATGCATGTCCATCTGTTTACACCCTTCACAAGACTCAGTCTGTCTTTCTGACTTTATTTATCTTACATTAGCCAGCCACAGTCAAGTGCAGAAATAAGGAAACACTATCTTGCTCATGCACATATGTGTGCATAAATATACATGTATCTATAATCGTATTACATGAATACCAACCTCACACAAGACTATACTACAGTGTGTAGATATATATATTTAAAAAGGCAGTCCTTCCTACCTATCTCTAGATTTCTCTTAAGTACTTTGATGGAACCTTCAGTAATTTATGCATTATCATTTTCTACATGCAGGCTCAAAGATGATTGCATATTTTTCTCTCTCTCTCATTCTCTCACTTTCCGTCCCTATCCGTCCCTATCCGTCCCTATCCGTCCCTATCCGTCTCTTCTTTTCTCTTCCTATAGACATGATCATGTATACTGCTTTCACCCATTCTTATCTGTTATCTTTATTCTCATCCAACTTCTTATAACGTACATTAAGATCTATCCAGTTAGAAAGCAGGCAAAACAACTTAGCTTTGTACACGACTGCTCCTTCCCCATCACTAACAGAGTGTATAATGTTAGCCATAGGGTCTGTTTGGAATTGCAACAAATGACATACCTACCGTAGCTAGCTCCTGGCCATTGTTAACGGTGGATGCAAACAGAGAGAAAATTGCACATTTCCTAACTGTTACACATAGCAATAACCCCATTATACCCCAGTCACTCTCAACAAGAAGGCTGAGCGTGGTTTTGGTGATAAATGAAAGTTAAAATTGACAAAAATTGAACTGTGAAATCTTAGTGTTGCTTTTAAGATCCAAAAGTGGCTTGTGCTTTGTAGAATATGGTTTATTATACTGTTGTGTTTCTAGCTATGTTTAGATGCAGAGCTTTGAGAATAAACACTCGCAAGAAATAAACTGAACAGCAATTTCAATACTCTATTGTATGGCCTATACATGTAGATATCATGTTCGGATTAAGTGATATAACATTAATGTTCACACATGTCGTATGGTGATGGACAAAGCTATTGATAATGACTTTGGTTCACTTTTGAAAGCCTTTGTGATCACGATATGAAACTGTAATTCCTGTGCCTCAAAAACAAAAGATAATAAAACTAGATACTCACAGAGCCATGAAAAAAAATTCTTTCATGGGAAAGTGCTGAAAACATGAACAAATCAATGTGTCTTTTCCCCTCTCATTGTTGCTATTGATGGCATCTCTAACAATTTCTTTACCATCATGTTTCCTCTCTATTATTTAGTTCATGTGATTAGTATCTGATTGTCCTGCAGGTAGAAATCAATGCCCAAGCGGCAACTGCTAACTGCAGGCAAAGCTACATGTATGCTCACCAAACTATTTTCTTTGCCCTTTGATTTTGGCACTTTTACTGACAAACAACATGTCAATTTGTTTTGAAGGTGTTGGAATTTGAGTGGGTGAGGTCTTTCTTTTCGAGTACACCAAAATGAAAATTCAACGTAAAAACAATACATGTCCCATCATTCTCATGAGAATTTCTGAATTCAGACTGAACTTTTCTCATAAAAGTACTTTTGTCCCCCAAAACAAAACATAACCTTGAGAAATTAGTAAACTGTCCGACCAGTCACCCAACTTTCGACCAACCAACCTAACGATGGCTGTATATACTCTGTAGATGACTTGAATACACTAGAGTAGAAAACTTACGACCAAAAGAAGAAATGAGAGTAATAGAAATGGAAGTACATTCAACAGTAACAAGAGTAGCAGAAGCAGAGATAAAAGTATTAGAAATGTCACGCATGTGTGCTCAACCCTTTTCTCGCAGAGCAAGTTGCTTGTAATACCCAGGTCTAGATTTGTAGAAGAGATTAGAGGAGGTATATCGCAGAATATGATTGCAATCAATTCTTAATCTAATATTCACGTATTATTGATTACCATTGGGAAAAAAAGGTCAATTTTTACCCTGCGGCTCAACTGCCAGGCTGTACAAGTTCTAATTCATTTTTATCTGCATCTCTACTGTTGCACACTGTATGAAAAAAGAAATAAACACTCAGCCGCAGAAAAGAGAACAAATTTTCTCCATCTCTCTATTTTTGTCTTTCTCTCTCTTTCTCTTAAATTGATCGCTATCATGGGTTACGTTTGTATAATCATATGATGAATTCTCTATGACACTCCGGAATAGATATACCACAGTCATGATATCAAGTCCTTGGAATTAATGTATTAGTTCTTATTATGACTAATTAAAATAGTAAAGATTGACCTGTAAATCAATTAATTGTGAGCTTTTTAGTCTTTTGTATAGAAACATGCAAGACACTCTAGATAAAAACTAAAACCTCTTTAAAATTCGAATCACTTTTCTAGACATCAACAAAAAAATGCTTCTATTAACCTTGAGCCATGGCTTCCAATCCACTATATTTATTACGATCAAAGATGTACTTACAGGCAGAATTCCTTGTAGCATTTACCTCACTACTCCATTGAAGAGATAATCTAGTATACTTGAAAGCAAAATTTCCTCTAACTCAATAACCAGACAGACCTTGACCCGACCATAATCATCTTCAATGACGACCATAATCATCTTCAATGACAAGCAGAAGAGGTAAATGTATGCTTTTATATTTTTCTCGTCTTTCTCAAGAGTTTTATCTTGATCCTACATGTAATACTTGATATAGCCATATCCACTAATGGCTTCATGTTTCCAGTCACTCTCTCATTTTCAAATTCCATCAACATACTATTTATACATGTGAATGTACCTTGCACTCTGTTATTGTGCAACAATGAAAGAAACAAAATAACTGGCTAATAACTTAATAATAATGAGAAGGAAACAGATTTGTTTTAATCTGAAGTTCTTTCTTCTTGTCTTCTAAACTTACCTGAGTTGAACCCCTTGCTGGAGCTGGATTGGTTTAAGCTGGATATCCACCATCTGGTCCTCTGTATCATTAATCCCAAAACACTCGCTTAGAGTGTGACATGTATCCTGGATAATCAAAAAGGTAAAAACAAAAGATATTGCATTTACCGTATATGTGATAAAACAGTATTTGATTTATTTAATTTAATTCATAGGTTTCTCTTTATTTTTTTCTTCTCTTTCTCCCTCCTCCTCTTTTACTCCCCACTCTCATTTTCTGTCTCTATCTATTTCTCTTTTTTCTCTCTCACACTATATCTGACTCCACCTCTTCTCTTTCTGGCTCTTTCTGGCTCTCTCTCTCTCTCTCTCTCTCTCTCTCTCTTTCTCTCTCTCTCTCTCTCTGTCTCCCACTTTCCTTTCCAATTTTAAGTTATGATAATCATGATAATAATAGTCAAAAGCAGTAATCAACACGTTCAATGAATTTCTAAAGTTCATAATAAAATCATCTTCATATTCCTTCTAACCCTCTCCATTTCTTTCCTATTTTTTTCCTATTTTTGTTTTCTTCACCTTTCGATCACTCTCTCGTCTCTTCCCTGATATTGTTGACCGGTCTACCCACTCCCAATCTCTTTAGATTCCGACTGGCTGACGTTCTGTTGGACATCAATTGGTACTTCACAAAGTCACTATCACTCACTGCCAGGGTAAGTGTTTTGCTTATTGAGCACACTGGCTGCTGCTGCTTGTAGATATATTCCTTCTATCATTGTCTACACAGGCAGTGTATTAAAGGCATGACAAAAATGCAGTTTCACAGCCAAATTACACAAAATTTATGTTTATATTCATTTTTTGTTTGCAAACTAATTCATTACTATGCCAGCTGGACTTATGTTGAGAATTGTAGGAGTGTACAAAACTGTATATAATCATCTATGTTTTCTAAATCTTCTAAAATTGTAATAAAACACATATTACTTTAAGAAGTATGTTACATTTACAGTCCATAAAACTTGTGAATTGTACAGGTAGATGGTCAATCATACATCTACATGTAAATGTAGGCTACATGTTCATTTGGCGAGCACAATGATCTCGTGGAATAAAAAAACAAAAATGCAATTGATATTTTACCACCTTATATCAAACTACCGGAATGTGAAGTAAAAAAGGTTAATTGTATAATACAATAACAATGTATGCTGGTATGTAAATATTTACAAGTGACCATTTATAAATATAAATCCTTTAAACCTGAATCATGCAGTATCTGCCCAAGATACTGCAAATGCACCTTTACAGCTTTCTCAAAAGAGTGCAAGAGATACATGTACATGTCTGTGCAAATATCAAATTTGAAGAACTGTGCACAATGATATGAGAGTGTGACAAGGTGGCAGGCTTGCTGGTCATTATATTAGTTTCTGAAGTGCATCCAGAAACGTGGTCCGATGGTTCCTATGACACTTTGACCCTTCTATGTTACCTTTAAATGGTAATAGTGTACACACAGGTACAATCGATGCGTCTGCTGCCCTCGACATATCCAGGCCAAATCAATGGAAGCCAAGAGGCTACCCACAGTTCTCGGCTTCTTCAAGGACTTCTTTCCCCATTTTCAATTTCAGTAACTTAAGGAGCACAGCTAAATACCAAAGTTTGTCTCTCTTAATGTCTTTTTAATTCTACGGTAGCAGTTTAAAAGTTTATCTTTTTGTTCTTTTGATGCAATAGAAATTAATTAATGTACATAGCAACACTGAATAAATCCCTATCAAAACATTAACAAAATTAAAATGCATCTACATTTAGTTTCATCCTCACCTTCGATCATCAACAAGTATTGAACATTGTTTTTCCCCTCAAGGTGAAATTTAAACTTCTTGCTATTTGATAAATAAGTTCATGCTGTAACTCTCTTCTATATACTACATGTACATTTACTGCCACAATGTAAAAGAGCCATTCTTTCCAGATTGAAGTATGGTGTTACACTTCCTCTCAGAACATGATTTCCCAAAGCATCAATGAGCTTGGGGAACTTGATCCCTTAAAGGGATCCGGTAACTTTGTCTTAGATCCTTTAGACCCGGTGGGGTCACTCCTCCGCAGAGGGTGACGCATATGACCGTTACCACAAATGCAAATACCCCCCTATTGCGGTCCATTTCAAGGACATTTTGTGATATTTAACCCCCTTTTTTACGTCAAAACAAGGACAAAATCGTACTTTGGAATACCCCTATTTATAAGATTGTGAGGACACTTTCGCAAATTTACCCCTATTTTACCATATTTCAAGGACAAGACTCGGCTCCGAGAATTTTTTTTCCCGGTTTTCTCTTTTGCCTTTTCCTGACCCCTATTTATCAATTTCGAGGACACCTGTGCACCCCTATTTTCTATATTTCAAGGAATATTTTGTCCGCGGACATTGCTTGAAATTGACCCCTTTTTCCGTGATTTTGGTAACGGTCATGCGGTCCGGAAGTCACATTGAGTGACCCCACCGGGCCTTTAGGTCAGTCAGGAACTCCATGACTTTTACAGGCCGATCGCCTGTCCGATTATCAAAATACAAATGATTGGAATTACAACTTTTGAAAACCGTTCGCCGAACGGGTTTCATAACACTACATTCTATTGGGGAAAACGAGTATGGTAAAGCCGGTCACTCAAAGATTTTTAATTTTTTGAGGCACTTCTTGATCATTTTGAAGCGCGATTTTTTAGGGCTTCAATATTACACCATATCAGAGACACTGGTAACATGAAGGACCGTGTATCTCAGATTTAACATTGTTAAACGATCCCTTTAATGAATGATATGCTGTTTTTCTCTTTTTTTCTCTTTTTTTGATGCAATTACACACGTACGCCACATACCATCCTAAACCCACATCCCAACACATTTTTTTCTCCAAACTTGTTTTTTATTACACAATCTGTTGTGTGCTCGCAGAAGGTTGCTGCATGCCATAAATCAAATTGCTGGTAAGACAGTTTTATGGTTTTGATTTTCTCTAAAAGTTAAACCATTTTTTAAAAGATATGACAGGGGTTTTATCAACTAATGAAATAGTGAAAACGGATAGATATGAGGATAGTTTGTTTCAAATAAGCACATATGTTACTATAGCTACAGGTATTTCATTGCTTATGGCGCCATACACTTTCTGACACTGACAGTCAAACAACAAATTATCCTCTGCCGATTCATTCTACGGACATGTAGAAACAGAAAATTAAGCCTCTTTTCCCCAAGATTTTCTTTCTATGGATCTTCTCAAATTGTCTCAGGGACCGGTGCTAACACAATCTCCCTTTCCATGAGGCAATGATTAAATTTCTAGGCGCACTAGTTCTCCATGCCAAACTAAATTTGCCACGATCTAGGGCAGTAACCTAAGAGCTTGCACCCTGGTTCAAACAATCTTGGGATTTACGTCACCACAGTAGCAGCACAATTTAATCAGGAGCAAATCTTCTCTGGGCAGCCCCCCCCCCTAATCCTTTCTTTCTTTCTTTATTCCCTTCGATTACCTGACACAAATTGATGTCCCAGTGTTCTGCAAACACTCACTTGGTTCGGTTTCAATCACATGCCAAGAGAAACGTGCACATTCTTTCAATTATTCTCCTTTCTCAGGCTCATCCTTCAATTTTTGACGTTAATGAGTGGACCAAGTTTACTGAGCAAACTCTTTCATGTCCATTCCAGGGATAAACTTGTAAACTCTACTGCTCAATCAAGCTCAAATTACACCCAGTCATTAAACAACTACAATCAGTTAGGTTGAGATAAGAACTGACAAGATTTGATTAAGGTTCGATGGGGAGCAGACTGATTACATCAAGTATCTTAGCACTGGATGTAGACCATAAAACTAAGAGAAGAGATCTCCATAAAGATATATGCACCGGCCTACCCCATGAACTCTCTATCTGCGACAAAAGTCTACTATGGCACTTTGCTGATTCTTCTACTTGACAACCAAAGCAGACAAAGAGTTTTAAACAAAACCATATACATGTGCATGTATTAGTGCTGAGACAAAATTGACTTGTCTATTTTTTACACCGTCAAACACTTCTGCACCCTTCTCACCTCACTTTGGAAGAACTGCACTTTCTTTGGGTGAAACAATTATTACTGCCACTCTCCTTTATCACCACATTTTTGGGGAAATATTTCTCACCATATTATTGGGGAAATATTTCTCACCATTTGCCAAAACACAACATGCCATGTCCTGGCAAATCATACATGTAGGCTTAAGCATTTCCAATGTACACTTCAGCATGTTGCCACTGCCCTGGTGGCTGTATGTTGCCACCACTGAATTTAGAAGCAACTAAACTCCACTCACCTGTTCTCCATAGCCCCATACTACGTCAACAAACGAGTCTGTCAAGTTGTCCTGCCACAAAATATCCCCAGTTTCCAGAGAATGAATACAGTCACCCTGAAAAGAATAGACAATAAACATATATACATAAGGTCTCCTTAATAATGATCATTTCAGTTGCTGCATTAAACATGCATATCATTTTGGGTGTGCAGGAAAGGAATAAAAATAAAGGAAAAAATATGTATAAATATGTTCAGTTGGATACTTGTCCCTCAAGCATTACATTCAGTGTATATTTTTCCATTAAACAAGTACCATAATATGATATCTAGTGAGAAAAAAAGAGGCTCTGATATGGTTACATAATATGTACAAATTGTACATAGTTTTGATACTGACATTTTGAATGAAATTTAATTGAACAAAGTCGTCCACATGTAAGTTGAGAATTGCACTCATCTTTGACTGTTAACGACTTGTACTTTCCACATAGGTTCAACTACAAGTGTAAGTGTGTAACCCTTTAAAATGACAAAATAAGAGATGGAGGCCAGAACAAGAGAGGGGGAGATGAAATGAATCCTCGTCAAACGTGGTTCTGTAGCTCCCTCATGGATCAATAAATACTCCAGTCACATTCCCCTCTTATTTGCATGGCTCCGTGATGCCCGTATTCTCCAATCGCCGCCACCACTAAAAAGTACCGCCATTTGCTCATGTGATGGAAAATTCTACAGATTTAGGAAAGGCCAAGGCCATTCACGTCTTTCTGCCGCCTTCAAGGACTTACATTTTTTTTCTCTTGCTCCTTCTTCCAGCCCTCATTCATTTTACATCGTTCACTGAACATGATGATCTATGGATTGCATTAACTCAGCCCGGACTCCACAATGTGATTCATGTCTTTGCACAAGGAACATATTTGTTCTGCTTCTCCAAAATCCAAAACCTCAATCTCTCTGCCTCCCCGAAAATGAGCATATTTCATGATTAAAAAGAGCACTTGTATAAATGTCCATTTTACTTGTAGCAGTATATGTGTAAGCCCTAAAAAGAAATTGTTAGATTTTTACTATTTTAACTGTAGGATCAATATACTAAAATATTCTAGGCTGCCCTGATTATTTCTACAAAAGTAGAGCAATCGATTGAAATGTAAGACACTAAGCAGTAATTTAGATCCCTGTTAGGAATGATGTGCCTGGTACAAATATATTTAAAATAATCAACTATTATTTTCCTTTGTTCTACATTTTTCTCTCAGAAGATGAATTTTAACCACAATTTATTTATTTTGTATTGTGACACTTGCCATGGCATGGTTCTAGTAAAGAAGTTCAGTACAAAATGTATGCCTACATTAAAATATCAAAACATCGCTGGAGAAACGAAACCGAGAAAATGTATGATGTCGAGAAATACAGAGAGAATGTTGATCATACTGTATAAGTTACAATAGAGCTTCACCCCCTCCCCTTTGACAAGGGGCATTGAAATGATAAAGGAATGACGAGATGATAAAGATAAAGAAGAAGAAGAATCAAAATCTTCCTTAGAACATTACATGAAGTACAGTGTACAATTGTACATGCTAATTTAAGAAAGAAAATAATTAGTAACTACGGTATTTAAATGATTTACTCTCTGCATAAAGACCAACAAGAGATCTTCAATCACGTAAAAATGTATTCAATGTTCCTCCAACATGTTTTCTGACAAAAATTATGAAAAAGATATGGTGAATGTTCATTTGCCCATGCTGCCCAGTTTTATGGAATACCGGTAGCCTCCCTGACTCTCTTAGAAACATGAATACAATAGGTACGTTTAAGTCTGCCTTTAATGGCTTAACATACTGGTACACTTATTCCAAATGTTAAACAGATAAAAGGAACTTGGTAACCTACATGTATTGTATTTACTCTTTGATTTTCTTTTTCTTTTCATTCCCAAGTGCATATGAATTATGAACATACTTACATTGTATGTAATGTGTAATGCGTTATACAAAATGTTTTATAATTATTATTATTATTGTCATCATCATCATCAGCATCATTATTTCATCATTTTTAAATATTATCTTATTTCAATTAATCTGTTATTTGTGATGTCTTATTGATAAATGTAGATGAAATTGAACAGGCCTCAATCTTTCAGGTCTTTTAAAGAAAGTTTTGTTTAAGAATATTATGCAGAGAAACCAAAACATTGGGAAACTGACCATTCTGAAGGTAAACATCTACATATACTGTGTAAACATGTACTGTATCTTTTTACTAATGAAGATTTTTTTTTTTTTTTTTTTTTTTTTTTATAGCTTCAGGCTACAATTTTCATTAAATAAATAAATAAATGTAGTGTTTTCAAATATTTCTTATCAGCTACACATACATGTAGTTTTTCCTCCCTGAAAATCTTCACTCTTGATATTGATATGAGTCAATTAGACTGAACACTCTGCATTTTATCAAGCACAAATTCAATTTGTTTTCAGTTTTAAAAAAATCAATTCCCTTCCACTAGTTGACATGATATGAATCAAAATGTTCAAGATTGCAATCCAGGTCACGTCAAATAGGCTCATCACTTGCCGAAACCTAGTTCTACACAAGTTTGGATAAATGTGCATTATTGTTGGAATGCATGTCCCAAGGGTATGGTACACATGTAGATTCCCAGCTCCTCCATTAAATGCAGAATGTCTAAAGATAGAATTGTATAAATGCATGATTATTGGGATCATCTTCAGGTTTTGTTTCCTGCATAATGCAAAGACTACATGCATATGGAGGTGGCTGAGTGCACTATTTTGTGAGTTGGTTTGTCTTTCATGGTTGAATTAAATACTGCGATTCTAAATAATTGTTATTAACTTTTTTTGGTTGAGGAAGCTGTGTATTACTTTTTTCCCCTCTTTTGCTTCTTTTTTTCTGCTACCATATGAGCTTTCTTATTTAATCTTTCTTTTAGTTTGTGCTGGAAAAAGCTATACTGTACCTACATGTATCTTGTTATATTCATGTCATATTTGTAATGTGTGTTATGAAAGAAAGATAAATAAAACTTGAACTTATTATTGAGAGAAGTGGCCCTTACTCAGTCAATCATAATGTACATGTACTGTGTACAGTGTATTGGCCAGATTCTTTTACATTGATACCAAATGACATTCTAAAAAAAGGTGTTGTATTGCCCTTTGCGACCGACCCAAAAATCTTTAAATCTACGGTCGGCTTTAAAAAATAAAAAATAAAATTTAAAAAAATTAAACAGTTTTTTAGAAAAACAAATGTTTAATGAATAAAAATACCGGTAGACATATTTTGTTTGTTTAAATGGGTTATAAATCCATAAAATCATCAAATTATTCCCAAATTCTCACTAATTTTCTGCCCTAGTTTCGAAATCATGCTACATGTGATGTAGCATAAATAAGTAGACCCGGCCTTGTGTACGTGTATAGGTATGCACTGCACCAGCTAGAAACCATCAAGATTTGGGCAACGTTCCAGGTTTTTGAGGTTTCTTGGCCGACATTCGCTGTTTTGAGGGGAAAAAAAAGCCCCCCCCCCCCCCCAAAAAAAAAGAATAAAATAAATAAATTTCGACCGACCGAGGCAGGTTCTGGCACTTAAAGGGCAATACAACATCTTTCTTTTTATAGGTCTAACATCAGAAAATACAGTAGAAATTGATCAAAAGTTGAGGTACTCGTCTCATACACTATACAGCATACATGCATGTAATGAATGACAAAGAGGGTCTCTCTCTTTATAAAATCAACATACAACATCAATATCATTCATTTCTAATACTATTAATATGATTAGTACCATCATCATCATCATTATCAATCATTAATGTTATTAATTATTATTTCTATCAATATTACCATTTAATATTACTACTACTACTACTACCACCATCATCATCATCGCACATGCATGTACAAAGAAGGGATTTATACCCTGATATATTTGACAATCAAAGTATGCCTACAATTTGCATGCGAAAGTGTCTCGGAACAAAACAATTTCTTTTCACCATACACCACTTGCTCACACATATCTTATTTATGCTCCTGTAAGTAGGAATAAGACAAACATTACAAATGAGGGGGATACTAAGAATGATCCGTAGATGACAATATTCTTATTTTGTTTTTTCCAATTACCCGCTCTCTTCAATTGGCAACTTTCAATTGCTTAAATTCATTTTATTTATTGATTTAATTCTTATTAATCCCCGATTCGATTTTCTTACTTTTAAATGACCAAAGTAACAATAATATAAAGCAGTCATATTCCTTCACATTGAAACATTTCTTCCAGAAGTTAAATTGAATGCTCTGTAGTGGTTCAGCCTTAGCCACTACGGCTCTGGCGGCATATGCGCGTAAGTCCCGCATTAGGCGACACCCGCGGTAGTTTCCGCGGGCGTGTTTATTACTGGGAACATCAGATTGAACCTGAGACTTGCACGCGACAAACACTGTTGATTGCCTGTCTCTTCTGTCTCTTCTGTCTACTACTACAAGCGACGGTGGAGCTCCACTCAACGAGCAACACTTCAAGTGCTTCTTGAGACAGACTTCAAGCAGTATAGTATCCAGCCTATGGTAGGATAAAACCGTATTATAGTCGTTTATATTGCGTAGTTAAGATTTAGGCCCAGTAAGTAAACATCTCCGCTCCGGCACTACAATGGCGTGATCGTTCTTTTCGGACTTGCGCGAGATATTTTTTTTGTAGCACACGTGTGGGTGACGCCATCTTGTTTTCATTCACTCGTGTACTTAAGGGATTTTCAATTTTGGTAAATTAATTCGTGGGGCCTTGTAAGCTTGTTTATTCCCCGTTTGTAGTTGGTTATTGCTGTAGATTAGTAGTTTAGGGACTCGTAGGGTATTTTCAGTGCTGTATTCCGATTTTTGGGTACTCATTTCCGTGTTTTGGGGATAATTTTTTGTGGTCGCACACATGACATGTCCGTGCCGCCATCTTGAATACGTTCACTTGTGTGTTGAAGGATTTTTTTATTTTTGGAACTTTTTTCGTAGAGCCTTATAAGCTCTTAGTTTTTCATTTCTTGTCTGCTTGGGGTTGTAGGATAGTTTTTTAGGGACTCGTTGGTATTTTTCCGGCCGTATTTCGATTTTTGGCATCGGTTTCGGTCATTTTTTTGTACTTAAATTTGCCCACTTTTTTCTACTCACTAGACTGGTTGTACAGCCGTTTTTTGTAGTTGTGATCCTCTCGCCAGAGTTTTATACTGTGGAGATAATTCCACGGTGTTCTTTTTCGGTGAGGTATAGGGTCGTTTAAGTAGAACTTAGTAGGCTCTAATTAGACTAGTTTCAGCCCTCTCGCCGAAGTATTATTACCGTGGAGATAATTCCACGGTGTTTTTCGGTGAGGTATACTATGGGTATAGGGTTGTTTAAGTAGGAGTAGATCTAGAGTAGTAGTAGTGAGTAGGAGTCATTAAATTAGTTTCAACCCTCTCGCCGAAGTATTATTACCGTGGAGATAATTCCACGGTGTTTTTCGGTGAGGTATACTATGGGTATAGGGTTGTTTAAGTAGGAATTTTTTAGTAAGAAACTAAGTAAGATTATGAAAGAAACTAAGTAAGTTATTAAGTAGGCAATAGGTCTTTCCTGTAAGAAACTAAGTAAGTAAGCAAGTATTTTCCTTTAAGAAACTAAGTAAGTAGATCTAAGCAAGAAGTATTTTCCTTGAAGGAACTACGTACGTTAGTAAGTAAGCAAGAAGGAGGGATTGTTGGGTATTGAATGTTGTTTTTCTTTCTTCATTTGGTTATATAATCGTTGCTGGTTTACAGCTGGTTATGGCCACAGAGAAGGTTAAGGTGAATTATGGGACTGAAGAGGCCTTACTGGCCGTTGTGGATAGAACTAAGTCCCACAAGATTCTTACGTGGAGGGAGCAGTGTGGGAGCTTGACGGAGGAGTTATTTTTGCAGTGTCCTCGTCTCCATGAAGCTAAGGACCTGTTGCATCTATTTGATTTTGAGCCTTATAGGAAGGCGGATCGGACTGAGCAGGCACAGAGGGAGGGGGTGGGGACTGAGCAAACCCAGACTGAGCAAACCCAGTCGGTCCCGAGTCCCGAGTCCCGAGCCCCAAGTCCGGATCCTGTTCCCTATAAACATACAGTGTACCCCCCGCCTTCGGGTGGAGGCCCAGCTGGGCCTATAGCCGGGTCGGCGGCTGAATCACAGGTTAGGAGCTCGCCGCAACCGGCCGAGCCCTCCCCAGCCGAGCCCTCCGCCGACTACTGGCTTAGGGAAGATAGGACTCTACCTTCCAGGGAACCCCCACAGAGTAATTATGGTTATCCCCCTTCTACCAATTCTGGTCCGTTTTCTGGGGTCCCCCCACGTGATAGTTATGTATATCCTTCTTCTAGGGAATCCCCTCCTACCAATTCTGGTCCGTATTCCGGGGTGCCCCCACGTGATAGTTATGTATATCCCTCTTCTAGGGAATCCCCACCAGGGGGTCAGGGGGATTACAGGCCGCAGGGGCGCCGCGATTGGCCCCCCCGTCTGCCGAGGTCGATTAGTTTTGATGGGAGGACTAGTTGGCATTCCTTTCTCAGGAAATTCACGAGCTATGCGGCGTCGTGCCACTGGAGTCCGAGGGAGTGTTTGGATGCTCTGGGCTGGTGTCTGGAAGGGTCTGCGTTGGATTGTTTTTCCAATCTTCGGGATATGGGCACTGAGTCGTATTACCCGATGTTGACAGCGATGGGGCGTCGGTTTGGGGCTACCCGATTTCCGGAGGAGGCCATAGCCGAGTTTCGGACGGCTCGCCAACTCCCGGAGGAGTCCCTCCTTGGGTGGTCCGACCGGCTCCAGGCTTTGTTTTGTGAAGCTTTTGGGTCTGACCAAAGGGGTGACGGCACTCAGATGGTATTGCAGCTATGCCAGGGTTGTACGGATAAGGCGGCGGGTTTGACCGCTCTGAATAAACGCCCGAAGTCCGTTGAAGAGGCCCTGGAGGCCATCAGGTGGGCACAACACACTCAGCGTGTTGTGTACGGGAGCGAGCCCCGCCGTTTATATCCAGCTCCTCGGCAGCAGGTGCAGCAGACTTGCCTGTACAATCAGGAGGCAGACAGTTATGATACAGTTGAGGAGCCGGGAATTTATCGGTATAGGCAACCCTATCGTTCCCCAACAGTTTCCACAGGTCGAGATGTTCCCCGTCCGGCTCCTGTGGAGGACCGGGGGAAGGACAGTTATGATACAGTTGAGGAGCCGGGAATTTATCGTTCCCCAACAGTTTCCACAGGTCGAGATGTTCCCCGTCCGGCTCCGGCGGCGGACCGGGGGAATGTCAGCACCCTTCTTGAGGTTCAAGGGAAGGACATAGGCAGTCTGAAGGTGGACATGAGTGGAGTGAAGAAAGAACTCTCCAGTTTGAGGACACGCATGGACAACATGGATAGTATGTTGGCGGAAGTCTTGAAGACTGTTAAGTCTTTGGAGGTTTCTATGCTGTCCCATGCCTGCTCTCTATCTCCCGTGGCTGAAGTTCCGGAAAACCTGGAGGGGTCGGAGAGCGAGGCCGATCTCCGATCTGGAAACCAAGAGGCCTACAATCAGTGAATACTAGTGTAAATAATGTTAGTGACCCGCCTGACTCTTCGGTCGGTCCCTTGGACAAAGTAAATAATGTTAGTGACCCGCCTGACTCTTCGGTTGGTCCCTTGGACAAGGTAAATAATGTTAGTGACCCGCCCGACTCTTCGGTCGGTCCCTTTGGCAAGGTAAATAATGTTAGTGACCCGCCTGACTCTTCGGTCGGTCCCTTTGTCAAGGTAAATAATGTTAGTGACCCGCCTGACTCTTCGGTCGGTCCCTTTGTCCAGGTAGTTAATGTTATTGTCGGGGGGGAGGAGGTACATATGTACTATGGAACGGATTCCAGGGCAGCCTGTATCCAGGGAGTTTGTGTCGCTAGGACGGCCGTGGTGCCCCCTTCTAGTGGGAAGCGGGTAAGATGTAGGGTTGTTGGGAGTCCAGGGCTCCAGAGTAAGGACCTTTCCCTTTTCCAGCCCACCCACAGGCTCCCATTTTGGATTCCTTGGATCGTGTTTGATCGGGGGAAATAACATATTTGTCTTAAATATATATTATGGTTCACTATCAAAGCCATTCACAACGGCTCGTCCGCAAGGACATGGTGCCGGTTCCATTTTGGGATTCCTCGGATCATGTTTGATCGGGGGAAAGAACATGTTTGTTATATATATTTTAGTTCACTTTTGTTTACAGAATATGATTATGTTTTGGGGGAGTAATTCCTCTGGATCTGCTTGATGGTGTTGTGGGCCTGGGTGCCCTGAATGATATCAGGAACTTGCCGGCAGTGGCTATTGTGCCCCCGGGGGCCGAGTGGCCCAGAGAATGTAATCTTATTTTGTTGAAGTGTTTTCACCTTCTATATCATTTTCCATCTGATTTCAGTGATCTGCTTTTATCATTCTAATACTTCTTATATGCACCGTTTGGACTGCCTGTAGGGAGCCGTTTGGCTCTCATGTGGGACTGCCCAGTTTCTGGACATTGTACCATCCAAACTGCACTTGGGGAATGGGGAGCCATTGGGCTCTTCCCCTTTTCTGCACACTTATTGCCATTCATCGTTTATGTTGATCACTCACTCTCATGCTCGGTCACCTTGGGAATTTAATGTAATGCCCCGGTTAATCCCTTATGCCCGTGCCAAGACGTTTTGCAATTTGTCATTATGTATAACCGGCACGGTAAGGGTTAACTGGTATATTTCTGTTTCTTTATGACTGTAATGCCCCGGTTAATCCCTTACGCCCGTGCCAGGACTGCTATTCTTTGTCATTTACACGTGACACCGGCACGGTAAGGGTTAACTGGTATATTTCTGTTTGTAACCAGAATGGAAACCATTATGGTTATGGGATTGACTAGTTATATTATATAGTCGTATATTTCATGCACTATTATGGCTATGGGATTGGGTCTCTATACACATGTATTTTTCATCATATTTCCGGTACCAAATTTTGGAATACAGTATATTTTTAGGTATGATAAAGGCGCCCGCCCTCTGGAAAGGCCAAGACTTCACCGGTGCTGGCAGGGAGGGTCCTTGACCCATCCGCCAGCGGGAACGGCGTGACCCCGCACTGGGGTACGGGAGTAGTTTTAAGTTAGTTTTAGTTTAGTTTAAGTTGGGCTTTAAACTCATTAAGTGGGGAATAATGTAGTGGTTCAGCCTTAGCCACTACGGCTCTGGCGGCATATGCGCGTAAGTCCCGCATTAGGCGACACCCGCGGTAGTTTCCGCGGGCGTGTTTATTACTGGGAACATCAGATTGAACCTGAGATTGCACGCGACAAGTACAAACATTGTTGATTGCTCGTCTCGTCTGTCTACTGTCTTCTGTCTACTACTTCTACTAGCGTCTAGTGGAGCTCCACGCGTCGGTATAGCTTCGAGCTTCGACGGTACAGCTTCGAGTACAGTTAGTTCCGCAGTTTATGGTAGGACTAATCCTTATTCTAGTCGTTTATATGGTAGTTAAGATTTAGGCCCAGTAAGATAAGTTATATTCCGCTCCGGCTCTACAAGTTGTTTATTATATCAAAAAATAATAGGATAAACAATGAAAAGAGAATCAATCATAACAGCTCATCTCAAGAACTCATTACTCAGATACATGCTTTTATATTTCAAGAAAAGAGCACAAGAAAATTAATTAATTTAGCGATGAGAATCGTGCTACAAATTCTGTACCATAAGCGTAGTAAATACAATTGGTCACTTTGGAATTTGGTGAATAGCAATACCACTTACCGCACCAGCGGCGCCCGACTGTCCTGCCGCCGACGCCAGAGCTTCGGCTTGCTGGAGCATCAACAACACGATAAGAGCCCCAATAAGAGCCATCGTTTGGCTACCACGTTTATTTGTGTTCAACCACATTACAGCAATGTTCCGGAACGTTGCAGATTATCACCTTACAAAGAGAATTTACCCTTTTCAACAAAATATAATATCATAAAATTCGGTTTCGAGTAACAGAGAGGTGTCGATCACTTTTATCGTAGAATGTGTTCCTGTAACTGCAGTGGTGCGAGCAGTGGTAGCAGGTTTGAAATAGACGCTTTTCATTCGGTCGCACACGACGCCGTTTATACAGTGCGACATACCAGAACCGTGTGTAACGTTGGGCTGTTCTAATATGCGGTTGTTACCCCAATAAAAGGGTTTTAAAATGTACGTTTTTTTCCATAATTGTAATTGTTTTGAAGGTTAAAATAACTATAATATATTAAAAATGTGCAAACAATTTTTGTTAATACTATGCGTACAATCATGGTATAAGTGAATGTAATATCTTCTAGTATTCAGAGATTGAAATTAATTTTCAGAGGGACATGTTTTTCATAAATGACAGCGAATCAACCTGTTGCCTTGGAGTATAGACGCCACGGAATGGGGTCATATTTCATGCTGTAATTGTTTGAAATCATAACTATCGCATTAATTAGACCCCTGGCCCTCTTCCTGAATCTCGATGAAAGTCAAATGCGGGTAATTGTGGTTCAGTGTTTCTAACCATTTGCAAATCATCAATAAGACATGTTCGCACTTCATCCGCACTTTATCCACCGAAATTGTTTTGACGGAGATCTTGTTGGGAGATAGAAGAAATTATGGAATATTGTTTTTAATCTCTAATTGTTGTTGTACGTGAATGGTTCAGCTAAAGGTTATTTTCTGTATAATATATACAGAAACATAGATGGATTATGATAAACACAGGGGCACTACGATTAGGCCTTATTTGGCCTACTTTGACGAAGGGAATCAACTGCAATATTTATCAGAAGCACCTAAAAAAAACAGATGAAGTTTGAAGAAGAGTGTAACTCTTTTTTTAATTTTGACCATTCAATAAGTTTAAAGGGATAGTTGAGTTTTGGTATAGCGGGCGCTACACATATAATTTTATTTGTGAGATAACGAGACAAACTGAGTGTCAAGTTTGAAAGAGCTTACATTTTAAATGACAAACTCATCTTCGTTTGATCAAAATATGTCCAGAGACGGCTGAAATATAAATATACCCTTTTCTAATATTTGTGGTGCTCCACAAATATTTGATAATTTTGAACTAGCCGTTGAAAAAACAAGATAGCGCCTTATATATTACATTTTGTTATTGCAGCCGATGCCAATGTTGGCATTTGTTGGCTTTTTTGTGTCGGTTATAATACGCACAGCTAGCCGGCCCGTGTACTGCTATAATGGTCACCGTGATTTTATAAAGTATTTCATTAATAAGTGGAACATAATTAGAATGATCGGATTTAATCGAATTTTCACACATTGTCTAAAATTACCTTCATAGCAATGTCTTAAAATAAGAATAAGAGCAATACCATGCACTTTGAAGGCATTTGCGGTCTCAAACAAGAACTCAACTGCCCCTTTAATACGGGTGGATGAAATGCAATTTATTATGCAAAGGTATCCAATTACACCCGGCTTTGTGAACAACTCTAAATAATGGTAACCCGGGGGATTCCTTTTCTATATGGTGTGATCTATATTAATTGTGTTGGTATTTGTTAAATACACAAATCATCAATAATATGATTTTTTGTTCTTCTTCAATATAAACTCTCGACTAATCAGAATCTTTACTTTTTGTATCCTTTTTTAGATAAGTAGTTATCAGTAGGCTTATAAAGTTATATTAAAACATGAATTGACTTTCTAATCAACCACACAAGTGCTCTTAGTAGACGAAATTAGATCAACCAAACTCTCAAAAGCTCTCCGTTACAACCACTCTATTGCTGAGTAGGCCTACATTTTTGTAATCATTAGAATCCAAATTAAACCCACAATTCCATGCATCTTCATTTATCATCTAATGAAAAAAAAGACACCAACAGAAAAATGAAATGAATAATGTTTGATTTCATGAAATTTAATCACAATGTATTTTAAAATATCGATACTGAGGACATTTCCAAATGGCTGAATTTAAAATCTGCTACTTAAAAAGGCAATTAAATTATAATCGGAGCATTCACAACGTAGAATGGGTGCATTGGAAAGCCAGTCAAGAACAGAACACAACTAATCATCTGCTCACAAGAGGGCGGGCTATCTTTTCATGAGAAGTTCTCTATCAATCAAATCAGATATTCCGCAACATTTATATATATTTATTTTTAGAGTTTATTAACTCAAGAGCACCTTTTTAAAGATCAAATCGTGAATGTATCCTTTCATTCTACTTCTGTGTATGTTAAATCAGATGATCTAACTATCAGATATCTTGATAACCAATGCAACAATGCCCTGATGCGGAGAATACAAAAGTGACATTTTGAAAAAAATGTGACAGAAAGACCAGGCAGAAAGAACGGACTGCATATATTGTTTTGACAAGCATGGTCAATAATGACCCTTCTTTCGTGTTTCTTGTGATTGTTTTTGGTCGTCTTCATTGTTTTAACTTGACTCTTCAAGATGGAAAAGCTCATCAACATTTAATTGGCTAGATGCCCCATTAATGCAATTTTCTTTCACAGATTCATTTATTGTTAAATGACTGCTCACTGCGGGGAATGTAAGTTCCAAATCGATCATCCTAAAGAGGATTATAATTCATATTTATTTTGATATACGAAACTACGAAAGACAAGTTTATATCAAGTATTAATGTGAAAATCTTAATTAAAAAAGTGTCCACTTTGTTTATCTGCAGAGTGTATCTTTGGAGAAACTGTATTGTCTCTTTCTCAATTTATTTTTTATTTTCGGGTCCTAACAATATTTGATTCGATGCAGAATCGTGGCATTTCCCCGGCCCACTATGTTGACAATCATTGGTATCTATACAGCCACGTACATTGGAAGGGAATTCAGAAAGCAGCAGTACATTTGTGACATTCATCAATATCAAAAGGTCTTTCGAAATATATTTTTTAATTTTCAGTAGTATCTTATACTTAGGAGTAATCTTCACATAAAGATAACCTAATATAATTTAAGATATAACAATATTGGTAGTAAAGGTAATAAAGATGATAATAATCAAATAATATAATAATCAAAGTCACATTGCATTGAAAATCTTATAAAACTAAGTATAGGTCTTTCTCAAAAGTCTGCACAGACTCGAAAAACAAAGTGGGTGTCAATATTGGATTACCATATGGCCAAATGGTCACAGTCTTAAAAGCTTACGTAATTACCATGAGGGCATTCCTTTTGTTCGTATTCGTTTCTGAATACACACTATTCACATAACAAAGAAACTTCTATGGATATAATATAGGTATTGCGATGTATTCAGCATTTCTAGTACAAATTTATCACAGGTCTGCATGAGTGTATTCATTTCGCTGGACTTCATGCACGAGAGTGGAGAACACAAAATTCAACAAAATTCAAAAGTGATACATTTGCTTTCGATGGTAATACTCACTTTTGTAAATGGACATTGTCATCATCAGGGTTAGTTGAATAAGTACTTCCTGATTAGCTGGATCACTAACTTTGTTCATTTGTATATCTATCATAAAAAAGGTAAGATAATAACAGAATTATTCATTATATTAATTGTTCCCTCGATCAATCTGTCCTCTTCCCCTCCCACCCTCTCTCTCTCTTTCCTGTTTTCTCTCTCGCCTTCTACTATATCCTTTCCACGTTTTTTTCTCTCAAAAAAATACCCTCTCTCCATCCTTTCTTCACCATATTCACTCTCTCACGAAATCCCTGTATCATCTTACTGCGATTGTATTTATATTATAATTTAAAGGCTGATATGTTATGACTAATCTCCATGGATTGATGTTGAATCCCAAAATCATTCTATTTTAATTCCACTAGGATGTGCTGTCCAAACTGTCGCTCGTGCATTGAGTGGATCGAGAGTATCATACCTCAAGCCTTTAAGTCAACGGAGCCTGAGGACACACAACCAATACTCAATATTGAAATTGGTCATTATGGGCTCCTGAATGCTGACGAACTGATGAAACAAACGACATCGGCTACGACATCGGAGACGAGCTCTATTGAAATTGGTCATCGTGAGCTCCTGAATGCTGACGAACTGATCACACAAACGACATCGACTACTCCGTCGGAGACGAGCTCTATTGAAATTGGTCATCGTGAGCTCCTGAATGCTGACGAACTGATCAAACAAACGACATCGCCTACTCCGTCGGAGACGAGCTCTATTAAAATTGGTTATCGTGAGCTCCTGAATGCTGACGAACTGATCACACAAACGACATCGACTACTCCGTCGGAGACGAGCTCTATTGAAATTGGTCATCGTGAGCTCCTGAATGCTGACGAACTGATCAAACAAACGACATCGACTACTCCGTCGGAGACGAGCTCTATTGAAATTGGTCATCATGAGCTCCTGAATGCTGACGAACTGATCAAACAAACGACATCGACTACTCCGTCGGAGACGAGCTCTATTGAAATTGGTCATCATGAGCTCCTGAATGCTGACGAACTGATCAAACAAACGACATCGACTACTCCGTCGGAGACGAGCTCTATTGAAATTGGTCATCATGAGCTCCTGAATGCTGACGAACTGATCAAACAGACGACATCGACTACGACATCGGAGACGAGCTCTATGAGTTCAGGATCGCCGCCGGGATCGCCGACAGAATTTGATGTTAAAAAGTTAGTCCGAAGCTATGCAATCAAAGCGAGACCAGCGTCCACCGGTCTACTACAAGCAACAGTGGTGGAGAAGTATGGAAGTACGGATCATGAGTAAATAACAAAAAAAACAAAAAAAACATATAGGTGATATTCCAATTTGATTTCATGTTCGTAGTTCTCCATTTTAGTGTATTTAATACTAAAAGGAAGCCGCATGGCTGATGACATTAATTCCAAGGATTAAACAAAGAAAAAAGCATTTTATTCATCCAAAACAAGATCGCTAAACACTTTTGAAAAATAAAATCATGGGCAATATCAATATCCTACTGTATATATACCCCATACCCCATAGAAATCCTTTTCGGGTCATAATGTTCGCACGTATCGAAAGGTGATGCGCAATAAGTTAAGGCTAACAACATTGCGATAGGGTTGGGTTTCTTTTCTTCTCGACGGTCTTTGCGATTGTGTTCGAAAATGACACATGGAAGGTGTTTCACAAAGATCTTAAGTTGAACTTAACTCTAAGTTGGACTTAAATGTTATGGAGAGCCATTTGTAGTCTAAAAATAAAATATATTCAAAAGCAAAAATTCTAGTATTTTATACTTTTCATAAATTCCACATCGAGAACATAAAATCTCCTTGATAATAGAAAATATGAATGATTTGAATCAACATTTCAAGCCTTATAAAATAACTTTTACACAATATTTTTAAAGATGCTAATGGCTTTCCATAACTGTTAAGTCCAACTTAGAGTTAAGTTTAACTCAGGATCTTTGTGAAACACCCCCCTGGGCTTTGAGTTAATCATTCCCATTGTGTTGTCCTTGCAGGCATACACTTGGCTACAATAAATATGCCGACATCTTAATATTGGAATAAAGGAATTAACAATTTTCATAACGGTATAACACACAATGATTAGAGCTTATATTAGTATGTGACCGATACAATATTTCCAAATCAGCATGAACATTATACAAAATAGTTTGGCATACAATATTGTTTTATTTGAGTCTGCATCATTTGACATGATTGTGTAAGGGATTATGTTTGTATTGTTAGTTTTTATGTAGTTTTAGAAATAAGATACTGTTATTGATGATGATATCGTTTACACTGCATGCTTATACATATTGAAAAAAAAATTGTAACGAAGATCACGAATAATTATTGATGCATGCAACGATATCCTTATCACACATACGATGCTCCTATTGTTATAGGTGCCTCGCTGGAGACACACGTTATGCTTATATTTAAAAAAGTATTTAAAAAAAAATAACAATGGATGTCCGCATTCAATAAATGAATTAGAATCTTTACATATTAATGTTGATAAAACATTTAGTGTGAAATTTATATGAGGTAATGTCAGTCGCAGCTAATTTTGATTTGTACAATTAATCCAGTTTCCCAATTTACTGTCGTCATTGTGCATGGTGCTCTTATGGTGTTTAAACATGAATGTTGCTCTATAATATACCTGCCTACGCAACATTAACCATAAGCATAGTCTTTACACAGTTAATTTTCATATTTGGAGAATATAGAAGTTGGAAATGCTTTCATTTTATCTATAAGGTACCTTCCTATACAGTGTGTGTAGAACATGGCAGAAAATTATCAAACGTGGGTAGTGTGTGTGTGTGTATTTGGGTTTTTACAGACGTGTATCAATCAGATATGATTATTTACGTCTGGGGACCGACTTTTAGCGTCACCATCCGAAAGACGTGACTCAGTTTCGAACCTGCGTTCTCGGCTGAATCAGTTTGTAACTTCCATTGTAGCTGGATTACAGGCGCACGCCACAACGCCTAGTTGTAGTTGAATTTGGAAGGGAATTTAAAGGTAGAGAGAGATAAATAAATTGATAGATATAACTATGAGTATTATATAAACATAATTATACAAAAATTAAAGGAGAGAAATAATTAATAATTTGCCTCGCGTTGACATTGTTCATCCTTACTGCCTTCCTTTTGTGAAAATACCTGCATATTTGGGTTGAAATTGAGAGAAAGAGAAAGAGAGAGAGAGAGAGAGAGAGAGAGAGAGAGAGAGACTGAGAGGGGGAGGATTGACAAAGAGAGAGAGAGAGAGAGAGAGAGAGAGAGGGACTGAGAGGGGGAGGATTGACAAAGAGAGAGAGAGAGACTGAGAGGGGGAGGATTGAAAAAGAGAGAGAGAGAGAGAGAGAGAGACTGAGAGGGGGAGGATTGACAAAGAGAGAGAGGGAGAGAGAGAGAGAGAGAGAGACTGAGAGGATTGACAAAGAGAGAGAGAGAGAGAGAGAGAGAGAGAGACTGAGAGGGGGAGGATTGACAAAGAGAGAGAGAGAGAGAGAGAGAGAGAGAGAGACAGAGAGAGAGAGAGACTGAGAGGGGGAGGATTGACAAAGAGAGAGAGAGAGAGAGAGAGACAGAGAGAGAGAGAGAGACTGAGAGGGGAAGGATTGACAAAGAGAGAGAGAGAGAGGAGGAGGAGGAGGGGGGAGGGTGAGCGAGGGAGTGGGAACGTATGGAGAAGGACTTATGGAGTGGAAGAGAAAATAATGCAAACTAAAGCGTGTACGTTTAATCAAGCCCGCATAAATCAAAATCATATGCAAGGTGATACTACTTCGCAAATAAACAATTTTGTTATTCCTTTGATCTCAAATCGTGTAAACGACGACGTAGGCTGCATTGTTAGATGATTTTCCAAATAAATTAATTTTTCATCGGATCCGATTACCCTGCTAGAGGCCTTTTGGAGCAGTACACTCGGCCCAATAAGATAACCAAGGTAAGATAAATCTATTCGAAAATTATGAGTGCTCAAATGGTTAATAATTGTTCGTTTCAGTTTGTAAATTTAGAATCATACCTATGTTTACTTTTGAAAATATGTTTAATGCGGGGTTTAATGCCAGGACTTCAGCTTTTTAAATTACACATTATTGCAGAATGCCGTTGCTCGTATTGTTACCCTCTCCAACAGACACAGTCACATCACACCGGTTCTTAAGGAACTCCATTGGTTACCCATAAAAGAACTATTGTTTTCAAAGTTCTTTAGCGTAAACAACGTATTGTTTTCAATTTTTTTAATTTTTTTTATTCATCTTTATTCAAGAAAGTATACAAATAACATAATAATAAAGATGTGACATAAAACCCAGGACAGAGATTTGTATTACATTAAATGTATCTCATGCAGGGTTAAATAATTACAATACACAATAACAAAACGGAAAAGAGAACATCATAATGTCAGTGTTTTAAATGAAAACATTAATAATTCCTAACAAAATAACCAAAAAAAAAATATTTATTATTTTCTTAGTTAGCAATGCCTCATAATACATTTACATACCGTGGTCATATCTATCAATCTGTTCTTAATGAGTAATCAACCACGGAAACCTATCTCCATAGAGAGAGATAGAGAGAGAGAGAGAGAGAGAGAGAGAGAGAGAGAGAGAGAGAGAGAGAGAGAGAGAGAGTTGAAGAGGGGGAGAGAGCGAAAGAGAGAGAGAGAGAGAAGGAGAGAGAGAGAGAGAGAGAGGGAGAGATAGAGAGGGAGGTCCCGTTATAACAAGTTATATACGTATCCTAATTTAAAGTAATTACACCTCCAAGTGTTGTAGTGATTCCAAGTGAGTTCAGATAGGCTGTAAAAAACAAAATAAACCCACATTGAATATACTTTTGAAATATTACTTTTCCCAATTACATAATTATGCCACACCTTACATTTGGGTACCGTCATCATATCTGTCAATATAGGAGCATGCGTAATCACACCAAGAGAACCTATCCCCATAGAGAGAGGGGGAGATATAGAGAGAGAGAGAGAGAGGGGAAGAGAGAGAAAGAAAGAAAGAGGGAAAGAAAGAGAGAGAGAAAGAGGGAGAGGGAGAGAAAGAGGTTTCGCTATTGCAAGTCATACAAAGTAGTTAACCACTTACACTCCCAAGTAATGTTGTGATTGCCAGTTGCGATCCGACCGGCTGTAAAAAATAACATACGACCCAAACAGTACGGTTTTCAAGATTTCATTTCTCAGTTGTGGATACCTTACTTTGCATTTCAAGTTTTCAACATAAGTCTTTTCTTGTTGTCAGGAGTTATCAAACCTCGGGATCCTATCTCTATACACAGTAATTTGGGAGTCCAGCCGGCTTCTGAGATATCATGTATAAGTCCGGCGTACCTGTCAAGCTTTCTTTGGTGGGCCTGTTGAATGTTGGTTTCAAATGGAATTGTCAACTCAAATACTAGTATTTCCTTTTTCCTAAAATTAATGAAACATAAATCAGGTCTTTGTTGTGTTGGAACAATGGTTGGGGGAACCGTCCCTCCACTGATTGTCTCCCCTTCCACGTCAGCATATTGGTGATCACTATCAAGGCCGTTCTGTTTAATGCTCTTTAGCAGATTATGTACAATGTTATTATGACGCCACGTGTATCTATTTAACATTTCCTGACAATTATTCAATACGTGATGCAAAGTACCTTTGGCTTGACATAAACTACACAAGTCATTTATTCGCTTACCCCATCTAGGCCTATACAAGTTTTTATTACTCGGCAGACTATCAATCTTCTTTAACGTATTATGTTTCATTGTGTTCATGGCTCTGCTCCACAGTACAA
Source organism: Strongylocentrotus droebachiensis (assembly GCA_035222895.1). Taxonomy (NCBI): domain Eukaryota; kingdom Metazoa; phylum Echinodermata; class Echinoidea; order Camarodonta; family Strongylocentrotidae; genus Strongylocentrotus; species Strongylocentrotus droebachiensis. The sequence goes on from JAVYIG010000029.1 coordinate 583,888, forward strand.
TATTTCTTTGATTAATCACTATACACACTTGCCAGATCTTAACGTTCTCAAAAAACCTGGATTGCTTGTTCTTCCAAAACTTAATACAACATGGAGGGAGAAAGCTTTCGCTCATACCGGGCTATCACTCTGGAATTGTTTACCTCGAGGGATTAGAGATATTCCTACGTTAGAATCTTTCAAAAGCGACCTTAAAACGTTTTTTTTTCAGTCTGCTTTTAGTTGATCTGAATTGTCTTCTTTTTGTGGTATATTGTATTTTTGTACAGGCATGTTAATGTATTTTCAAGTTTTGCACTATAGTGCGCCTTGAGCATTTAATTTTTAAATGGATTTGGCGCCTTATCAGTTAATGCTATATTTTATTATTATTATTGCTTCGGTATTGTACGAATTTTAGTTACAGTGATGTTTGTCTCAATTCGACATGATATAAACAGTGATAAATATTCCCTAGAAAATTGAAATATATGCCATATGTTTTGTAAAAACCAACTCAATAAAGTCCCAATAATTGTTGAAGATTGTATAGTGATGAGCAAGAAAGTTTATGGCGATTTATTTATGTTGAAAACAATCGTCCAAAGTGTGGACATCTCTCTTAATTTTGTTTAAAACAAATCATTTGTTATTTTTGTAGAGTCGTTTCATAGGAAGCAAGTCCAATTATTGCCGTGCAGCGGCCTATACCATTTACAGAATAATTAATTCATTGAAATTTCATTCGCATAGAAATTTTTCTAAATTTGTTTGTATTTCATCCTGTTGACTGGAAAGATGTCTTGCAAGTCCCCCCAGACCTGTGGAGAGATTATAGTGGTCATTTTCAAGGTCATCCTCGTGATCATCTGTCTTCCTGTTCTGCTCGTAGTTAGTCTCGTAGGAATTATACTCGGTATCCTGTGCTGCCCACGTAAGTATATACCACTGAGCTAATTATTCAATTACAGGAAATATATGTGCTATCAGACCATGTCTATACCAAAATGTTTAACATTCATCCATGATCAGATGAACTATGTGTAGGCTCCCCTTTATTACTTACTGATATTTGTACCGAAATCCACAATAGGCAGTCATATAAAATATATACTCCCTTCTTGTATAAAAATGTACTATACAAAGGAAAGAAAGAAAAAAACAGAAAGAAGGTAAAAAAATCCATGAACATAATGAAAGTGAAGCAAAAAGGATGCTGATAATTATCGTAATAATAATAAAAAAATAGTTAATTTATTGTGAAACAACTGTAATTGAGTCAATCAGTAACATAAGACGATGCCATTTTTAAAGAGAACACCTTTGGTGCTTTTGAATGAAGAGTAGATATTTTATTTCGATCCTCAATTTTCTGCCTATATTCTTTTCATTAATTTTATTGTATATTCCTGTCACTTACCTCCAGTTAAGATCTGTTGTCCATGCTGTGCGCCTTGTATCGAGGGTATCCTAGACGTCGTCCTCGCCCTCATAGGGCTACCCTTCAAGTGTATCATATGGGCTACAGTAGGAGGTGAAGAGGAGGGAGACAAGGGGGACAAGACACCGCTCGACCAAGGCACGACTGCGCCAACACCCTACGACGGGACTGCTGCGACACCCTACGACGGGTCGGCATCACAGCAACAGACGGCTTTGAGCGCGGTGACGTCAGAATAGACGTATAATTATACGACGGATTTTCAGGAAAAAAATGCAGCCGAACTTAAAATTTAATCATGGACATATCTTTTGAAACTAGATGCACTGAATATACTAACAGAAAAAATGAGTTAAAATCAGAACCAGGGACGTTTGTTTATTTCCTCTTGTCTTTGTTATTTATGTGTGGAGGGGCGGGGATGAGAAAGATTTAACATAAATTATATATTCAGTACCGGTAGCCTAACTATTTAACTTTTTGCAGAAAACTGAAATAAGTGACAACCGCGGGATTGAAACTTTGTTTGAACTTTACTAACCAGTGATATCAACTCTGGTAATTTGACTGGCCTGTAGTATACTTTGTTTTAAAATGATACATTTCCTTTATCGATAGTTTATTGTTTATATATCAAAGGTTTCCAGGGCTAATGCAGAATAGTTGTATAACAGATAATGTAAATGAATGGAAGGAGAGCACACACTTGTTTGTTTTGTAGGATTTCGTATTCGAAAAGTTATTTCTGTTTAGCAATGTTTATTACATTAAACATAAATAGCACATTCATGTAGCTACTTATGCCTACAACCAAATTTGCACAGATTGGGAACTTCATCATGTAAATCAGTGAGCTATTTTGTTATTTTACATCCTCCTTTCACTTGATTTTTAGAACGTCAAATTTACTCGTATTTAGTCATATCAGTCTCTCTATCTTGCATTTCTCCTGTCACGGTAAATAATAATGAGAAGAAATTAAAAGATCCAGTACTCATTTATTGCTTGGTCACCTGCCATATTTGTTATTTATTGTTTTCTTCATAATAAAATACACAAAAGATACTGTACAAGTTCTTATCTTTTCAAAACAAGTAGGTCATGAAACAAACGGGACACAAGTACATAAAATACTTACATGTTGTCTGTGGAGCCAGAAGGGTGTTCACACATATACTTTAACACACAGTAAATGCTCTTCTGGCTCTGAACAGACCATGTATATGTTGTTACTGTTCTACAAATAACTGGTATACTTCCTATATGTACAGAGATCTCAACTACCTGAACTGCAATACTAATGGCTCGTCATACATGCTAATGATTTAATAAGGTAGCATACATAAACACATGAAAAGTACATGAAAACATGTTTTCTATAGTTATGGTACAGGACAGAACAATTCATCTGTTGAGAGTTAGAAGGGCGTAATCTTAATGGTATGCATTAATGTCCTTCTGGCTCTCAGCAGTCAAAATCCTTGTACGTGTATAAACTATATTCATATAAATATAATGGAGGAAAGAAACACAGGCCAATGACTTGTCAATATGTGCATAAAGGCCAAGAGGAATGGTATCACCAGAAGATATACTCTGCTCTGGTTCGTATTTATAATCAACCTACTTGGAATCTACCTAGTGCAGACTTAACATGAGTTTTAATAATAGAGGGGCTTAAAATCTAGGTGGGATTATGTATTAGTTATCACCTACAACTTCACTTTCTACTCTACTTTCTGAAAAGTAACTTTGCAGTTGTTGCATTTTGACATTCATCATGTATCATTATATAAATCATACAATTTGTTCAGTCTCTGGAGCTTACACATACTTTACACAGTCAAACTGTTGTGGTTTAAAATGTTACTACACATATCCACATGTACATTAGGTTGCCTTTAAATCATAATATGCTTAAGTTGGACTTGAACTATGGCAGGCCATTTATGTCACTGGTTGCTCTCACCATTGGTCTCTCACAAATCTACAGAATTTACATTTTTTTATAGTTCACTTTTGAAGAAAAAAAGTTACTTACATTGTAAACTTCAGATATATGTAAGACTTGGACTTATACTATGGTATGCAATTAATGCCCTTAAAAATTCTTGAACCAGATGTGAAATTAGAGGGGAAAAACCTTAAAATTGGGATCTTTAGATCATATTTTTTCCTTCAATAATAAACCATCAAAAAAATGTAAATTCTGTCGATGTGTGACCACGATTAGTATGTCCCTTAGTGGCATGAACAGCCTGCCATAGTTCAAGTCCAACTTAAGTCGATCTTAGTCTTTGTAAAACACTCCCCTGGACAATGATCATAAATGCATAACTCTCAATTTTCTATACAAAAATTCCAACATATAATTCACACCACCAGCTATCACCTCTCCACCTCCACAGTTACAGAAAATAAATAAATCTAAATAGGAAAAGCTAACAATTTACGACTAGTCTACCTTGCACTAGAGAGTAGTATGCACACTATATGGTATCTTTCTCAAACATGAATGTCTTCACACCTTGAACTGACATTGCGCTGGTTGATAATATCTAAACAAGAAATAGTAATAGTTTTATGACTACAAAACAAACAGCATGTAAATAAAGCCATCAATATAATTGTACCCGGTTGCAATGAAACAGAAAATACCCATATTTTTTAAAATTTAAATCAGACCAGAACTTATCAATAAGAAACCTAACTGGTTGTTGAATGTGTAAAAGTCACTATTGGTTTCACATACAGTAGTCTTAATATTACAATATTACAAATAGGGTCAAAAGCAGTCAGTCCCTCAAAAACTTAAGACATTTTGGTAATATTTCAGACTGCAGACAAAGTATAGTTGAGCTTCACAATCACAAATATATGATTAAAATCAACAGAATACTAAACAATTCAATCAGATAAAAAATGTTACGATAAATTTAAACCTATGTACGATAATTTGTTTATATAAATGCACAAACAAATCATATTATGTATGGCTGTCTGAATTCAAAAGTTTCCAAAATTTAAAAAGGAAAAAGTGAATGTTGCATACATAATGCAAGGTATTGCGATTTTGCAAATTACCAGCTCTTATGTCCAAATATACCATGTGCATTTCAAACGATCACTGACATAAACAATAAAGAGGGCATCACAAATAGTTTCTAGATATCTGTTTACTATCATACAAAAAATACAAATTTAGTTATGCAGACAGATGCTGCTAGGATCAATTTAGCAATTATGTGAAGTACTTCACGTTTCTTCTAAAAGAGTCCCTTCAGTTTGAAAATAAAAACAATCTCAGATAAAATCATGAAAGCACTATTAAACCTCTATAAACCTGTACCAGCAAAAGATATGACTCAAATTTTGATTGATTTCTATGGGCAGATGAAAGTCCTCAAATTACAAACATGAAATATACACTGCTCTTTTTCCTTTTGACTTCCTGTACTTGTATCTCAGTATATATTGTTATAGAAAAAAGTATACAAAATACAGGGAAAGAGGCTAACATACAATATTGTCTCTTGAGTGTCAGAAATATCAGCATACAATCTTAAACATATATGAAATCAACTTTTAAATTATACATCTATACTCCATACACCTTGTGTTGAATCTTTTCAGAATTTTGTATTCTATCATTTGTAAATACAAGTACAGCTCCTAAATAAGCCAGATTTTAATGTTCTATTCTCTTTCTTTTCCCCTAAACAATCAATTGTATCTAAATCCAAGTATTCTCAACATTCTGCTGTTATTTCCATACTGATCAAGCATTTCTTTAAAAACATTTTTTTTTTCTTCAAACAAAGGAAACTTGGATATTCTCTATTAGTTGTTCCTTATCCCTAGCATTCTTAATGGTATATTAAATCATATAGCTCAAGAAAAATAAAACATAATAAATAAGAGTCTCGCTGCTTAAGTGAAGTACACATGTTTGCAAATATTGAGCGGAAATGCATTTCATGTATATGAATACGCACCGACTTCTGCTTCTGCATTCAGGAAACTTGATGAATAAATAGTGTGTATGCATATCACCATAATAGGCCCAGTTTGTAATGCATTCCCATTTCATGCATTCTTTTTAAAGTAAATTGCTCCTGACAACCCAAGAAGCTTGTCAAAGGTATATCCGACTTAGCAAGGTGAGAAAAAAAGTTCCATCATGACAAGAAGAAACATGAACTTGAATGCATTACATCAAATAGCTATTACGGCACGATAGTGCAAGCACATCATCACCATTATCAAAAAAGAATAATCTATAAAGCCTCAAAACATTACTATGACATTTCTTAGGAACTATTTGGTCAAATTACTTAACTGTAAACTAATATACATTAATATCATATTAAACATCTCTCAATAAAAGGTTTTTGCCTTATGAAGGCAAACTCACTCTGACCTGTCTTTGCATATAAAATTAATCACTAATAGTTAGAGATGATTAATGCTACTTATCCAAAGAATAGTTTTAAACAAAGACATTCTGCTTTATTTAGTCATGCAACACATCTCAGTAAAATGCAGGAATGTACAGAAAGTCATAATAAAATAATGTTGAGGTCTCTTCATTCTTGTATTTAACTTTACTGAGTGCAGTAAGACAAAAGGAAGCAGTATGTCTACATGATAATCAAAGTCATTCTTTACTTTTCTTTGTAAAGTACATACATGCTCCCTGACTGTCAAGAATGCCTTTAATAAAATAAAATAAGGTACAAGTATACATATACATACATCTTATGCTGTACATTGATCTTTACACAACTGATGAGGTAAATTACCTCTTTGGTTTACAGCTGGAGCTATTGTAGTGTTCAGTTTGGAAAAAAAAAAAAAAAAAAGCATACATGTACCATGCGAATGTTTGATTGGCAATAAACACACACACGTACACACAACAGCAGCAACAGCAACACCTTGCAGCACACAACTCAATACTGAATACAGCAAAGAAGACGCGCTGTACATAACTGGCAAAAGGTAGGGAAATTGGGAACAATGCAGTGTCCATGACAATATGATTTTGGGAAGATTTTTCAACAGAATTTTGGTGATGAGGAGGGGGGGGGGGGGGGGGGGAGAAATGACATGCCTCCGATATCAGTATGCTAGTAACAGCAAGACAAGAACACCGGTGATAGAACATCTCACATTATCAGCAAGGGTGTTCAGTTGATAACATCAAGAGGTTAGGTGAGAGGGGATTCATTACATGTAGATAGCAAGACAGCAAAATAAAATTTCAATTTGTGAGACAGATTATCAAGCATGAGATTAGGAGAGAAAGAGGAAAGGAGAGAAAGAGGAAAGAAGAGAAAAGACAGAGGAGAGGGATGACAGATTAGAACACCTGTTATAACATATACAGCCTGATAGAAAGGTGAAGGGATATATAACTGACATGCAAGTTGTGAGTAAACTCAACTAATAAACAAAGTATTTACCAGATAGTGTTAGGTATGGCATATTATTTAAGCAAGTATAAAATGCTTCTTTATCAGTCTGGATCATTCACTAAAGTGTAGGGCTTTCTTCCCGTTTTGAGAGGTGAAGAGCCACACATTTCTCTATCTTTAAGAGAAAAAAACACAAAAAAAAACCAACAAATTATTCTTCATTTCTCTCCCTCACGCATGAACACACACTCAATCTCTCACTCTCTACTACTTTCCATATCATCTCAGTCAATATATATATCATTCATTTCTGTTTTTTTTACTTCCTATTTTTTTAATGTATTCTTCTATTCTCTCGTTGGCATGCCCCTTCCATGTCTGTTCATGTTTTCACCATTGTACCCAAGTACGACAGCCATAGCGATTTTTAATTTTGTATTTATATTATAGACTCCTTTTTTTTCACATACTTCATCATACTTTTAAAGTAGACATTTGATGAAAATTTTAGTATGGCCAATAATTTATCACTAGAAACCGGGAAGCTTGAAGATGACAATCGTCAACTGCGCATCGGACAATCCAACATTAACACATATAAAAACACCTCTGAGGACCTGTAATAAATGAGCGCTTTACCAGAAAATTTAGCGATGTTTTGATGATGTCACATCAGGGACCAATCCTGCATATGCAGACACCGTTTAACTAATGAACATATTTTCAGTGCAATTATTTCTCAACTATAAGAGTTTGATTTAATTTAAACATCAACTTATTTCACACCATTTTAAATGCGAAGTGAAGCTGATGCTGATGATTATAGTCCTGTGCTTAGAAAATTTATAAAGGGCAAGGATAAATCATTGATAAAAAAACACACAATGAAATCAGACCACCTTCGAATAGAAAAAAGTATAATAAAAAAAAAAGAGGTAAATGAGTTTGAAATCAGGTAATTGCCCAAGAATTGACATTCCTGGAAATCGTTTATATATGTTCCCCATGCCCTTCTACATTTTACAAAAGACTGGAGGTTGATTTGTTCATATATAAATGACACTATTCTCATCCAATTCTGATAACAAATATTATCTTGTAGCATTGAAAGAAAAGAGATATATCTTTTTCCTTCAATCATGAATTTAACCACTGCCTCAAAAGAAATATTCACCTAAGAGGATTACCTCCTCCAAAAGTATTAATATTTCATTGTAGCATACAGCTTAAAATTTTGTTGGCATCAATATTGTCTATGAAATAATTGCTGGAAAAAAAGAGATTATCTCACATAACAGAGATTACCCAAACCAATAAAAAATATCCCAATAAATATTCATGGTACTAAAATCTATATGCCTGCTGTATATCTAATTCTATCACAATCTTATGATCTCTTGATATATTTATATATTCTGGATAAACATCATCCTACTACCAAAATTACAATCCCATTTCAAATATATGTGACAAACTACGAAGGAAATGAAACAAAATTCACAGGTATTACCTTTCTGGTTAATAGTTCCCATTTTTTATTAATTCAATATCAAAATTACTCCACAGATATCATCACATCACTGAAATATGAACAGAAGAAATGAACAACGATAACAACATGTTTCTTTTCTATCTCATCCTAGAAATGTAAATTACATGAGGTCTATAAAGAATACTATACTCCTTTGACGGTACAAATCTATTTGTACAAAAGGGATCCATCTCCTCTCTTCATCGGACGCCTACTCTTCTCATCTCCGGCATATTCTTTGGGGATTTTCTTGTTTTTCTCTAAGAGAAGAATCATCCGAGTTCGTGTGAGAATCAATGATGGGCGTGCAGATGTCTTACCTTATTTCCTCACAGACTGCTTCGAGTACCTGGAGGAAATTCAGACCATCATCGCAAGTTTTCAGACTGCATGAGACTTCAAGGATCAAGGCTATGTGACCCTGAGTCATATTCCGAGATATATGTATTCATTTCACATTCAAGTTCAGTCTTATTGTGTTTTTTGCGATGGGGGCTTTCGGGGCGACGGGAAGTGGGGAAGCCATATCAGGTAGCTCTCCGCTGGGTACTCTCTGTGATGACAGAAAGGATAAGAAACAAAAGAGAAAGAAAGAAGAAGAGAGAAAGTATGTGTGCAACCACATATGAGTTTCACTAATCCTGTCAAAGAATAATATTTTTGCCCAAACAAAGCTATTACTTAAATTCTTCAAAGCTATCTCTGTGGACAAAGCAAGCCATGTGACTTGAAACCAGGAATTCCTCAACCAACTTGGCTTCAAGACTGACAAATATAACATTTCATGAGGATCTAAGAGCCTGACATTGTTACACCATTTATGATGGGTTTTGGGTTTTTTAAGATAGAAAGCTCTAAGGAGTAATTTTATAGCAAATGTCTGTATTTGAATTGAGGGGTTATTCAACAAGAGCCCAATTAAAAACATTCCAGTCTTTTTTTATGAAAATAGCCCTTTGGAATTTTGATGAATTACAAATTTGATATTTTGCAAATTAAGTATGATTAAATTGTCATGAATCTTTTAATGCCGATGATGGACAAATCTACATTTGGGTCTAATTTTGATGAACGTGCTACACAACAATCTTTATCACAAATGATTGGTATTTACAAAACACATCAACCAAATTAATTTCTGATATGTTTTTAAAATTTTGAATGAGATTTAACAAAACACAGTGAGTAAAAATTTGTCACTGATCACCTACCTGTCGTATGACTAAGCGAGGTAGTGGTGGAGGACTTGTATCATCTTCACTCTCTCCATTCTGAAAAAATAAGAAACAAAATCTTAAGCTGAAAGGTATCAAAGTATACACCTTTTTTCAGACATTCTGCAGTTTCTTTATATCTTTAAAATATGTTAATTTTTTTTTTTTAATGGCAAGTCCAATGTCTCAAGACATTCCCTACAATCTTATTAAAGCTGAGTAAGTCTAAGCTACGTTTTTGTAGAGATACATCCACAAAGTTGCAAAACCAATATATATTTGTAGTTAAATCCCCATAGTTGGATAAATTGGGTACCTGGGTAACACACTTTGATTTCACATTACTGCCCAGGTGTATGGACAAAGCACAGGTTACAAGGATTTCATGTTCAAGACACAGTAAATGTACTTTGTGATCTCTTTTCATTAAATATATAATGATTTGATGGAAAGTAAAAAAATATGCTTGGTGACTAAACAAATCAACTAATCTGATAATATGGAGGCAGCATGGTCTTGCTGTCCAGTTGTTTCCAGGGAGTGGAGGCATTATGAGAGCCCATTTTTCTCTACAGCATACAATTTCTTGCAGGTCTGACGTCTTTGTAATGTTTGTTGTTTTGTATTCATGTATATTTTTGTAATTTTTGCTCCTGAGTAAAACAGTGTTTAACTCAGTGATGAGATTACCCTGGGTAAATAAAACAAAATAAATAAATTAATAAATAACAGATTACAAACTATATACTTCATTTCCAAAACCATGCCAGTGCACCAGTAGCCAAAGGTAAGACCTATATTATCAATGACATTGCCTCTGATATAGGGACAATGTCCACTGGAGCTAAGTTGCAATCATATGGATTTGATACCTACCTCATTGCAGTCTGAAGTGAGAGATACAGGCTCTCCTCCTGCCTTGATCCCATTATCCGTCTTCATCTTCTTGGGTGGTGACTCTAAGACTGGGATGGGGGACGAGGGTCTCTTGAAGGTTTGTGTCTCATCCTCCCCCTCCTCTGTCTCCTTCACTTCACTATCATCTTCTCCTTGCTTGGTATCTGGAATCGTAACTCCATTGTCTGTTCTGACTTTCTTTGAGGGCGACTCTGACACCGGAGGTGGGGATGAAGGGCGTTTGAATGTCTGTGCATCATCCCCTGATGGTTTTATTGAAGGTTCCTTTGTTTCTTCATCGGGAGCAGTGACCTTGATGGTCGGGATTTCAGCAGCATTTCCTGTAGGGACTTGCTCTTCCTGTAAATTCAATTAGAAATTGGATTAAGAATACTAACAGGTGCACATACATTTTAATATTCTTCATAATCAATTATACACTACAGTTGCTCATAAAGTAACATGGGCAAAAGAAAATGTATACGGTTATCATGTGTGTATTCCTCAAAAACAGTATTGAAATACAGTTTAAATACACAAGAAAGAGTATAGTACCACCAATGTCATACTTGGTAGCAGTGATACAGACAAATTAAAAGAGAAATAGAAGGGGGAGAAGGGAGAGAGAGAAGGGAGAGGGAGAGAAGGGAGAGAGAGAGAGAAGGGAGAGGGAGAGAAGGAAGAGGGAGAAAGAGAGAGAGGGGGGAGAGAGAGAAGGGGGCGGGGGGAAGATGGAAGAGAGAGAGAGAGAGAGAGAGCGAGCATTTAATTTACCTGAGATGAGGGCTGTGTATTTGGTCCATTGCCATCAGTATCAGTACTGGTTTCGTCTGTCGATGGCTTGGTTCTACTTGACTTGGGTGACTGAAATACAGTATCTTGAGAAGGTTCTGTCCCTCCATCCCCTGTGCCTGCTGACTCTATGGAGCTGGCACTGGGGCTATCCCTTCCCCGTACATCAAGGCTAGATATAAGGGCTGGTGAACTCAGGTTCGGTCCATAGAGGAACTCGTCTTCACTGATGCTGTCTCCCGTCTTGTTAAGGGGTGAGGGGGTGAGGCGGGAGGCTGCGTCTGAGGAGGAGTTCTTGGGGGTGTTGCCTCGACTGCTCCCATCAGTTGATGGGAGGGATTTCTTCTTGGACTTGAGCATGCTAGCTGGGACATACTCACTGAGCTTTTTCCTGTAGTGGCAGTTAGGATATAGAAATACATTAATGTAGATTAATGTCTTGCCAAAGGACATTATTGCTGTGTCAGGCTTGAACCCACGATCTTTGCATCTCTAGTGTTTCAACCACTCGTCTATGACACCTCTAAAGTACTTCAAATTTTAAATGCTGACAGCAACATTTGAAATAGCTAAAAAAAAAATTAAAGTCACACATCATGTTACAAGTAGATATGTCAATTAATATATTGCAACTTCTAGGACACAACTTCTATGACGTGTAGACTTTTCGAATATTGAGTTTTGCATAATATGATGTAAGATTCTTACTGCTAGTATCACTTAGATGTAATTGACATTAGACCCACGTACCTCTTGACATGCTTGGCCTCAATCTTCATGCCTTCCTGTAGTAGCTTGATGGTGACAGAGTGTCTATGGACGGTGTTGACAAAGAACTGTATATCTAGGGTCAAGTTCACATTAGTTGCTGGTCCCAGAGGCTGGAACTCTAAGCCTATGAACCATAAGGTGGAATGCTCATCAGTCCTGGCATGGAGAAAGGAGAGAAGATATAATATATGATATAGTGATAAAGCCTTTAAAAAAAAGATGTTGTATTGCCCTTTAGGTGCTAAAACATAGGTCGGTCAGTCGGGAATCTTTTTTTTTCTTTCTCATTCTTCGGGCTGATATTTCTCAGGTTTGAATGCTTAAATCAATTTTTTTTCTTCTAAAAAAATGGTAAAAAAAAGAAAACAAAAAAGATTTCAAGATTTTGGGGTTGGACGCAAAGGGCAATACCACATCTTTTTTTTCTTCCGCCTAACTGATAATTATTTTACCCTGGTTAAATGAACTATTTTTTGTAGCCATTCAATATGACATGGTGTTTCCTATAATACACTATGGGACTCTGTTATGTCACATGTGATATTAGTATCATAAGGATTTATGTCATCTGAGCCCTGTATTATAAAGAGTTGCGATTGATCCAAATCTATCGCAAGTTTGCAGGGTCAGATCTCTTATGAACATACTTGTGATTGAGACAGGGCCCTGATGTATCAATAACCCCTACTTTGGTACCTTGTACATTCACAATTGAATCACTAACATATGGATAACCCACCAGATATATTGCATTAAATGACAGAAGCATGATAGAATGTCACATCGCAATATTTCACCATGGATTTTAATTCATTTTAGCCAACAACCCTCATGAACAGATATAATGGTAGTATTTCTAACAAGGAGATGACTTACTTCTCTTCTTCTGATCCATCTAGCGGGGTGCTGGGTGAGATGGATTTGGGGTAGACATGGGCTAGTTTGATGTGAGGATTCCTCTCTAAGTTACCAACCAACACTCGGATCTTAGATTCTACAAGCCCAACCCTAAAGTGTGGGAAAGACGAAGGATTTCAAACAAAGAAAACAATAATCATTTATGTTAAAAAAGCGAAAAGAAAAATATGCCTATAGAGTATAGATATATTCAAATTCAAGTATCTACACCTCTTCAACTTCCAATCCAAGAAACAAAAGTGAATACGGTACAACATCTAAAAACCTTTAATGTGAAAATATTAAAGGGATATGTACGGCAAAACGCAGTATGTCATTATTTGCCGACACCGGACTTGGTGGAAACACCATAAAAATGGGAATACAAGTCTTGCACACAGGGAATTAGATGTCCGACCAAAAAAATTACCCCCCCCCCCTCCAGGTTCTCATAGAGTCTTCAGCTGAGGCAAAATTTATGATGGCTTACGGGGGTGGTGGTGCATGGTCATAGAATTGAAGGCTACTCTCAGTAATGATGTGAATGATGTCAAATTCCCCATGAAAATCAATGCTGATGTAGCTTTAATCAAAAGATGTCAATATTACCATTCAAACAAATTTTTAGAAATTTAAAAATAAGATAAGTGTCAAGAAATTAGGAGCTATATCATAAATAGTGTACATTACATGTATAACCAGATACTGTGGATGCACTTCCAGCTATCAAATTCTGTGGCACATTGGATATATTCTAAAAAATAAAAATTATATATCTTAAATAGCAAGAGTTTTTATACTTTAATTTCATGGAAAGATGAATACACAAAAGAGATAAGATTGAGCTAGCTATACTCACCACTTGAGATGATCATCTTCATTCCCAGCACTTGCTATCAAGACAATGTAGTGTCTGAGGAGAAAAGAAAATGCAATATATTGGCAAAATAGTAAGGAATCAGTTGTGAATATATCAGCAATATTCTAGTAAATGATACAATGAACTTGATCTTTGAAATATAAATTAGAAGGTTTAAAAAGTAATACTTCTTTTACACGGGTGAAATCTTACTTTAGCATTTCAACAGGTAATAAATGCCAGGGCATCTAATATCACCCTCCTTTGATCAAATGAATATTTGAGGGAAGAGTCAATATATTTCAGAAGTTTTCCAATCACAAATTTGGTTGGTTGCCAACCTAGCCTTCAATTTGCTTTGTATGTGACTTCAACTCTAAAGTAAAACAGTCAAGAGCTAAATCATTTAGTCACTACTTACTTGTATTTCCCGAAGAAGTTGGAAGATTCAAATAGTTTCTCCCATGTAGCCTTGCCTTGCATGATTTCCTGAGTAATGGCGAGACCTAAAGATGAGGCGACCATTAAAACAATAATTGGCAGGTATGAATATCGTCACATATGTCTGTATTGCCAACTTACGTTATTCCACTGATCATAACATGATAAATATAAAGTTAAAATGAATTCTCAATACCATTCAAGCTTATACCATATCCGATTCAAGCATAAATCACATATATTTTAATGTAATTTAAAGATGGACAAACAAATTCATATATGTCTGGTTGCAGTAGTGATCTTCCTCTTAGAAGAAACATAACTTGAAAACTTTATACAAATTTACTAAACATAAAAATTAAAAGTCAATATATTGTGACAAACTTTCGTTAACCACATACATCAATCCATTGAATGTCTACTTGCATGAAAATGTAAACTAAAAAATAAAATTGAAGAATCTTATTATAGTGACTGACCTCCTTGAAGTTCTTGTTCTATGACAGTCTTGGTAGACTGAGAGACATTGTATGTAGAGTTTTGCTGAGGGTAGGCTGGTGTGATGATAGGCATTAAGTGAAACCTATCACTCACATTCACCTGTTAAATGAACACAGAGAAAAGGAAATGACAGTTAATCAATACTGCTGTTTTAAAGCTGAGTGTATCCAAGGGTGATAGTGAGCACTAAAAAAGTTTTTTTTCTTCCCCCTCAACCACGCCCCCCTTGGGTAAAAAAGAAAAAGAAAAGAGGATTCGGGGGGGGGGGGGGGGGAATGGCATCTCACAACATTCCCCCCTTTTGAGTACTGTAAGAAAATTGGGGACAATAGGGAAAAATCAGGAAGAATAGAGAAAATAAGGGAAAAATCAGGAAAATCAGGATAAAATCGGGAAGAAGAAAAGAAAAAAAAGTCTGGTAAAAAAAAATCAAAAAAAATAATAATTGGAAAACCGATTTAAATCAAGTAATTATCAGGCCTGGTATCTTACATACTGCCTCTTTCAATGAGACGGACGTAAATTTGTTGTCTCTACATCAAAACATGGCTTATTTTGGAAAGACATCCCATTGAAATATGTGCATTTGCTTTAAAACTATATCTTTTGTAAAGAATAAATAAGGCCATGTAAAATTGATTACATGTTGATCGTCCGGATTTTTTGAAAAAGAGGAGGAGGGTGTACCATGTTATTTGATATTTCAAAATGGCCGCTCGGTACATTTTCCCTGACAGTCGAGGCTATTTTTTTTCAAGATGGCCGCCGACAATTTTTTTTTTTTTTTTAATCAGAAATAGAGCCATTTTAGCAGTGTTTTTCATGTTTTTTTTTCTTTCAAAAAAAAAAAAAAAAAAAAAAAAAAATAACAAATAACAAAAAATAGGAGGCGGCCCCCAAAAAGGAAGCGGGCGGGGACGATCAACATGAAATCAATTTTACATGGCCTAATAAATACTTGCATTCTTAAAATATAACATGTTTATTCCGTGGCCCTGAGTTATGTAAACATCATATATGGAAGCCTTTCGAACATGCATTCTTTGAACAATCTATACACAGATAAATGTGTTTGATGCATGTAAATGGTTTAGAACTTGTCAGGATTATCTCGAGACATATTTTTAACAGTAGCAACAACCTTTAAAATACACAGTATGTAAACATGTGAATGAATTAATAGCTGACTTGTAAATACGGTCAAATGTGTATAAAAAAACAGTGAGCATGAAGGAGTCTTGTCATGTATATTTTGTATAATTACATGTCTTCATCATATCATGCATATATCATAGAAAGAATATGACAACAAACGTGTTCTTAATTGGTAACAAAAATAATGGCATTAAAAACCAAGGGCAGCATTGTCTTAAAACCTGATCAGGTCTATGTACTCACCCTTGGGTCCCACTCTGCAAAGCCAAGCTCTGTTGAGGTGTTTGGAGGTTTAAGTAACACAGGCTGTGGCCATGCCCTGTGAACAGAAGAAAAATGAACCACATAGTCATCAACATACAAGATGCACACAAATAAACAATACACAGAGAATACCTAGCTTTGTTCATTCTTATATCTATACATTTCACTTTTATAGACTATAAAGAGATGCTGAAATATATTAAACTAATCAGGACTCTTTTGATTATTTAAAAGGGATTTGAAAAATAAGACACTGGAAATGCAAACTTTGTAACACTATCTAATACCTGATCTTAATTGTTCAGAACATGAAACTTGGATTAAACCAACTCTCATATAAAGTTGTCCCTCTCTCTCACCGTCTTCAGTAATTAACAAAAAACCTGAAACATAATACTAATTATACATAATCCTCGTCTGCACTTCAAAAGATAGTAATTCTATGCTAACTGCACTCACCACTTTGTGAAGACGAGGAAAAACTTGTTGACGAGTGTAGATGCTGCAGCATTGGGGTAGAGCTGACAGGTTCTAGCTACTAACATAGCCCAGGATACACCACCCAAGAAACCAAGGGCATTGGAATACACACCTTTTTCTGTGATTGGAATAACAGCATTAAAATTTACTCAGCCTGAGGCTTCACTATAAAAAAGAAATCCGATTACAACAGAAAAATAACAGCACAATATGACATAAATTAAAACATAATAATTACTTGATCTACACAAGAAGAAAATAATTATAAAATGTTTCCCAAGATAGTAAGTGGCTGCACGACAACTTTTTTTCCCCCATCTATAAAAAAAAATACATCACACAATCTAAGCAACCCTCTGAAAATACTTACTATCCTTCTTTGCATATGGAGAAGCAAACATATTTTTTTAAACTTCTGGATACAAATGAGAACAAAGCTTTTATTCTTGTTAGGACTGTAAAACTGAGAAAACTTGCTACTTACTTTTGGCCCAGAGTTTTATCGTTCGCAGTGTCAACCTGAAATTCTCTTTGCTCGGGACTACATTCAGTATTTCATCTGTAACACGGCAACCTGTGGATTAAAAAAAATGAAAATAAAGCAAAAACTAAGATCTACCACCGATAAGAGAAAATATTGATTTTTTATAAAAAAAATATTCGATCGGTATGTTGTAATGAAGAATTTTGGAGAAAGCCGTTTTATTATTCTAACATTAATATTTGTTTAACCTGAATCATTAATCCTGCATGAATTAAAATGGCAGCTCAAATGTTCCATTTCTATTTTTGCCCCAGTCTTTTTACTTTTAGAGGCATGATAATGGCACTAGACATCGCCAAAGATGGATGAAAATAATATCAAACGGGAGAATATACTGATCTGAGCAGAGGTATGCATTGTTTTATTTGATTGATAAAAAAGGTCACTTTTAAGGGGTATACTGATGATATGCGCTATTTATAGAGGCAAGTGACAGATACTGCTAGCTGATTTCAGTGCTAGGCCATCGGGCCCAGGTTTATAAAATTCCCTACATGACTCAGGCCTATTTCAAACACTTCTGACACATAAATTTCTATGATAGTCAGTTAATATTTTTGCAGCTTTTATCGTACCATTCAAGCTGCGCACACACTTTGGATCTAAGTTCTTGAGAAGGGAATCATCTGTTAGATCTAAGTTCTCAGGTACAACTCGGAGGGCCAGGCGGGCAAACAGGATATCCATCTAGTAAAAAATAGTGAAAAGTAGTGAAAAGTAGTGAAAAGTGATTAGAAATTCTCTGCTGAACTCTTAAAATGTCAATCTTATTGATTGTTTGTGCAGAAGTTATATCCATCTGGTAGAAGCAGTATATGAAATTTTGAAAGAATGAAAAAAGTGAATCAGGATCTTTATATATCACAAAAAGCCAGTCATAATTTGTGAGTACTTGTCATCAATATTACATTATCTCTCAAAGTCTACTCATAGACTAAGTTAGTCTATTCAAATTGAAATTCAAAATTCAAAAAATCTAAATCAATTTTCATGAACTTCTTGGAAGCTGCTTGACATATGTTTCACAGGTAACTTCCTACTTTTGTCATTCAAATCAATGCACTTTATTAAAAACAGCAACATCAACAAAGTATACAACTCTGTCTTTCCTCATCAAAGACCCATGTCATTCAAAAATGTAAATTGAGTTCATTATAATAATCTCTTCAAAATGATAATAAATTTTGAAGTGCTTTATGTACGTCAAATTGTATTTCTATCTTGAAGAAGTACATGTACAATGATAAAGACTCAAACTGTGCAAAGAAGATTATCTAGGTTTGCCTACCTCTATGCCATCAAAGACTAGCTTGATTACTGGAACAAATGCTTCCTCCACTGCCTGAAATAAAGAAAATAAAAGACCATACATGTGATTGAAGAAATGAAAAAACAACTTTCATTATATTTCTCATCAAATATAAATTTTAAGATAACAAATTGTCATAGCTACATGTAGACTTTGGCTTGTAAAAGTTAAGTGAAAATTGGTCCAACTTAGCCTTTTCATTTGAATACTCTGTGAATAGTTTCAGCCTGTTCTGTAAAATTCAATATAATTTTGAGAATTTTAATAATGAATGAAATTACATGAGTAACTCATTTCATGATATGATTATCATTTTTTAGTTTATATAGTAGAAACATAATCACATTTAAACTTTCATTTCTTAAAGACGAAGGTCATAACAGTCTTGTGCAGAACTTTTCATGAATTATTCACAAAATTTAAAAGAAAAAGATCATGAACACTATCACAAATACCAACTTTCAAGTATAATAGTAGATGGGGAAATATGACGCATTAGGAAAATATAAACATCTGTTGTTGACTCACTCTGCAGTCCTTGGTCTCTGGCAAAGCTTTGACAATGTCATAGAAAGACTTGAAGAAATCACTCCTCTCTACATGAAGAGGTGCTACGCATAGTGTATCTATATCAGCACCTGCAATAAACAGAGATCATTGATTTACACATTTAATCTCTGCTATTATTCATCTAGACTACAATGTATTCCCAAACTTTTCAATATCCATAGATAAAGGAATTTATATTTTGTATGTACGCATGCATTTAAAACTGTAAATAAATTGAGGGCAGCTAAATCGATGTAAGAAAGTTGTCATGAAAATCTTTTCATTGAAGGTAAACACCAGTTTTGGAAATGCCCCCCTCTCAAAAAATGAAATGGAAGCTCCTATTACCAATCATGTGAAAGAATATGTTTTGACTAATACGTGATCATACAAATTTTGCAGAGAAACCGCCTACTAATTGATATATTTGGTAAATCTATTATATCTATTTGGACCTGATAGATATAACGCACGTGTGGTGTATTCCCATATATATCTTTCTGTGTACAGTGCTTGCAACTTTACCAAGATTTGGCCGATTTTCTTATCATTTTGATGATTCCAGAACCTTGCAGCACACACCAATACTTATATGCTAGATGATCAACCTTTTCTGATTGATTCCACAACGTTCCTTCCACAATGCAATCGCATGACCATAACTGGTCTTTATCTTTAAGAATAATAATACACAAAGGAGACGAGTCTCTCAACCAAAATGTCCAAAGTGAACTGACCTTTAGTATGCACTCCTAGTCGATAAGAACCAAACGTGTAGATCTTGCCTCCAACTGTATCTGCTATGTTCGGTGGAATGTTTTTCTCCTCTGCTACTAGTCTGATCCAGTCTTTCACAATCTGGTCTAGCTTCCCAAGCACCACCAACCTAGAATCAAATGAAAAGTTGAGTTAGTAGCATTGACAGACATGTACATTCACATATACAAATGTTGAAGCATGCTAGCATTTTGTTTATAATGTGCTTAGAATGGAGAAAAAAATTACATGCACCTTACTTACTATCAATATGTGATATTATTAACTGCAATATATACAAAACACAAGAAAGAAGCACATGTATGCAACTGATAATGATGTTGAGTATTCATTGAAAAGAAAAAGAAATAAACATTATTCAATAATAGGCAATGATCATGAAAAAGTATCATTTATAAACCCGAATTTACCTGTGGTTAAGCTCCTCTTCATTCTCAAAGACTCCATGTGGCTTGAGAGCTTCTACCAATTCCTTTGTCTGCCTGTTGTCTTCAGGGCGTGGCCCCACCAAACTGATAGCTGATGTAATGCCATAGGTCTTCTTGGTAGTAGACTCTGAGCTGTTACACAAATACATGAAAGGAATGGAGCATACCGGTAAGTTAAATGCAATTGGCAAAATCACCTTCAATCTTTTTAAACATTTTATTGAAAAGCTGCCCAACAAAAAGCATAATATTTTACTATTAACAAAAATGTGAATGAACACTTGGAACAGGTCTATTACAAACAGGTTAACAAGTTGCATTAAAACACTCTTTTTTTTCCCTTTTTTCTTTTTTCAGAAATTAACATTTTATTCTGGGGATAAGGAAAGTGGTGTTAAGCAAAAAATACTCAGCGAGAAATCACTCTTGCCTTTTCATCACAAGTTCCCATAAAACGACATTGTTAATATGGCGAAGTAGGGTCTCTTTATTGTACTTACACGACAATATTATTTTGTGTCAATTTTATTAACTTTTTCTGATTTTTTTTACTAAAAACAAAGATATTAGTAGAGTAAAGGAGGGGGTAATCAACCAGCTTCAGTTTTCGGCCGATTGGTGGGATGCATGGTAAAATCCCTTTAAAATACATCGCATAATAGCATATCACATATCCCACACATACCATACCATGCCAGAGTCACTGAAGAACCACATTTGCAATGAAAAATATATCCTAAAATATCACATTTAAGCGATGTAATCGGCGGTCCCGCTACCCGAATCTGAAAAATCAAGTATCTTACGCGTGTCTGTAAGAAAATTGGGGTACCATAAAATTAGCTTTATTTCAAGTATTTTTCAGATTAAGAGCCTGATTTTGTGCTAGTCGCAAGCTCAAAAGTATCTCACCGCATGTATTAAATCAATGCAGCCGGACACCGCAACGCACACATGATATCTCTGTCTAATTCAGATTCCAATTTCTGATCACTGCAGTACTAGTTTTCGGCCTGGCGAGCACCCGGGAGCTCCGGCGTGGGATACCTGCTCTGCCCGATAGTACTATATATCAGCGCGGAAACGCACGGCGCGCGCTTCCTATTGACTTTGTACATGCGGCCGAAAACTGGTTCGCTATGCCGATAACTGACTCCGAAACAGTGAAAATTGAAATGAATATTGTCATGGCAATTCGTGATTTTTTTCTGGGATTCTTTTTTTGTTTAAATAATAATAATATTTGCCTCATGATTTGAACAAGAAATGATAATAAATAGGAAGTAAAGGGTCCAAAAAATAGGATTTTGTCTTAAGTTGCCGAAAACCCCCTCCTTTACTCTAGTCCTATACACTTTGTCACAAGTTTTACGGCAAACTGCTGAACAATACAACAAGTGCATACCGATGATGGGACGAGGTGCGTGCATGAAGCTAGCAACGATAATTTCAGATCCTCATTAAATTTATGCAAGTAGACTTATTCACATTATGAATTGATGATGATCATTGCGGTCGCTAACTTAACACACGCGCGTACCCGCCTGAAACTCACCGTCGGTATGCACGTGCATTGTGCAGCGGTTTGCCGTGATACCCGTGAGAAAGTGTACACTAATGTCTTCATTTTTAGGAAAAAATACTCAAATTTTTGTAAAGAAAATTGACACGAAACAGGTATGAAAGATCACGACTTTTGAATCGCGTCCGTTATTTGAATAATTGTGAAAGATTTAGGGTCTAGGCCTAGATCATTAGATGATTTTGGGTGTGTTATCATCATATACAGTAGGGGCGCTGGTCCGAGAATGAGGATCGTCCTCATAAACAAGGACAAAATTAAGGGTCATCTGCATTTTCGAGGATGTTTTTTTCATCGGCGCTCTGGGGGTTTCATGTTACAGAACGGCCCGCTGGTGATGCCAAAAATGGATTCCCCAGGGGAAAATAACCCTAGTTCACCGTCTACTTTTATGGGTTGTCAGTCTTCCCAAGGATTTATTGCTCATAATGTGAACGTCTCTGTACAAAGTCAATGTAAAATGCATCAAGAAAATCATTACAGAATCTGTTTTTTGCATCGCCAATGCGCCGATCAAAAATATGAAACGTCTGCGAAAATGCAGACGGTCCTTATTTTTGAGGACGCATCGGTCCGTGTTGAAGAAGACGATCCTTGTTTATGAAGACGATCCTTATTCTCGGACCAGCGCCCCTACTGATATAGATCTAGATTCTAGAATAGTGAGTAATCTCCACGACGGTGGCAAGGGTCCGAAGTACATTTTATTTATTTATTTATTTATAATCTTTTGACAGGGTAGCCCATTCACCAATATTAATATTACAGAACATGCACGTAGTGTATGTTCGGCTGAGCCATTCACAAATTACAACTTTGTTTAGAAGCCGTTCTCAACAAATTAATGGTCACATGTAGACCTCTATCTATGGTCACAGTTGTCATGGTTGTGAAGAAGTGCCAGCTTAACTTTAGGGTTAGGGTTAGAGTTAGGGTTAGGATTGGGTTTAGTGTTAGATCTACTTAAAAAAGCTCAAGTCTTGACTGTTGAGATATCAATCATTTATAATCATGAAAATTGTCATTTTTTAATGAAAATTGAGTTGAAAAATTTTGTGTTAAAGTGACTGGTAGATCTAGTGTTAGTAAATTTACTTTACCTCGCCGTTGACATTTTGCTAGTCTTGTAGTGATCCAACGGCCAAGACTTAATTCAACAACCAACAATCCAAAGGCAGATAGGGCAGGAGATCGAGATGTTTGGAACTCGAACTGTTGAAATCGCTGTGCCGGTGTAGCGCACGAATGCTGCTATACCGGTAACAATTGGCCTTGGCAGAGCAGCCTTCGCGCAGTTTTGTCAACTGAACCTCTTCTTTGGCAGCTACATTACTCTGTCATTACTCAGTAAAGACCATCTTATAATGTCTACCCAGTTACATGGACATCAAATATATATGATGAGCATGGATTTTAAAGGATACACAAGAAAATATACGGAGAGAAGACGATTAAGTTTATTAAAACCACCGAAGTCCGACCCTCTCTGTCAGAGACAATGGACATTTATGTCGAAGCGAATAAAACTGAAAGTATCGACTTATTTATGGTACAGTTGTAAATTTCATAATGATAAGGTAGCTTCGAAATCCAAATAACCCTCAACTTCACTGTGATGGTAATTTATGAGAATCTCGGGGGAATATGATATAAGAAGATTAAATCCGATTAAATGAGTGATCGCTTTCGCGTTTTCCTCTTCACTTGGAAAAAAGGCTCTATGAGGCAAATGTATTTATTTATTTATTTATTGTGGTATAAAAAATACATTGTACATGCATGGCAGCCTTTCGGCTCAGTGAATTGAGTGCAATTTACATAAGTAATAAAACAATGATACTGCATAAAATACAATAGTATTAATATGTCATTAAAAATAGTACATTCATAACAAAACAATAGGTACACCTTAGTGGGCCATACATGAAGAATGCGGAGCTCACCAGCCCTTAATCTTACGAGCCCTTTTAAGATACTATAGTTCAACCTGCCAAACCAAGGAGTTAAAGGTAATACAAAGTTTTGGGAAATTTTGAAAATTGGGTGGAAAGTGATTATTTACAATTTTGATGCCCCTGTGGATGTATTATAAGCACTAAAAAATTTAGCCCCTAAAACACTTTTGCTTTCTAGAAAAATGGAATATAAAAATTTACCGGTGCTCCCGGTAAATTTTGATGAATTTCAAATAGCGCCTACGGCCGTACAATAGTAGCTGCGACCATGAAAATTTCTGAATATGTAGTTGTGGTATATAATTTCCAAACGGGAATAGCTAGTCGGTCGATTTTAGTCAAGAAACATTGATTTATAGCTTAGTTAATATCTTGACCTTGAGAGGGAGCTATACAGCATAAAGATTTAATTACTTATAATTTTATAACTTTAGACTCGATTTCAACCGCGACAACAGTTACTGAATATTGTAGGATCGCATATGCTTCCAATATGTTCATTTGAACCAAATTCATGACCCCATACCAAAACTTTGTATTACCTTTAATATAGACTTTACCTATATACACACAGGTAGGCAACGTGCAGGTGGCCAAGATCATTTTCCTTCCATCAGAAATAATTGTGACAACTGCTGGATAACAACATGCAGTCATGAGGCCAAGTCCACTCCAAAATTAACTTGCTTATAATAGAAGCAGAAAAATCCGCCAAACCAATCAAAACAATTTGGAGCAAAATCGGATAACTAATAAGAAAGTTATGAATGCTTAATGACATGCAAAACTTGAAAATAGCGAGACAAATTGGCAACTCACTCATGAGTCTGTGACATCATTGCCTCACTATCCACTTATTCCACTAAATGTTTTCTTTATATTGATAAATTTCCCATTCCCCCCCTAAGAATCTTATTTCCTCACACTCCAGCATCAAAGTTATATTGTTAGTAATATGTTTTTGTGTGGACAATAATTTTTTTCTCCAGTTAAATCCTCAAAAATGTGAATATTTATAAACTTTTCATATAAGAATCAATAATTATGAATATACAATATTTAGAAAATAGTATCAATTCTTCAAAGTTATGATATCATATAACCTGGGAAAGCATGGGGAAATCAAGTTTTGGGGGATAAAATGGGAAATTAATGGATACAAGTATACGATAAATAGTGAGGCATTGACGTCACAAACTGATAATCAAATTGGCAATTTGTGTATTGACTTCCATTGTTCCATACTATTACTTTTTCATATTTTTTCAAAATTTCTTTATTAATATTAGTTATCCGATTTTACTCAAACCATTTTCGATTGGTTTGTCTGAATCTTCTACCTCTATAATTGAAAGAAAGTTTTTTTTAGTGGACTTGGCCTTAAAGAAAATTCATGCCAAATGAGGCCATCCTCAAACAGACGTGAAGGCACTCGATCATTTTACAATACCGGGTACCAAATTTTTACAACGCTGTCAACTAATACTTCACGCTTACTGGTATTGCGCTAGACATGATACTCTGTATTGGTATGTTGATCATGGGAACTTGACATTAAAAAAGGCCGATATGCCTAATGTCCAGCAGCATGGCTCTGATGGAAACAAAATTGAAGATACCATACACTTAATATGTTACTAAATAACCCGTTACTTCAATTGCGTGAATTTCGAGGAAAAGAGTAGCGCCATCCACGATAATCGTCATCGTTTTCCTGGAAGCTTGTGACAATGACGATGACAATGATTGTTGATATATTTAACGGCCTCCTTCTTGGGCATGGAAGAAATGCAGTTGAATAGTACAAATATAATATTCAAAAGTGGTATTTTTTTAAAAATCAGAGAAAATCTTTAAAAACAAACAAATGAAGGCAAGCTTTAGGATATTAGGCCTACTACTTTGAAAAAAATAAAAATACCCTATATCTCAGCTGGCAATAGGCTATACAATAGTATGTAGGCCTACACTAACACTATGATACCGAAAACTAGAACGACGCATAAACCAAAAGTCTAACGTATTAAAAACTGGAACAAAAACAAATTATCCAAACTTAGAAATAATGATCTTACGAAATTTGGAAAGGTTCTTTAACTGCGAAACAGAATTTGCATTGAATAACTGATGAAATTTGATAACGTTAATTATACTATTTCTTAACATACTGCTTACGAACATCATTAAATGCTGGGCACATCAGAACATAATGAGATCACCCTGCATGTATTAAATAGCTAGAAAAATAACTCAAGAGGTTGATCAGATAAATAGCGACATTTGGTAAATGGCAGCTTTATTATCATCACAACGAAACTTACAAAGAGATTACCTGCGTCCAATATTTCAACAAATAGCTCTCTAAACCACCTTTCTATTTAAAGAGCCCGGAAAGCATAAACGATTTCTATAAACTTAATTATTCCAATTTTGCAAATCAATATCATTTATTCTAAGGTCCAAAGATTATCATTGGCCAACTTTAACCCACCTTCAAAAGCAACTACATCTTCAAGATCAATAAAGTTTTTCAAAATACCAGTTCTAGAATAATAGTCCCGAGGTAAACCACAGGAAAATCAAAGGTAACACAGAAGTTGATTAAGTCCTCAGACAAATTGTCAAAAAGTTAATTATGGTGGTAATTATAGTGACCCTTCACAATGAAGATAAACTGCGCCTAATATAAAAGGATCCCAAAAGACACTACAGTTAAATTTTAACCAAACCACAAATTCAGAACAAGAATCACTGAGAACTGTTACATAAATCGCAAGAGCTGATCTCACATACACAAAAAACCGTGTGCTCCACCAAACTTATGTTTAACATTTTTAGCAGGTATAACAAAAGGCTGGAAACCAGAGATGATATCATTAGAGCTGTTACATGTTGTTTCAGATAAACATACAGCGTCAAAATAATCCTGAACTAATACATCTTACACACCTTATCTATAAGTTTATTTTGTAAACCACAAACGTTTAAAGTAACAATATTAAAAAAAGGTCCTGTTGGGTTTAAGTGTAACATCATGACAGGGGCCAGGCCGGTCCTAAAAAGAGGAAAGGAAATTCACTATGAACAGGACAAAATGACTTAAAATGATGTCTTAAGTTCCAGGGAAATGTCTAAAAACTGTCCATTTTCGATCGCGGACAAACAGTCTCATTTTGATCTGATGGCATTTAAAAAATAAGAATATTAAGAGAATATAGGATAGTGGAGATATGTAGGCCGAAAGAAAGACTTCAAAAACGGCCTGAAAAGACAAAATGGCGCATGGACGGTCACGAATGATTTGGGGAAACGAAGAATTAGGTGACCTTGATGGGATGCTATAGAGGTTATGCCTACACATTCGTTGTACCGTTCTCGACTCGTCTAAATGAGGTTTTCCCTCCCTCCCGCGCGAAGCGCGAAAGCTTTGACGTTTCATTAAATTATTATGAAAAGAAGACGATTTGCTGTATCGTTCTCGACTGTTAATCCTTGTCTGAATTCAGTTTCTACTCTTGCGCAAAGCGCGGGAGGTTTGACGACGTTTCATTAAATTATTAGAGAAAAAAGACGATTCGTTGTACCGTTTTCGACTCTTAATAAGCCCTAATTGTCTGAATTCAGTTTCCCCTCTCGCGCAAATCGCGGAAGCTTTGACGTTTCATTAAATTATTAGAGAAAGAAGACCATTCGTTTGTACCGTTTTCGACTCTTAATAAGCTCCGTTGCCTCTATTGGCCCTATTTGGTGTACTGTTTTCGACTCTTAATTCTTATCTGAATTCAGTTTTTCCCCTTCCGCGCGAAGCGCCAAGGGTTTGGCGTTTTATCAAATTATTAGAGAAAGTAGACGATTCGTTGAACCGTGCTCGAATCTTAATCCTTGTCTAAATAAAGCTTCCCCCTCCCGCGCGAACCGCGGAAATTTTGACGCTCATTAAATTATTAGAGAAAGAAGATGATTCGTTGTACCGTTTTCGATTCTTAATAAGCCCTAATTGTCTGAATTCAGTTTTCCACTTCCGCGGATTTTTTTTGGGCGTTTCATCACAATATAGAGAAAGGAAGACGATTCGCCGTACCGTTGTTAACTCTTAAACCTTGTTTGAATTTAGTTTCCCCGAACATTTTAAACCTCTGATTTCTTTAGCTGATATTATAGGAAAGTGAAACTTCGAGAAAATACAAGTATTGTAGTTGTAGTCACTCTTGAAGTCGTCTCAGCGGATAAAAAGTCACAGTTCGTAGTGAAAAAAAACTTGTCGGCCGACCGACAATATACATCTCACCGACTTCAAACTTCTGCATTGATATAGTAAACGAGGATCGAGCAAGAATACCGACACAGCTGACCCGACATAGCAACATATTTACCCGTGCATGTCTTTCTTGCTTCCTCGACGAGACGACTCCACCCAACAACCCCCTTCTCTCTTTTACTCCCACTCCTTCTCTCTCAGGCTCTTACCTCTCCTCTCTTTCACCCTCGTTTTTTTGTTTCCCTTTTACTCTTTTTTTCTCCTTTTTTCTCCCTTTTCTTTCTTTTCCTTTCTTTCCTCTCCTCCTCTTTTTCTTTTTTCTCTTTCTTTCTTCTCTTTTCTTTCCTTTCTTTTCCTTTCTTTTTCTTTCTTTCCTTTCTTTCCTTACTTTTCCTTTCTTTCTTTTCTTTTCCTTTTCTTTTTTCTTTTCTTTTCTTTCCCTTTCCCTCTTTTTTTTTCCCTCCCCCTTTTCTCTTTTTTTCCCGACGGCAGCGCAATTTTACCGACAATATCCTGACAGGTGGAGGGGTGTCGCACCCCCACACCCCCCCCCTTTGGCGACGCCCCTTGTAGCAGACCAGCCAAGACAGGATTTTGTGTTACCTTTAACAGCATTTCGAGGTAATGCAAAAATACTAAATATATTTTTTTTACTTAAAATGACTCAAATTTTAATCATAATTTAGCAGACATCTGAATTTATTAGATGCTTACTGTATGTGTCATGTTGTTGAAA
Organism: Strongylocentrotus droebachiensis; assembly: GCA_035222895.1. Classification (NCBI taxonomy): domain Eukaryota; kingdom Metazoa; phylum Echinodermata; class Echinoidea; order Camarodonta; family Strongylocentrotidae; genus Strongylocentrotus; species Strongylocentrotus droebachiensis. Next base: position 612,665 of record JAVYIG010000029.1, read on the forward strand.
AATCGTAACATTTTTTTATTCGTTTTCATTTTAACGGCCCATTATGCAGCGCTCACGTCCATCACCTACCTTAATGGCACCCAGTCATATTAGAATACCTGAGGGTCATAGAAAACAGCCTAAAGTAATCATTTAAAATACGCAAGCTACTACTAAGGAGGAGAGGTAGGGGAAGGAGAAGAATCATTTCAGCGAAATCAGTAATTACTTTCGTTATGATCGAGGCATACACATTAATATTATATTCTCCGTGGTAAGTAGGAATGAGCAAGAGAAAATGAAGGCAGTGACAGAAGCGAGAGAGAGAGAGAGAGAGAGAGCATAGCCCGGGTTTAAATTCAGTTTTCTTGAAATGATTAAACCCGGTACTGATGTTCATTCATTTTATCGACCATGTGATTACAATGTGACGCTACATAAAAAATAGTATCAGAGTACCGTTTATTGTCATCAAATATTGTTCAAATAGAATTGTAGAGATGATGAATGAATAGAAATAATAATGCAAGGTAGTTAGTCATGAGAATGTCAACTTCTCTCTGCTAAATAATCCAAGCAATTACAGAATCAACCATGTGGAATCAACTGTTAAACGAATTTTGGTCATGAGTCCTGGTATTTCAAATTGATACCTAGTTTATTTCATTTATATTATTATATTCCAATGTTTCCTTGTATTGATTAGGTTCTTTTATTCTCATTTTTGGAGGGGGCGTGGTTTAAAAATAACAACTTCTTCAACATTCCGTTTCCATCGCAACGGTCTTTTTGTTACTTGAATAGACTCATATTTCTAATCATAAGCAAACAGAATTATAATGCTATAGTTGCTTTCTATTTTCTCCATGTTGTTGAAAATCATAATATTTCGTTTAAAAAAATCCAATATTTCTTTATTCGTTGTCATTATAACAGCCCAGCGCTCACGTCCATCACCAACCTTAATAAGTAATAATTTGAAATTATATAAACTTTTTCTTAAATTCATCAAATTGTAAACAAGCTTCCTGTGTCCATGTTGTGTTCATCATCGAGTACCAAATAACCAAGCAAAGCTAGAGCCAGATGCAAATAAGAGGAAGCTTAAAGACAATAATTTATGACATATTTTCTTTTGTCAGGATTGTAATCTCTACTTATTTCTTCTTTATACTTTATTTCAATTTGAAATATGAATTCTATAATGTTTCTTATTTTCTCTTAATAATATTTCAGTAATGAATTGACACTTTGGGTAGACATCTTTGATATATTATAGCGAAAATTCTTGGCACATAACGTATTATAAAAGATTATTATGATAAGGAGAAGAAGCATAACAATAATTATAAGAATATCAACAATAACATATAACAACAATAATGATAATAATTACGAAATAACTTTTATACCCACCACACTACTGATACTAAATGTAATAATGATGATAATAATCATTATTGTGATACTGGTGCTATCAATAATACAACTATAACTTAGAAGAGGAAGATGAAGAAGAAGGGAAAGGAGAAGAATCATTATATAAATACAAATTTAATTCATCTGAGTCAGGCTTGCCCACACACAATATGAGCAAAACTCCACTCCCTATTTCAGTCAGGTGCCTCAAGTCCCTAAATGTTACGTGTAGGATGTGAATGCTTACAACAGATTATTTTAGATTTAAAAAGTTGTTAAAAATGTCTTTTTATTTTCAAAATTGAATTGCATATTCATTTACTAGCTGCATCTTTCAATTGTAATTATAATTCCACTTCCAAACGAAGACAATTTTTGAGTCTCTCATAATGTATCATAATTATGGCATAATGGAAGAATATGGTTATCTTACTTGGTGTCTTACTACGCTGTTTATTATAAATATTTTATTCCACCATGCCTTACAACCATCGAGGGAGCTTTTTGTTGAGCACATAGAGATCTTCTATACATGTATAATTATGATGTTTATTTCCAATCACCGATTCAGTGACTTCATGCCTTTCCATGTCTTCTTTCAGTATTTCAAACAAGTCTTTGTTGTAAGTATATGAGGCCTGGTATGGTGATATTTAATATCACCTAAAATATATTTCTTACACCAGTTTCCTTCCTATTGGTTCACTTGAATCAATTGGATATGAGCCATCGTGTATATCTCGTGCCATTTTCATATTCATAATTTTCTTTTGAGAATGTGTCCTTGAACAATTTATTAATTTGAACTAAACCCACACAAAAACTATGATAAAAAAGCAAATGACGTTCTAAATCTTAAATTGTTCTTTCTACTGCAATACTGTTACTGTCAAAAGTACACAACGTCCGTTTGGAGGCAGAGTGGCGGTAACTCATGGCATAATTACACATAATTATTCTGGTTCCAAACAACAGATACCATAACTATTATTTTGTAGCCTCATTTCAGTTTAATGGTACAATGAACCTACTGTTAACATGATTGTATCATTCATATTCTAAATTCTGAAATTCTAAAATTACACTGCAAAGAGCGACCCGCATATTTATCATTAATGACTTGTATTTCAGACGCGGATCATTATTTCCACCCACATGTTGACTATGTTGCAGAATAGAAGCTTGCTCTACATCCTTGCATGTATACTTCATGACCCACAGGTCAATATTCTATTTCAGATTGTATCGTCAACTCAGATATTCTTTATCACTGAACCCAAACCAGGCAGATATATCAATGGATTCATGGTACAATTAAACTACTGTTGCATGCATGACAGAGAGAAATCCCTGACATGTAATCGTGTATAGGAAGAGTCCCTGAATAATCTTTTCATGAGAATCAGCGGGAGTAAAAAAAGAAATTGAGAAATCGCGTTTGAATCATTTCATGACACTGCATTTTACGTATTTTCTTTTCATCTTACTTCGTGTACTTACTTGGTAGATTAGCCCTCTTTTCCTAAGGGAAGGGCTCTCAATTGACTCTTAAAAGTCGCGTATTTTCTTTTCATCTTACTTGGTATACTTACTTGGTAGATTAGCCCTCTTTTCCTAAGGGAAGGGCTCTCAATTGACTCTTAAAAGTTGCCACTGTAGGTGCAGACACTACTTTTTCTGGTAGGTTAATCCAAGGTTGGACCACTCTGTTAGAATACAAGTGGCCAGCCAGTTGAGTTTTGGAACGTCTTTGGAACACTTATCTAGAATGTCCTCTTAATTCCTTATTTGGGTGGGAGAAGAATCTTTGTGCTGGAGTTGTGTAATAACCGTTAAGGTATTTGTACAAATTAATAAGGTCTGTTCTTGCTCTACTCTCCTTCAATGACTCAATAGGAATTTCCTTGTTACCAAGAGGTAGGCATTTGGTCTGCACCTTCTCTAACTTCTCAATATTCTTCTTTGTAAGTGGGCTCCAAGCAGATGATGCATATTCCAGCGCTATAGATGAATTATGGATTGATACAAAATGGTGATTTTCCTTTCATCAAGTGCAGTGAAACAGCGTCGGAACATTGCAATCTTACAGCGAGCCCTTTTAACTAGTTCATCAACATGTTCGGTAGGGGTGAGGGCACTGGCGTACCGTTGGGGGGGGGGGGGCGACAGCCCCCCCCCCCCCCCCCCCCCAGTAAAATTGAACCATGACTTATTTTTACAAGTGATGTATAAATGTTCGTGATATCACATGATTTTCTCCATTATTTCTTGCAAACTGACCCATTCCCAAATAGCGAGGAAGAGCATATGTTTATTTATAGTCACTATAAGGGCCTTATCATGGAGATCTCTTCTTATCTCCATTGCCTTATAGTGTGGCCACTAACACATTATTACAAAAATTTCTTTCCAGAAGCGACTGTGCAAAGCACTGCCGGGACATAACAATCTACCCACCACTCGGCCTGAGCATGCACAGATTTGCGAACGAGCGTTCCATACTTACATCATGTAACACTGCACATATGGGGGGAATAGAATTCAGACAAGATTAAGAGTAGAGAACGATACAACGAATCGTCTTCTTTCTCTAATAATCTAATGAAACGCAAAAATGAATTCAGACAAGGATTAATAGTAATAATTTATTAAAACGTCAAAGCTTCCGCGCTATGCGCGGAAGGGGGGGGGGGGGACTGAATTCAGACAAGGATTAAGAGTCGAGAACGGTTCAGCGGTACAATGAATTGTCTTCTTTCTCTATAAATTTAATGAAACGTGAAAGCTTCCGCGCTTCCCGCAGGATGGGCGAAAATGAATTCAGACAAGGGTTAAGAGTAATACTTTATTGAAAGTTTGAAAGGTCAAAGCCTCCGCATTTTGCGCGAGAGGGGGAGGGGGACTGGATTCAGACAAGGATTAAGAGTCGAGACCGGTACAATGAATCGTCTTCTTTCTCTAATAATTAAATGAAACGTCATAGCTTCCGCGCTTCGCGCTGGAGGGGCGAAACAAGAATTAGGAATCGAGAACGGTACAACGGATCGTCTTCTTTCTCTAATAATTTGATGAAGTTTTAAGGCTTCCGCGCTTTGCGCGGGAGGGGAAAAACTAAATTTAGACCAGAACACTATTCAACGAATCGTCTTCTTTGTCTAATAATTTAATGAAACGTGAAAGTTTCGCGCGGGATGGGCGAAAATGAATTCAGACAAGGATTAAGAGCATGGGTGTCGATCCCGGGGGGGGGGGATGGGGGGGATATATCCCCCCCAATATTTCAGGTGGGGGGGGGGATGGCCTGTACAATCATCCCCCCAATAATTCACCATAAAAAATAAAAAAATGATGAGAGCCCGATGAGAGTAGTTAATGGTTATTACTCGCCAGATGATCATCAATATACACATGTTGCTATCTCATTTTCATAATACATACATATATACGAAGTAAATGAGACAACCGTATGTGAGACAAGAATAAATTGAATTCTCGCTCATACGGCTTCATCAGGAATTGATGAATTTATTCAATTTGTTCAATCAACAGCATCATAGAAATGCAATGCGCCAAATGCAAAGACGCAGCGTTAAAAAGCAACGAGCTAAATGTTAAGCGCGAAGCGCAAAAGAAGCAATCTGCAATGCACATCAGACAATCCTGGACAGTGTAAACATAGATGAACTCTGTGACGAATTCGTGATGAGATCGGAGACAAGGAGAAAGCTTCCACGCTTTGCGCGGGAGCGGGGAAACTGAATTCAGACAAGGATTTAGAGTCGAGAATGGTACATCGAATCGTCTTCTTTCTTCAATATTCTAATGAAACGTCAGAGTTTCCGCGCTGTGCGCGGAGGAAGGGGAACTGAATTCAGACAAGGATTAAGAGTCGAGAATGGTAGATCGAATTGTTATCTTTCTTTAATAGTCTAATGAAACGTCAAAGCTTCCGCACTTCGCGCGGGAGCGGGAAAACTGAATTCAGACAAGGATTTAGAGTAAAAAACGGTACAACGAAACGATCGTATTCTTTCTCTAATAATTTACTGAAACGTCAAAGCTTCCGCGCTTCGCGCGGAAGGGGGGGGGGGGGTGAACTGAATGCAGACAAGGATTAAGAGTCGAGAATGGTACATTGAATCGTCTTCTTTCTTTAATAATCTAATGAAACGTCAGAGCTTCTGCGCTACGTGTAGAGGAAGGGGAACTTGATTCAAACATTAAGGATTAAGAGTTGAGAACGGTACAACGAATCGTCTTCTTTCTCTAATAATTTAATGAAACGTCAAAGCTTCCGCGCTTCGCGCGGGAGGGGGAGGGTACTGAATTCAGACAAGGATTAAGAGTCGAGAATGGTACATCGAATCGTCTTCTTTCTTTAATAATATAATGAAACTTCAGAGCTTCCGCTCTACGCGCGGAGGAAGGGGAACATGATTCAAACAAGGATTAAGAGTCGGGACTGGTACAATGAATCTTCTTCTTTCTCTAATAATTTAATGAAGTGTCAAAAATTCCGCGCTTCGCGCGGGAAGAGGGAAACTGAAAAATAACTTAGGTCTCAAAATTTGAAAATTTGACATTTTTCTTCGTTGGGGGGAGGGTGGTAGGGTCACCTTTGTTAGGTCAGCCATGGACATTTTTTTTTTAATAATAAAAAAAGGGGGGGTTTTAGGTTTTTTTAGGTTTTTTTTAGGGCGGTTTACACATATAAAAATACCAAAGGGGGAGGGGGGGTTCAAACCCCCCCTGCGTACGAGCCTGCACTCGAGGTAATTTTTGCAAGTACTACTGGTGAAGTACCGGACATCAAAGCATAATTTATACAACGTCTCACAACGTGACAGATCACTTTTCTCTAACTTCTAACCAATCAGAAGGCCTTTTTTTTCTCCAGGAAGTGCCGGTGGATTTTAATGCGCCAAATGTGGTTCTCAAATTGCAAAACATCCCTACTCTTGGAAGGGGTAGGAGAAAGCAATTTTACGTCATATTACCCCAGGAAGTGCCTGAAAATGCGTCTAATTTAGTTCTAAAATTGCAAATGCTTCTTACTCTGAGAGGGGGTTCAAGCCCCCTCCCAGACCCACCCCTTGCTGGGTCGCTTCGCTCCCTCGCCGTTAAAGGCTCGTTCTGTCGCTTCATAGTTTTACATATATTTTACCCCATGCCATTTTGTGCCCCCCCCCCCCACCGGTAAGAAATTCCTGGATCCGCCACTGATGCCCATACCCCTTGAGGTTCGGGGGCTCTGCCCCTTGACCCCCGCCGGAGCTTTGCCTCTAGACCCCACTTTGAGAAACGTTCAGCTGGACCTGCATGTTAGAGTGGGGGTGATTCTGATTTTTTTTTGGTCAGCCCCCCAAACGTTTTTGCTCATTACGCCACTGGGTGAGGGTATTGCTAATTATAACTCCAAAGTTCTTTTGGTTTGCCACTTCCTGCAGATGAACACCATTGATAGAATAATTGTAGATAATAGCGGCTCGGATGCCCAGGACAACACATTTTTCAGCATTGAATTCAAGTAGCCATAGTTTAGACCATGCAGCGAGTGCATTAAAGTCTCTCTGTATAGTTTGTCACAATCATCCTTCGATGTTATTTGGCGGTAAATCTTGGTATCATCAGCAAACATCTTTGCAGTAGTGAGAACCATCTCGGGAATGTCATTTACGAAGATTAGAAAGAGGAGCGGCCTTTTTTTATTGTTATTATCACGATTATCACAACGTAAGGTATTTTGATAGTTTAAATTATGAAAATAAATCTAATGATTTGGCGTCAACATGATTTCATTGATTTCATGATGAATTGATATCACTAATCAACAAAGACATTTAGTGACAGAGGGAGAAAGAAGGCAAGAGAGGGGAAAATAACAAGAGAGAGAGTATATATAAATAGAGAGAGAGAGAGAGAGAGAAAGAAGGGTAGAAAAGGAGAAAGAGAGAGGGAAAGAGGGGGGGGGGGGTGGATTCTCAATTATTTATTACACACAATAGTGGATAGACTTTTCATGAGTGCACGAAATCAAAGAAGAAAAAAAAAATTTTGTTGTATAATTTTGAAAGCAATTAATCATGATCATAAGTATAAACATGCAGTCTCAAAATCTAGATGTGTTTTGCGAGTCGATTTTAAGTTCCCACAAATGAGAGAGGACATTATTAAAATTTATACAAATTGTGGGCCCACTTGTAGTTATGACATGCATTTAAAAATAAAAGGGAAATAAATTAAAATGAAACAGCTTTGATCTCAATTTTGCAAACTGGTGTAACTTGTTTTAACCAGACCATTTTGAGAAGTGTTCATAAAGATTTGGTTACAAAATTTGTTACTCCAAAAGTTTTGATTTCCAAAAATAAAACAGGGTTCATAATTCCGAAAATGTCTTTCAAACTTGTATTGTTTTTACAAAATTACTAACATTCGAAATAATAAAACCTATATAACTTCCGCATTTTGAACCTTCGGATAAACGAACCTTTGAAATGACGCAACAAAATGTTCAGGATTATGATTTTATATGTGGTATTATGAACACCATGGTTTGGGAAATTGTGTTGCGGAATTACGAAGGTTCGGAATGCTGAAACTTTTGAAAAATATCAAGTTTTGCCTCCAAAAGATAAAGTTTTACCGCCTAAAGCATTTTTTGTTGTCGGTATTACGGCATCTTTCAAAGGAATTCGTCAACCATTGTCATACAAGCTACGTGATGATGCTGTCGTTCTTACACTTCTTTGTATGTCATTCATGAACATAATTTTAGAATTGAAATTGGGAGAATTCATCAAACGCACCCTTTTAACAATAGTGCGGGTTTGAATCTTCGGTAGTTTGGGGGTATAAGCTGTTTTGTTTTCTTCCGGTTCCTTCTTTGTGGATGAAAAACGGTAACGCTTGCATTAAAAATGAGAGTTTAGTCTGCTTTCGAGAAATTGAATAATCAAAAATTTACCGGTGCTCCCAGTAAATTTCAAATATTTCAAATAGCGCCTAAGGCCATTCCATGGTAGCTGCGACCATGACAATCTCAGAATAATGCAGTTTTGTTATATAATTTACAAACCGGAATAGCATATCGGTCAATTTATTGTAGTCAAGACACTTTGTTTTAAAGCTAGAGTAGTTCAGTCTTGAGAGGGAGCTATACATCATAAAGAGTTTATTATTTACAATTTCATCACTTTAGACTCGATTTCAACGATCATTGCAGATTATGGTAAATCGCATATGCTTCCAATATGTTCATTATTTTGGACCAGATTCATGACCCCATACCAAAATTTTGTAATACCTAAGTGTTTGTAGTGCTTTTCAGTTTTCCTACTGTTCCAGCTCGTAGAAAGAGCTGATCCGTGTACTGTTTAGGAGTGATTGAATGTGTGTCAGCATCCGTAAAGAGTCAGGTATACAAACAGAACCCATTGTAATTCAGCTGGTTCTCTTGTCATAGTTTGGGCCTGTGTACGCTGCACTCCAGGCAATCGGCATGGGACCAGCAACTTGATCAGAGGTTGGCAAAAAGTTACTGGTACATCTGTTCTTTTTCTCTGGATCAAGTATCTTTATAAATATAGAAGGGTTTTGTTGAGGTAATGATGATCATGACGACGGACGTCAGCTACAGTTATCACAGACTTGTCCTAACCAAACTCCTCTAACTACACCGTCATTAGCATAAAACATCTGAAGATCTTTGTTTGTCGGGCAGATACTGCCGTAATTGTGGTTTAAGGTACCAAAGCACCGGACTTTATGGTTTGAAGATTTCAACTCTACCAAGTATCTGAAATGGTATGTATTTGCCGAGGTGTCATTTCATAAGCTATGTATAATGCATATACTCTCGATAACCATGATCAAACAGCATGTGTATTCATACCTGAGCTCGCTTCGAGTGTTTAAAAACGACGGCGAATAAGAAGAAGAAGAGAAAAAAAAAGATCAATTGACTGCGCGAAGAAGAATCGGTATAATATATACAAAGGATTTTATACTTTGAGCTAGTGTAATATTGTCGCCCTACGTGTGGTATATTTTGATCTGATTTGATTTGGTTTGTTGATTAAAAGCAAACCCTTAGCAATCATAAGAAAACCGAATTGGGGTTATTTTTACAATAACCGAGATCGAAAAAAAATACATATACAGAGGAAGTAAATGTAAATAAACACTATGAGCCAACGTAATATTAAATTTATTAAGATAACGGTAGTAATATGATCAGGCGCGGATCCAGGATTTCTTAGAGGGGGGGGGGGGGGGGGGGGGAGGGGGGGGGGGAGGCCCAAATTTGAAATTTAGTGTGCTGAAATGTTCAAATCGGGAAGGTAGTGTGCATTAATATTTGTTTTCTTTTTCGCCCCAGCAAATTTGAAAATGTCAGTGAGAGGGGGGAGGGTTTCTTTTTTTTGCATCAGGAAAATTGGAAATCGCGCCTGCCGATATTTCGTTCAGTGGGGGGGGGGGGGGGTCATAGTGTGCGATTTTTGTTTTTACTCAACACCCCCACACTCTTGAGCAAAAACAGAAGGTAAACTTCTGATCACAATTTTTTTTTTTTTTTATTGTTTTGCCAGGGGCCGTTTTTTTTTTTTTTTTTTTTGGGGGGGGGGGGGGGAGTTGGCCAGGGGGGTGGAGCAAGGCCCGCTCGGCCCCCCTGGAACCGGGCCTGAATATGATAGCATATGAGTGTCTTATTTTAATTAATAATATAAACGGGTGATCCTCTGCAAACTGTGATGCTAAGTGCCATTCAAAATGAGAATGATATTAACAAAAACAGTCAATCCTCTATAGATATATTGTGACAGACGCATTGCTTTACTAAGCAGTATACCACGACTGGATCATCAACATTTCATACAATTTTTCTTCATATTGACCTAATAATGATAGTATTGCCCATATCCAAGGACAGGACTTTGGAGACATTATCGAATGAGAAAAGCGTGATTCAGGCAAGAAATGTACAAGCTCCCAAATACAAAAAAAGTAAATAAATAAATTAACGCTTTTGGTGTCGCAGCCTTCGCGGGATGTCTCGCACGAAGACGATTATAACTATGAAAATACGGGGAAGTTTGTGAATATCTTTGTATTATGATGACTGGGCCGATCGCATCGAAATCTCCTCAACCAAAATGTCACCACCCTGCCCCTATTTAGGCTTAAAGTGCCTTCATGTGAATATTAAATCCAATTCGTTCAATTTGTTTTTGTCTTCTTTAAAGACAACTTGGATTGCTGGAGGTACTTATTTCTGAACCAGATATAATTTGATAAATTATGCCCTTGTAATCATACAAGAGTATTTCTGAATGTTATCACAGTACTATTATTATTATTACAAAGTTAGTTCATTACCTGATGTCTTCAACCATTTCGATTTACTGAAATTACAGTCACGATGAAAGCACCCGTAACAATAATGAACCTAGTAAATGAAGAGGACTCGTAGTCTATATTGAAAACATCACCGGACTGCGGATGACATGGTCCGCGGTTCGAGTCCCACCGCGGCACTAACTTCCTTTGGCAAGACATTAATCAACATTTGCCACTCTCCACCGAGGTGTTAAATAGGTAACAGTAGGAAGGAATTCCTTTAATGTTGTGAGCACCGAAAATATTCGAGCCTTGAGGACCTTGCGTGGTGGATAATTATGCGGGCTATAAAAATATCCAGTATAGTTATTATTTATATTATTACTACAAAATATCACAAATGAGGGCCAATTCCGCATAAAGGCCTGACCATCAAGCCACTATTAATTCCACTATCATGCAACAAAATGTAGATGTTCACTTTTTGAGGAAAAACTGTCTGAATGAAATTTCCTCTGATAAAAAGGATTAGATTGCATTTGCAAAATTGAAGTTGAGTGTTTAGGTCTAATGCACATAATAAGAGAGATTAGGCTTTTTTTTTTTTAGAGATTGAACTATTACCACATTTTATTCTATTCGCTTTAATTCTGGCCATGACGATGGATATTCATACACAATCACGACCCATCGTGTAAGGCTGATAAGAATCGATAACTAGGATACCTGCTATGCCATTGATTCAGAGTGTTTTTTCCTTTTCAAAAAGTTATTGAAGCCAAACCTCGATTTCATGTCTCTTTAGGTGAGCCTTTATCATGCGCTCCACCTTTTGTGATGAAATAACAAACGACGATCCCCAGACTATTCAGTGTCACCTCAGCCTCTACTATGGTTGAGCGTGAGAATTTAAAATCATCATAATCCAAAGGCAATGAATAATAATAATGATAATAATAATACTACTATACTGTTACTACTAATAAAGTAGGCTTACACGTTAGTGACGATATAACGGCTATCGAAAATGTCAAATTGTTGCCTTTCCCATTACAAAGTTCTTCAAGGAAGGATATTTTCCTTCCCTGCTTCAGTTGTGGGCGTATACTCAGAAAACACCGATGACATTTTTTTAAATATGTATCAGGGTGCAGCGATGGGTTGGTTAAATGTTAAGATCTGAATAAATAACGTCTAAACCTATACAACTTGAAGTGAGTGCGTAAACACTATTAACTATATAGAATATGCCTCAAGCGTAGAAACAATTATATCCCATACAGTAGGCTTGCGGTAGCTTGGTAGCACCATGTGAGAGAGAGAGGGAGGATTGAGGAGTCCTAAAAAGGACTCTCGGTAATCTTTCTTGAGGGTGTGTAGTCCTGAAAACCGGTGCTATAGTTCTCCTTAGAACTATAAGCTAAGAAAGATAACCAACAGTCTTTTTCAGGACTACACACCCTCAAGAAAGATTGCCGAGAGTCCTTTTCAGGACTCCTCAATCCTCCCTCTCTCTCACATGGTGTTACCACAAGCCTACTGTATATCTACATCACTATGCAAGCCGATATTTACAAGCAGCATCTAATTATATTCCAATCTAGAAGCTGAACAACTGGGGTGGATGTATCTGCGGAGAAAGCACATGAAGATTTCCACATTTTCTTCCTCATGTATAATAATTGTTGAAAAATGTCAGTTCTCTGTAATAATATGTCATTATTTTTGTCCAATTTCTCCATCAATTTGCAGGCTGAACATTTCACAGATGAAGAAATAGAAGGTAAGGAAATTAAATACTGTTGCCTGCCATTAAAAAGCTCCTCAAGCCTTTGATTATGTACCTATAATCATTGGATGGAGTAATTCTAGCATTTACATTCAGTATTTTCTATCTCATCTCAATTCATTCCTATGATAGAAGGGCCAGGTAGAAGACGTACGAATATCACGTTTATTTGACACCCGTCTTCTTAATTAGATTGTTCCATTTAAACAAATAATGCTGTATGCATTTACTTTAAATCAACTGGATATTTTTATAAGTCATCGCAATTCACCAGTTAAAAGAAAACAATTTCGTGAAATAAATTTAATGTAATACAAACTTCAAAGAGAGTATATCACTATCTCTTCGTCACACAGTTTCTCTTTGTCTATCTCTGTGTCTCTCTCTTCGCCTATACTTATGTCCCGCTCAATCAGCTCTCTCTCTCTCTCTCTCTGTCTCTTTGTTTCTGTTTCTCTCTCTCTCTCTCTCTCTCTCTCTCTCTTTCTCTATTTCGTATACTCGTTATATATTTTCCCTCTATTGGACTTTTAAGAATAGCAGGCTAGTGTGCCAAGGCTCTTCTTCTTCTTCTTCTTCCTCGGTAAATGCTACTTCATATTTCATACAACGAAGATTACGCACTGCATTGTGGTGTGTGCCAACCGTAACCCAACCGTGTTTTTATTATTGTATTGTTTATTTTGTTTGTGTTCATTTATGCATGTATGTACATGTACATAAATGCCATGAGCGTCAGAGCCTGGCGGATACTAGCCTTTGAACAAGGCCACCTGTCTGATAGACGCCGAGCGACTAAAAAGAGACTAATCGCGAAAGCCCGAGTGAACAAGAGAGCGAGAATCTTGTGGCGGTCGCGCGTTCACCCTGGGTATCTAGACTCATCTCAGCCGCTTAGCCAGAGTCACGAGGCCTTGTCAAAAGGCTAGGCGGATACCGGCGCTAAATGGAACAGAACAAGAACCTGTCCTTCTCTCTCTCTCTCTCTCTCTCTCTCTCTCTCTCTCTCTCTCTCTCTCTCTCTCATCCTTTCTCATTTTCATTATCTTAAATAGATTTCAAGAATGCCTTCCAACTCCTGGACAGGGAGGAGAATGGCTTGATCCCATTCAAGAAGATCGGATTCCTACTCCGTTCTGTGGGTGAGAACCCTACCGATTCGAAGATGAATGAGATCATCAACGATCTCCACGACGCCAATGGTTTCGGTAAGAATATCACTATCAGATTATGAAAATGTTTTATAATAATTGGGGAAAGTGGTATATAGGGTGTCACATCATGAGCGTGTACAGAAAGCATTTCTCATTAGAGGATGCAACAAGAGAATTAGAAAACCAATCAAACCCCAAACATGATTTGTTCTTCAAACTTCTTTTTTCTTCAAATTCACACATGCATAATGATAATTATAATGATAATAAGTTTGTCTGATGACTAATCGGTCTGCTAAATTATTTCGTCTAATCCTTATTTTTTAACCAAATGACCAAAGAAGGTCTGCATTAAAATAGGAAACATTGCCATTAATGGTAGCTTCCATGGAAACTTTGAATCGATTAGTTCTTGAGTGATGTTGCCACGATAGTTAATATTGATGACCAAGTTAGTGTTAAGTGTTATGCAATGGGGCCCTGATCCTAGCTCCAAATTCATAGTCACGATGGTAAACTATTTTTCTCAGTCATTATACGACTTTTACATTTTACATTTGGATTTAGTTTTATTATTTATTTATTTTTGCAAAATTGCAGTGCGTGGCCGTTGGATCGACTTCACTGATTTTCTCCTCATCATGTCGGAGATAAGAAATGAAGATGAGAAAAACATCATCGCCGATGTATTTAGAGTCTTTGATAAGGAAAATACAGGAATCATGAAGTAAGTAGAATGAACATTAATATAAACAGATTCCAATTGCAGATTTCTGGCTTTTTTTATTTATATATTTATTTATGTATTTATTCACGAACATTTAGACGGAGTAGCCTGATTAGCATTAAAAACATAAAAAACATACAAAATACAAGTGAAATACACTGTTGGTCATAATAGTGGAATAATTTTTTTTAGCCCAATTTATTGAATGATTTTGACAATGATTTATTCCTAATAGGTCTAGATAATAGTATGCATTCTCATATTTTATTGAATGACAATTGGGGAGTGTTTGTTTTGCGTGACTGCTAAAGCATGTGTGTGCTACAATGCTAATCAACTAGGGGACCTACTTTATTAAGTCATAACTGACAGTAATGGGGATTAATACCTCATAAAAGGGCACTAATGTAGTACATCGACACGGTTTTGATCCTAGGGGCTCACAGTAACGAGGCCATTGCTTAGCCAATGAATCATGACTGTACGCAGCGGGCGCTATGGTACGTCGACGCCCCCACAAAACAAAAAAACAAAGAAAATGCAATAAATTTTCAAAAATTCATTGCATTTTGCCCCGACCCCCAACATAAATAAATCTTCTATGTGGGCATGCCTTGAACCATAATGCATGGCCCTACAGAGGATTTTTTTCCTGTTGGGGACTGGGGGAAAATGCAATGAATTATTTAAAATGTATTGCATTTTCTTTGTTATTTTGTTTTTGAGGGGGCGTCGACGTAACCTAGCGCCCGCTGCGTACAGCCATGATTCATTGGCTAGGCAATGGCCTCGTTACTGTGAGCCCCCAGGATCAAAACCGTGTCGATGTGCTACAATATTGCCCTTTTATGAGGCATTATTCCCCATTACTGTCAGTTATGACTTAAGGACGTAGGTCCCCTAGTTGATTAGCATAGTAGCACACATAAGCTTTAGCAGTCACGCAAAACAAACACTCCCCAATTGTCATTCAATAATATCTGAGAATGTATACTATTATCTAGATCTATTAGGAATAAATCATTTTCAAAATCATTCAATAAATTGGGGTAAAAATATTTATTCTACCATTATGACCAACAGTGTATAAAATGCAAACTAACTTAGTCTAAAACATAAATATTTCATAAATATAATTGTGACAAGATATAACAAATACTTGAAATAAAATGGCTTTATGGGTAACACGCGTATGAGTATAGATAAGAATGAATCCTCTGATCATTGGCAGGACGAGATGGACGAGAGATGAGAATGGGAGATGAAGAGAAGAAGGAGAGATAGAGGGGAAAGAGAAATTGATAGGAGGGGTGGAGAAAGAGTTTGGAGAGAGAGAAAGAGGGTAAGTGAAAATGGGGGAGAAAGGGGGTTGGGGGAAGGAAAAGAGAGAGGACAGAAAAGGAAACGAAGAAAGATAAATTGGAATAAGGGAGGAAAAGCGAGGGAGAGAAAGAATGAGGGAGAGGAAGAGAGAGAGAGAGAGAGCGAGAGAGAGATATATAGAGAGAGAGAGAGAAATGGGGAGAGGTTGAGAAGGAAAGAGTGAGAGAAAACAAATTTAATAAAAACAGTATTATAATAACATTTCGATCAGAATAATATATTTTGAATACATTATGTAACATTTCATGCTTTTAGGAAAGACGAACTTCGGATGGTTCTCGAAGTTTTGAAAGATGACGTCATCCAAGAGGATATCCCCGAGATGCTTGCCGATTTGGATCTCGATGGCAATGGTGATATATCCTTCGAAGGTGAGTATGCGGAACTAATAGATTTCTCAATAGCTTCTGTCCTGAGTGAAGGTTGGCAGTTTAAAATTATCATTTTAGGTCACTGAGCAGGGGCAGATCCAGGAAGAGGGCGTAGGGCGCACGCCCCCTTTACTCCTTCCGAGAAAAAAAAATGGGAAAAAGCTAAGAAATAATTATGCACGTTAATGTTCAATTTACGCGTTCAGAAATGCCTGAGAATTTACTTTAGACCATTTTAGGTTCATAAGGCCGTAAAGGCTTAGCTCTTTTTGAAATTTCGTTCATTTCACGCCTCCCCCTTTTGGAAAATCTTGGATCCGCCCCTGCTTAGTTCATTTTTGAGTGGGAAAAAAGGGCTCAAAGAAAACAAATAAATTGCATAAGATTCTAAAAATGTAAGCGGGAATTTCATTCATTAAAGGTAAAGGTAAAGTTTTGGGAAATTTTGAAAATTGGGTGGATAGTGATTCTTTACAATTTTGATATATTTGGATGCCCCTGTGGATGTATTATAAGCACAAGAAAATTTAGCTCCTAAACTACTGCTGCTTTCGAGAAAAATTGAATATAAAAAGTTACCGGTGCTCCCGGTAAATTTTGATAAATTTCAAATAGCGCCTACGGCCGTACAATGGTAGCTGCGACCATGAGAATCTCAGAATATGTAGTTGTGATATATAATTTCCGAACGGGAACAACTAATCGGTAGATTTTAGTCAAGAAACATTGTTTTATAGCTTAATCTATATATTGACCTTGACAGGGAGCTATACAACATAAAGAGTTTATTATTTACAATTTCATAACTTTAGACTCGATTTCAACCTCGACAACGATCACTGAATATTGTAGGACTGCATATGCTTCCAATATGTTCATTTGAACCAAATTCATGACCCCATACCAAAACGTTGTATTACCTTTAAACAAACCGAATCCCCCACCTGCACATACACACACGCACACGCACGCAGAGCGTTAGGCGTTGCACTAAATTCTTGTTAAAAGGGAATCTAAAACATGACTGTGTGAACGAAAACATAATACAGAAGCAAATTTTACCGATAACATAGAGATCTGACGCAAAAGATAAACCGGTATGTGTAAATATCCTTAACTTCGCTTCATTCACATGCGAGCTCCGTTATGAATTAGGGTATAGGATTAGGGTTGGGGTAATGGTTAATGTCCCAGGGGTAGTTTCCCTTGAGGGTGGTTGCCCTAGGGGGTAGCTGTCTTAGGGGGTATTTGTCCTAGGGGGTATATTATCCGGGGGTTGATGTCCAGGGGGTTGGTGTCCTAGAACCTAATACTTCATGAGTAATGGACCTACCCCTGGGTTATATAGACATTTCCTTGCGTTGCATTTTACATGATTCACCGAAATTTTACAGCGATAATATATTCAGAACCCCACTCTGAATAATTGAGCAATAATAGTTTGGGCATCCCCTATGATTTATCAAAACATAATTTTAGAAATTACAGAGGGCACATTACACCAATTACTCCTTTTCTTAATCATAAGGCGTCTGTTAAAGGTAATACAAAGTTTTGGGAAATTTTGAAAATTGGGTGGATAGTGAATCTGAAATTGTCCCGCTCCTAAATCCTTCTCTCAAACTAACTTTGTATCCCACAATTCGTATCTCTCTCTTTTTGCTAAAGCTGTGGAAACTTATTTATGTGGGTGTATTGAAACCAAAGATCGCGGTTAAACTCTGTGACGAGGCATTATTTTACGGTCCCATAACATTTATTGTTTGCTCCTCCATTTCAGAACTTGCTGCTGTCATGGAATTTAACAAGAAATCGGCGAATGCACATGAATCAAGCAGTGAGACGGGATCATCCACCCAGGAGGCTGGAACAAGTAATTAGCAAACGAATCTATGCAAACATGTACATCATGCTCCACCACGCGTGTCTTCTTCAATTTTTTGACAATTTCGAGGTTTTTCGGCCATTATTGTACTGACAACAATGCAGCTATCATGTAAGAACATTGCAACCCAGATCGTCATGAAAGGAAACTTAACGGTAGAAGGAAATAAACTCACATTGACGAGATTTTGTTGATAAATGCTCAAATTGGTGATGGAAATGTATCTTTTCTCTTTTTGCATCTATTTCAAGAACGACGAAATCAAAATACGTGGCGTTATAATCGAGTTTTTATCTGTTTTAAATGAATCAATTTTTACGAAAGAACACTGCTATATTCCACTGGATGCTTTTTAAATTGTAGATAATATAACGACAAGTTGAGCTGTATAAGCGTAAAAAATATGACTTAGAATTTTAATCTATGCCTAGTGTATACTGTGCGTTTTTCAATCGGTCTGAAGTCGGTTTGGCGATGTGACTGAAGTGTTAGATAATCTGGTTGCTTAGGTGTAACAGACTGTGTATTAACCAAGTCTAAGGATTGTTTAAAATAACTTTAATAACTTTAAATAACTTTAGCCATAATGCATGGCCTTCCAGAGGATTTTTTATGTTGGGGACCGGGGTAAAATGCAATAAATTATTGAAAATGTATTGCATTTTTAAAAAAATTTAATTTATGGAAACTGCCCCCTACCCTAGACTCCGCTGCGTACAGTCATGGTTCAGTGACAAAGCAATGGTCTCGTAACTGTGAGGCCCCAATATCAAAACCGTGTCGATGTGCTATATAAGTGCCCTTTTGTGGGGCATTAATCCTCATTACTGTCATTTATGACTTAAGTCCCCTAGTTGATAAGCATAGTGGCATACACATGCTTTAGCAGTCACGCAGAACACACATTGGCAAATTATTATTCAATACAATCTGAGAATGTATACTATTATCTAGATCTATTCTATTTAAATTATTTTTTAAATAATTCCATAAATTGGGGTAAAACAAAAATATTCCAACTATTATGAGCGACAGTGTACAAAATTGAGAGTATTATGATAACGCATGATGAACCCTTTAAAAAACACAAGCTCACCCTTGGATAGCTTTTTTACCTAACAAATTGAGATCACTTTTAAATGTGCCATAACCACAGAAAAAAATACGATATCAACACTGCTGCATTCCGAGTTTAACCTTTAGCCTGAATAAAGAGGGCAATACATAGAGGGCGCAGTACACTGTGTGCACATCTAGTTTCTCGAAGATCTTGCTCTATATGACTTATTATGATAATTTCTTGTAATGTAAATTGATGAGGAAGGAAATACAAAATCATTAACAAAAAAATGAATTGGGTGGGATTATTTAACTTCTTACGTTCCAATATTGTTACTTGGATTATAAACTGGTACATGAAAGAAAAAAATGTACAATTATGTATAATAATATTGGAGATTTGTCTATGTTCATTGTTCTTT
This sequence comes from Strongylocentrotus droebachiensis, assembly GCA_035222895.1. NCBI lineage: Eukaryota > Metazoa > Echinodermata > Echinoidea > Camarodonta > Strongylocentrotidae > Strongylocentrotus > Strongylocentrotus droebachiensis. The sequence goes on from JAVYIG010000029.1 coordinate 632,192, forward strand.
GATTGATGTAATTCATGAAGTGTCTTTTATCGAAGATTTCTAAATGACTTATTGTGATAATTTCTTGTAATGTGAATTTATGAGGAAGGAATAAAATATCATTTAACAAAACAAATTATTGTCTTCACTCGCTATATGAAACTCTTTTAAACTATGTGTTTTATGACGGTTACCGAAAAAGTACGATGTAGTAATCTGGGATCATGCACTGTTAAAAAAATTCTCCATAAAAATACAGAAAAGTGCCTGCAGCAGAGTCTCGAGAACTCCTGTAATTTTACAGAACTTTGTTATCACAATTCACAAGTCATCAGTTTTTTAACAGCAAATATGGAGGTGATAAATACAAATTTTCTGTTTTTTATATATATATTTTTCCAGAACTCTAGAGAACTCCAGTTTTTTTTACACCATATTTGTAACCATAATTTAAAGCTGATCTGTTTAATAACATACAATCTGTAAGTGATTATAACATTTCATTTTTGTAAAAAAAAAAGACAGAAAAGTGTCTGATTCAGGGTTTACAGGAATCCTTTAGCTTTGCCACATTTTTCTTTTCACAATTTACAATTCATCTGTTTTTTAGCCGCAAATCTGCATATGATAAATGAAATTTATTCTTAAAAAAACAGAAAGATAACTTGCCGAACTACAAGGAACTCCTGTAATTTTGCAGCAGATCTACTATCAAAATTTACAGCTCATCTTTTTAATAACAAGCCATCTGTGATACATGAAATTTATCTTTAAAATAAAGACAGAGGAGTGCCTGAATCAAGGTTTACAGGAGTGCTTTAATTTGACTACATATTTCTCTTCAAAATCTACAGTCCATCTGTTTTGAAACAGAAAATCGGCATGTAAAAAAAAAATGAATAAAAAATAAACAAAAATAAAAAATAGAAAAATTATAACGGAATGAAAAAATAATAAAAAGGGCAGGGTGCTTGCAGAAGTCTCGAGAAATTCTGTAATTTTATAGCATGATTCATAATTTACAGCCAATCTGTTTTATAACATTTGTGTGTAATAAATGAAATTTCTCATGAAATTATTTAAATTATATCCTATAGAAATCCTACAAACATGTTCATGAAAAATCTGTAAGACCTTAATGCTAGAGTGTGTATGTACAAGTTACCATCAAAACACACACTAAAAAAATAAATCTTGTGACTGCTGCAGGCACCTGCTTTAATTTTACAGATACACAAGTCAGTCAAACAAACAACTGCAACATTTTGTAGTTTTTCAAGGGTTTATTTATCATTACCAATTACAAACATGTAAATACTGATCTGCAAGGAGCTTAATCAACAGTAAAACAATAAAAGCAAACTTCAGTAAGTAGCAAATATATCAAATGTAACAAAAACTATATGGCCTAACAAACAACTGCAACATTTTGTAGTTTTAAAAGGGTTCATTTATCATTACCAATTACAAACATGTAAATACTGATCTGCAAGGAGCTTAATCAACAAGAAAACAATAAAAGCAAACTTCAGTGAGTAACAAAGATATAAAATGTAACAAAAAACTTTATAGCCTACGGGGTGCCCCCCCCCCCCCCATGATATGAAATCGTAAAGAGTCATGTTTAACCGAGGTATATCATTTATTGCTAATTCATGATCGACATGCCACCACTTCTGGCGCAGGTGAAATTTTATTTCCTCTCTCTCTCTCAAAAAAAAGGGCCTCCTGTATAGACAAGCATGACATTCATGCTATAAACCTGATAAAATTTATACCAAATAAAAGAGGAAGATACTCTTTTAGGACATACCACAGTCTTTGAAGAATAACATACATTAGAGATTATATAGATTTTTGAAAGTGGACTTTTTTTTTCTGACTCACCCTGTATAGATGCCTAAAGAAAAGGGCACCTGCATTCTTCATTCCTTTACAAAGATTATTTTGGCTCAAACCAATAATGAAAACCTTTAAAATCTGGAGGCATAGAACCTACTGCAACACATGACTTGTATGTGATTGGCATATTTAAACACATACAAAACATAATTTAACACATTTCTAAAAAAATAAATGATTGGCATGATCAGATATCATATTGCAAATAGTGTGAAGTGCAGAAAAATACAAATCACAGTCCAAGGATCATAACATGTCGCTCTTCTGGTTGGGTAGAAGAGAAGCCTTCCAATCAACCATCTAAACCAAATTCTAACGGGATCCCTAAGACCACTTTGAGGTGCTCTTTCAGATGTGCTATAACAATGCTAAAACTGTGCCGGGGGGGGGGGGGGGGGGGTCTATTTCAAACATGTCCATTGTAACATAGAAAATGTAAACAAAATGCACACTAAATCTAACCTGATGATATTTTGATGCAATTCTGCTCGATTTGAGGGTCACACACTCAATGGTCGGAATTCACAAAGGAAGTTTAAGTTTAGACCATGGTTTATGCAGATTTTGTGTATGATTAGCTGACAAAGATCCAGTATAAATGCACGCTTTTGGCAAAGTACTAGAAATTCATGATTTTTGCCATGGTTTAAAGCTATGGTTTAAAATCATAGCAACAAGCATGAATTGAGCGCCCTTTGCCATACAGCGTGCCTTCATATTGGACCTTTCTCAGCATACACGCTAAATTAAGCGCAAATTATACACAAAATCTACATAGACCATGATTTAACCCCCCACAGAGTTTAAAGGAGAATGAAAGTCAGACATTTACATGATTTCAGTGAATGGAGAATACCAATGAGACTTAACAGTAAAAGTTTGAGCAAATTTGGATAATCCTTTTTTGGGTTATGGATTTTTGAAGTTTTAAAAAATCCTTATTATGGACTTCCTTAAGTTGGCAATTCCGCTAGAATTTGTGATGTCATTGTGCTCAACTCTCCATTGGTTATGTACAGAGAGTTTCACAACATTTTATTTTTATAAAATATTAAAAGGGCAATTGTATTGATTCTTTCAGACATACTGCAGAATTGATGTAGCCATGTCATACAAAAACAAAATACACTGGCGGAAATATTATTTTTGATGAAAATTAGAAAAAAGTGAAACTCTCTGTACATAACCAATGGAGAGTTGAGCACAATGACATCACAAATTCTGGCGAAGTTGCCAACTTAAGGAAGTCCATAATAAGGATTTTCTAAAACTTCAAAAATACATAACTCGAAAACGGATTATCCAAATTTGCTCAAACTTTTACTGTTAAGTCTTGTTGTTCTTCTCCATTCACTGAAATCATGTGACTGTCTAACTTTTATTCTCCTTTAAGCCTCCTTTGTGAGTTCGGGCCAAGAATATCAAATTAATATGGCCATCAGTTCTCATGATTGAAGATGGCATAATGTACATTATTTTCCTAAACAGCATACAAATGTCTATTTTTGTTCTCAAAATACCCACTTGCCTCAATGAAAAATATGTACATGTTTCCAATAAAAGATGAAGATGATGTACATAGCATAGCTGCCAACCTTTGAAAACACAAATTAGTACATACTCAGCACCTCAAAAATTTGTATTTTTCAACCGATCCTCTTCTCAACTATTTCAAAATGTAATATTGTTGTATCGCAGTGCGAGTGCGAGTCGCTTGCGATTTGCTAGCAACTGCTTACAAAGTAAATACTTTTTTGCTTTAAATTTGTTCTGTCAACATTATATTAAATTTAATATACATGTATGAATATAAGAACAATGCAGGTCCATGACAATTCATTTCAAGTACATAGCTAAGAGAGAGACATGGGTTGTTCTTATATCCATATAAGTACCTTGGACTACAAACTTTTTACAGATCTGCCAACCTCTGGGAATGAAAATTGTATTCTTTGGTCCCCAAAACTGATGTGCACTGCTCTTGCAGATGAAAAAAAACAACAACATTGAAACACAGGTATAAACACAGTGGTTTTAACAACATGATTAAAGACATTGGATCACATTGCTATGATTGGGAGAAAACAAATTACTTGAAAGTTGAAGTTACCTGAAATACACATTCATCCAATTACCAATACTTATGTAAGTTTTATGAAATAGAGACATATAGAGATGATTTTTCTATACGATTTAACAAAAAACACCAAAAAACGAAAAAATCTTACTGGTTGGCAGCTCTGACATAGGTTTTCACACAAAACACAACTGAAATATTAAAAGGGAAACTAGCCATCTAAACTTGCATTGATAATGTACGTTCAAAACTGCCCACCAACGAGCCAAATGTAGCCAAAGTTGTGTGATATTGGAACACACATTGAGAGTTTGTACTGGTTTTGGTCAAGGAACATAGGAAAGAAATTATGTAAACCAACTATACTAAAAACAACCTTCAAAAGAACAAATATATATCAAATGATAGAGGAATACATATATAGGACCTAGTGAGGCTTTCTTCTCTCATGCCTATACAAATTAAAGTAAAATACAAGTAACATAGCAAACTGATCTGATAATCTATTGGCTTGTTTATCAAAAGCTTTTTTACCATCTTTTCTTCATGCATCATATCCTATTTAAAAAAATCTGCCAGTCACTTTTGGTCCATAAGATAAGCAATTTGCAGGTTGAAAGAGTAACATATATGATTAATAACTTTCAAAACACTTCTATTTGCAAGCAGTTAAATCAGTTGCTATAGACTAATTCCCCACAGACCATCCATTTAAGATTTCATTCAGCCTGGTCTTTTTTACAGCTCACCAAGTTTTGCCAAAGTGTTATAAAGCAAAAACTACTATGAACAT